>JAUIMM010000152.1:2500-1202500 GCA_031769625.1 Taudactylus pleione
ATAGTCCTTTTATTTATTTAGTGGTCAGTTTGCACTGGCTTTTTCTGCGCCTTTCCTCCAAATGTCTGCTGCATGATCCAGGGCAGAGCCAGACCACAAGCTGATTACAACATATTGTTTCCTATAGTGACATTAATGTCGGTAACTGTCTATAGCGATGTCTATGACCATTGTCCCCTGCTAATAATAACTGGCCATAGAGCTGTATTTATAGCCGCGCTCCGTACATCACAACATTCATCAGTGAGGTAGAGTCACCCGAGAAGGGGCGACAGGTGGCCGGGCGCTGGTTTTGCATGTGGCTCTGATATTTGTTTAGGTAAATCTGGTGTTTATTTTGCATTTTGCTTGTTTTTTTTTTGTTTGTTTTTGTTCTGAGAGTTTAAGTTCTTTGCTGACAGAACTATTTCCACTGTCACAGGTAACATCTATACGTGACTGCATTCATCATGGTGCAGTTTAACCCCTGGCAGGAAACCACGGACTATCGCTTTCTCAGATCCTAAAGGCCTCGCAATCCTGCGTATACATCGGTAACATCGGCCCCTAATTACAGCAAGTCTGACCTGGCTCAGAAATTGCAAGTCTCGTTGCATGCAGTGAGTACACAAGCTGCGCATGCTGTCGCAGTGGCTAATGCATGCACGCCCATGTAACTGCGTTCAAACGGACAGGCGCGCATTCGGTTCTCCCATACTTCCCCCTCACCACCCCCAAACGCTGACGTCTCATCACTCACTCTGCTTTGGCTTTCTTATCTGCGTGCGTGATCACAGTGTGATCGCAATGCTAACCTGTGCACGCACACAGGTTATATACACATATACGCATACCATCGGCTGACTTGCGTGCGCGGTGGCAATTGCGATCCGTGATGGATCAGGCCATAAGTTGCCTAATGGATAATCCGGCGATGGTTTCCTCTTCCTGTGGCAGAGGAATATTTTAGGCCTTTTCACTGATATACTGGTCCTGATGGCATTTCCCACAGGTACTGCAGTACTGGGAGTCACTGCCTTTGCCGCCCCCAGAGATCTCTCTTTGCTCTGAGTGGAGCAGAAGGACAACGTGAGAGCGCTGCTCAGGCTTAGGCTTATTTTGTTTTCTTTTGGAAAATAATCAATAGGACAATGAATAATTGACAGCCCTGAATGACGAGCAGCGTCCGCAGGCACAAAGGAGCCTCTGGCGGAGTGAGGTCTTTGTTAGTGTTTGTCAGACTATAATGCACATCGATCTGACTGCATCAACCTGATAAAAGTCTCTGTCACTGAGGGAGAACAACTGGATGCCGCTCACATGAAATCCGTTCCCCACCAACACCTCAAGGACTTGTTAACTAATTGCCTCTTTCAGTCTTTATTGATTTTGAGGGGGGGGGGAGATTTATCAACCCTTGGTGAGAGATAAATGGGAGAGAGATAAAGGACCAACCAATCAGCTCCTGTCACTTTTCAAACACAGCCTGTAAAAGTGACAGTTAGGAGCTGACTGGTTCATACTTCATCTCTCTCCACTTTATCTCTCACCAAGCTTTGATAAATCTCCCCCAATTAGTCATATATTTTACATACTGTATGCGAAAAGTTAATGGTATCCTTTAATATATTACGTTTCTCTGTCTCGCTTACTGTTAATTAAAAATATGAATTTACTTTCCCCTATATGATGACAAAGAGCGCACAGATGGCGGTTTCGGAGCTATAGGATAAGGCGCAAATATATCCTGATTTTCTCAAGACAGTCCCTGTATATTTACTTTTATTTCCTTAGTATTCCTTATGCTGATGTGGCCAGTTTTAAAAAAACAAGTGAGAATATTTATTTCCCAAGCTCGATGGGAGGAAGTCTAACAGTCTGCATACCATCTATCCATCCTGTCATATAGGGGCCTATTTACTACTATTCTTACTTCCGCAAGATGACTTTAGTACATACCTACCTACTTTTGAAAAAGCATGTCAGGGAGATTGTGATAGAAACACCTATGAGCGCGGTGGTAAAGTGGGCGTGTACTGCTACATCTGGGGGGCGTGTCATATACTGACTTACATCCAAATGTAAACGAGCCCAAAAGCAGTTAGTAAGAGCTACATGGTGATAAGAACACACTGATACTTCTCAGAAAAAAATGCATGTAACCATAGGGATCATTGGCCCTCATTCAGAGCCGTTCGCTATTTGCGGTCGTTCGTTCAAAAACAAGGGGTGGCTATTCAAATGATCCGTTCGCACATTGCAGTCTGTTCACACCTCTAAGTCTGAGCGAGCAAAACATACGCTCGTTTATTTGATAAAAATGCCCCCTGGCCGCTCGCAACATACGTCATGTCCGCTATTTATTAGATTAATCGAGTACATCGTACAGCGTATGAACTGCTCGCTATTCTTGTGGTTGGTTTTTTCAACCGCTATTTTGCGAGCAGTTCTGAGTTAAAAAAAACCAAGTGACGTGGTCAATGACGCTGCTGTATTAATTATGCACACCCTTAAAACGCCCGTTTTGACCTTTAAGCACGCCTGCGTTCGAATTCCACTCCCCCGTTTTCAAGCACCTTCCCCTGTTACCACCCACATACGCCTCATTCTGTCACTCAAAATAGCAGGCACTCGCTATATAGCCTACAAACGATTTTCGGCCGCACTGACTGGTTCGCGCATGCGTACTAAAAACCGTATGCATGCGCAGATGTGCAAACATCGCTCGGAACGAGCGTACTGCCGCTAGCGAGCGGCTCTGAATGAGGGCCATTGTGCCTTATACCCAATGCAGGGAAATGATACTAATGATCCCATGTGAATGTATATCTCTCTGTTTTTCTTTAATATAACAGCTACATAAATGGGGTAAGTTCAGGCTTGCCTACCCTCCCGATTTGGCCAGGAGCCTCCCGATTTTAGGGTGCCGCTCCCGGCCCCCCGGAAAGGCAGGCAAGCCTCCTGGAAGTCTCCGACCCTCCCCCCTGAAAAAAACAGAAATATCCGCTGCGGGGGGCCCGGTGACGCGATTCGTGCAGAATCGCGTCATCGTGGCCCCGCCCCCTGCTTCACAATGCCAAAAATCACGGCATTCTGAAGAGGGGGCGGAGTCATGATGACGCGATTGCGCGGCTAAGCCCCCAGTGTGCCACAAAATGGCCACTCCGCCCCCAATGGCTGGCCCTGCCCCCCGCTATTAGCCGACAATCAGCTCCCTCCCGGAAGGCTGGAGCTGATTGTCGGCAAGTATGGGTAAGGTGAAATGAGGGAGACTACTAGACTCTTCAGGGAGACTGGGAGATTGCTACTTTTTCAGGGAGTCTCCCTGACAATGAGGGAGAGTTGGCAAGTATGCTTTAGTATCTCTGCTATGTAACAAATGCTGTAAGAGATATCGCCTGCATTCAGCTAAGTAATGCCGGTCATACTTGTCTACCCACCTGATTTGGCCAGGAGCCTCCCAGAAATCAGATGCTGCTCCCGGCCCCCCGGAAAAGGCAGGCGGCCGCCGACCCATGCAGACTCCCCCCAGAGATTACAATAAAACCCCCGCAGCTTGGGGGTGTGACACGATTCGCACTGAATTGCGTCATCATGACTCCGCCCCTGCTTCACAATGCCGAAATTATTGGCATTGTGTAGTGGGGGTGGGGCAAAAATTATGCGTTTCCATGTCCATGCCCCTGCCCCCATTTCCGGATGGCATCGCCAGCCACGCCACCCCCTTCCCCTACTGCACCACGCCCGCCTGCTTGTCCGACCTGAGGGGGCTGCCAGGATGTCTGCAAGCCTGATGCCGGGTACCGCAGTGTCTATTTGTTAAATGAGGATTTCCGGCTTCTCCAACTTAGCGAGCCACAAAGAGCACATATTTCAGAGCCTAATGCCCCAAAAGCTAATAATAGGGCTGATCTGAGTCGAGCGGATCTCTGCGCATGGATGCAAGCGAGTTTTGCATACAGCACATGCGCAGATGCAAATATAAGCATTTTCATGTCTCCGACCTATTCTGAGTCGGTAAGAATTATATCAGATCTGAAATGAGGCGTTTCATGGCGGCAACTAGTTGGCAACATTGCGAGCACGTGGAAGCTGGCGCGTGTCTAAATCTCAGTGTGATTATAAATCGTGCGTACGGAGGAGGGACGCCTGTGACTAACGGATCTCCAGCACCCAACATGGAGCTGGTGTAGCCACCGATACTAATTGTGTGGGATGCAGCAGCGGTCGGCGTAAAATCACTGGGCGGCACTGGTTTCAGCTCGCAGACGTGCAAAACCCTGCATTAGTAATGGAAACTCGCATTAGCATAACGAAAGTAAATCTAGCTGCCCGCAACTATAGCAACTTTACGGGCGACTCTGCCCCAAAATCGTTAGATGAAGCTAGTCATTGTAGCGTATAGACTTCGTTTTCAAAGTTGTACAACAGAGAGAGATCTGCAGATCCTTCCCCAGCAGCCTCTAGTTGCACCAGCGCGGTCCGATGACTGCACATGCTCATTAGGAAAGTGGCTAGCTGGGTCCAAGCCCGGTCGCAGAGGGATGGCATAACCTACTGTCCTGATAAGAGAGGATTGATAATTAGCCCATTGCTTGCTGCTGCGATAAGGAATGATACTTTTAGGGACTATTATGACAAATTAAATAAGAACCTTATTTACACTCCATGTTAAATGTTAGAGTTTATTATAATTGTTTTGATTATCAGTATTCTTAGGGCCCCATTTATTAACGAACCTTAATACCAGCGGCAGATTTTGTTTAGTATCACAGTGATACAAACGACTATGTCACTTCTCCAACGAGGTCCAGCGGCGTTCTCCTCGTCTGAGGCATCCTCCACTCAGCTGCTGGCAGCCACACTTCCCTGCGAGGGGTTTCTATGTCATGCACATGCGCGGCGGTCAGTCTGTACATGTGCATCACAGTTTCACCCAGCGAGCACCCGGCAGTGCCTGGAAAGCTTCGATGGAGCCGGAAAGACTGTTGCTGGGTCCGCATTGCCGGCAATGGGTAAACGCATCGCTCTCGCCATCTAAAGATTTCCACAGCGTTGCAGTGACAAACAGCGCTAATCTTAGATTACCGCTGTTTGATGAATATGGAAAGTAGGACATAACCCCTGTAGCGAGTACTAAAGGGGTTGTGTTTCATTGTGAAATGGGGCCTTTAGGGCTTAGAGTGTGCGCCTGCATTTTCTCTTCTCTGCATGGCACTACAAGTCTCAGCATGGTATATGCTATCACATATATGACACGCCCCTCAGATGTAGCAGTACACCCTTATCACATATATGACACGCCCCACAGATGTAGCAGTACACCCCTATCACATATATGACACGCCCCACAGATGTAGCAGTACACCCCTATCACATATATGACACGCCCCTCAGATGTAGCAGTACACCCTTATCACATATATGACACGCCCCTCAGATGTAGCAGTACACCCCTATCACATATATGACACGCCCCTCAGATGTAGCAGTACACCCCTATCACATATATGACACGCCCCTCAGATGTAGCAGTACACCCCTATCACATATATGACACGCCCCACAGATGTAGCAGTACACCCCTATCACATATATGACACGCCCCTCAGATGTAGCAGTAATACCCCTATCACAGGGCCGCAACTAGGGGGGGGGCTAGAGGTGCACGTGCATCGGGTGCCGGAATGCAGGGGTTGAAAAAGGGCTGACTCGCGGTGGCTTGGGGGCTGCAGATTCTGAAAATGGCCATCCAAATAAGGCCGACACCAAGGAGGAGACAGACACTAGGGGGTAAATTTACTAAAGTGAGAGTTTTTAGAAGTGAGTTTTAAAAGTGATGTTGCCCATAGCAACCAATCAGATTCTAGCTATTATCTTCTAGAAGGTGCTAGTTAAATGTTAAGTAGAATCTGATTGGATGCTATGGGCAGCATCACTTCTAAAACTCACTTCTAAAAACTCTCACTCTAGTAAATTTACCCCTAGAGGTCCTACTGGACCTCTAGTGTCTGATACGCCAGCGCAATGCACACAGCGTTCCCGGAAGTGCCGTGAGAAGATGCTGAAAGCTGCATCTTCTCCTGTGAAACCCCCTGGCAACGAGCATAAACCCCATAGCAATGAGCATGAACCCCCCCCCCACAATGAGCATGAAACCCCCTGGCAATAAGCATGTAACCCCCTGGCAATGAGCATGGAGCCCCTGGAAACGAGCATGGAACCCCTGGCAACGAGCATGGAACCCCTGGTATAAAAAGCCTTGACAACTAGCAGGTATTTAGAAGCCTTACTATGGGGCATAAAATGGTGTCTGGCAAATATGTAAGTGGCACTTTGGTAATAGGCATTGCAGTGTGTGGCATAATGTGTAATGGGCATTATGGTGTTTGGAATAATTTAAGTCACTATACCAGGGATATTTGACTAGTGCCTTATGGAGGAGCAAGGACAAAATCCAGGTATGGGAAGGGAGGGGGCGCAAAATTGTGGCCTTGCACCGCGTGACAGATATCCTAGTTTCGGCCCTGCCTATCACATATATGACATGCCCCTCAGATGTAGCAGTACACCCTTATCACATATATGACACGCCCCTCAGATGTAGCAGGACACGCCCACTTTACTGCCGCGCTCATAGGTGCTGCTCTCACACTCTCCCTGACATGCTTTTTCAAAAGTAGCCAAGTATGGCCCTCATTCAGAGCCGCTCGTTAACAGCAGTACGCTCGTTGCGTTCCGATGTTGACTAACTGCGCATGCGTCGGTGTAACACTGCGCATATGCGTACGGCAGATTGCGAGTTTTTTTGGACTCGTTCCTAAAATAGCGTACAGGAAGTGACATGTCAAATGTGATTGACAGAACAGGGCGTTTTAGGGTGTTGACGAGGGTGGAGATGGAAAAACGCAGGCGTGGTGAGGCGTTTTTGGGGCGTACATACATTAGCAGATGCGAGCGTAAAATGTGTACGGACCGACTCCTACGTCACTGGATGATCCTCTTTCCCTTCCAAATGCTTGCACAGCTTAGGGTCTGGATTACTCGACCACCTTGGCGATGGCCTTCTCCTCCGTCCCGGGACTCCACGATGTTGTTGCGATTAATCGCGGGAGGGCTGAAAAGCAATTAGTGTTGGATTGAGAACCGGCTTGGTATGTGTTTTGAAATCAGTTTTTTGGGATAGCACAAAACCGTACGCAGGTGGAACTCAGAGCTGCTAATGTCAGGATGACACAATCAATTTGCGTACATTTGTGGGGGTTTATTTTGCCCGCAATTTGGTGGTTAGGGCCTATTGTAACAATAATGTCATCATGTTTTCAGTTTCGCACCATTTTAGTTGTGCCTCTTGAATTTGCCTAGTTATATGAATTTTTAAACGTTCCTTTTTTTTTTTTTTTTTTTGGGGCGAGTTTTTGCCTTTTGGCCCAGGATTAAATGTAAGCCATTTGTACAATAATTTCACAATCCAATGTCATTTTTTATTTTCCAATTTATTGCTCAAACAAAAAAACAAAATGTAAAAATTTTGGGGACATCTTTTTTGCCCAAAGATATGTTCCAAAATCAAACAAATTGGCCCAACATAACTGTTGACATAAACATACAACAAAAAAATAAAAACATTTCACAAGAAAGGAGAGGGAAGTTTTGACCAGAAAGGAATATGAGCCAAGCACAGAAGGATTGTGGGAAAAGTCACCATTGCTGTCACCGTTTTTTCACCCGTTTGGATGGGGGAGGGAGGGCGCCAGACCGGGTCCGGGATGTCATCGGGCTGGCCTGTCCAGAGGCAGATGTTGTGGCCTCTGGACTAGGCACAGGGCTAGGCACATTTGGAGGATTGGCTGATGTTGTGCCAGAGGTGAAGGATCCTGATGTTCCGGCAGGAAGGGAGGTCGGCTCCACCATGTGCTGGCGAACGAGCTGCTCCAGGGCATTGGCGATGCGGATGTTGGCCCTGGTATATTCCGCCAGGGCCTGACCAATGGTCACGTTGGCCGCAGCATTTTGCTCCAGGGCCTCAGCCACCCGTAGCAGACTGGCGTCCATCCTCTGCAGAATCTCCGTATGGGAATCCGATTTGAAATTGAGTTCTGTGAGGAGGGCCACTGCCTGCGAGGGGGATTGCCCTGGACTGGCTTCTGCAGGGTCTTCAACCGGATGTACTGGTTCCTCCCCTGCAGAGCCAGCAGAAATTCTGCGGCCAAGGCTCCCCTCTGGAGCAGACTCATCCGCCTGTGTCTCTGTTAGGAAAAAAGAGAAAAGCCTCACATTACAATCTACATATTGGCACAATAACATTTCAGAGTTGATGACATCCAAAGATTTACCTGGGACAACATGAGGAGCCGCAAAGTCTGGCATGTCCGTATCCATGTTGGACACGCCAAACACCTCCACAGGCTGCACACACCCCTGTGCCAGCTCTTCTAAATCCGTCAACTCCAATGACACAGGGGTGGGACCCCCACCTGTCCCCCTTGCATGCCTAGCCCTGTCCGCAAGTTTTTGCTTTAGGCGATATTTGAAGTCGCCCCATCTGTGGGGAAAAATGGAAGCCATTATCCTTTGGTTTAAAATGGGGTTTGTTTTTAGGGGGGGCAAGGGTTTACTTACCGCCGTTTGACATCCCGGGCTAGACGGACATAATCACCCACCCTACTGACAGCAACGGCTACCTCTTCCCACATTCTCCACTTCTGGCTTAGACTCATATTCCTGTCTGCCTGTGGCAGGATGTCCACACACTTCTGGATCAAAACCTCCATCTCCTTTCTTGTGAAATGTGGCTGCCTTTTTTTTTTGGCCGCTTTGGCCGGAATACTGGGCCCAGCAGCCTCTTCCATGTCATCCTCCTCACCTATTTGTGTAAATTTTCAGAATTCACAAAATCACAACTTGCCTAATCTTATTTTTCAAATTAATCATTGATACAAAATGCATGAAAGACTTACCGCCTGACTCTTGGGCATTGTTTCCCTGGTCTGTCGCCATGTCTGAGGTCCAAACAAGAAATACACCAGAATTTTAATGTGTTTTCGTGACGTATTTATACATGCGTCCTTATTTTGCGGCCGCATCATTGATTGTGCGGCCCTATGATCCCTCCTTAATTTGTGCGGGAAACGAAACACTATTTATGGCTTGGTGTGTCTCAAGTCGAGGTGGCGTTTTTGGATTGTTGGAGGTTATCTTGGCTGGAGTTTATTGATTGCGTAGAAAGGAGTTGGCGGTTGGAGATTCGTTTGTTGGTTAGATTTGCGTTTTTATTTTCCGTTCTCTTTGTTGGTTTATATTTTTGGGACCTCGTTTCTTGATTTGGTAAGTTTTGTGAAGTCTAACTTTTGTTCAATTGTTGTTTCATTGTGTTTCTTATTTTTTGTAAATTTTGGATCCATAATTTCTTCTATTTTAGATTTTGATTATTTTCGAACCAAAAGACCTTTTGATTTTGACTCTTATATATTTGCTCTTGGTAAGTCCATTTTTTATCTTGTATTTGCAAACAAATTAGCGCATTTTTAGTAGTTACTCTTGTGACTTGTATTAGCGAACAAATTAGCGCATTTTTAGTAGTTACTCTTGTGACTTGTATTAACGAACAAATTAGCGCATTTTTAACTGCTTAATAATCATTCTAACTTTTTTGTGGTTTCTCTTTCGCTTTTTGTGCCAACATTTCGACCCATTTTGATGTACTGTGTGAAATGTCGTTTTGCTGTTTTGCAAAATGGGTGTTTTGCATATTTTAACTTTGGTCTAGCACAAAATTTCTAAACAAAAATGCACAGAGTGAAATGTGTCAAATATTTTTGTTGTTTATTTTCAGTTTGGACGTATCATGACAATACCCCGGCATGTAAGCAGCAATGGATGGTATCATCAAGCTAAGTTGTTTTAATATAGTTTTGGGGTGGTTCAAAAGCCTTACTTTGAAATCTTTGAATTTCAGGTAGATCTGGGGCGGATTGTTCTGGCCATGCTCCCGGAAGCCGACCAACCTCAATCTCGTCCCAGGCGTAGGCATCGTAGGCATGCAAGGCCCCAGATATTTCGAACACGTGTCACCCTTTTTGGAATGCCCGATGATGAGGTTTTAAGACGCTACCGTCTACCTCCCAAAATCATCATAGACACTCTCTCATTAATAGAAAGTGATCTTGAGCGGCAAATTGACAGTCCAACAGCAATACCACCACTTACGCAATTTATGGCGGTGTTACATTTCTGTGCCTCAGTATCATTTCAAACAACGGTGGGAATAGTGGCGGGCATCTCCCAATCCTCCTTTTCCAGGATCCTGAGGGCAGTGATGGAGGCACTTTTCAAGCACCTCCATCATTTTATTCAAATGCCTTTGGATATGGGTGCCCTTAGTGTGGCCAAGGCCAATTTTTACCAAATAGCTGCCTTCCCACACATCATAGGGGTTGTGGATGGTACTCACATACCACTTCAGCCTCCAGCACGGCTGGAGGCCATATTTCGAAACAGGAAACACTATCACTCCCTGAATGTAATGGTGGTATGTGATGCCTCCCTCCAGATCCTGTCCCTGAATGCTAAATTACCCGGAAGTGCACATGACTCCTTCGTCATCCGGCAATCAGGGATATGGCACAAATTAACCAACCTACAAGCTGGTGATGCGTGGCTTCTGGGTAAGTGGAGACCTTTAGTACATAACAATGTTAAGCTTGATACACAGTGTTCCTGATGTTGTCTATTCTTTTCCATAGGAGACAGTGGATATCCTTGCATGTCCTGGCTGCTCACTCCTTATTTGGCTCCCACACCAGGCCCACAAAGTGCATTTAATTCCGCACTTACAGCCACCAGGCAAGTGGTGGAGCGCTGTATCGGCCTTTTAAAAGGCCGATTCCGATGCCTCCACCGCTCTGGTGGCGAGCTCATGTATTTGCCGGATATGGTGTCGAAAATTGTGGTCCTGTGTGGGATATTTCACAACATCGCCATAAGGAGTGGTGTCCCAATGCAGCCAGAGGATGCCTTACCTGAGGATGGCCCCCCCGAGGTTGGTCGGAGGTCAGTATGTGGGGGGGCCATACGCGATGATGTGGTGGCCAGATTTTTTAGGTAAGTTTTAACAAAACAACAGTGTTTACTTTATACCTAATGTGTTTGTGTTTGTTTGCAAACATCTAATTTTGTTTTCTTTTTTTCACCATCTTCTGTTTGTTCACATAATCTTTGGCACTACAACGCTCACTACTTCATGCTACCCTTACCAAACCTGGATCTGGTCATTTTGGGAATATATTCTGGAACCCATATCGCAACGCCATGTTTGTGGAATCATGTTGGCATGGTCCTTCGTCAACCAGTTCTTGATTTGTTTATTTTTTATTTTTTTTTATTGGTATGTGTTGTATTTGAGATTATCACTGTGTGTTTTTTTTGTGAGTGACCACTTTGATTTCTCAGTTATGTTGTGAATAAATGTTTGGAGAGTTAAATGTTCTTCCTTTTTTTGGACGTTACCAGCAAGTGTAACCAGGTTAACACACCTTACATTTGACTAAGGGGTAATCCAGTACTGACGCCAGTTGAGCAAAAATTAAATATGTTTTCAGGTTCCCAACCCACACCAAAAGGAAGCCTGTCCAATCATTTGGCTTTGTAAGATTCGCCTAAGCAGCTTGCACACCAACTAGGAACCTTTAAAATGTAGAAATATCTAATTGACACTACACACAAAAAGGGAAATGACATTGTTACTGTTATGTGTTTCTTGAGGGTGTTTTACATACAAATACAAAACACAATCTAACTTTAAAAAAAATGGAAATCCTTGCAGGAACAGTCTACTTATGTCAGGGTAAACTATCTTTGGTTTTGAAAAAACGAATGAGGCAGAACGTATATTAGAAATAAACAATTTATTTTGAACACGAAAAAAAAAAAAAAAAACTACTGCCGAAGGATGCCAGACAGCCGGTCAAGGGCCACAAGCACCCCAATTAGATGTTGGCGCATGTGTGCCACACATTCTTCGACCTCTTGCCGACGCCTCTGTTCCTCTGTGGGTGAGAAAAGTGTGTGGATTAATAAAACAATAGGGAATCCACATTAAAAAAACAAAAACACAACGAAATCACTCCTAAACCAAAAAAAAAAAAAAAAAAAGGGGGTGCTGCAAAAATTACAAGGCCTATGTAGAGATTCCCACAGGTGTGATATGTGTATGTTGAAATCAGCAGGAAGAGGTAAAGGCAAACTGCTAAATCACCAAAAATCAACCCAAAAAGCACGAATAAAGGAACGACACATGATTACATACAAACAGTTTGTGCTTAAAAAAAACGCGAAAGAAAAACATACCGGTAGCCAAAACGGCAGATCCGGAAGTCCCTCCATCTTCATCCTCGGAGGAGCCTTCATTCCCCAAAGAACGGGGCGGGGTTATCACGGACTCCGGGGAGGGGGTAATTGGAAGAGGGGTGGTTGGAGGAGAGGGGGAAGTGGGACGGAGGGGAAGGAGGCCCGACAGTTCCTGGAGAGGGTCTTGGAAGGCTGGGGAGGAGGGGGAATAGGGGAATTATTTGGGGTGGAGTGTTGGCTGGGGGTTGGTGAGAGTGGGCGGTACCGCCGTCTGGCCGGACGGTGACGGCGTAGTCTTGGCTGTCCCCCTAAAAGATGTCAAACAAATTGTGGTTAGTTTCTGGCCAAATCCTGCCCAAAAAACATTTTAAAATCACCGACCACCAACAAAAAACATGCAAATATGAGTAGAATGAATAAATCAGAAATAGAGGGAAAACATGGCCATGCAGATATGAGGAGAATGAATAAATAGGACAGACATGAAAACATGCACACGCAGATATGAGGAGAATGAATAAATAGGACAGATATGAAAACATGCACACGCAGTTTGCCCCACAAAGACAAACATGAAAACCACAATACATAACACTTACTTTCCTCTATCTGCATGCGAAAGCATGCCAGCAAGCGGGGCGTTCGCCGTTGCAGGTCAGACCACCTGCGCTCCAGCTGGCCGATGTTGCGGCGTGAGCCGAAGGAGCGCAGGCGGGCCCGTGCCTCCGCATACGGGGAACGCTTCTGCCGGTTGGTGATGGGTGGAGGCTGGCTGGTGATACGCCGATCCATCACCTCCGTTAGCACCAGCAGCTCGCGCCTGGTGAATGCGGAGGCTCTCATGATGGCAATGGTGTTTTTCATAAAAATCATTTTTGATAAAGTGTGCAAAAAATTTCTGATTGGCTAATGTATTTTGGAAAATAACAGGAGCAATTTTATTGGTTAGTGTATGAGTCATGTGTTCGACAGGGCCAGAAATCTCTGGAGAGTTATGATAGGCTTGATGCAGTGACATGCGTATGCAAATTTAAATAAAGAAATGAACCACGGGAAATATGCGGGGATCCACAGCAATAGAACAATTGTTTAATTGTGGCTAACATGTTTTTTGAGCAATAAAAGCGAATGTTTAAGCCGTACGTATTCTGCGGGTAAACACAAACACGGACAAGAGTAAAGTTTCTTGCATTGTGTTGAAAAAAAAAAAACAATTAAGCTAATTGATACATTGATCGGCATGATACGATTGATGGAGGTAGGCAGAATAAAGGAGCAGGTAATCGACATCTGACAAGGCCACTTCCGGTTTATACTTGTGCGTGCGTTCCCTTCAAGCCATTTCGGGGATGTACGCTCGCTATTTCGCACGCTCGTTAGTTAGAGGAGGGGTCGTCTGAGTTTGGGGAGGATTTTTAGATGCGAACGAAAATACGAGTGAGCAATTGAATTTAAATATTTTTGTACGTACGCCTATCGTACGTGCGCCCGCTTGCGAGTGGGTCTGAATGAGGGCCTATGTCCCTTATCATGCTAATGCAACAGTTTTACATTTTTTATGTTCAGTTACACTTTAAATCATAGTATTATTATTATTATTATTATTATTATTATTATTATTATTATTTAACTGCAACATTACTTCATTTAGTTACAAGGTACATCTACCAAAACAAATGCCATCTGACTCCAAAGACCTAAATTAACATTAAAAAATTATTAACCCCCCCCCCCTCCCCTGTAAGCCGCACATCCCCATTCCAGTCTGCATTCTCCCAGCTCATTGGGATTTGAGCAGACCTGAATTTTATGCATTTTAAGTTCTTACATACAAATCCCCTGCACAGATTTGTTGCATGTTATGTTCCTGCGTTGATGTCCATCTATATATAGAGAGAGAGCCGGGCCAGGTCTCGGAGGCAGTGACAGCCATGAAATTCTCCGCAGAGCCCAGTGGGAGTCATATAATGCAAACAAAGCCGTGTGTTACTGTTAATATGCCATGCCCGGCGTGGGGTCTGTGCCAGCTGCTTATTTACACTAAAGAGTAGAAACACTTGGCAGACTCCGGCTCTGTCTGAGATCATGTTTATTTGTGTTCAAAATTTATCTTCAAAGCCTCTAATTGATCTGTTTGGTATCGTAGAGCCGCCTAATCCTATCTCCTCCTTTGCTGCAGCCACAAGGGCCCGGGACCAGCTCTGTTTATTAGGTGTTCGGCTAATGGCAGAGAAACGCTACCTCGCTGCCCGTGGAAAGTCTGAGCGAGAAGACTGGTACAATGGAAAGTTTCTGCCAGGCCCAGCTGGGCTGAGGCATTTCCCACAATTACTTTTCCCAACATGAAAGAGACGCACTTGGCCCGTGCTGCAGCGAGGGGGAAGCCGAAGTCTTGTGTGGGCCCCTGCGCTGGAAATAAACACCTGCTCAGGTGCTGAATTTAATTTCATTAGTATGAACTGGAATTTGGCTCCGGATGTGCTCTCAGACTTGTTTTATTGGCAGCTTTATTGCAAATATCACAAAATTACTACTTGCTTATAGCGAATATTCCTCGGTGGAATATCCAGAATTGGCTTCTGCAGGAATAAATTAAAGCCGAGGCTGTTAAATGACTACTCCCCTCAGTATCTCCATTTAGCCGTCCAGTGTTTGAGGGCCATGGGGGAGATGACAACAGACTGCAACAGACTGATTTGCAATGTCCACCGAGTGTTTTGCATGAACTTCTCTTCCTAGCCAAGTCACCCTGTGTCGCTGTGTATAACAGAAGGAAATATTTGCATGAGGAAAGGGCCAGCTAACTGCTCCTGCCCACATACACATACACAATGAGAAAATCTACAAGTCAAGAATATGTACACCGACAAATAATATTTTAGCCACCAAACCAGTAGATTTATGTCATATCTGTTTGGTGAGTGCTGCCTCACGCATACCACCCTGTTACTGCAAGTGGTGACGGGAGCCATCTTGGTGCCCCCGGGCATGGAGTTTTCACAGCATCCTGGCATCCAGTCGTTTGTTGCACCATACACAATGGTGTCAGAAGTTTGGCAGACATGGCTCAAGGTCTTCGTCGTGACAACATTGCGGATGCTTGAATCAAGTTCCGGAAGGAATGAAGTGTATCCCCCTGTGCAGGACTCTATGGGCAAAATTTATTAAGCAGCAAGTTCTAAACCCTGGCGGTTTGGTGGCGGTTTTGATGGCGGGTTCTATTCTGTTCTAAACCCCAGGGGTTTGGTGGCGGTTTTGCAGTGGTTTCTAAATGACAGCCCTGTTCTATTCTATTCTAAAATGTGTTTTGACTGCGGTTTGGTGGCGGGTTTTGCTATCTGCAGATTTATTAAGGCCAAAACCGCTGCAAAACTGCCGTCATAACGCATTTTAGAATAGAACAGGGCTGTCATTTAGAAACCGCTGCAAAACCGCCACCAAACCCCCGGGGTTCAGAACAGAGTAGAACCTGTCGTCAAACCGCCACCAAACCGCCGGGGTTTAGAACCCACTGCTTAGTAAATTTTGCCCTATGACTCTATGACAAATCAAAGAAGGTACAGGTACGTTATTAAACTTAGCTGAAGCTGAGGCGGTTGATAAGCTAACATTAATGTACTCTGAGGGGCAGGATAAGGAAGATGCTGAAACGTTAACAAATACATTTAATGAGACCTGCTTACCAGCAAAGAAAATCACCCTCGATATGTTCAATATATTGGTGCACTGTGCTCAACTTGGCACCATTACCAGTGAGTTGATTAGACAGCGCTGTGTGCGGCATCTACGCTGAGACAAAACGCGCCCAGCGGCTGCGTAAGAAAGCAATGGCCTTAGAAACTACCATACACATATATAGGATGCATACGCAATCTAGTAACAGTGCTCAGGAAGAGAGGCCAATGTTTGTTCTGTACAATACATCTCCAGCAACGTGTGCATTGTCATAATTGTGGAAACCACCAATCCTAAGACAGTCTTAAATGACCTGCATTTAACAGATGCTGCAATGGCCGTGGCAAAGTAATGCTGAAGGGGCTCCCCTGCAGCGCCAAGTCACAGGGGCTCATTGCCCATACGATCGCTTATACCAGTCAAGTAATTAGTATAGGCACAGCAACACCATTGCCGTTCCACATCGTTGGTGCAGTCCAACAGCTCCTTGGTTTAACTAACAGAGGGGGCAGCCGGAAAGCCTGCAAGGATGGTGCACTAACTGCCGCACCCCTGAAACTTGCACCAGCCTTAACCAGGCCCTTAATGTTCGGATCCCTTTATATTACACTGGGAAAGAATGAGATCCTCAGGCTGGCTGTAATAGTAACACTCCAGTAGAGTGATATATATATATATATATATATATATATATACACGTGCCAATAGTGTGCACAAACCACTCAGGAGATCTCTGCACTGTGCACAGCTTGCGGGTAATGAGTATCATCTGTTACTTCCGCTCCCAAACCTTGGCCAGCACCCGTACCTCCAGACCTGGTCTGTAATTCAATTCTGATGTAAAAAGGCCTCTCAGCAGCTGCGTGCGGTGTTTTCCTATTTAAGACTAAAGAAAAACAAGATCCAAGCCACATCAATACCTAACCCCCTCCTCAGGTTGGCCAAAATTACCTCCTGACTCAAGAGCAGCCAACTATCATAGGCCGTGCGTGTCCAGCGCCTCCGCCAATCAAAACAGAGGACATTGAGCTGCTTTGAACCGAGATCAAATCATTTCACTTCTCCCCCTGACCAACTGCTGAAATAATGGGATTTATTGAGAACGTTTGCAGGCGGTAATGAAATTGGGAAGTGTCAGCTTTGGCTGTTGCTAAAATCTGACCTTTATCATCACTGGAACTTTGCTGGTTTTCATGTTCGGCCAAACTGAAACGGTTCATGTGATAGGAAACCTTCAGCTGGCTGCCATCCACCAGGCGGGGCCAGTATGTTACCCCCACTCAATCATACTCCCATGTGCTGCCCTGATATGTAACGTGCAAAGCCTGCAAGCATGTATCGCTAGTCAGAGGCAGACAGGACCCCGGCTATGCTGTTTGTTAACCCTGAAAATTCCACAGTAACCTACCGGAATGTGAGAATGCATAAGCACAATGTGCCAGGACCGTTCAATAGCCAAAACATCTTTATTTATGTTATATATACTGAGTTACTTAGTGTGCCTCAGTTCAGAACCGCTGAGACCAAAGGTGCTGAGGGAAGGGTCCAGGCCTGCCAAGGAGGCATAGCCCCAACATGATGTGCCCACGCATCACTCGTAAGCGCTGTATCTTCCGGCTTGGACATGAAATTGCCAATGTGAAATCGTCAAACCCCCTCCCCCCCACGCACAAACACACACAGCTTTTCCCATGGCGGCCCTGGCTGTGCATTAGGCATGGGGTCTCTGTTCCATCACAAGAGCCTGCACCAAATTGATCAGTGTGCCCCAGTACCCTGAGGTTGCCAGAGCATTTGATGCTGCTCAGAGAGGAAAGTCAAGAGGGGTGCACAGTTGAGGGGTGGTGCAAGGCCAAGGCCCCCCTCACTTGGCCTTGGGGGGGGCAAGAGGGTTGCTGACATACGCCTAGCTTCTGGGATGTCTTTATTGATACCTCACTGCCTGGAGAGCCACTGCGCGCATCCTTAGGCCTCCTCTTATTTGCGGCACATGCAACACCAAGACGCCATTTGTGTTGTGGTGGGCAATGGGCACTGAAACCCCTTTGGTACAGCACTGCAGATATACAGCTTTTTTAATATAAGAAATATAAATCTTCTCTCTTCATTCTTGCTCTGACTAGAAGGGGAAGCCATGAGCCTCTGGCAGTAGAGGGGGCTGTGTTTTACCCCTCCCCAGAGTGGCACCTGTCCTGTACAGAATAGTCTGGTGATGAATTACACTGAGCATGTTTATATTCATTCTACTAAAAGCTTGTCCTGGTCTAGAGCTAGAAGCAGTGTGATAGCCAGGGCCGTACCGAGGGTAGTGCCTCCAGTGTCATGGCACAGGGCACCGCAGGGCAGGGCGCGCTGTTTGGACCTGTCACTTTTCCAGTTTATTATCATTCTCACTTGTAGCTTTCTCTTTATCCCCAGCATCTCCTGGCCTCCCCTATCTCTTAGAAAAGGGAGGGGGTTTTAACCCCCTATTGTTCCTCAGCACACTGAACCATACTAGCAACAATATATGAAGACTATATGGTAATAGAATTTCAAAGATATTAGTTGCATGCATTTGCAAATACATGGGAAGCTGCTAGGCCTCGTCATGGCTTCTCTGTCACTAGCAGTCCCTAACACTAAGAGGTTCACATCCGGGGCACAGAGCACACCAAAAAACATCCAGCCCAGGACCCCCCCAGGGCATCACACGAAAATGGAAAAAGAGTGACAGTGCAGTGTAAAGTATAGATGTGTGCGAGTAATTAATAAGTGATGAAAGAGATTAAAATATATGTGAAATAATACATGAATAAAATACAAGCATAAAAGGTGATGTGAAAAGTAACTATGTGTATTAAGTGGTGATGCCCTGAGGAGGCCCAGCCAGAGCAGCCTCGGGGGCCCTACGCCTAAACGCTCACCCCTATCTCTTCCCTGGCCCTTCCCCATGAGGCCATGGCCCTTGCACTATCTTTTGTCCCTACTTAAAAAATGTGTGGGGGGCGCCAATGCTCTCTCTGGCACAGGGCACCAAAATATGTAGTTAGGGCTCTGGTGATAGCATAAAGCTATCGCACTCATTCCTGATTTGGGTACCCGGAACCAGGGCCAGATTAAGGGGAGGGCGACAGGAACGGTCGCCCCACGGCCCCCACACGCAGTGCCCCCCCCCCACACAGAGTTGGTGTGATCCTGCCAAGAACAGGTACCCAGAGGCACTTGTACCCAGCTGAGGGCTGCTGCGGCTCTGCATTCTTCTGCATACAGTGCAGAGCGGCTCCAGTGTCCCCTCATCAGTGTCATGTGACACATCACATCCGTGACGCTGATCGCTAATGAGGGGACTCGGTGTCTCTCTGTGCTGTGCATGCAGAAGAACACAGAGCTCAGCCAGAAGCATTCAAGAGGAGCCAGCCACTCGGGAGGTGAGTGATCAGGCACACTGTGGGAAAGGGCCACGGTGGGGCATATTGGGGTTCCAACGTGGGGTATATTGGGGGGCACTGTGGGACATATTGGGGGGACCATGTTGCAAGACAAGGATCATAGTGGCTAGGTGTCAATTTTATTGGAGGGGGCCCCCACAACTTAGTTGACCAAGGTGCCCCCACAAGCCTTAATCCTGTCCTGCCCGGCACACACTATGCATGCACGGCCATCGGCCTGGGAATGCGTTACCAGGGGTGAATGGATCCCTTTCTGTAAAATTTTGTGAAATTGCAGCCCATAGACTGCTATAGGTTAACACCATTGGGGGGTGAGCTCCAGAATGCTTCGTAATCCAGAGCTTGGTCAATTTGGCTGCACAGCTGTCCCCATAGAAACTTATGGGGACTGAAATTGAGGACTAAAATGGAGGGACTGTGGCAGATATTGGAGATATCTGCTGCGATCCCTACATAGTACACCTGGGGGATACATAATATTTGCAAATCCCGCCCCCCCCCGAAACAACATCCCGCAACTATGTATTATGATAAGTAGCCATCTGTAAGAGCCACAATAGATAAGTAAAATTGACCATACCTTGACAGAAGTTGAGGACTTTTTACTTACATTTACTGTGCAATAGGTAAATGAGCTATTGCTTTCTGTTACCAGTCACCTCCTGCAAACATGGCTGCCTGCTGTGCCCTACAGTAAACTTGCAGCCAGGAAGTCTGTTTTAGCTCCCGCCCTATAATATAAAATATTTTGTTGACTTTAATTTAAATGTAACTTTTCAGTGGCTATTAAATACTTTACTATCAATTCAATAAAAATCCTATTATAAGTTTAACAAGTTGTTCTTATAGTGCACTATAGATGTTTGCACGTGTTTCTCCTTCACTGACGCTACACTTTAACCTGCAATGCCGGCAAAATAAGTCATGTGACACAAGTAGGCGGGCCTTGTTCCTGGAGCGCACATAACAGAATACAGCATGAGATGATTGACAGCTGCTACTATTGGGAAAAAGACACCGTGATGATAAGTGGGGATGAAAAAGGAGAACGAACACATGAAATTCTCATCTTATTTCACATACGTCTTTCCTTGGCCGACCGACTATCAGATGCTCCTGGTTTTTTATGAACTAAACTCCCCGTTTATTTGTGTAAAGGCTTTCCTGCCGCTCACTGTGTCATATATACAGGATGCCTGCATATTTTTATATAAATATTGAGCCCGCGGTCATTAAGGCTCACAGGGACACGGGCTGCCTGTTCCTCAGGCCAGCAGCTTCCATACAACTCGTCTGGGCTGCTGAGGGTCGCGAGATCTCCATCCTGGGAGGAAGGAAATTTAGGTGAGACTGTTATTTCAGGTTTCCCTGGAAAGCCTTGTTTATTGAAACTGGATACGTATTTCAAAAAAAAAAAATAGCTGGAGGAAGTTTGGTTGTGTTGGCTGCAGGGAGTCAAATCAAAGGGACTTTGGGTCGTAGAAGCTGAGATGCCACCTGTAATGAGATCACCCAGGGAGCGCCTACGGCGATAAATAAAGTAATTAAACAGCTTCAGCTATAGAACAGATGCCTGCATCCTAAGTGGGTGCTTTCCAAGTTCTCCTTCCGTCTGTACGAGGCCGCCCTGCTGTATGAGGTACAAAGCCGTTCCATGGGGAACCGTTACTGCTCACCGGCTCTTTACCATTTTAAAAATAGAACATGGTGGCAGATTGGAACCCAATAGCCCACTGTATTTCTAAAATCGATTTGATCGTCATCTTTTTCCAAAATCAGATCTGCCCTGTCCATATTTTATCTTCTACCTCAGCTGGAAGGCAATTCCACCTATCCACTACCATTTCATTACATTCATATTCCCTTATATTTCTCCTAAACCAGCTGCTACCAGTCTTGTAATGTTTCCTCCCGTGCCTCTTTATGTGATGGTATATTTCACTGCTTATACCATATCCCCTTAAAAACACCCCTTCACCGCCTTATGGACACGCCACTGGTACCAGCGCATTTAAGTGGCAACACCGCCTCAACTGTCCTGGAATCGTAGAGCAGTGATAGGCAGTCTGATACACTTCGGGGGCCTCAATGGATGGCCCTCTAAGCTCCAAAAAGGCTGCACATTAGTCTTAGGGTGGTCAATCCGATTAGGTGCGAGTTGCCGTTTTCTTAGCAAATTTGAATTGTAAATTAATTTTGCAATCCCATTAGAAACTGGCATTGAACCAGTCAGAGTAAACACGTATTATTCCTTACGCACCTCCCTGAGGGTGAGAGATGGTGGGGAAAATATTTATTTTTAGGTTAAAATGTCAAGACACCATTGAAAACTTCTTGGACGCTTCCCCTAATGAAAATAAAGGCAATTGGAAGTTTTCAATTAGCTTAGTGAGTCCAACAATTACATGTCATTTTTGAGGTTTAAAAAAATGGCCTCAAACAACCCCAAAATAAACTTTTTGGTTTCTTTATGCACCTCAAATTTAATTACAGTATTTATTATTAAATATTTTTATTTTTTATTTTTCGCTTTGTTTAAAGTCACCCTGAAAGCATCTTTTTTCCTACTTTTTTTTGCATTTTTCCTATTTATGTATGAAAGTACTGTAAACGAAAAAAGGTTGCTCTTTATCATTTTTTTTTACTTTTTAAAAAAAATAAATGCACAAATCAACCATTTCACACCATTTAAAAAGCGCCAGTATTTCCATAGACCCACTAACAGCCTCCTGCAGGATTCTGCAAATCAAATTGTCATTTGCAAACACCTTCTGGGACAGGTGGATGAGACAGTATGGACCTAATTCAGAGTCGGTCGCAAGCGCCAATGTGCTCGCAACCGACTCAATGGTTAGTCCTGTGCAAGCGCAGCCGCCACACTGCATGTGCGAAAGCACCGGAGCGACAGAGTTTCTCTACAAAAGAGGCGGCTGTCGATGTTAATCGACAGCTCACCCCTTTTTGTAGGTGGGCCGAGGGGGTGGTTTCCAAAACAGAGGCATTCCTTAACGAACACCTACCGTTTTGTGGGCGGCCGCACTGACACCCTCAGTGATGTCAATGGGGAGTTTCCTGCTCCATCAGAGCAGAAAGCTCTCTGGGGATTACGCGTGCCCAGACCCAACCTTAGGGTCTGGTCGTAAGCCTCCTGGTCGGTCGTTAAGCTGATTGGTGGTAACACACAGCTTACCGATCGACAAGGAGGCGGTCATTCAGGATGCAAGCGGCCGCCCTGATTCAGTGTGACTGCTTGAAACTAACGACTGCCTCTGAATGAGGTCCAATATCTCTACCTTACAGCCAAGGAACAAGTGGCAAGTTGCCAAACCTAACTTTAAACCTGGTGACATTGTGCTCGTCAGGGACTGCCAGTCACAACGCAATGAGTGGTCCTTAGGTCTTGTGACCAAAATAATCCAAAGCAACGATGGGTAGGTCCAGTACTGCAAGCAGGGAGAGACCAAGTTGTTTCTCAGACCAGTATCTGAACTGATGCTGTCGTTACCTACTGATAATTTAAATTGTGGTAGCTGTTGATACCAGTCAGGGAGTGTCATGCCTACAACATTGTTTATTTCATATGTATTTATTTCTGTGTAAGCTCCATTTAGTGGCCAGTCATGCATTATGCAGCGTGAACGCACAAAGGCGCTGTTGGAAATGATACGAAACGGTATCACAAAGGTGGAGGAAAAGTGATGGGCGTTCCTGGGCAGTGACTGGCAGGTGGTTAGGAGTGCATGCAAAAATGGTCCATTCATTGGGCATATTACTGGAGTGTCGCGGGCGTGTAAATGTAACCGGCTGCATTCACAGACGCACAAAAGGGCTGTTGCACATTTCGATGGGGTGACCAATAGGAGCGTATAAGGATGACAGCGCTAAAGTGGGCATCTCAGTCCATGGAGATTCGTCCACACCGATATACACAAAGGAAGGTGCTCGTAGCAGCATTTGCATAAAGCCTCAGATGGGCGTCCGCCAATACACGCTGCTGCTTTTGCGCGTGACTCAGAATCAACCGCCAAAAGCTTACAATCTACACAGCAAGCGAGACAACAGACATAAATGCATTTTCTCTGCCTTACGCAGACAACTAGAGGCCCCAGCACACCTCACATTGCAAAACACATCGGCAGATGGGCCGCACAGCAGGAAACACGACACATTTATTTCCAGTGTGTAGTGTCGCTTTACGCCTGGCAGGCGAGCTGAAGAGAACGGCCAGGCAGAACATGTTCCGTCTTTGTTGGGTGTTGGCTTGCATTTGGCTACAGAAACCGTCCTGCAAACAAGCTGGGAATTGGCCGGATCTATTGGCTTCCTACAGAGAAAGCAAAATTGAAAAAGGTTTTGCAAAGAGAAAAAAAAAAAATCTGTGCCAACAATTTCTTCAGCTCAGTGTTTGAAACATTTTGTTTCCTCTTTTTGCAACATGTAACCGGAGTCTTTCCAGGTGATTCATACAGCGATTTTTATCACACACTCCTGCAGCTGACACTAGCAGCAATTACAGGAATATGCATACATTATAGCACCACGTCACAGAGATTGTTTGTTGACACCCTATAATCTAGCTATGCAGAGTCCAGATTCCATTCGGTGTCAGTGCCTATAAATATATACAGTATTGTGATATTTCAACCCGCAGATTACACACCAACAACTCCTTGCTGGAAAAAAGGTGCTTTTTGTTCTCACATCACAAACTGCACAGCAGACTCTTCTCAGGATGACACCAGATGACCCTCGCTCTAGCTAGACACAATGTGGCATCAGTCATCCCACCCACAAGAACAAACAGTTCTTTATTCTCCAACCATCTGATTTGTAGCCTGAAAACAAGCAAATAAAGCTTGAAATGATGCAGCACTTTTTTGCCTTTATCATTATTTATCAAGACCGCAAAGTGCCGCTCTTGGAGGTGTGTATATGGATGTGTTCCTTGCGCAATACAGATATGGTATGCCATCACACCCTGTGGTTAACTGCAGATTCAGCACTCTCACAGAGTGAGTTTGCTGTCATTCACAAAATGGTGGAGCTGCTAATTCGCAGAATTGTGTGCTCATTGGAATACACACATGCAGTCTATTCAACTGAGGTCTGAGCAGAAGATAGAGCTGCACAGATGGGGAGAGAGAGCTGAATCTGCAGTTAACCACAGGGTGTGATGGCATACCATATCTGTATTGCGTAAGGAACATGTCCACTAAGGCGTCAGCCTTAATGATCGGAATTTCATTGCTTTTATTAAGTTTGAGTGGCAGAATTTCAGTAGGTTTTGTGAAATGTCAGATCTATAAAACCTCAATGGGACATGTGAAACCGTAAGGTTTTTTGTCTATGGAATTTCATTGCTTTTTTATATTTTATTAACCATCGGGGATGGGAGCAGCAAACCAGGCCACCTGCAGGGGAGAAAGGCAACAAAATAGTACACTAGCGCTGGTGGTGGAGGGGACAGCACACAGGAGGTGTTTCAGGGGTGCAGAGGGAGAGACGGCTGAGGGGGCAGGCTGCAGGCATGTGGGGCAGTGGCAGCAGTGGAGCAGTGCACAGGGGAAGCAGTGGGGGTACGGAGCAGTGGCAGCACCGGGGCACTGGCTCTGATGGTCCCAGCCCTGAACTGCTTCTTAAGGCCCCTACACATGGAACGATGTGCTCATGATGTGATATCGTGAACGATTTCCCTTGAACACTCCCCGGCACTCCAGGACACTATATGGTGTTTAAACAGCACATTTTGACTATCATGCAAGATCTAAAGATAGCTGACTGCATACACGAATCAGTGAGATCTGTGATGCAGGCATCTGTGTAAAAAAATCAATAAGACACAGATGTATGGATGTATCAGTGAGATCCGACCGTGCATCTGTGTTAAAAAATGAATAAAAAAAATCAATATATATATTTTTTTATTATTGTTTTTTACACGTGCCCCCCTGATCACCCCACCCTCCCCCCAAAGGCACAATCAACATTGGACTCTTGAGACCCAGTACTAGATGTGCTAAATACAGAGAAAAAACGTCGTAGGGGTCCCCCGTATGTAGCTCAACCAGTACCGGGCTTTTACAGAACCAGTCCTGGTTGCCAAAATGCTAATGCCCGCACCGCTGCCGCTATTGCCCGCTACCTCCTCTGGGTCCTGCAGCCCGCACTACCGCAGCTAACTTCCACTACGGTCCAGGCCGCAGCTAACTCACGCTTCCTTCCCCCGGGTCCCACCGCTGCTACCGCCCCCAAAGGACAACCATCCTGGTGCACCCAAGTGAAGCCACTTTGAGTCTGCTGGAGGCACTTACTGAGGTTGTGCAACAAGTTGAAACTTCCTATTTGTATAACGGCGCATTTGTGAGGTAATAGTTTAAAAACTGTAACTTTCTACTTTACCTGAACCTCAAAAGGCCCCTGCCCTGGCACAACAGCTACCTAATAACCCAAACCCCAAGTCTAAATACGCTCTCTACCACGAGTTATGCCTTCCCAAAAAACCCACATGGGGAAGGGCCAGGGAAGAGATAGGGGAGGCCAGGAGATGCTGGGGATAAATAGGGACATAATATAGTGCACCTGAGAGAGGGCCATGGCCTCATGGGGAAGGGCCAGGGAAGAGATAGGAGAGACCAGGAGATGCTGGGGATAAATAGGGACATAATATAGTGCACCTGAGAGAGGGCCATGGCCTCATGGGGAAGGGTCAGAGAAGAGATAGGGGAGGCCAGGAGATGCTGGGGATAAATAGGGACATAATATAGTGCACCTGAGAGAGGGCCATGGCCTCATGGGGAAGGGTCAGGGAAGAGATAGGGGAGGCCAGGAGATGCTGGGGATAAATAAGGACATAATATAATGCACCTGAGAGAGGGCCATGGCCTCATGGGGAAGGGCCAGGGAAGAGATAGGGGAGGCCAGGAGATGCTGGGGATAAATAGGAACATAATATAGTGCACCTGAGAGAGGGCCATGGCCTCATGGGGAAGGGCCAGGGAAGAGATAGGAGAGACCAGGAGATGCTGGGGATAAATAGGGACATAATATAGTGCACCTGAGAGAGGGCCATGGCCTCATGGGGAAGGGCCAGAGAAGAGATAGGGGAGGCCAGGAGATGCTGGGCATAAATAGGGACATAATATAGTGCACCTGAGAGAGGGCCATGGCCTCATGGGGAAGGGTCAGGGAAGAGATAGGGGAGGCCAGGAGATGCTGGGGATAAATAAGGACATAATATAATAGACCTGAGAGAGGGCCATGGCCTCATGGGGAAGAGCCAGGGAAGAGATAGGAGAGGCCAGGAGATGCTGGGGATAAATAGGGACATAATATAGTGCACCTGAGAGAGGGCCATGGCCTCATGGGGAAGGGTCAGGGAAGAGATAGGGGAGGCCAGGAGATGCTGGGGATAAATAAGGACATAATATAGTGCACCTGAGAGAGGGCTATGGCCTCATGGGGAAGAGCCAGGGAAGAGATAGGAGAGGCCAGGAGATGCTGGGGATAAATAGGGACATAATATAGTGCACCTGAGAGAGGGCCATGGCCTCATGGGGAAGGTCCAGGGAAGAGATAGGGGAGGCCAGGAGATGCTGGGGATAAATAGGGACATAATATAGTGCACCTGAGAGAGGGCCATGGCCTTATGGGGAAGGGCCAGGGAAGAGATAGGGGAGGCCAGGAGATGCTGGGGATAAATAGGGACATAATATAGTGCACCTGAGAGAGGGCCATGGCCTCATGGGGAAGGGCCAGGGAAGAGATAGGGGAGGCCAGGAGATGCTGGGGATAAATAGGGACATAATATAGTGCACCTGAGAGAGGGCCATGGCCTCATGGGGAAGGGCCAGGGAAGAGATAGGTGAGGCCAGGAGATGCTGAGGATAAATAGGGACACAATATAATGCACCTGAGAGAGGGCCATGGCCTCATGGGAAGGGCCAGGGAAGAGATGGGGGAGGCCAGGAGATGCTGGGGATAAATAGGGACGTAATATAGTGCACCTGAGAGAGGGCCATGGCCTCATGGGGAAGGGCCAGGGAAGAGATAGGGGAGGCCAGGAGATGCTGGGGATAAATAGGGACATAATATAGTGCACCTGAGAGAGGGCCATGGCCTCATGGGGAAGGGCCAGGGAAGAGATAGGGGAGGCCAGGAGATGCTGGGGATAAATAGGGACATAATATAGTGCACCTGAGAGAGGGCCATGGCCTCATGGGGAAGGGTCAGGGAAGAGATAGGGGAGGCCAGGAGATGCTGGGGATAAATAAGGACATAATATAATGCACCTGAGAGAGGGCCATGGCCTCATGGGGAAGGGCCAGGGAAGAGATAGGGGAGGCCAGGAGATGCTGGGGATAAATAGGAACATAATATAGTGCACCTGAGAGAGGGCCATGGCCTCATGGGGAAGGGCCAGGGAAGAGATAGGAGAGACCAGGAGATGCTGGGGATAAATAGGGACATAATATAGTGCACCTGAGAGAGGGCCATGGCCTCATGGGGAAGGGCCAGAGAAGAGATAGGGGAGGCCAGGAGATGCTGGGCATAAATAGGGACATAATATAGTGCACCTGAGAGAGGGCCATGGCCTCATGGGGAAGGGTCAGGGAAGAGATAGGGGAGGCCAGGAGATGCTGGGGATAAATAAGGACATAATATAATAGACCTGAGAGAGGGCCATGGCCTCATGGGGAAGAGCCAGGGAAGAGATAGGAGAGGCCAGGAGATGCTGGGGATAAATAGGGACATAATATAGTGCACCTGAGAGAGGGCCATGGCCTCATGGCGAAGGGTCAGGGAAGAGATAGGGGAGGCCAGGAGATGCTGGGGATAAATAAGGACATAATATAGTGCACCTGAGAGAGGGCTATGGCCTCATGGGGAAGAGCCAGGGAAGAGATAGGAGAGGCCAGGAGATGCTGGGGATAAATAGGGACATAATATAGTGCACCTGAGAGAGGGCCATGGCCTCATGGGGAAGGTCCAGGGAAGAGATAGGGGAGGCCAGGAGATGCTGGGGATAAATAGGGACATAATATAGTGCACCTGAGAGAGGGCCATGGCCTTATGGGGAAGGGCCAGGGAAGAGATAGGGGAGGCCAGGAGATGCTGGGGATAAATAGGGACATAATATAGTGCACCTGAGAGAGGGCCATGGCCTCATGGGGAAGGGCCAGGGAAGAGATAGGGGAGGTCAGGAGATGCTGGGGATAAATAGGGACATAATATAGTGCACCTGAGAGAGGGCCATGGCCTCATGGGGAAGGGCCAGGGAAGAGATAGGTGAGGCCAGGAGATGCTGAGGATAAATAGGGACACAATATAATGCACCTGAGAGAGGGCCATGGCCTCATGGGAAGGGCCAGGGAAGAGATGGGGGAGGCCAGGAGATGCTGGGGATAAATAGGGACGTAATATAGTGCACCTGAGAGAGGGCCATGGCCTCATGGGGAAGGGCCAGGGAAGAGATAGGGGTGGCCAGGAGATGCTGGGGATAAATAGGGACATAATATAGTGCACCTGAGAGAGGGCCATGGCCTCATGGGGAAGGGCCAGGGAAGAGATAGGGGAGGCCAGGAGATGCTGGGGATAAATAGGGACATAATATAGTGCACCTGAGAGAGGGCCATGGCCTCATGGGGAAGGGCCAGGAAAGAGATAGGGGAGGCCAGGAGATGCTGGGATAAAAGAAGAAGATGCTACAAGTGAGAATGATAATAAACAGGAAAATTGACATGCCCAAATAGCGCCTCCTGCCCTGCGGTGCCCTGTGCCATGGGAGAGGTTGCACCACCCTAGTTACGGCCCTGTGCACAAATAAGGGTGTTACTCCCAGTGGCAATGGAGGCGCCTGCCTCCGTGCGCCAAGCCTTTAAGGGGCTCCTCCATTTATAGCGAATGCCTGCTAATTTGAGTGACAGATGAGGCGTTTGTGGGTGGGAACAGGGGAAGGTGCTTGAAAACGGGGAGTGGAGATCCGAACGCAGGCGTTCCAAATGGTCAAAACCGGTGTTTTAAGGGTGTGCATAATTAACAAAGCAGCGTCATCGACCACATCACTTGGTTGTCTTTTAGCCTGAACTGCTCGCATGATTGCGGTAGGAAAATGCTACCACAAGCACTGCGAGCAGTTCATACGTCTTTCGATGTGCTCGATTAATCTAATAAATAGCGGAGATGACGTAGGATGCGAGCGGCCAGGGGGAGTTTTTAAAAAAATAGCGAGTGCATGGTTCGTTCGCTCGTTCAGACATAGAGGCGTCAACAGACCGCAAACAGCGAGCGCTCTATTTAAATATCCGGCCCCTTTTTCTGAACGAGCTAGCGCAAATAGCGTCCGGCTCTGCATCAGGCCCACAGTGCACAATTAGGAATGATAGAAATTCACTCAATTACATTTTGCATGAGAAGAGGCCATTCTACACAGGTGCAAAGTTCCTGCAATCCATGTTTGAGGATTGTCCTTATTTTGCCGAGCAATGTGAGGCTCCTGCTCAGTTTCAACATAATAACATCAGATATCAATATTTTCAACATTAGGAGTAACTTAAAGAAAAAATTTCCCTCAGAAATACAGCAGGTATAATTCTCCCAAAGAAAAGTAATAAACATGTAGAAAAAATACACATAGAAAACCACATAGTATATGCACGATCAATGAAGACAGCTCCAGCTCAAAGGTCCCCTAAATGGCCGACTGCATCCGCAGGAGAGTGGAAATGTCGGCAAGTGTGACCTATCTTCATGCAGGTCTGCCTGTCTGCCGTAATGTGAACACACCCTTACTAGTGTTCACTCTAGGTCCATCGCGGGCAGGGCGCCGGACCTAAAGAAAGGGCACTTCTACGCGCGCCCAAAAAAGGGGCGTGACCAACTAAAAGGGGGCGTGTCTTTATGACACGTCCCCTTTTCGTCACTCTTTGGGACGTGCCCGGCAAACGGACATGCTTGGCAGCCCCCAAGCGCTGCGGTCACTGTGAATAAATGCTGGGCACATGAGCCCGGCTTCCATTCACCGGCGGCAACAGAACCTGCAGGCTGTTTCAGCGGGGTGCCGCGTCGGAGGGAAGGGTGCTTTCTGCCCTTTAAAAATAGGGCAGGGTGCGGCGCCCCGCTGGAGCAGCCTAGCAGGAACGCTATCTTACTGTACCTTACAGTCGGCCTGGAGCATGAAGAGCCCCCCGGAGGAATGCAGTGGTAGTGGCTCATGCTTAAGGGGTGCGGTGAGAAATCAGAGGGGGTGTGGTCGGCCACCAGAGGGGGTGTGGCCAGCCATTAGAGCGAGCATGGTCTGGGCCCCTTTATAAATATATATAGTAAATAGTGATAGTGATGCATGATAATGTACCAGAATGATAACAGCCATGCCCTGTAGTGGTTATACCATAGTCCTGGGAATATACTGAAACATATGTAATTAAGCACATGATGGTGATCCTGTCTATATATACCACTGTGATTGGCAGGAGGGTAAATCTTGGTGTAGTTTCTATAGATGCGATCCCAGCCCCCATGTTCATCTGTGCTCCTGCTCTACCAGGTAACTGACCCTCTAATAGAGTAACAATGTATAATTTGAGTGGACAGTATGTATACAGAACCCTAGGGGAGAGGGGTCCACTGGGGATTTCCCCTGTACCCCTGTGGGCCAGTCTGACCCTGCGTACTCGGTCTGCATTTATACGCCCCTTTCTACCCCTATCCTTCCATTCGTAAGGATGCGCAAGTGTAAAATGGGAGATCTGCTTATGGACATAGGAATACTTTGGTAATGGGTGAATGAGCATACCAATAAATGTTCCCGTAAATGTAACACTGAATATACCACTAAATGTACAACTAAACGTACCACTGAATGTACCCCTAAACGTACCACTAAATGTTCCTGTAAATGTACCACTAAATGTACCACTAAACCTACCACTGAATGTACTCCTAAATGTACCACTAAATGTACCACTGAATGTACCACTGGATGTAACACTAAATGTACCACTGAATGTACCACTAAACATACCACTGAATGTACCCCTAAATGTACCACTGGATGTAACACTAAATGTACACTGAAAGTACCACTAAACATACCACTGAATGTACCCCTAAATGTACCACTAAATGTACCACTGAATGTGCCCCTAAATGTACCACTGAATGTACCACTGGATGTACCATTAAATGTACCACTGACTGTACCACTAAATGTATCACTAAATGTACCACTGAATGTACCACTGGATGTACCATTAAATGTACCAATGAATGTACCACTAAATGTACCACTGAATGTACCACTAAATGTACCCCTAAATGTACCACTGAATGTACCATTAAATGTACCACTGAATGTACCACTAAATGTATCACTGAATGTACCACTAAATGTACCCCTACATGTGCCACTGAATGTACCGCTGAATGTACCCCTAAATGTAACACTGAATGTACTACTAAATGTACCACTAAATGTACCACTGAATGTACCATTAAATATACCACTGAATGTACCACTAAATATATCACTGAATGTACCACTGAATGTACTCCTAAATGTAACACTGAATGTACTACTAAATGTACCACTAAATGTACCACTGAATGTACTACTAAATGTACCACTGAATGTACCACTAAATGTATGCTGTTTTTAACTTTTTACTTTTTTTCCCACTTTTCGTTGGACGGGTGCACAGCCGACTGTTCATTCCGTCTCTCAGACAGGTGAACGGAACAGAGGATTAAATGGAGAACTGATCCCTATGGGTAGATGCAGGCACAGACCATAGAGGCGTCTCTCCAATGACAGTACAGGAAAATATGGGGGTGAGTTAGAGGTGAGGGAAGGGAAGCCATCGGGCCATCGGAGATGTACACAAACCATCGGGCCATGGCAAGTCGGACATTCTGCCCCTACCCTAGGCAGGCGCAATGTCCGATGGTCCAGCCGATAGTGTGTCGATAGTGCTTCTTTGTATGCACATTGGTGGGATCGTGCTGCAGCCGGTAGGCACCTCAATAGGATGACCATTGACACAGCATTACAATAAAGACATAGTAGTGGTTGCGCCAAAGCACACAGTCGTTACTGCAACCACGTCCACCGCTAAATCAGCCCTAATTTATGCGTCTCCCTAAAGATCGGTGATCTCTGTGAGCTTCATTCTCTGCTTTATCCACATGGCAAAAGCACAACTGAGGGGCGAGGGAATGGAGTCACGCCTGTGTGCACAGGCCTTTACCATTATACATTAGTGTCCTCACCCAGCTGTAGGCTCCCTCTGGCCTGAAGCCACCTGAGAGCTCTGCATATGTGCTCCATTCCTGACCCTCAGCTCCCTGCTTGACCTGTGGAACTCTGGATTCTGCACTTTGGACATTAGTCAGTGTTTAATGACCTGCAGTCCACCAAGTGCAAAGGTCACTTTCCCTCTCTATTTCCGCAGTGCTTTAGACACGGTCAGACAGCCACTTCTCAGAGACTAAGTAACTGCTGCTATTCTCTATCCTCTCGGGGAACCTCTCTGACCTTTTCTCCTCTTTCCCTTCATGTTACTCTGTGACCCTCCAGTGTCAGCACCCAATCTACAATGACTGAAAGAACCAGTTGGATGTATGAGCTCTACCATGTGCTGGCATGCTGGACCCGTAAGCATCATACACGTATAATCTGCATAGTTACCTGTAGCGGAAAGGTTGTACCTGATGTTGCCAGGATTTATTTTACTTCTATTTACTGTTCTGTCTCATTTCTCTCTATGTATCTGCTCTTATTTTGCCTCCACATCCTCTCTGTTTTCCCTCCCCATCTGTTTGTCTCTCCCTCCTTTTTGTTTCCCTTTCCATGTGTATGTCTCTCCCCCATTTTTGTTTCCCCCCCTCCTGTATGTCTATCCCCCCTTTTGTTTCCCTCCCCATCTGTATGTCTCTCCCCCCTCTTGTTTCCTCCCCATTTGTATGTCTCTCCCCCTTTCTCTCTGTCTCTCTCTTCTCCTCTCTGTGTCCTCCCCATATGTATGTCTCTCCCCCTTTTTGTTTCCCTCCCCTCCTGTATGTCTCTCCCCCCTTTTTGTTTCTCTCCCCTCCTGTATGTCTCTCCCCCCTCTTGTTTCCCTCCCCATTTGTATGTCTCTCCCCCTTTCTCTCTGTCTCTCTCTTCCCGTCTCTGTGTCCTCCCCTTCTGTATGTCTCTCCCCCCTTTTTGTTTTCCTCCCCTTCTGTAGGTCTCTCCCCCTTTCTCTGTCTCTCTCTTCTCCTCTCCCACCCCCTCTCTTCTACCTATTGTGTTCCAATCTCCCCCTTTAATATACAGTCCAGGGAGAGGGAATAAGACTGATTCATAACTCAGAGACTGTCACCTGCTTCTTTATGTATGTGTTTAGTATACAAAGGGTTACGCTATCACTCTGCTTCCTGGTTCAGGTCCTGTGAACGTACTGAATGTTTGCGGCCATCGACCGGCATATGCGTCAGTGAGAGGACATAAAGAGTGGTCTGGAGGATCCCTCGCCAAAAAATTTCCAGCTACAGTAGCCCAGTGGCTGATAAGGATAACACCAACTGGAGATTACGTTACCTATTGGGGTAAATCCCTGGAATGCTTCCATTGCATAGCAGCCACCATAGAAAGCTATAGGGCGGCATTTTATGGCCAGAGATGGAGGGGCCGCTGCAAATATTGGAGATATATGTAGCGATCCCTCCATGGTATAATCTGGGGGATCATCTTTCCTCCTCCCTATAACTATTCCGAAAAGCTGTCATTTTTTGCGGTGACAGCTTTTCAGAAAATAGATACTTTTCCCTGTCTATACTACCTTACCGCAGCTGTAATCAGCGCTGCGCATGTGCCGTTACGTTCACAAAAGCGGCGCACGCGTAGCACTGATTACAGCTGCGGTAATTCTGTGTCCGCCAGTTAGGGGCCCATTTATCAATGAGTTTAATCACACGCAACAAGTTTTAAATCTCGTTGCGTATAATAAATGTTGCTCCAGCCAATCGGCTCCCAACTGCCATTTTTCAAACAGATGACAGTTAGGAGCTGATTGGCTGGAGCACCATTATCATACGCAAGGAGTTATTATAAAATACGTTGATAAATGAGCCCCTTAGGGAATTACACGTTCACCCTTATACGCGCCTATACTAATATCTGCAGTGGACGTTTTTATTAACCAGTTGCTGCTATATTAATATACCGTCCTCTCCTTATCTATAGGCTGGGTACTGTCTGAGGATGTGGGAAGGAGGAGCTGCTTCTATTGAGCTGTACGTCTATTTATTTATCAGTATGCTTTAATTATTGTCCTCTATTAAATTCCCAAAGTGGCCTCACTTGCTCTATAAAGTGGGACGACTAGAATAAAGCTGTTTTGCACAGACATATAGTATGTTCTGATGTTATCCCGGCACTAGGCCCCGTTTTATTGTTTATGATAAATTTATGTGTCCAGCAGATACAACATATGATACCGCAGAACCGGCTGTTTTATATCTGTAACGGATTCCGCTCCATCCATCAGCGTTTAGCGGCGCTGCCCTTGGAGGAGACGTTAGATGACTTTGGAACAAGCTGTAAGTGTTGCTATTGCTAAACAGCGTCAGAAGACACATATGGGGGGGGAAGCGATTGTCGATATGGAAGATGAAAAGGATGAAACGTCAGCTTATCTGGCAAGCCCCTTACCATCTGTTAGTGCAGATACTGCCACGGAAAGTGGCGCAGGAGAGGTCTAATGAATGACTGAAGAATAAAAAGCTGATCTCTGTGGGGCCTATTCATCAAGGATCGCTTTTGCAGACAGATCAGAGCATGCCAGTACCGCCCACGATCACATTGCAAAAAGCGATCCTATCCCGGATTTATCATCCGGGATATGCAGGGATATGTCATTGGGATGTCTCCATAGACCTGTCGGCCAGTGCGGGGGGTCCCGCGGACTGCACATGCACATCCGTCATAGCCGGGGGGAATTCAGATGGATCCCTCCGTTAGCTGTGCGCAGTGTAGCCCATAGGCTACGGCGGCAAACGCCATCTTCAGATGGCATTAGCTGAGGGGCATTGCATTACGGATATTGGTAAATTTGGCAGCATTGCATCCCCCTATAAACCAGCGGTAATGGAGGGAGGAGATACCTGCTGAGGTTGAGGTTTTCGGGAATTATTTATACCTCAAATACACTTTGATAAATCGGCCCCAATGTGTAGTGGAGGAGAGCAAATACGGCTGCACTTTAGTGAATTACTGCGGGCACCAAACTGTTGACAGCGACTTAACATGAGTCCTCCAGTCTCTCAGCTGTCCTCCCTGCAAGAGATATTCCTGGCAACAGACTCCAGGAAGATTTCTGCTGTAACCTTCTGTGTGCTGGGAATATTCCGCTGCAATTTGCTTTGTTACGGCAATCATGGGGCGGAACACTGTATGATAGGTCCCATAGTTATATTTGGAAGGACATCGGAAGACTGCCATCGAATAGTGGCAATGTTGCCGCCATTGCAATATTCCGTCAAATGGCAAGTAGCCAATGGTTTTATGCGAATGCGCAGTGGAACCCAAAAATACATGTATGGGCAGCTGTGCTCTGCACACCAGTTCCGGGTACTCACAGCTGTATATACGTAATATACGTAATTAACTATCGGATGAGGTATCAGGTTCAAGCATGTGATGGTTGCAACCTTCATAATCCTGGCGTCAGATGGGAAAAACATTTTAATGAAATCGGGAACATCGATGGTTTCAACCCTCACTTTCTAGGGGGGGTCATCCCTGGTTTGGAGGGGGCCTGGCATTGCTTTCCATCTTCCCACGGCATCACCCTGCATTCCTAGTGTTTCTGAGGGGGAGAATGGGAGAAAAGGTGTCACCATAACCAGAACTGCTAGCGCTAGTATTCCCTGGCATTGTGACAGTATTCCAGCTTTGTATGACATGTACTGTACATGCATTTACCACAGACATTATCTGCACTTACACTGGGTTCATTCTGGTACCCTGGGGATCTTTACATGTCCCATATAGTGTTTTGCCGACTATGGCCCGTATTCAATTTGAGGCGAAAAGCCTGAATCCGCGGAAAAGTTTTGCCAATGACGTCATTTCGCCAGACGGAAAAGTTTCTCCGTATTCAATTTGAAAGACTTGCTGCCTAGGCGGAAAGTCAATGCAATGTAATAGGCAGAAAAGTTTTGCCTATGAATAGCAGGCGGAAATAAGTGCAGAATTGGCATTTTGGGGTGCAACGTTTCGGGAACCCCCATACAGCCTTCAGACAGCCCCCCAAAGGTAAACTGTGTAAATTAAAAAAAAAAAAACACTTAAGAACGCCTCAAAAAATCATTTTGATTTTGGGGGCAAAAATAAAAAGTTTGGGGGACAAAGTTAAGAACTAGCGAACTTGACTCTGGGGGTCCCCAAGTATGCCCCGGGTGTTTTTTTCATTGCAGATGCTGGCCCTAATTTTCACGTACCCCAAATTTGCTGGAATAACTTATTTTCTGCAAAACAAACTCCTGAATACTATTCTGCACCACTTAAACAAAAACGCTATTTAGCAGCTATTGAGCCTCTTTAGAAACACCAAACACCTTCAGCAAGCCAAATCGGGGGGTACCATAGCTAACCCCCATGTCAGAGCATCATTTGGGGGGTGTCAGGCTGATTTCCCCAAATCTGACAGTACTTTCCGCCTATTCAAGTTTCGCCAGGTCCCGTTTTCGCATACTTTCAAATTGAATACGGGGACATGCGGGCATGCGCGAGATACTTTTCCACCTACAAAACACACGATGTAGGCGATAAGTCTGGGAGGTGGAAAAGTATTGCGTGTCCGCTCAAATTGAAAACGGCTTTTTGTTGTACTGTGCCTCAATGTATTTTATGTAGTCATTTATATATTAACTTTATTTATATAGCGCTCGCACATAGGAGCTCATTCAGACCCGCTCAGTAGATGTGGCCGCTCGCTCCCAGCGTAAGCATATTCAGCTAAGTGACGTCAAGCCCGGCGATCACACGGCAAGGCATAAGCATGCCCACTATGTCTTGGCGAGCGATCACTTTGTGTTTATAGACGCCCACCAGCCTGTCTTTAGCCGCCCCACTAGCGCACATCATCTCCAGGAAGTATATACAACCATTGGTACATCGGGTTCCATCGGATCTGACCGCAGCGCTTGCAATTGCCTTTACCCTACCGCAAGCACTGCGAGCATTTCAGTGTAAAAACCAGTTAGGTGACGTGTACTATGACGCTGCCTGTTAATTATGCACGCCTCTGAAACGGTGTTGAAACACTCTGGCCTGCCTGCGTTTGCACCTCCACTCCCCCGTTACTACAGCCCTGCCCCTGTTACCACCCACAAACAGCCTTTCCTGTCACTCGTTCCACTGGGCTGTCTTTGCTGGGCGAGAGAGCGCATCCTGGTCACTCGAACTAGTTTGCGCATATGCACTGCGATGCATACGCAAGCGCAAATGCATAACCGGCCGCGTATGAGCGAGCGGCTGCTTTCGAACAGGTCTGAATCAGGTCCATATTCAGCAGCACTTTACAGAGAAGATTTCAGTCATTCACATCAGTCCCTAACCCAATGGAGCTTACACTCCATGGGCCTGATTCAGACCCGCTCGCTAGGATGCATTCGCACGCAGCCAGCCAATTGTATGCATTCTGTGCATGAGTATGCATGGCAATGCGTGTGCGTGAACCAGTGCGAGCGATCGGGAAGCGTACGCTCGCTGCGTATAGACTGCCCGGCTGAATGAGTGACAGGACGAGCTGTTTGTGGGTGATAACGGGCTGGCCGCTAGAAACGGGGGAGTGGAGGTGCGAACACAGGCGTGCCTGAGCGTCTTAACGCCATTTCAGAGGCGTGCATAGTTAAGAGGCAGCGTCATAGTACACGTCACCTGGCTGAAATGTACACTGAAGCACTCGCAGTGTTTGTGGCAGGATATGGTCAGCCACAAGTGCTGCGATCGCATCCAATGGTAATCAATGTTACCGATGGTTGCATACACATCCTGGAGATGACGTGCGCAAGTGGGCATCTTAAGACAAACTGGTGGGCCATCTGCATACACAATGCGATTGCACGCTAAGACATAGTGGGTGCGTTAATGCCTTGCCGTGTGATTGCTTGCCTTGCCGAATTTGCATACGCATCGCGGCGAGCGAAAGGATCTAGCGAGCCGGTCTGAATAGGGCCCTGTGTTCCCTATCACATGGACACACATATATACACTAGGGTTAATTATTTTGCCAGAAGACAATTAACCTGCCAGTATGTTTTTGGACTGTGGGTGGAAAACCAGAGTACACGGAGGAAAACCCACGCTAACACGTGGAGAGCATATAAACTCCACACAGATGGGCTATGAATTGGAAATGACCTGAGTGCTGTGAGGCAGTAATGCTAACCATTACACTATCTGTGCTGCCCAGCTGATAAACTACCCCAGAATGGCTTGTATTTTTCCATTTTCAACTTACCTCAGTTCATAGTAAGAGCCCAACAGGTTTACACCTTGATCCCGGGCAGTATCTCTATCCATCCATTTGGTCACCAGAAACTTCAGGGGATAGAATGCTAATCTAGAATCCTACTTTACCCAATGTTTCAGTAGAGAATATTGAAGCAAGTGGGGTGAATACAGGCTAGTTGTGGGGTGTAAGATTTAAGAGAGTATGAGGACTGCGGGGTGGGCTACTGGTCTGTTTGTTTCTGAAAAAAAAGATCAAAACAAAATACAGGTGTTTTATCTGATTGTGCCACTGATACAGCTAATGCACTCTGGGGCAATTACATTACATTGCTGGTTGTTGTCTTACGAGGGATTTGATTAAAGGAAAAGAAAAGTGATTTTTGTCACAGATGGTTATTTTCCAGCATGAAGACAGTTTGCTTGGAGATTTTTCCACGATCTTATTAGTGGGGGAAGATATTAAAAGAGCCCATCAACAAGACCATAATGGTTCACAAGGCAATCATCAGGTTTATTAGCGAAGCATGGCCGGTAGACTCAAGGTTGAGGAGCATAGTGACATGGTTTTGTCCACCAGAATGAGACCAGATTGGCCCTACTCAGTGGTACAGAATAAGATGGAGAGCGCAGGTGGTAAAGGTCATGGCATTAAAAGGTTTAAGATACAGATCCAGATTTGTACCGACCAAAGGATGTTATTGGTGGGATGTGAAGAGAGAGAAGGTGGGGTGGGTGGTGAGAAGGAGTGAGGGATGAGAAGGTGGAGTGGGAGATGAGAATGCAGAGTGGGGGGTGAGAAGAAAGAGTGAGTGATAAGAAAGGTGGAGTGGCAGGTGATAAGGAGTGGGGAGTGAGAAGATGGAGTGGGGGATAAGAAGGTGAAGTGGGGGGTGAGAAGGAGTGGGGGATGATAAGGTGGAGTGGGGAGTGATGAGCCAGAGTGGGGGTGACAAGGTGGAGTGGTAGATCACAAGGTGCTGTGGGGGATGACAAGATGGTGTGAGGGTTGAGAAGGCCGAGTAGGGGATGGGAAGTCTGAGTGGGGGATGAGAAGGTGGAGTTGGTAAGGAGAAGGTGGAGTGGGGAATTAGAAGGCGGATGGGGGATTGGATGGGGGATGAGAATGCGAAAGGGGGATGAGAAGGCAGATGGGGGATGAGAAGGCAGATGGGGGATGAGAAAGTGGAGTTGAAGATGAGAAGTCGGATGGGGAATGAGAAGGCAGAGTGGGAGATGAGAAGGCGGATGGGGATGAGAAGACGGAGTGGGGGATGTCAAGGTGGAGTGAGGGATGACAAGGTGGAGTTGGTAAGGAGAAGGTGGAGTAGGGAATTAGAAGGTGGATAGGGGATGAGAAGTCAGATGGGGAATGAGAAGGCGAAGTGGGGGATTAGAAGACGGGTGGGGGATGAGAATGCGAATGGGGGATTGAGAAGGCAGATGGGTGATGTGGGGATGAGACGGTGGAGTAGTAGATGAGAAGTCAGATGGGGGATGAGAAGGCAGAGTGGGGGATGTGAAGGGGGATGGGAATGGGAAGACGGAGTGGGGGATGTCAAGGTGGAGGTGGAATGGTGGTTCCGGTGAGGTTGAGGTCTGTTTGGAAGGGATATTGGTTAATGGTAGTAATGGACAGCTATGGGGGTCTTCTCTGACTTGTAGAGGTAGTCCAGGGCCCCATTAATTTTGATACCCAGTTTTATAGAAGTAATTCTTAAGTAAAGAGGAAACAACCAAAAAAAGCCAACTGACTGGGCCGGCATACATTTCAGTTGTGTCCACACCGGCCAAAAGATGTGATAAATAATTTACTTTGTATGTGACATGTGTGTGTATTCAGTTAGCATATAGATAGGACTCACTGTAGAAGGTACATATATATTTATAAAGGTTACTAGTAGCTGCTCTTCAGATAGAGTGAATTAAACTTTTCCCGAGCTGCGGTAACAAGTGTGAGGTTATTATACAGGATATAACATGGAGGCGACTTGTTATATGGTTATTACAGACATGAGATAAGTCAGTCTATTCCCCGCAGATTTCCTCATTGTGATTTTATAGACACAGAGAATCAGGTGGAAACTTGTGATGCTCCTGCTGACGGCGGCAATGAGTTATGCGTTATACGCCACCGTCTTCTTCATGCTAAGCGACATTGTCACAGTTCTGCGGTCAAAACAGTATAATTTACAAGAGATTATCACTGTGCAATGGTTATTATTAAGAAACTTCCTGCACAACACATAAAGGAATGAGCTCGATGGGATGTGGATTACATACATTTATTAGGCAGGGAGTAACGATGGTACAGGAACCAAGTTTTCTGTGGCTCATTCAGGATAAGTGCAGTTTTATGCTATTTTCAAGAGTTAACTGTGACAATCTATGGAATTTCATTTCTCCTTGGCTTGTCTGGGGAGACGGAGATCTACCTTCAGTTTAACAAGTTGTAATACACAATCTTTATATCTAATAGCAATCATCTGAGAGAGGCAGGGTCAGGCCTGATGAGGTATAAATCCGGAGTATCTCTGCACTGATGCGTTAATATATATGGAAATCAGGCGGCACAGAGAATAACCAGACTGATCTTCTGCTCCTAAATATAGCTATACTCTTGTAGAGATCTCAGCACGGAGTATTGCTACTTTTAATATGCAGGATTATTGAAGATACATGTGCTAAATCATTAACAGCTATCCCTGGTCCCCCAAACTTAAGCCGCCCATACACGGTGCAATATGCACCTTGCGACGTGACGGGGTTAAGTTAACGTGCTTATGCCTTTCCGAGCAAGCGCCTGCCATGCCGTCACAGCCGAACTTGCATACGCTGGGTGCGAGCGATCGCATCTAGCGGGCGCCTCTGAATCAGGTCCACTATCCGATATCATGCCCATACACCACGGTACGATATAGCAGCGATATTGTACCAATCTGTCGGATCGGCTGCTTTATCGCACCGTGTATGGGCACCTTTGCACTCACTGCTGTAACGATTATAGTATAACACAACGCCTCTTTCCAGGTGAGATAAGCGCTTTATCATAACTTACATTTCATTTATATATTTTAGAAAATGTCTTCAGCATTTATCTGATTCTATATTTGTATTGTCACTATGCCTTATTTCTGGCTATCTTTATGTACAGTGATATATTATCAGTAGATTCCTAGACATAAATCATCAAATGGAAGACGGACACTTATTATTACTAGAATAGTGCGCCATGTATGATTGCAATGTGGCTTTTCTTTGTCATTAGAAATGTTGGGTCTGATTCTGAGGGTTGCCGATGTTCACGTAGTTCAGTGATTATTTTTTTTTGCTACTGCGTGTGCGCAAAAATCCCTCAAAACTCCCTTAGCGCATGCGTTTCACCGGGTGTCCACACAGAGGTGGTAAAGGTGAACCACAGTATCGAAAACTGCTGACGGTGACTTTCAACGTCTCTGCATCCCTGTAACACCGCCGGTGATGTCTGACACACCTGAGAGACTCCGATAACCCACCCGTGAGACGGATCACTCTGTCGCCCAGTACGTCCTCTCGTGATCGCAATAGAATCGTTGAGCATACATAGCGTAAACATCGGCAGTGCCCCTCCGAATTAGGGGTGAGCGGGTTCGGATTTCTGAAATCCGAACCCCCCTGAGCCCCCCCGATCCGAGTCCGATCCGAATCAGGCTCGACTTTTCCCGCCTGACTCGGATCTGAAATCGAGGCAAAACGTCATCATCCCGCCTTCCGAGTCTCACGGGTTTTGGATCCTATATAAGGTACCCACGTCGGCGCCATTTTCTCACTCGGCTGTGGACAGTGAAGAGGGAGGGTGGGAGTTAGGGCTGTGTAGTGTAGTGTAGTGTAGTGCTGCTGTTGTCCACTACTTCAAAGTCCATAGGGGCTGGCTGTGTTGTGATGTGCTGCTGTTGTTAATAGGGGCTGTGTCCACTACTTCAAAGTCCATAGGGGCTGGCTGGACTGTGTTGTGCAGTCAGTTCTCCATAGGGGCTGTGTCCACTCCAAAGTCCTGTGCAGTGTCCCAGTCCTAAAGAGGTGCTGTAGTGTTGTCCAGGGGGTGCTCTGTCCATCAGGGGTGCTCCCCCCAAGTGCTAAAAAAATAATATATTTTCTGTGTTTGTGAATTGTGTGCGCAGTAGCCGCACGTGCATCAACAAAGTAGTGCCAAGCGTGCGCCTGTGTCATAAGTAAAGGGCCGGCTGGCTTGACCGTTAAAGGGTGCTGTAACCCCCGAAAGTACACTCCAGTCCAAACCAAAAAAAAATTATTTTCTGTGTTTGTGAATTGTGTGCGCAGTAGCCGCACGTGCATCAACAAAGTAGTGCCAAGCGTGCGCCTGTGTCATAAGTAAAGGGCCGGCTGGCTTGACCGTTAAGGGTGCTGTAACCCCCGAAAGTACACTCCAGTCCAAACCAAAAAAAAAATTATTTTCTGTGTTTGTGAATTGTGTGCGCAGTAGCCGCACGTGCATCAACAAAGTAGTGCCAAGCGTGCGCCTGTGTCATAAGTAAAGGGGCGGCTGGCTTGACCGTTAAGGGTGCTGTAACCCCCGAAAGTACACACCAGTCCAAACCAAAAAAAAAATTATTTTCTGTGTTTGTGAATTGTGTGCGCAGTAGCCGCACGTGCATCAACAAAGTAGTGCCAAGCGTGCGCCTGTGTCATAAGTAAAGGGCCGGCTGGCTTGACCATTAAAGGGTGCTGTAACCCCCGAAAGTACACTCCAGTCCAAACCAAAAAAAAAATTATTTTCTGTGTTTGTGAATTGTGTGCGCAGTAGCCGCACGTGCATCAACAAAGTAGTGCCAAGCGTGCGCCTGTGTCATAAGTAAAGGGCCGGCTGGCTTGACCGTTAAAGGGTGCTGTAACCCCCAAAGTACACTCCAGTCCAAACCGAAAAAAAAATATTTTCTGTGTTTGTGAAATGTGTGCGCAGTAGCCGCACGTGCATCAACAAAGTAGTGCCAAGTGTGCGCCTGTGTCATAAGTAAAGGGCCGGCTGGCTTGACCGTTAAAGGGTGCTGTAACCCCCGAAAGTACAGTCCAGTCCAAACCAAAAAAAAAATTATTTTCTGTGTTTGTGAATTGTGTGCGCAGTAGCCGCACGTGCATCAACAAAGTAGTGCCAAGCGTGCGCCTGTGTCATAAGTAAAGGGCCGGCTGGCTTGACCGTTAAAGGGTTCTGTAACCCCCAAAGTACACTCCAAACCAAAAAAATATATATTTTCTGTGTTTGTGACTTGTGTGCACTATGGCTGCACGTGCATCAACAAAGGAGCAGCGCCAAGCGTGCGCCTGTGTCCCATAAGTAAAGAGCCGGCTGGCTCATTTCTTAAAGGGTGGTGTAACCCACAAAGTGCACTACTCTCCAGCAAAAATAAAAAAATATTTTCTGTGTTTGTGTGCGCTTTAGCCGCACGTATATATATCAATATAACATAAATGGAGGACCAAACTTTCTCCGATAAAAATAAAATAGGGAAAGATCAAGAACCACTTCCTACTAGTGCTGTTGCTGCTGCTGGGAGTTGTTCATCATCCCAGAGAGGAAGTAGGAACATCACTACTTTTACTAAACAATTGACCCTCCAACAGTCCCTAGCGATGAGGATGAAGTACGACAGCAGTCATCCTGAAGCAAAACGTATAACTGAGGCCTTGACTGCTATGTTGGTGTTAGACGTGCGTCCGGTATCCGACATTAGTGCAGTGGGATTTAGACAATTGATGGAGGTAGTGTGTCCTCGGTTCCAAATCCCGTCTAGATTCCACCTGCATCCTCAAAGCAGCAGCGACAAGCGTGCGTCTGTCTGTTAAAGGGTGGTGACACCCTCAAAGTGTGCTACACAAACAATTAAAATATTGTTCTTTTTTTTTCTGTCTTTGTGAAATGTGTGGGCTGTAGCCGCACCTGCATCCTTAAAGCAGCAGCGACAAGCGTGCGTCTGTCTGTTAAAGGGTGGTGACACCCTCAAAGTGTGCTACACAAACAATAAAAATATTCTTCTTTTTTTTTCGGTCTTTGTGAAATGTGTGGGCTGTAGCCGCACCTGCATCCTTAAAGCAGCAGCGACAAGCGTGCGTCTGTCTGTTAAAGGGTGGTGTAACTCTCAAAGTGCTCCAAAAATAAAAAACTATGTTTTTAATGTGTTTGTGACTTGTGTGCGATGTAGCCACACTTGCATCCTCAAAGCAGCAGCGACAAGCGTGCGTCTGTCTGTTAAAGGGTGGTGACACCCTCAAAGTGTGCTCCACAAACAATAAAAATATTCTTCTTCTTTTTTCTGTCTTTGTGAATTGTGTGGGCTGTAGCCGCACCTGCATCCTTAAAGCAGCAGCGACAAGCGTGCGTCTGTCTGTTAAAGGGCGGTGTAACTCACGAAGTGCTCCAAAAAATAAAAAACTATTTTTTTAATGTGTTTGTGACTTGTGTGCGATGTAGCCGCACTTGCATCCTCAAAGCAGCAGCGACAAGCGTGTGTCTGTCTGTTAAAGGGTGGTGACACCCTCAAAGTGTGCTACACAAACAATAAAAATATTCTTCTTTTTTCTGTCTTTGTGAATTGTGTGGGCTGTAGCCGCACCTGCATCCTTAAAGCAGCAGCGACAAGCGTGCGTCTGTCTGTTAAAGGGTGGTGACACCCTCAAAGTGTGCTACACAAACAATTAAAATATTGTTCTTTTTTTTTCGGTCTTTGTGAAATGTGTGGGCTGTAGCCGCACCTGCATCCTTAAAGCAGCAGCGACAAGCGTGCGTCTGTCTGTTAAAGGGTGGTGACACCCTCAAAGTGTGCTACACAAAGAATAAAAATATTCTTCTTCTTTTTTCTGTCTTTGTGAATTGTGTGGGCTGTAGCCGCACTTGCATCCTCAAAGCAGCAGCGACAAGCGTGCGTCTGTCTGTTAGAGGGTGGTGTAGCCCTCAAAGTGTGCTCCACAAACAATAAAAATATTCTTTTTTTTTTTCTGTCTTTGTGAATTGTGTGCGCAGTAGCCGCACGTGCATCAACAAAGTAGTGCCAAGCGTGCGCCTGTGTCATAAGTAAAGGGCCGGCTGGCTTGACCGTTAAAGGGTGCTGTAACCCCCAAAGTACACTTCAGTCCAAACCGAAAAAAAATTATTTTCTGTGTTTGTGAATTGTGTGCGCAGTAGCCGCACGTGCATCAACAAAGTAGTGCCAAGTGTGCGCCTGTGTCATAAGTAAAGGGCCAGCTGGCTTGACCGTTAAAGGGTGCTGTAACCCCCGAAAGTACACTCCAGTCCAAACCAAAAAAAAAAATATTTTCTGTGTTTGTGAATTGTGTGCGCAGTAGCCGCACGTGCATCAACAAAGTAGTGCCAAGCGTGCGCCTGTGTCATAAGTAAAGGGCCGGCTGGCTTGACCGTTAAAGGGTTCTGTAACCCCCAAAGTACACTCCAAACCAAAAAAATATATATTTTCTGTGTTTGTGACTTGTGTGCACTGTGGCTGCACGTGCATCAACAAAGGAGCAGCGCCAAGCGTGTGCCTGTGTCCCATAAGTAAAGAGCCGGCTGGCTCATTTCTTAAAGGGTGGTGTAACCCACAAAGTGCACTACTCTCCAGCAAAAATAAAAAAATATTTTCTGTGTTTGTGTGCGCTTTAGCCGCACGTATATATATCAATATAACATAAATGGAGGACCAAACTTTCTCCGATAAAAATAAAATAGGGAAAGATCAAGAACCACTTCCTACTAGTGCTGTTGCTGCTGCTGGGAGTTGTTCATCATCCCAGAGAGGAAGTAGGAACATCACTACTTTTACTAAACAATTGACCCTCCAACAGTCCCTAGCGATGAGGATGAAGTACGACAGCAGTCATCCTGAAGCAAAACGTATAACTGAGGCCTTGACTGCTATGTTGGTGTTAGACGTGCGTCCGGTATCCGACATTAGTGCAGTGGGATTTAGACAATTGATGGAGGTAGTGTGTCCTCGGTTCCAAATCCCGTCTAGATTCCACCTGCATCCTCAAAGCAGCAGCGACAAGCGTGCGTCTGTCTGTTAAAGGGTGGTGACACCCTCAAAGTGTGCTACACAAACAATTAAAATATTGTTCTTTTTTTTCTGTCTTTGTGAAATGTGTGGGCTGTAGCCGCACCTGCATCCTTAAAGCAGCAGCGACAAGCGTGCGTCTGTCTGTTAAAGGGTGGTGACACCCTCAAAGTGTGCTACACAAACAATAAAAATATTCTTCTTTTTTTTTCGGTCTTTGTGAAATGTGTGGGCTGTAGCCGCACCTGCATCCTTAAAGCAGCAGCGACAAGCGTGCGTCTGTCTGTTAAAGGGTGGTGTAACTCTCAAAGTGCTCCAAAAATAAAAAACTATTTTTTTAATGTGTTTGTGACTTGTGTGCGATGTAGCCACACTTGCATCCTCAAAGCAGCAGCGACAAGCGTGCGTCTGTCTGTTAAAGGGTGGTGACACCCTCAAAGTGTGCTCCACAAACAATAAAAATATTCTTCTTCTTTTTTCTGTCTTTGTGAATTGTGTGGGCTGTAGCCGCACCTGCATCCTTAAAGCAGCAGCGACAAGCGTGCGTCTGTCTGTTAAAGGGTGGTGTAACTCACGAAGTGCTCCAAAAAATAAAAAACTATTTTTTTAATGTGTTTGTGACTTGTGTGCGATGTAGCCGCACTTGCATCCTCAAAGCAGCAGCGACAAGCGTGCGTCTGTCTGTTAAAGGGTGGTGACACCCTCAAAGTGTGCTACACAAACAATAAAAATATTCTTCTTTTTTCTGTCTTTGTGAATTGTGTGGGCTGTAGCCGCACCTGCATCCTTAAAGCAGCAGCGACAAGCGTGCGTCTGTCTGTTAAAGGGTGGTGACACCCTCAAAGTGTGCTACACAAACAATTAAAATATTGTTCTTTTTTTTTCGGTCTTTGTGAAATGTGTGGGCTGTAGCCGCACTTGCATCCTCAAAGCAGCAGCGACAAGCGTGCGTCTGTCTGTTAGAGGGTGGTGTAACCCTCAAAGTGTGCTCCACAAACAATAAAAATATTCTTTTTTTTTTTCTGTCTTTGTGAATTGTGTGGGCTGTAGCCGCACTTGAATCCTCAAAGCAGCAGCGACAAGCGTGCGTCTGTCTGTTAAAGGATTACATCGGTGACAGCATCCAAGTAGGCATGTCAGACAGTCCGTACCTGTACTGGCAGGAAAAAGAAGCAATTTGGAGGTCCCTGTACAAACTGGCTCTATTTTACCTGAGTTGCCCCCCCTCCAGTGTGTACTCCGAAAGAGTGTTTAGTGCAGCCGGGAACCTTGTTAGCGAAAGGCGTAGGAGGTTGCTTCCACAAAATGTGGAGAAGATGATGTTCATAAAATGAATGATCAACTCTTCCAGGGAGACCAGCCTCCAGAACGTACAGAGGGGCCTGTGGTTCCAGCAGGGACAAATTAATACTCTGTGAGGATGAGGATGTACATAACACTGAAGAGGGTGAGGAATCTGTGGATGAGGAGGATGAGGACGACTTCTTGCCTCCGTAGAGCCAGTTTGTGCAGGGACAGATTAATTGCCAGCTTGTTTTGTGGGGGCCCAAATGAACCAATCATTTCAGCCACAGTTGTGTGGCAGACCCTGGCGCTGAAATGATTGGTTTGTTAAAGTGTGCATGTCCTGTTTATACAACATAAGGGTGGGTGGGAGGGCCCAAGGACAATTCCATCTTGCACCTCTTTTTTTTCTTTGCATTATGTACAGTTTGGGGCCTAGTTTTTCAATGCCATCCTGTCTGGCACTGCAGTTTCACGCCTAGATGGGTCACGTGTTTGTGCCGCCCACTCGTGTCGCTTAGCATAGTCATCCAGCTACCTCGGTGCAACCTTTTGGACATAAAAACACTATTGTGAGGTGTGAGGTATTCAGAATAGACTGGAAATGAGTGGAAATTAAGGTTATTGAGGTTAATAATAGCATAGGAGCTGAAAAACCTACAAATTCTGTGATTTTAGCTGTTTTTATGCTTTTTTTAAAAAAAATACAGATCCAAAACACAAAACCCAGAACCCAAAACACGGAAGGGTGGTTTTGGCAAAACCAATCGAGATCCAAAACACGAAGAAAGATCCAGATCCAAAACCAAAACACAAAACACGAAAAGTGGCCGGTGCACACCCCTACTCCGAATTAGGCCCACGGTGAGTCCAGAGCGAGAATGCCTAACAGGACGGTCATTCTCAGGTTACTATGACGCAATCGCCAGTATCCTCCCTACCTCCCTCCTATAAATATCGGCCTTATCGCTCCGTGTCATAGCAGATGAACTGCCAGTAAGAAGGAAAAATCATTGACTTGGAGAGAATCTCTAGAAAAGTAATAATACACAGGTGGGGGGACAATAGACTCCATTTATACACTATGTAGACAAAAGTGACTGGACACTGACAGTAAATACAACAAATGGTGGGACTTGGATGGGAGCGCTATAAATACAATCCAAAAAAATTAAAATGGATAACTTCATATGGGAATATTTATGGTATAATGGGGTGATGGCATATACCCCTACTGATGTCAAGATTTTATCTGATCAACTCCAGTGGATTCATAAACCCAGATACACATGTAAATAAACATATCGTAAAAAACAACAAAATAGAATATAATGTGACAATCCCACAGGTAAATATTGTTAAGCATCAAAATAAACTCTGACCAAGTGTTGTATATGTCAATTTTAGAAACAAGGACCCACTTGGTCAGAGTTTATTTTGATGCTTAACAATATTTAACATTATACCATAAATATTCCCATATTTTGATGACTCATTCACTGGGGCATGGAGCAGCACACAACACCTACCTTGATAAAGACCTATCCGGTCGAAACGCGTCGGTGTGTGCTGTTTTGGGACGTACTTTTATTCATTTAGGGGGCACTTTTGGTTCCAGTATAGGCAGTGTGATTTATTAATTTTTTCACTTATCCGGAGATGTGGATTTGTATATTTATCATTTGTATCTGCCCTTGCCTGGACCGATTGGCTCACCTTTTTAGATATAATAAAAAAACTTTTTATTACGGATCTGAGTGGGACTGATTTTCCAGTGTTGAATTGAACACAGCCGGTTGTCATCAAAGATACCCAGATAGGAGTACCTCGAGCCTGCTATACGTGAGTATGGTACGCATGAAATCTAAAGTTTAAAGATACCTTGATATATCTCAACACTATCAGTACAGAGTGAGTGGGGTACGCCCCCTGTTTATCATTTTGTACCATTGAGGGGATGTTTTAAGAAGATTATATCCATATATGGGAATAAGAATACCATTCTGCATAGAACAATTCTCCTTTTTATGAATTCATAGTAGGGGATTTACGAACTGCATATCATTGATCTACTATATAGATATACCCATTGGACGTTTTTTTCTCTCTTTTTTTTTTCTTTTTTCCTATATGTTTCCTGGCACGAGGGAAAATCAGCTGAACATTATAGGAAGTGAGGACTAAGAACATCCATCACCTCATCTTACTTAGGGGTATCTGTATGTTATTGTTCCGTTCACCCCATTACTCATATCCATTTAAATTTTTTTGGATTGTATTTATAGCGCTCCCATCCAAGTCCCACCATTTGTTGTATTTATCCTGTTTTGAGTATTTGGTGACACTCAGGGACTTGTTGAAGGGTGCAGCTGTAATTTGCGCAGTGGAGTTGTCTAGTTTTGTTAAACTGACAGTAAATAGATCAGTGAGATGTTAGTGACATCAGTACTGTGTAGGTCACCACGTGCAGTGATTACTGCAGACACCCTTCATGGCAAACTGACCACAAGTCCCTGGACAGCAACAGGCGGTATGTTCTGCCATTATTCCGCCTTACGTACAGTGACAAACTGTGACACTGGTCTAGAACGCACCCGTCGCTCCAATTCGTCCCAGAGGTTCTCAGTGGGGATAAGATCTGGACTCTGAGCCGGGCCAGTCCATCCGGGTTACCAAAATTTCTGTATACCAGTCCAGCGTCGCCCTGGAAACATGACAGGTGGCATTGTCGTCCTGATAAATACATTAATTGTTTCCGTAGAACTGCAAGTGCATGGGCTCCTACCAAGTGTTCTTGTCAAAACCGCCACATTAGTGGCTTTTTGGAACTTGTGTGCAATGGTACAGTATGCATTTTGCTTGTGCGGGGGTGTCCCATTACTTTTGTCTACAAAAGTGTATATTCTGCACAAAAAATAAGACAAGTTTTCCTTATCTACTCTACAGACCAATGGCCCTCCCTGCCCTGAGCCAATCTCCCTGCCCTGAGCCAATCTCCCTGCCCTGAGCCAATCTCCCTGCCCTGAACCAATCTCCCTGCCCTGAGCCAATCTCCTTGCCCTGAGCCAATCTCCCTCCATTCCATAATAATATGATCTGGTGGATGGAGCCGTAGGTTGGTGTCACTTGGGGCCTGATTCCAGTCAGACGTGGTGTCGATGCCGCACGCAGTTGGCCCATGTTTTAAGTCTGCGCATGCGTCCCCGCTTCCCGGCACCCACGTACACAGCACAGAATCAGATGCACGGTCTGCGAATGTTAGCGAGCATTCCTTTCAGACCGTACTCTGCCGCACAAGCAACAAACTCACAGACCTGGGCCAGACACACATTTGTACATGTATGACCAATCTGTCAGAGGTCTCGGTTTTCAGCATTGTACGCCCATTACTAAAGATTAATAATATCATGCAGAATTACAGGTTATATTGCATTATTTTTTCAGTACAGAATACGTTACAATCAGATGCAATTACAGGAAAAAGACAAAGCAACAGAGGCGTAATTACGGCATCGTTCCCCCTCATATTCCTAATATATACAAATAAGCTCTATTGTAACTCAAAATAAAAAGTGCTTAAAGTGCTATGGCTGAGGTCATGAATAGGAATGTGAATTGCCAGGCATACAGCTTTTCTAAGGAGGAAAAATGAAAACCATTTATTGTAGGAGTGTTGAGTAGTGGATTACGGAGCGTTTCCGGTTACTGAGCACTTACACACAAATTATACAGAAATTTACTGCGCACTTCAAACACAAACATGGAAAAAAAAAAATCTATGATAAACGAGTAATGGAGTGGGTTAAACCTAGTAGGCTGGGGGCGGACCTGTTTGGGGTTAGAGTTGTAAAGGTGCATACACACGGTCAGATGTGTCAGATGAACGATTGAACGATTTGAACGATCTGAACGATTTGATGAACGATTTGAACTACGAACGATTTTATACTGCATTAAAATGAATGGAATTGTCCAAATCTGACTGCAAACACATCAGATGTCAGATATCGTTATCAGACCATCGGGAACGCGCATCGTTCATCGTTCATCGTTCATCGTGACAAACATGTCAGATATGTCAGATTTTCCTTCAGATATGAACGACTGAACGATTTTTTAAATTGTTATCATTCAGATCTGAAGAAAAATCTGACCGTGTGTATGCACCATAAGTGTAGCTGTGATATTAGATTTATTCGGAGGCTGGGTCAGCCTCTTTTGTTCCTGGTTTCCCACCCTACCTCCCTAATGTTTTATTTTTTTTCTCTTTTGTGTGGTGTTTGGTGATTTTTTCGTTGGCTATTTTAGGCAGGAAAGAACGGCAGGTTACCTATCAGCGCTGTGAATATTAGTTTATTCTTTGTTTCGCTCACCTTCGTTGACTGTTTATGTCTGCTGGACCACCCTGCTGGGGGCAGCATCATCACCTTACCGGGTGGGTAGTCAAGGTAGAAGGTTTGAGTGGAAGTGTTGTGGTTGGAGCGTTTATAGTGTTGGGTTTGGGCTGTTGTTAGCCGTTCTTTCTTTGCCACCATACTTAAATTAATTTAATTGATTTTAGTAACTCATTCCATTAATTTGTTATTTAAATAAAATAGCTAACAATTTCTGCCAAATACAAGTCTCTGTGTCTTTATTTCAATTAGGTATGTGTTATTATTATAGCTGATTCACACACGGGTCAATCCTCAGCTGTTAGGACGTTTATAGATACAATTCATGTTTTATAGAGATGTCATTAAATATTACAATGGATGCATTGCGTTTATATATTACAATGTTACAATGAATGCAAGAACGCTCTCAACTACACTAGCGCACGCAGGGGGGGTTCTGAGTACCCAGAAACCCCCCTGACAGACTGGAGAGCAGGCACCATCTTAAGTCCCGCCCCCTTGCATATCGCGGCATTTTGCCGCTAGGGGAAGAGGCCTAATGACATGGTGCCAGCCTGCCAGGTCCCATCCTTACCAGGTCTACTAAACCCAGCTGCTGCAAGGTAAGTGTGTGCGTAATGTATGTGTGTATGTATTATATATGTATGTATTATACACTGTATATATGTGTGTGTGGAAACCCCCCCTGTAATAATCCTGCATTTGCCCCTGCGCTATTCCCATTGAAATGCGTGGGGTCAATGGATGATTCCGGCTGCCAGTAGCATTCATATCAATCGCTTAAAAAAAGTGGCGCGTTTATTGCCCATTGCTAGAGAAGAGTGAAGGTTCCAGGAGCTTTGCGTGAAATATTCACCTTGTTTTTAACCAGTTTCAGTTCCCAGTCCGGCGCCAACCGTACCAGGCAGCGGAATGGTTTGGCGGCTGTCATGTACATATATAACGCAAATGACATTGTGGAATAGCGAATCCAAACTGACAGAGTGTAAGGCCGGAACTGCGGAACCCTGCAGATCGGCCTGTTCCCTGGCTGATACCATCTATCCTGGTCACAACAGCGCCATTGTGCGTGCACCCCATGGGGCGCATACACCCTAGGAGTTTTTAGAAATTTTCACGCCCAATATTTAGGAACATTGGGCTCGATTCAGACCCGCTCGCTAGATGCGTTTGCACACAGCCAGCATATGCAAATCCGGCCAAACCCACAGCAAGGCAGGCGATCGCACGGCAAGGCATTAGCACGCCCGCTATGTCTTGCGATCGTGCTGTGTATGCAGACGCCCACCTAACTGTCTGAAGATGCCCACTTGTGCACGTCATCTCCAGGAAGTGTATGCAACCATCGGTAACATCGAGTACCATCGGATGCATACACAGCATTTGTGGTAGACCCAACCCTAGTGCAAGCACTGCGAGTGCTTCAGTGTAAAAATCAAGTGACAAGTACTATGACGCTGCGTCTTAATTATGCACACCTCTGAAATGGCGTTAAGACGATCGGGCATGCCTGTGTTCGCACCACCACTCCCCCGTTTTCATCGGCCTACCCCTGTCACCAATCATACAAACGGCACGTCCTGTCACTCATTAAGCCTGGCTAGCTATGCGCAGCGAGCGAACGCTTCCCGATCGCTCGGACTGGTTCACACATGCGCCTTGTGAAAATCGTCAGTCTGAGTGCGAACGCTTCCTAGCGAGCGGGTCTGAATCGGGCCCATTATCCACAACTGTGCCCATTGGGGTGAGTGTGAAGTGACATCATTAAGTGCGCTTCATATTACCAAAGTTCTATTTTCCTATAGAATGGCACATTATAATAAAATATCATTTATTAGTATAATGAAATATAATTTATTAAGACAATGTGATCTTGATGACAATTGGATAATATCGGTCGCTAACTTGGGGGAAATATATTAAATATACAGAAAAATGATGCTGTGTAAGAAAACATTATTTCCATATAACACTGAATTAGTGGAAGTCAGCCGCCGGCATAGAAAACGCGCAGCCTTCATTAGCTGCTCCGCTGGTGCATGTTCTAGGCAAGCAGACAGTCTGTGGAGTTACCTAGAGCAGTCATTAAGGGCTTACACACAGGAGGTGGCCGTGGTTGTACTTACAGTACGCACATTGCTGGTGACGGAGCAGCCTCCAGACCCATTAATACAGGATAATAATTACATGTTACTCAGAGAATCGTGACTGTTATTAAGTCATTAGCTGACAAATGGCTCCGGCGTGTACAGGTTGTCACCCTGCCCTGTGCTGAGCTATTTCTGGGGCTGGACAGCAGGGAATAGAGAGGGGCATTTGCTGCAGTATCTGCTGTTATCTCAGGGGTACTTTACTTATTTTGTTAAATACATATTGTTGCATTTCACAAATAGGTGGTCAAAGAATAGGGGCAGAAGTACTTAGCTCTGGAAAATGGTAAATTGGAGAGTGATAAACTACCAACCAATCAGTTCCTAACTGTAATTTTTCAAACACAGCCTGTAAGATGACAGTTAGGAGGTGAGTGTCTGGTAGTTTATTTCCAATTTATCACTTTTCAGAGAGGTTAGTACATCTCCCCCCAAGAGCTGTATTCAATTTGAGCCGAGTCGCGATACTTTTCCGCCTCCTGGAGTTTTCGCCTACATCGTGTGTTTTGCAGGCGGAAAAGTATTGCGCACGTGCCCGCGTATCCCAGTATTCAAATTAAGTCCTCCCCGGGAGCCCCTAAATCTAACCCTCCCCCCCTCTGCTGTCCGCTCCCGACTCCCGGCTTACCTTCGTTCGGTATGCCAGGGGTAGGGATTTCGGCAGGTGGATAATGATAGGCATTGGGATTTTGACGCCTATCAGTAGTCCAATGCTGGGATTTGACAGTCGGGAAGCCAGCGGTCGGCATTTTGACTTCCGGCTTCCTGACCACATACAGGTGACGCTATAGCAGAGAGACACGCAGCGTGAGTTACCTCTACCAGTCCTAGACTGCTCAGCACAGGGCTGGCGCCCCTAGGCGCTTGGAGTCTCCCCAAAAAATGCCGATCTTAAGGACAACCATTCAGCTTGAATTCCATGGCCTTTGTCATTTACACAAATTGAGTCTGTGGTTTCTTTACCACCTCTTCTCTATGCTGGGTTGAACAACGCAGTGAGGCAGACCATACATTTAGTGTCCATAGGCTCCCCCTGGGTGCTGAGTCCTGATGTCTCTCGAATCTGCCTGTCATTGGCTGCAGTTTATTTTGCATAGCGTCCAGTAGGGGTTTATTTACAGCACCTGACTCGGTCTTTGGTTTAGTTACTTTGTCAGCTGCATCTGCACAGTGGGGCTTTTCCCTTATGAGTTTCACAACCTCTCATTTTCTGTTGGAGCTGCTGATATTTGGGCGGTTTCCCCTTGCGCCCACTGAGCTTCTGGCAGCGGTTTTGACTTGAGGGATTTTTTTTTCGGTATTTTTGCCCTATACGGGTTCATAATTCACTAAATACTTTCCTTACCGTTACTTCTTGAATGTAGGCCTCTTTTGGTATTTGGCTTGTCTTTTCTCTACCGGACGTCTAAGTCCCCCGTTGCCTCAGGGACTGCCCAATTCCCCAATTCCGCTAGTTAGGTTTTTGTGATTTGCACTGGGTGTCTTTATTAAAGAAGTTGCCTGGGCAGTTTGTGGTCCCTGGGTTCCTTGTCATTTAGTGGTTTTGTTTTGAGTACACAATGAGTTGAGTATCTTCTAGAGGCCAGGAATTGGAGGCTTATACAGTTTGTGACCTCGGGTTCGTCTGGTGTTGTCTGACATTATGCCCTGGACATTCAGCATTGCCATCATGGGAGCGATTCCATTGATCCTGCTCATCGTGTGGTTTCTTTATATATCATTGACTTACCTCTGAAACAGCAGCTGCAGGATTCTGATGGGGTGGGGCAGGGCACTTCCCATTATTAGGCGTAATGCCACAATTCACAGATCTATGGCAGGGCCAAAATGAAGCAAATTCTCATAGAATATGCCCATAGTGGCACCCAACCCATAGAACCTAGAATTGCTCCATTAAGCTCCACAAATCGCTCCATTAATTGCTCCGATCACAGCAGCCAGTGTGAACAAAAAAATGTGGCTTTCAGAAGTGGGTTTTTGGGTACTCAGAAACCCCCCTTTGCATGCATCAATGGTTAGTTGGTCTTCTATAGCTGGTTTTTCTTGGTGGTGGCTGCAGCTCGTAGAGGGAGCTTTCTTGCTACTGGGATGAGGGGGTCTGGCAGATCAGCAGTAGGTACACTTTCCTTCACAGTGAACTTTGGGCCTGATTCAGACCCGGACCCTATTTGCGCTCGCTCATTCAGAAAAAGGGGCCGGCTATTTAAATTGAGCGCTCGCTCTTTGCGGTCTGTTGACGCCTCTATGTCTGAGTGAGCGAACGAAACATGCACTCGCTATTTTGTAAAGACGCCCCCTGGCTGCTCGCATCCTACGTCATCTCTACTATTTATTAGATTAATCGAGGACATCAAAAGGCATCTGAACTGCTCGCAGTGCTTGTGGTAGGATTTTCCTACCGCAATCATGCAAACAGTTCAGGCTAAGAGACAACCAAGTGACGTGGCCGATGACGCTGCTTTGTTAATTATGCACACCCTTAAAACGCCCATTTTGACCGTTTGGCACGCCTGCGTTCGGATCACCACTCCCCGTTTTCAAGCACCTTCCCATTACCACCCACAAACGCCTCATCCTGTCACTCAAATTAGCAGGCACTCGCTATTTTGCGAGCGCTCGATTTCCGACTGCACTGACTGGTTGGCGCATGCGCATTACGACTAGGGGTGTGCACCGGACACTTTTCGTGTTTTGTGTTTTGGTTTTGGATCTGGATCTTTCTTCGTGTTTTGGATCTGGATTGGTTTTGCCAAAACCACCCTTCCGTGTTTTGGGTTCTGGGTTTTGTGTTTTGGATCTGGATTTTTTCTTAAAAAATAAAAAAAACCCGCTAAAATCACATAAATGGGCCTTTTTTTGTTCCTACGCTATTAATAACCCCAATAACATTAATTTCCACTCATTTCCACTCTATTCTGAACACCTCACACCTCACAATATTGTTTTTAGGCCAAAAGGTTGTACCGAGGAAGCTGGATGACTATGCTAAGCGACACAAGGGGGCGGCACAAACACGTGGCCCATCTAGGAGTGGCACTGCAGTGGCAGACAGGAAGCCAATCAGCGTTATGGTGCCCATTTGCATGTAGCACGAACCCGGGAGATCCGTGCTACATGCATCTGTGTGATTGGCACAGAGCAATGACAGGTCCGTGAGACCCGTCTGTGCTGCTGTGGTAAAAAAAAAAAAAAAAAACCTGTGTAAAAAAAGAAAAAAATGGCGTGCACCCCCCCAAAAAAGAGCAACCAGCCCCGGGCATTAGTAACCCAGTGCTGGGTGTGCTTAAATACAGGGGACAAACGACGTAGGGGTCCCCTGTACTTAAGCACAACCAGCACCGGGCTAGTCAGAACCAGCGCTGGTTGCCAAAATACGGGGGACAAACGACGTAGGGGTCCCCTGTATTCTGCGCAACCAGCTCTGGGCTCTGATCCGGTCCTGGTTCTGGAAATATAGGGGACAAAAAATGAGTAGGGTTCCCCTGTATGTTCCAGAACCAGCACTGGACTTTTTCTAGCGGGGGGCTGATGCCACAGCCAGGGGAGCCCTTTCACCGGGCCCCCCAGCCGCAGCATCAACCCTGACCGCTAGTCAGCCCAGGCCGGGGATCCCTGGAGAGCTGGGGACCCCCCCAATAAAGGGGTCACCCTCTCCAGGGCACCCCAGGCCCAGGCTGATAGCCCGGGGCTATCCCCGCCACCCCTGGTGGCGGTGGGTGGCGGGTTGATTGTGTGGTGTGGTGTAAATAAAGAATATCAAACATTGTCTTTACAAGTAGAACTGCAAGTCCCAGCTAGCCTGCCCCGCATGCTGGTACTTGGAGAACCACAAGTACCAGCATGCAGGGCATTAAGGGCCCACTAGTACCTGTAGTTCACCTGTAAAAAAAATGTTTAAAAAAACACAGGACACACACACCGTGACAGTATAAGTTTATTAAACATACATACACACACACACATGTACACATACTCACCTATGTAACCTGTAGCATCGGTCCACTTGTCCGGTAAAGTATCCCTAGGGGACCTGTGAAAAAAAACATACTCACCATCTCCTATGCGAGGTTCTGTCCTCTTCGTTCCAAAGTAGGCATCCCCGGACTTGGCAAAAAAAAAAAACGAAAACGCGATCCACGAACTTAGTACCGTTCTATAGAACGGTACTTCCCGAATGAGAGCTTAGCGGCGGGGTATCACCATGGAAACCCCGCTGCTAAGCGTTCATTGGCTGAGAGAGGTCATCTCCCGTCTCTCAGCCAATGAACGGCTCCCTCCATTGTAGTCAATGGTGGGAACCGCAGGGTAAACTTTAATAACCTTGCGGCTCCCAGCATTGACTACAATGGAGGGAGCCGTTCATTGGCTGAGAGACGGGAGATGGCCTCTCTCAGCCAATGAACGCTTAGCAGCGGGGTTTCCATGGTGATACCCCGCCGCTAAGCTCTCATTCGGGAAGTACCGTTCTATAGAACGGTACTAAGTTCGTGGATCGCGTTTTCGTTTTTTTTTTTTGCCAAGTCCGGGGATGCCTACTTTGGAACGAAGAGGACAGAACCTCGCATAGGAGATGGTGAGTATGTTTTTTTTCACAGGTCCCCTATGGATACTTTACCGGACAAGTGGACCGATGCTACAGGGTTACATAGGTGAGTATGTGTACATGTGTGTGTGTGTGTGTGTGTGTGTATGTATGTTTAATAAACTTATACTGTCACGGTGTGTGTGTCCTGTGTTTTTTTTAAACATTTTTTTACAGGTGAACTACAGGTACTAGTGGGCCCTTAATGCCCTGCATGCTGGTACTTGTGGTTCTCCAAGTACCAGCATGCGGGGCAGGCTTGCTGGGACTTGCAGTTCTACTTGTAAAGACAATGTTTGATATTCTTTATTTACACCACACCACACAATCAACCCGCCACCCACCGCCACCAGGGGTGGCGGGGATAGCCCCGGGCTATCAGCCTGGGCCTGGGGTGCCCTGGAGAGGGTGACCCCTTTATTGGGGGGGTCCCCAGCTCTCCAGGGATCCCCGGCCTGGGCTGACTAGCGGTCAGGGCTGATGCTGCGGCTGGGGGGCCCGGTGAAAGGGCTCCCCTGGCTGTGGCATCAGCCCCCCGCTAGAAAAAGTCCAGTGCTGGTTCTGGAACATACAGGGGAACCCTACTCATTTTTTTCCCCTGTATTTCCAGAACCAGGACCGGATCAGAGCCCAGAGCTGGTTGCGCAGAATACGGGGGACCCCTACGTCGTTTGTCCCCCGTATTTTGGCAACCAGCTCTGGTTCTGACTAGCCCGGTGCTGGTTGTGTTTAAGTACAGGGGACCCCTATGTCGTTTGTCCCCTGTATTTAAGCACACCCAGCACTGGGTCACTAATGCCCGGGGCTGGTTGCTCTTTTTTGGGGGGGGGGGGCACGCCATTTTTTTCTCTTTTTACACAGGTTTTTTTTTTTTTATTTACCACAGCAGCACAGACGGGTCTCACGGACCCGTTAGTGCTCTGTGTCAATGACACAGATGCAAGTAGCACGGATCTCCTGGTCCGTGCGTGCATCTGTGTCATTGAAATACACAGCAGCACAGACGGGTCTCACTGACCCATCTGTGCTCTGTGTCACTGTCAATCACACAGATGCATGTAGCACGGATCTCACGAGTCCGTGCTACATGCAAATGAGCACCATAATGCTGATTGGCTGAGAGCCGTGACAGACGGCTCTGTCAGCCAATCAGCACTTTGCCCATTAAAGGCAAAGGCATTTTTTTTTAAATGGCCGCTCGAGGCAAAACCTCGAGATCCGACAGCAGATCTCGAGGTTTTGCCTCGGGAGAGGGATCCGGGGCAGACAGGGAGATCCGAGCTTGGGCTCGGATCGCCCCGGATCCCCGAAGTTCGGGTGGGTTCGGTTCTCAGGGAACCGAACCCGCTCATCCCTAATTACGACCCATACGCATGTGCAGTTGTGCGAACATCGCTCAGAGCAAACGAGCGGCCACTTACGAACGGCTCTGAATCAGGCCCTTTGTCTGATAGCCTCTAGTCGGAGGCCAGCGACTCCATAGAGCCTGATGGGTCCCTGTTAGGCATGAATATGGAGGGCAGGAGTTGCCTTTTGAGCTGTGCACCCGGGGGAAGGATGCTGTCACCTTTTGAGGCTGCTGCAGAGGCACATGGCCCATAGTCCATACTGTCTGCCCCCTTCTCCTTGCCACCATTCCTCTACCCAAGTATGAATTGTTAACAAATACATTTGATGACCTAAATCTGTTGTTTTGTCCGATTTTTTGTTATGTTTTTATAGTGGTACAAACTTGCATTTATTGTTAAGTAGTTTAATAGCAGTGTTTCCCAAACTGAGTCCTGAGGGAACCCTTACAGTGCATGTTTTCCAGAACTTTTAGTTGGTGTACAGCTCTGCTCCATCCCGTATACTGCATGTTGTGTCCACAGCTCTGGTAAAATTGTATTATATAATACTGCAATTGCGGTCATGTCATACCTGTTCTGTTAATGCCATCTCATAATGACATTAACAGAACAAAAGCTCAGGGGCTGCCTCTCATCCCTAGAACTCTTTTCTTTATCTAAAAGACTTCTCTAGAGCTGCCTCTACTCCCTGGAACTCTTTAACTTATACAGCAATCTTCCCTAGGGTTGCCTCTCCTCCCTAGAACTCTTTTCCTCACCAATAAGACTTCTCTAGAGCTGCCTCTGGAACTCTTTACCTTATAAAGCAGTCTTCCCTAGGGTTGCCTCTATACCTTGGAACTCTGGGCCTGATTCAGAGCCGCTCGTAAGCGGCCGCTCGTTCGTTCCGAGCGATGTTTGCCCAACTGCGCAGCCGTACGGATCGTAATACACATGCGCGAACCAGTCAGTGCAGCCGAAAATTGTTTGTTCGCTAAATAGCGAATGCCTGCTCTTTTGAGTGACAGGAGGAGGCGTATGTGGGTGGTAACAGGGGAAGGTGCTTGAAAACGGGGAGTGTAGATCTGAACGCAGGCGTGCTTAAAGGTCAAAACGGGCGTTTTATGGGTGTGCATAATTAATACAGCAGCGTCATTGACCACGTCACTGGGTTATTTTATAGTCAGAACTGCTCGCAAGATTGCGGTAGGAAAAACCAACCACAAGAATAGCGAGCAGTTCATACGCTGGTCGATGTACTCGATTAATCTAATAAATAGCGGACATGACATAGGATGCGAGCGGCCAGGGGGCGTAGTTTTCCAAAAAACGACCGCATGTTTGGTTCGCTCGTTCAGACCTAGAGGCGTGAACAGACAGCAAAGAGCGAATGGTTCATTTGAATAGCCACCCTTTTTTCTGAACGAGCGAGCGCAAATAGCGTCTGGCTCTGAATCAGGCCCTCTATTCCTCATCCATTAAAACTTCTCTAGAGCTGCCTATGGACTTGTCTCCCGCTAGCATTTTACCTTCTACTGGCACTGTTGTTCCAACGTCGTCGGTTGCTAGGTGATCCAGGCGCTGCAGGATGTCATGTGTTCCCCACAACATGGCGTGATTGGTCCCTTTGCCTATTTGTGCATGCTGGCCTTTTGCCACCTCGTCGACTATAGTGTTCCTGTAGGTTCTCTCGGCTCAGCTGTATGGTCAGTATTCTGTATCTCCTCGTGGTATCGTATTCTGGTTCTCCAGCTGAATGCCTTGCCACCGGCTCCCAAGCCTCTCCGTCGACTCCCTAGCCACACAAGCAGCTTCCGTGCTGCCAACGGCTCACCAGACACTACATCGGCTTCGAAGCTGCACCAGCAGCTTCCATGCTGCCACCATCTCCCAAGCCACTCCATTGGCTTCCCAGCCACACCATCAGCTTCCGTGCTGCCATTGGCTCTCAAAACTGCATCGCAAGTACTCCAACTTGTTTACAGGCTCTCAAGCCACACCATTGGCTCTCAACGCCGTATCTCAAGTACATCAACCTGTGTACTGGCTCCCAAGCTGCACCATCAGCTCTCAAAGCCACATCTCAAGAACACCAACTTGTGTACTGGCTCCCTAGCTGCACCATCGGCTGTCAAAGACGCATCGCAAGTACACCAACTTGGGTACCAACTCTCAAGCCGCCCCATCGGCTCTCAAAGTTGCATCTCAAGTACACAACTTGTGTACCGGCTCTCTGAAACTCTTTTCCACATCCATAAGACTCTTCTAGAGCTACCTCTTCTCCCTGGAGCTTTTTTACTTTATACAACAGTCTTCCCTAGGGTTGCCTCTTCTCCCTGGAACTCTTTTCCTCATCCATAAGACTTCTCTAGAGATGCCTCTGAAACTCTTTACCTTATATAGCAGTCTTCCCTAGAGTTACCTCTTTAATTCATCTATTATACCTTATCCATCAGACTTCTCTAGAGCTGCACCCCTTTCCTACATCTGTCTAACACCCGACTTCTGTAAAAGATGTACATCTGATTTTAAAGTTTCTGTCTGATCTATGACACATTTCCGGAGCTGTGTCTCTGCCCTAGAATTCTCTATCTCATTAATCTTACTCCTGTAAAGTTGTAACTCCTTCTCTAGAACTGCCTATACTGCACACCTTTCTTTGGAACTCTCTGTGCCTGATACAGAGGTGGACACTAATGCATGCATGACTGCGATTTCTTTCAGATTTGTAGCTGAAATGATATGCAAATGATTGTTTCAGACTTTCCCTTGTGTATGTGTGAGCGCCGGACACTGCAAACACTGAGAAACCAACTTTCATTGTCATTGGGCAGTGGGACAATGCAAATCCGCTGGTGGACTCAAATACTCCAGCATTGGTGTACCATCACGGTCACTATCGGCGCTTACAACATTTTATCAGTGTGCGGAATCTCCTTCTGAACTTTCTCTAAACATGGCCTCTGTGGCTGCGGCTCGGCATTAGAGAATGCAGCTGTGCTTGCTGACACGCCCATTACACTCCCATAGCATGCCCATGACATTCCCATAGCATGCCCATGACCCTCCCATAGCACTCCCATGACCCTCCCAAGGCACTCCCATGACCCTCCCATAGCACAGCCATGACACTCCCATAACATGCCCATTACACTCCCATAGCATGCCCATGACACTCCCATAGCACTCCCATGACACTCCCATAACACACCCATTACACTCCCATAACACGCCCATTACACTCCCATGGGATGCCCATGACACTCCCATAACACACCCATGCCTCTCCCATAACACACCCATGACCCTCCCATAACATGCCCATTAAACTCCCATAGCATGCCCATGACCTTCCAATAGCACTCCCATGACACTCCCATAACACGCCCATTACACTCCCATAACATGCCCATTACACTCCCATGGGATGCCCATGACACTCCCCTAACACACCCATGCCTCTCCCATAACACACCCATGACCCTCCCATAGCACACCCATGAACGTCCCATAACACGCCCATTGCACTCCCATAGCAGGTTCAAGAGACAGTCCTGTATTTGTTTTTGATCACTTCAAGTTGCCTCCCAGTCACCTTCCAGGAACGCCTGTGGCTCTGTGCCACCTGCTCATATGAGAGCGGTCCTATATGCGGCAGCGCTATCTGCGTACACTCAGTGGTACGCATGCACTGTAGGGGTTTTCAGGGCTTTTTGAGCAGAAGTAAATAAACACGCAACTGCCCAAACGACTACACTGCGTCCACCTTTGAATTATACCCTCTACCACATATGTTACACTTTTCTACAGCTGTACATTTACTCTAAACCACTCATCAACCAGCTCTCTTTGGAGCCCCACCTCTTCTCTGTAGTTTTCTCTAATACTGTACCTCTTCTCTCATACTTCTCTAGAGATTTACCAATTCACTAAACTTGTCCACATCATCTACCAGGCTTCTTCTGAACTGCAACTGCTCTCTGTTCCTTGTTGTCATGCTCTGTGACACACTCTCCCCAGCTTCAAACTTGTCCATGTCTATCCGTGACTCTCGATTATCTACAATAGTGTCTCCCAAACATGGTCGTCAGGTATCACAACTGAAATAATTAGCACCACCAACTATTAATGAAAGCCCCCGAGCACTGAGTTTGGGAAACACTGGTCTATATCGCCAATACCTTCTCCACTAACCTCACCATGAAACAGTCTAAACCAGTGGTTCTCAACCTCATGTTTTCTCAACAGGTCATGTTTGAGGATGTCTGCCTGTGGAAGCAGGTGCGATAATTACAGATCCTGCAATATAGGTTAGCTAAAACTACGCATGATTAAAGACATCCACAAAACATGACCTGATTGTACTTGAGGACAGGAGTTGAGAACTCCTGGTGTAAACTCCATATTATCTAGCACCTCCCTCCTATTCCATCTGTACAATACCTTCAAATTCTCATAACAGGTCTCTGTTTACCCTATGGTTCCAATTTCTTTTGTAAGCAATGGACCTAATTCAGTGGTGGATACAGGGGCGTTTCTACAGAGGAGGGGGCCCGTGTGCACTCTCTGTCCGGGCCCTCTCCTCTCTCTGCGGTGTTGGATGCGCTCAGCGCCGTGGCACTTATAAACTCTGGGCACTAGAGTGTGCCCGGAGTCTACAGCGCATGCACAGGTCGCACTAGGGTTATTTCCCTAGTACGCATGCGCAGAAGACCGGAATAATGGCTGCGGCGGCAATTTTTCAGGTGTCTTCTCTGGCAAGACAGCCCGGCGTGGGACTTCGGAGGGGGGGAGTAATTAAAACGGTGTGCCAATCCCCAGACCCAGGGGCCCGTGTACACCCTGCACCCATTATAAATATGCCCCTGGGTGGATGCTAATGCTACCACAACTTCAAGTTTTTGTGCAGCGTGACTGCAACTTTATGCTAAGGACACGCTGCTAATCGGCTGCTTTGCGTAAAAAGTTGTATCATCATATGCACATTGGTCGCACCACTGAGCATTGCACCAGCCCTATGGAGCCGCAGAATTTCCTTCTGAACACAGTGCAACTACGGGAAAAGCCGCAGTCACTGGCCGCAACACACCCACGTCTGGCTGGCCACTCCCATTTTACCTCCCAGGAATGCCCAGTGATATTGCCTCTCTCTGTGTCCCCAGGCAGTAACCATCTGGATGCATGCCCAGTGCTACCTTAGAAGCCGGCGTAGACTGGAAACATCGTCTGCTCGCGTCCACCTATGAATCAGACACAATGTTTCTGCACAATATCTATACATACTATAGTATAAAATAAAGATCTTGGTAGGCATCTGTCTGTGTGTGTGTGTTTGGGCTAATCTCGAGATCCACTGGACGGATTTTGATGTAGTTGTCACTATTGTATAGAGCATGTGTGAGGGAAGGATTAGGGACCTCATTCAGAGCCGCTCGCAAAAAGCGAGCACTCGCTCTGAATGAGGGCGGCCTCTTTTCTTTTGAAAGGTGGCCTCCTGGCCGCTCGCTCAGCTGTGGGTTATCACCCACAGCTTTAGCGAGTGACTAGATGATGGTCGCGATGGTCGAGATCATTGCGACCATCGGGGCTTGCGACGAGACCCTTGCGGTAGGGTCTCATCTACCGCAAGCCCCAGGTAGCTTCCTGCTCTAACAGAGCAGGAAGCTCCCTATTGACATCACTGGTGATGTCAGTAGGGCCGCCTAGAAACGGCAGGCGTTCCTTCAGGAACGCCTCCGTTTGTCCGGCCACCCCCCCCACCCCGCCTACAAAATGGGGCGAGCTGTCGAATAACATCGGCAGCCGCCCCTTTTGTAGCGAGCCCCAGAGTGAGTGCATTTGTCTCTCGCTTCAGGGCTTGCGCACGCACAGTGCGAGCGCTGTGTGTGCGCAGGCCCTCACCATCGACCTGCTTGCGGGTCTGAATGAGGTCCTAGGTGTATGACACAAGGGAACCGAGCAGTGACGATGTTAGTGAAGCAAGTCAATGAAAAAAACGGACGTCTGAGCGCTTTCTTGGCTTACGCTATCACAATGATACGTATTATCCGGTTTCTCCAGAAAAATTGATGTAAGCCCTGATTACTGATACATAATTTCACTTTTACCTTTATTACTGTTCCTATTTCATTTATGTGAAAAAACGATTCTTTAATTTCAAACGAGTCCAATTCTCGGTAAGAGGCTGCTTTGGCGTGACCATAAATAAAGCCCAGGGACAGACACTTCGGGCCGGATTCAATTAGGTGCAAAAAGCGCCGTTTGGAAAAAAGTTCCCGCGGATTCGGACTTTCCGCCTGTTTTCAAAGTATCTCCATATTCAATTCCAGGACGATTTCGCCTAAGCGGAAAGTCAGTGCATTGTAATAGGCGGAAAAGTATCTCCTATGAGTAGCAGGTGAATAAAAAATGCTAAATCGTTATTTTGGGGTGCAAACGTGGGGAAATGACTCAGAACCCTTGGGACAGCCCCCCGAAAGACAAATCAGCAAAAAAAAAAAAAAATTACCTCAGAACACCTCAAAAAAGTACTTTTTGTTTTGTGTGCGAAAAAGTAAAAAGTGGGGGACAAGGGGACAACTATAAAAAACTAGCAAAATAGACTTCTAGGGGTACTGTAAGGAGGAGGTGTTTTTGGGATTGTATGAGGGTGGTTTTTCACATTTTTTAAAAGCTCAATTTTCAGACAGCTAGCACCCATTTTCAAGTACCCCAAATTAGACAGGACTACTTATTTTCACCAAAAAATACAGCTTTATGCCATTCTTCACCACTTCTGCAAAGACACTAATAAGAAGCAATTTAAACTACTTAAGTACCACAAACTCTTTTATTTGGGCTATTAGTACACATCTACATTGAGGACCTCATTCAGAGTCGGTCGAAGCGGCCGCACGGTCGTACGGAAAAAGGGTCCGGATATGCAAATGATTCCCTCGCAAGTTGCGTCCCTAAGTTCGGATCGGTAGTTGGCCGACCAAGGGGAGGAAGCGGTCGTAAGACAAAAAAATACGCCCCCTTCTCGTACACATTGCACGTCATCTCCGGGCATATAAGGATTAATCGAGACCATCGGCAACCATCGGAACTGGTCGTAGAGCTTAAGGTTGACCATACCCTCTCTTAAGCTCTACGATCATGTCAGTGTAAAAACCTCCCATGTCACATGTGCCATGACGCTACTTTGTTAATTATGCACTCCCATAAACCGTATGCACTCCCATAAAACGCCGTTCGCATAATGAGGCACGCCTGCGTTCAGATCTCCACTCCCCTGTTTTCAAGCACCTTCCCCTGTTACCACCCACAAACGCCTCAATCTGTCACTCAAACTACCGACCTGGCTGTGTTCAAGGAGAGAGAAATTTCTGATTGTAGCGGCTAGTTTGCGCACGCGCATTGTGAACTCTACGCATTCGCAGTATAGCGAACATCGGTGGCGTACGACTGTGCGGCCGCAACGACCAACTCTGAATGAGGTCCTGATTCCCTATGTTAGAGCATCTTTTTTTGGGGTACAGACAGATTTCGTCAAATCTGACAGTACTTTCCGCCTGTTCCGCATTCGCCGCTTTCCGTTTTCGCCTGTTTAGGAATTGGATATGGAAAAAAAATGGGGACGCAGGCATTAAGTCTCCGGCTCTGAAAAAGGTGAAAGAGGCGGAAAGTCGGACAGGCAAAACTTTCCCGACTTTTCGCCTTAATTAAATACGGACCTTAACATGGCTGGAGCTGACCTAGGTGGAGACTGTTTTTCTCATGGACACTTTACGCGGCCCTTTTGCGTGTCACGTCAAAACTACATTTTTTCACGTTGACGTCAGGAGGAAAAACAATTCATGTCTTCTACATGGCAATCTTATAAGTCCTCGGTATGAAAAGACTATTGCCGTAAATGAAAAATTGCTCCCGTGCGAAACCTGGGTGGGTCGCTAATACTTTATAAATTAAGTATAGTGATTAATAAGGGCCTGATTCAGCACAGATCGTACGCCAACCGCAGCTCTATACCAAGATACCCACCACTGTATAAAGCAGCCCACTCCCATGACATGCATCACGTCAGCAAAAACATCGGTAACATCAAGTAACATCGGAACCAGCCGCACAGTTGTGGTTGCCCTGAGCCTACCTCACAAACTGCTAAACTTCCTGTCACCATCTAGACCTCTGCCAGCGTATACAATCGCAGGGGCTTACTTATACACGCCACTGTAGCGGCGTTCAAATGCACAGGCACGCTTGCGTTCGCCCGACCACCCTCCCTTCAGCACCCACAAACAGTCACTTCCTGTCAATCACTGAGCGGTTCGTGCTCAATGCGTCCGCTTTCTGATCTCAGCAGTCGGTTCGTGCACGCTCACTACGATGTATATAGATGCGCAGAATGCAAACATCGGCCAGGTGCGTGCGAATGCCGCCTTGCGATTCAACCTGAATAAGGCCCCAAATTCATAGTGACTGGTGTAGTTTAATTATCTTACAGACAGGGTGGGCATGCACGGTTTAAATGGGCAACTACATTCAAACAGCAAATTAGGCTTTATACCTTGTAACTGGCATTTCCATAGGGATAGGCATCGATGGGGGCAGTGGCGTAAGTTCATCCCAAATGCCGGAGGCAAGATATAATTTGGTGCCCCCCCCCTCCCCGTTACAGCCGCTGACACCGTAATGTAGCATTTCGTACGCAAACAGGCTATAGGCAGCAGCTGATGGTCTGACATGGAGCTCTCCACTAGTGTATGGTGGCTTCTCAGGTGCTGGGAATAGGTGCCATGTATTAGGAAGCCATGACAGTACACTCCGGGTACATAGTTACAGCCCTAAGTGGGGTGAATATGTTGTGGACAATGGAGGAGGTGCCCCCCTCAGAGCTGGAGCCCGGCGGCAGGCGCCTCCATTGTCTCCCATAGTTCTGCCCCTGGATGGGGGTCACCATCAATATTCATCATCGATGGTGCCATTGGTGCTTTGCATTGATGACATGGAACCATCGATGGTCATCACAACTGTAGGCCCGCATCTCAGTCACACACAATCCTCGCACAGTGATGATATTCACATAGATGAGCATTTTTTTTTACAACGGAGCACACGCAAATGTTTTGGAAAAACCATATGGCGCATGCGGGACACAGTGACGCACAAATGTATGCTCAGGACAGACAGTATTTGAAATGTGTTGGAGAAGTGATGGTCGTTCCTGGGCAGTGACTGGAAGGCGGCCAACAGTGCGCATAAAAATGCTCCTCTCAGTGGGCGTGTTGTGGTAGTGTCATGGGGCGTGTCAGCGCAAGCGGCTGCTTTCATGATCAGAGGATAAGGGGCTGGCGCAAGTTTCAAAGGTGCAACCAATGGTGGCATATAAAGATCCACCAATCAGTATTACAGCGGGCACGGGCGCTAAAAGCGGGCGTCTCAGACCTTACGCATGTGGCTGAACGGATGTACACAAGAAAAGGAGTTTGTAGCGGCATTCGCATAAACCACCAATAGACGTTGCTGCGTGTCCTTTTGCGTGCTATTTAGAATCCAAGTCCAGTCTATAGTGGGCCAATCAGAGACGGGGGTGCTATAGGGCTAAGCGCTGGGTCAAACAAAAAAGGTGGATGTAATAAGCAGCGCTATGGGAAACAGAGCTAAGTTTTGTGCCGCCCCACAAGTGGAAAAAAAAATATTGCAACGTCTCAGCCATCGATGACAGAACCATGGGATTTCCGACATCAATGGCTAAATCATCAAACTGGTTGTTGGCCATCCCTAGAATTCCGTTGAAGTTCAGCGCACATTCCTCCTACACTGTTTATGAGTAATCACTAAACTTTCCGAAGACTGTGAAGAAGAGGAATATTTTTTTAACTTTGACCCTTTGAGTGAGGCCAACTTTGATGTGGGGGCTGTCACGGGAAAACATTGCAATAAATAAGGACTTGGCAATGATGCTCCTAACACTGAGGGGTAAGACTTGAAACATATTAGGAAGGTGAAGGACAATCTGATAAAGATAATTTATACACTAAATCAGTGGATCTGGCTCTTGAAGTGAGTGTTCATGAGACTTCCTGGAGAGTGGCTAGACTGCTTACTCCAGGAACCTCATATTTTGGGAAGAGAAGCTAAGAATCACTGGTAACCTCTGACAGTAGCCTCCACCAAGTCCTACAGAATTTCCCAGAGGGTCTGCTATAAATCTGCAGTTAAATGAGCACTGGGTTATCTATCCAGACATTACTGCTTTGATATTGGGGTCCTTATCGCTCATGAGATAGGGTCTCTCAAGGTTAACAGGATCATGATGCGGAAACAAAAGATTCTGCATGTTTTATGTAACAAACCCACTTACCAATAGCACCTCGATGTGCCTGTAACTTCATCAAGATGTGAAAACTTTCACTGCAAAGAGAAGTTATTTCAGTATCACTTCAGTAATGGTGCGTACACACCTAAAAGACATATCTGCAGATGACGGTTGTTCAAACACATTGAACAATCATCATCTGTCATCTGGCTGCGGGTCCTGCAGGCCGGTGCGCCCCCTCCCTGCGGCCTCTGCAGCAAGTGTCGGCTGACCGCCCGTACACACAGCACGATGTGCAGATATATCTGCCATCGCCTGTGCTGCACAGCCAACTCGATACGTCTGTAAACGACGTTGTTCACATACATATCCAGTGTCGGACTGGAGCATGAAGGGCCCACCAGGGAATGCAGTGGTAGGGGCCCAAGCTAAGGGGTGTGGCCAGCTACCAAAGGGGGTGTGGCCAACCACAGCAGATCGACTTGGCCAAACATTAGAGAGGACATGCAATAGTGGGGACAGAGGTGTGTCAAGACCACCCACTTTGATTGGTAGAAGGGCTCATTTTGAAGCAAACCAAGCACCCAAGTTCATCCATGATCCTGCTCCACACCTAGAGGAGGGGGTGGGGCCCTCAGGCAGTAGGGCCAACCGGGGATTTCCCCTGTACCCCTGTGGACCAGCCCAACCCTGTACATATCGTCTTTACACACTGGCCGACGCATCCACAAAATATCGGCCGTTCAATTGAATTACTGATATATCGGCCAGTGTGTAGCCAGCATAACACTGCCTGTTGTTACTAGTTAGCAGCGATAGTGGTAGCCATAGTAGGGCTTTCGGAATAGCTGCCTGTTCTTCAATCATACTGGTCCTGACTCTCCTTGTCAATTCTGCTTCTCAGTGGCGTATCTGAGTTGATGGGGGTCCGCAGAGCTCACCCTGGCCTGAACCCATTGAGCGTACTTACCTTTCCGCCAGAAATCACCGGGAAAATGTCACTGGGGTAAGTTTCCAAGAGATGTGCATTCTGGCTCAGTGCCACTGTCATCTCAGAGCATGTGCTGCAGCGAGGGATTTTACCGCATGCTGATTGTCCATGAGCCCACTCCTCTTATAAACTGCCCCCTGCTGCTTCTGTCCCTATCAGGGACATGCAGTGAAAGCAGAAGGTGCGGAGGGGCAGGCGACAGACTATAGCAGAACTTCAGGCCCCAGGTATACCATCCCCAATAGCTTTGCACTGTCACCAGGGTGCTCCTCTACACTCTGATAAAATAGGAGGTGTACTCATTGTGACACCTGAAGTAAGTGTATGGAGGGGTGTAGCAGTAGTAGTGAGACCGGTAAGCCAGGAGGAAGGTTAATGAGATGAATACAGTCAGACATGAGATAAGGGCTTTTCCTTGGGTAACAAATGACAGACATACATCTGCTTCTACATTTGTTCTACATCTGCTTCCCCTGTCCTTCAAGCCCTACACTGGCTCCCCTCCCCTTCAGGTGTCAATTCAAGGTTCTTACACTTGCCTACAAAGCCCTCACCCAATCCTCTCCCGCATACATTTCTGACCTTCTCTCCCTTCACACTCCCGCCCGTCCACTTTGCTCAACAAGTGCCGCCTCTCTTGCCAACTGATCACTTCCTCCCACTCCCGCCTCCAAGATTTTGCCCGTGCTGCTCCCTACCTTTGGAACTCTCTCCCTCTCCCTATCAGACTCTCCACCTTTCTACAAATCTTCAAACGGGCTCTCAAGACCCACTACTTCATCAAGGCCTTCCAGCACTCATCCTAACACACCTCATGCTCTTTCCTCCCTATCTTCCCCTTATGTGTCACGCCTGTCTATCTGCCCCTCCCCTTCTGTGTCACGCCCGTCTATCTGCCCCTCCCCTTTAGAATGTAAGCTCTCACGAGCAGGGACCTCTTCCCTCATGTGCTTCTCCTTACTTTCTTCTACTCCTTACTCCCCATAAGGGCACCTAACACGTCTCTGCCAATTCCCTTATGCTTATTGTGAATGTTATAATCTCTATTGCAGCAATGTATATAAGTCGTGTCATTGTCCTGCACTGCAATGTACTGTAAGTTACTTGTTTCCTGTTCACCTATTAGTTCTATGTACTATGTAAGGCGCTGCGGAACACTTGTGGCGCCATATAAATAAAGGATAATAATAATAATAATTACATAGGATCCTCGGCACCTCAGGAGGTACTGGTGCCACAGACCAGGTTCTGTCAATTCTTCAAACTTTTAGGTGTATTTTTCCTTCTCTCTCATATATGTCATCTTGTACTTGTAGTTTGGATTTATTGATCATTTAACTCATCAAAACCTGGTTTGTATGGTTAATGAACTTCTGAATAAAGATGACCTGCCGAAAGCCTTTGTCAAGGTCAGGATTCCCTAGAATCGATGGGCTGATAAATATGATCAGATTGCATTACCAGGAAGATAATAAACATAAGTAATGATTGTTCAACAAGTAGACAGTCCCCTGGAGCATAGGAATAATTATTCAACCCGTACAGTAATTAAATCATTTATCAAGGCTTGCTGATGTGACATGGTTAATGATTGAAACCCTTAACATAGGTGATTTCCCATGATCCTCGGATCTTCCAGCCTGGCCTGAGAAAAACTCTTCACTTCACCCCTGACACAGAATTTACTAACTCTTCCTCCCATCAGCTTTCCGAAGACTAATTATAGTTAATTCAATCTCTTCATAGACCTGCCCATCAGAGCCTACACTGAGTTAAAAAAAAAAATGCTTCAATTTATGAATTAATTTGTGCAACAAGGAAACTTTGTAGCCGGCACAAGTGAAAACAAGTTTAGCAAATCATCAGCGAACTCTGTACATGTCACCAGTCCTTCACTGTCTGTCAGACTCCAAGATATGGCTACAGATTACAAGAGATAGGAGTCTCCCCTCATCTGTATGGATGTAATAAGAAACTGCTTCAGAGGAATGCTGACATGTAAACAGCCATGGCCAGCTAGGATCAGTGGCGCCCGTACATGTAGAGACAGTATATAAAATATTCTATACTTACCTAAAGTACATAAATGTAAAGACAGTGAGTATAGTATGTACGGTGGGGCCGTAAAGTGTTGTAGGATCTTTAGATTTTACCTGAATTTCTACATAAATGTGACCGTAACTGGTTTTGGATCTTCCTCTACGTCACAGGTTCTCAAACTCGGTCCTCAGGACCCCAAACAGTGCATGTTTTCCAGGTCTCCTCACAGAATTGCAAGTGAAATAATTATCTTCACCTGTGGATGCTTTAAAATGTGTCAGTGAGTAATGAATACACCTGTGCACCTGCTGGGTGATCTGGAAAACATGAACTGTGTGGGGTCCTGAGGACCGAGTTTGAGAACCTCTGCTCTACGTCATAAGAATATTTAAAGCTAACCCAATAAATCAAATAACACACAGAAGGATATACTTTTTCATTTGTTTATTTATCAACATTAAATGTATTTGTCAGGACTCAGTATCGGGTGTGACCCCTGATCAGCAAGGAATCCCATAAAACATTTACAGTAATCAGGGGTACCACAGCTGTGCGGTGCTGCTGGACACCCGAAGTGTAAATGGATGCAGCGTGCATGCGCACGGCATCCATTCACAGATGGGAGAGGGCTAGGAGAAGGCCAGCCAGTGGCTTTACCCCCAGCCTGATGTTATTTGGAGGCGCGCCATGCGGGAACGCCTCCAAATAATGGCACATAGGGGGCGTGGCCTATGATAATGAGACTCAGGGGGGGGGCCCAAGTATGTGACAGGTGTTTTTTTGATTGCAGGTGGTTGCTGCACGTGGATTTTTCACAATTTTTAAAACTTCACATTAGCCACTTCAAAATATGCTAGTACCCAAATTTGATGGGACAACTTATTTTTCCCCAAAAAAGTTGCTAAATACTATTCTTCACCACTTTCCCTAAGACGCTAGACAGCACCTATTGAGACCGTATTCGGGGTTATCCATAGTGATCCCCTATGTCAGAGCATCTTTTGGGGGGTGTCAGGCTGATTTCCCCTAAAATGACAGGACTTTTCCTCTTTGTCGGATCCCGTTTTCACCAAAATGAAATTGAATACGGGGAATTGCGGGGACGTGCGCGATAAGTTTTCACTTCTAAAATCTCTGATGACAGTGAAAAGTCCGGCAACGTACTTTTCACCTCACATGGAATACACCCCTAAGAGGGATGTCTAGGAGCAGAGCATTGTGTACCTGGTAGAAGGGGTCATGTTGGAGGGTCTGGGGACGTGACCGCATCACATTCACACGATTTTTGGGTGCTGCAGAATATGTCTGCACTAAATAAATAACTGATAATAAAATAAAATATTTTTACAGTGTATTTTAATGAAAATTCCTCCCAAAATAGAGCACATGTCATGTTCACGGCACAGTTCTCCTGCTGCTATCACATAAGACCAAGTTTTCCTAATATACACTAGGGTGCTGGCAATTATACAGGTATTATATACCGGAGTTTATGCGATCTCTGCTGGGTGGCTAGTCCATGTCTACTCTACATTTACAGGTAGACCCTAGAGCATGGGTCTTCAACCTTTGGCCCTCCAGCTGTTGTAGAACTACAGCATACTTGCCTACCCTCCCGATTTGGTCGGGAGCCTCCCGAAAATCGGGTGCCGCTCCCGACCTCCCGGGAAGGCAGGCAATCCTCCCTGCCACGGCGATGTGTCTGCACCCCCCCGCGCCTTTAAGTACAAACCCCGGCAGCAGGGGGGCCGGTGACGCGATTCGCGCTGAATCGCGACATCGTGGCTCCACCCCCTGCTGCACAATGCCATTAATCACGGCATTGTGAAGAGGGGCAGAGCCACGATGACGCGATCGCGCTGTCACGCCCCCATGCTCCACCCCCAACGCTGCGTCATGTGCCGGGCCCCGCCCCCTTTGGCCGCGTCACACCCCCAGCCCTGTAAGCCCGACAGCTCCCTCCCGGAAGGAGGCAGCTAAATGTCGGCAAGCATGAACTACAGATCCCAGGATGCCTTGCCACAGTTTTAGCATGCTGTTATATCAAAAAGGTGGCAGGGCATGCTGGGATGTGTAGTTCCACAGCAGCTGGAGGGCCAAAGGTTGAAGACCCCTGCCCTAGAGGTTCCTGTACAGTGAACATCTTGCACAAATAAGACAACAGCAGAAGAGAGACTGATTTCTGGTAATGAGCTGCATCTGGCGCTGTTACCCCGTATTGTGACTCAGTCTTCCTCTATGTCTCTCTGTGATGCCTTCAGCTGTCACTCAGAGCAGACACATGAAAGTGTGCTGTGCTGCAGACTGGGGGGAAGAAATGCTCTTTTATCTGTTTACATTCCAGCATGACAGACTGTGTGATTTAAATGCATTTTGCAAACATTATTATTTACCCTCTGCTCTCCTTCACATTGCTGCCTGCTCAGAGGATTACTATTCTCCTTTGCCTATTGCTGGAATTTTGTATGAAACAAGTTAAAGTGAAATAATTGAGGTTGCAGCACAGCTTCTCACAGATCGGGCTCCTCGGCAGAAGAGGCCGTTTCGCAGAGCTCCAAAGTCTCACAGTTTCCACGACTCCCTGGAATGTGATTTCCCACCGCAAATTGCGTTCGGTAGAAAAGCCGCAATTGCAAGACTCATTCATCGCGACACCTGTGTTACCACCACGCACGCCAGTCGGCTACAGCATACAGCCCACGTAGGCCAGGCACACGTAACATTTACGTCACGCGTATGCCTATGTTGTAAACCAAGGATTCTAAACTCCAGTTAAGGTCAACAGGTCATGTTTTGTGGATGTCTTTAATCATGCCCAGGTGAGCTACTCTACGTTGCTGTATCAGTAATTTTCCCACCTGCTGCCACAGACAGAGATTCTCAAACAAATCAGCATCAGCGGATTCCCAAACAGTCAGTCATGACTGGTTCACTAGCTCATCAATATTATCCACTCTCTGCCCCTGCCTCTGACCACCCACATATAATACGACTATCTCAGGCATGAATGCGTCTCTGTTCCAGTCTGCAAGTATTTGCAGTTGTGCGGGGAGGAATGCCTGTACTGCCCATAGCCTGGGATAAAATGCTTCTCAGGCAGCGTGTTGTACATGGACGCCAGGAGGGATATCCAGAACACAGGTAATTCATCTTTGCATTCAACCAAAGATTTACACTATGGGCAAAATTTACTAAGCGGCGGTTTCTATTCTATTCTAAACCCCGCGGTTTGGTGGCGGTTTCTATTCTATTCTAAATGACAGCCCTGTTCTATTCTATCCAATGTGTTTTGATGGCAGTTTTGCAGCAGTTTTGGCCTTAGTAAATCTGCAGATAGCAAAACCGCTACAAAACTGCCATCAAAACACATTTTAGAATAGAATAGAACAGGGCTGTCATTTAGAATAGAATAGAAACCGCCACCAAACCTCCGGGGTTTAGAATAGAATAGAAACCGCCACCAAACCACCGGGGTTTAGAATAGAATAGAAATCACCGTCAAACCGCCGCTTAGTAAATTTTGCCCTGTGAGTGGAAATGTCCATCCATATCATGTGTAGTCCACAGCAAGCACTGAGCGGTCAGCTTGTAGCAGCCCATGTAGTAAGATGGACAAAGGCTGACACCTGGTTGTTTGGTAGCTGATAATGCTCATTACTGTTCTTACTACAATCAGGAATGTGACCAGCTCCTCTGACACTTAAGGGCCCCATACAACTGCCTGCCGTTTCGCCAATTCCCCGATGTGACCGAAACTGCTGATCCATCTATCGGAAATGCCAATAGGCGGACATCGATGTTTTCCAATCCAACTGCGAATTTGTGAAATTGTTTAAATCTCAGATTTGCTGATCCCAATCATATTTTGGTTGGGATTGGCAAGTCAGGGAAATCCAACATGTTGGATTTCACCAATGCCCCGGTGTCTGGGGATCGGGGAATTGCCCTAATCCATCGCTGATGTATGGGGGCCTTTAGTTAAGGGTTTCAGCACACGAATGGTTCTGTAGTACATGTTGTTAGTTGATACAGAAAAGATGAAGGAATGGCACCAGTGGACAGTGTGACAACAGCCTCATATCACTGCTCTGTGCTGCTGGGGACCCTGCTCCTCCCACTATGTAACTCTCAGTCTGTGACTTACTGTATCAGTGTGAAGCAGCCTCATATCAGTACTCTGTGCTGCTGGGTACCCTGCTCCTCCCACTATGTAACTCTCAGTCTGTGACTTCCTGTATCAGTGTGACAGCAGCCTCATATCACTGCTCTGTGCTGCTGGGGACCCTGCTCCTCACACTATGTAACTCTCAGTCTGTGGCTTCCTGTATCAGTGTGACTGCAGCCTCACATCACTGCTCTGTGCTGCTGGGGACCCTGCTACTCCCACTATGTAACTCTCAGTCTGTGACTCCCTGTATCAGTGTGACTGCAGCCTCATATCACTACTCTGTGCTGCTGGGGACCCTGCTCCTCCCACTATGTAACTCTCAGTCTCTGGCTTCCTGTATCAGTGTGACAGCAGCCTCATATCACTGCTCTGTGCTGCTGGGGACCCTGCTCCTCCCACTATGTAATTCTCAGTCTGTGTCTTCCTGTATCAGAGTGACAGCAGCCTCATATCACTACTCTGTGCTGCTGGGGACCCTGCTCCTTCCACTATGTAACTCTCAGTCTGTAACTTCCTGTATCAGTGTGACAGCAGCTTCATATCACTGCTCTGTGCTGCTGGGGACCCTGCTCCTCCCACTATGTAACTCTCAGTCTGTGGCTTCATGTATCAGTGTGACAGCAGCCTCATATCCTGTGGGTAGATTTGCTGATATATAATGATGTGTCAGTGATTTTAGTAATCAGTGATCTATAGTTAGATCTTGGTTTGTGTAAATGAAACATCTTCCCAAAAAAAGAAACTCAGAAGACTCCGCATGGGGTGGAATAACCATCCGTGTGAATTGAGGCGCAGGAACGTGCATATGGCAGCGTCTGGCGGTGAAGAGGTTAAAATACTCTAGTTCTACAAACCCATACTTTCTTTTTTTTCTTCACATGAAGAAAACTCTTTTACTTCCACTAGGAAATAAGTAACAACGTGACAGACGCTTCTTTATTATTACATTTTTAATTTGGCAAGGAGAATAATCCCCCGGTTTAATGTCTCTGTATACACGTTGCAGGAGCGCACAGATGGAATCTGAGCCTTAAGCGGGCATCCAATAAAATAGAGAAATATTAAGAGAGGGGATTAATTCTGCAAAGGTTTCATGTGAGATCAGAGAAAATCATAACCTGAAACCTGATCCCGGCCAGAACATCTGGCGCTTATTAAGGCTTCTATTCCCGAACTTTATCTCAGGAGCTGGCAATCATCATTAATATTTTAGGTGCCAAAGAGGGGAATGCATGTGTGGACCCGTACCCACCCATAGTGAGCACAGGCGTTTGTACTCTCCATCACCTAATTATCATAAACTGTTTACAATCACAAAAACCCATAATGGGATTAGCGCAGTTGTCAGCGCTCTTTTTTTTTTAGCTGGATCCTCTTTGAGTTGAAGATTTTAATGGCTGACACAAGTCAGGCGGTTCCTCTTCCTCAGGGATGGAGGGTTTGTGAGGGTCAGTAGGAGAAAGGATGGGATGAAAGTTGTGTCTGGATTGTGTCTCCTCGCACATCGGTAACTGCCCTCCCTGTCCATCTGCCGTCCTCCACAGGAGATCTTCTCATGTGCACCTCATTAAAATAAAACCTCTTCTCTTAGTGCACAAATCAGCTTCGGATGGGACGATTATCAGAAGGTTCCTGAAGTAAAGCCCGGGGTGATAACAGGTCAATTTCCAGCAGAGAACGCAGTGACGACATCTACAATTTTTGTCGGCATAGAGTTGCTTTATCCAGATGCTATGTGATGCTACATGGCCTGGCAACGTAGAGGGCCCCAGGACTCGGAGGAACACATGGGTCTCTAAGGCCACCCGCAGTCTGGATCTGAATTGAGTTATTCAGGTGACAAATTAATTTGGCAGCTACAGAGTATATAATGAATATACCTGTACAAATCGCCCTTTCCGTCTGCTGGCCCTATGTGAGCTGATCCCACCAGTCCGGAATGACAACCGACAAATCTTTCCAGTTTAGCCACATACATTTCCCGGATCAGTCTCAATAGAGCAGTCAGCAGGGGAACCATATACAGAGGCAGCTAGCGGTCATGTGCCAACAGGATAACCCTGCCCTAATATCAGCTGATGGTTTTAGGCAGGTGTTTCTCTCTCTATCTCTTTCTCTCCATTCTATCTATCTATCTATCTATCTATCTATCTATCTATCTATCTATCTATCTATCTATCTATCTATCTATCCCTCTGTATTCATATAAAATATGGTGCTATTTTCATTTATGCTGTTGTTAGCAGTTTCTATTAGAGATGTGCGCCGACCCTCGTGTTTTGGTTTTGGATCTGAATCTGGTTTTGGATTTTTTTCCTTAGTGTTTTGTTTTTCGGTTTTGGAACTTAATTTTTTCTTCAAATATCATAAAAACTGCTAAAAACACATTAAATGGGTCTGTTTTTGTTCATACAGTATTAACCTCAATAACATTTATTTCCAGTCATTTCCAATCAATTTTGACCACCTCACAATATTTTTTTTTTTCATGTAATTAAGGCCAAAAGGTTGCATCCAGCTAGCTGGCTGACTAAGCTAAGTGACACAGTGGGCGGCAATAACATGTGGCAGTTCAGCTTCTAATTTCCAACACGGATACAGTGTGGGTTGGATACACCAATAGTGCACAGTTAGTGACAGCAGTGTCGGCAGAGCAGGGTTGCTGACGGTGTCCTCAGTACATGGAATGGCAGTGCTGCGGTACTGGCAGTGTCCTCAGTGAAGGGTACCGGTGGTGTCAGCAGTGCGGGGGTGCCAGTGGTGTCTTTAGTGCAGGTTTGCTGGCTGTGTCGGTAGTGTGGGGTTGTTGACAGTGTCCTCAGTACATGGAATGGCAGTGCTGCAGTCAGGGCCGGATTAAGGTCTGTGGGGGCCCCTGGGCAACAAACATGTGGGGGCCCCTACTAAATGTGACAAGCTGGGGGTATGCGCAATGGGGACCCCAGTAGTGTCAGTGCCCACTTTGGTAGTGTCCCATGTGCAGAGCCCACAGTAGTGGTGCCCTTTATGCAGTGCCCCCAGGAGTGGTGCCCCTTATGCAGTGCCCCCTATGCAATACTCCCATTTGTAGTGCCCCCAGTAGTCATGCCTCCTGTAGTTATGCACCCTGTTGTAATGCCCCCTGTGGTTGTGTCCCCAATAGTAATGCCCCCTGTATAACTACCCCCAGTAGTAATACCCCTGTAGTTGTGCCCCCAATAGTAATGCCCCCCAGTAGTCATGCCCCCTGTGTGTGCACAATAGTAATGCCCTAGTAGTAATGCCCCCTGTATAAATTCCCTCAGTAGTAATACCCCTGTAGTTGTGCTCCCAGTAGTAATGCCCCCTGTTGTAGTGGCCCCAGTAGTAGTGCCCCCCTGTAGTAGTGCCCCAGTAGTAATGCCCTTGCCTTCAAGTAGTAAAGCCCCCAAGAGTAGAGGCCCCCAATATTAATGCCCCAGAAGTGGTGCCCCCAATAGTAATGCCCCCAGTAGTAATGCCCCCCCCTGAGTAATGCCCCCAGTAGTAATCCCCCCAAGTAATGCCCCCAGTAGTAATGCCCCCCCTGAGTAATGCCCCCAGTAGTAATCCCCCCAAGTAATGCTCCCAGTAGTAATCTCCCCCCGAGTAATGCCCCCAGTAGTAATCCCCCCCGAGTAATGCCCCCAGTAGAAAAGCCAATTGCACTTAAAAAAAAAAACAGCTAATACTTACCTTAAACCCCGCTCCCGCTGCCGTCCATGTGCATTCCGCCCGGCTGCTCCTGTGCACTATGGGAGACACGTCATGACGTCTCTCCCATAGTGCACTGCATGAGCCAGAAGCTGCCGCCAGAGCTCACGAATGAGCTCCAGTCTCTGGCTGACACTGGGAGCCGGGCGCCAGCTGGTTACAATCAGCGGGTGTCTGGCAAATAGAGCATCCCCACGGCGCCGGGGTTAGGTTGACCGGAGGAGGCGGAACTGGTTCCGTCTCCTCCGGTTCACATTAACCCCGATGGGTGTGGGGGCCCTTCAGGTGTGGGGGCCCAGGGGCGATCGCCCCTGTCGCCCCCCCCTTAATACGGCCCTGTACCCATAGCAACCAAGTGGAGGCGTTACCCATAGCAACCAAGTGGAGGTGTTACCCATAGCAAGTAAGGGAAGGTGTTATCCATAGCAACCAAATGGGAGGTGTTATCCCTTTTGACCAATCAGACTCTAGCTTTTTATAGAATGTACTATATAAAGGATAGCTACAAGCTGATTGGTTATGATGGCCAACACTTAGAATTCCTAAATCTCTCACACAGTGTGCAGTATTTTTCTGGGCCCCACCCTTTCCCCAGGTGACTGGGGGTCTATTCAGCAAGAGTGACCATGTTGTCCAGAATATTATCAGGCAACATTGTCACAAGTTTTTAGCAATTATGATAATTTATTGCTGCTATTCAGCAATATTTTCTGCAGGGACAGCGGTTGTGGTAACACTCTGTCCCTGCGATGTCACAGAAGGGATTGTTATCGGGATTCAGAAAACAATCCCTTCTGTTTGTTCCTCTGCACATGCTCAGTCATGCGCTCGGGAACAGGCTCCGTCCAGGCTTCCCGGTGACCACAGACAGGGTAAGTACAGATCCAGCCTGCCGGAGCCTGGGCGGGCTTACAAGATGCTGCAGGGATTTATGGGAAAATTTCCCTCTGTCCCTGCAGTTTTCGGAATATTTAAGTATTTTCCTCATATAATGCCATTCTGAGATAGCGTTATATAAAGGAAATATTTTAACGCTTTTTTCTTTGTTGAATAGCAAAAAGCGTTAAACCACTGTAGAGATCAATGGCTGATCCCTACAGTGCGCAACTCTGCAAATTAGGAAAATATGGAGAAGATAATTACGGTATGATCTCCATATACATATTGCTGAATAGGGCAAAAGCTTAAATAATGCGGAAACGAGCGTTTCCGCATTTTTTACGTTAATTATATCATGCTGTATAGACCCCTGGATAATGTTTCATCAGGAAAATGAAAGGAGTAATTGCCTAAATGAATGGTAAAGTAGATAAAGTGAACTATAAGGGATAAATTTACTAAAGTGAGAGTTTTCAGAAGTGAGTTTTAAAAGTGATGTTGCCCATAGCAACCAATCAGATTCTACTTAACATTTAACTAGCACCACCTAGAAGATAATAGCTAGAATCTGATTGGTTGCTATGGGCAACATCACTTTTAAAACTCACTTCTAAAAACTCTCACTTTAGTAAATTTACCCCTAAGGCTCAAATATATATGAACAATTTTACTTTAAAACTACAGTAAATGGACACAATATAAGACATAAAATAGTAACATAGTAACTGTGGTACAGAGCTATACTGATACAAGGGTGCTGAAAAAAAAAGCTGTTACATTGGACAAATTCAGTCTGTGAAAACAAAAGTTCTTATATAGAAGACAAGCTCCCACTAGCAACCTGTGTTACTACCCACAGTGTGAGAAGGTTAAAGTCATGCAGATTATCAGCCAGTCATAGTGCGCTACCTCTGAATTGTAGCAGTTGGTGCTGGCGTCCCAGCACAGATGGATATTGGCCCTTTGTGCTGCATCTCAGTATTCAGGAGTTGGTGTTGAGCAGACTCCTCAGGCCGGACAATCCTGTAATAACCCTGGTAATATATCACCTCGGGTAGCTCGCTCGTGTAGTGGCTGAAGTGAAGCCGCCTCTTTGTGGATGTTAGGCGGAATCTATGGGCGGATGCAGGGTACCTGGTCTGGCTTTGTCCTCGTAAGGCTGGGAGCACCGGGCTGACTGATGTATCGTGGTAAGTTTGCTCAGAGAAGCCCAGGCACTGTGCTGCTGCAGGTCTGGATTACTATACCAGAGGCGAAACGCGTTGGAATTTGACCCCAGTGCCTTTACATTTGCATGCGGATCTTTCATGTCCATAATTTCAATTTTATTTTTTATTTCGTTATTTTTATTACTCAATGTGTCATAATTGTGTGTATATTTTAAGTAGAGGCTAGTAAAATATTATTTACTATTAAACCATATACAGTTGAGTTTTATTAACAATTTCCATACCCATAACGCTGTTTCACTATGTCTTCACTTTGTTATAGCCATGAGCTGGGAGGCTGACACCCCTCCCGCACACAAGCCCCCCACCCCCCATGCAGCTGCTTATTTCTTCTCTGGAAGCGGTTCAAATTGGGCCATTTTGTTTCAGAATATTATTACAATCCTGACTCTACCACCAGATCTATAGAGGGATTCCCATATCCCTCAGCATTCCCGAAGGCCAAAGAGAGACACTTAGGAAATAGCACAATAACATGGTAGCACAGTGGCATAATGGTTAGCACTGTTGTCTCACAGTGCTCTTGTCATCAATACTTGTGCCCTATCTTCTACCCCTTTTACACAGACTTAAAAAAACTGGGTTGATGCACGAGAACATGCATCAACCCGGGATTTTTGTCTGTGTAAATGGATAAACCTGGGTCCAGTGACTTGGGGATCCGACCCGGCTGGCTTGAAGGGTTGAGCATGGGTCATTCTCGTGTCAACCTGCAGTGTGAGCAGCACAACCTGGGTCATTCCGCATGCCGCCCGACTGGCCGGCTTCAGTTGCGCTTGGAGATGACATCATCTCCAAGCATCCACTGCAGGGTCGACCAGAACGGAGCAGTGCACCCCACTCGCCCCCCTGCCTCCGGACCGCTGCCGAGTAAGGTAAGGGGGTCGCAGAGCGGGAGGGCAAGAAGCACTGCTCACCTGCACCGGAGAGCCGGGTCAGTGCTGACCCGACTTCGGTGTGAACGTAAAAGAGGGTCTGTCCCGGGTCTGATGGTGTAAATGAGGTATACATTTTGATGATGAGGTACACTTGTTATTTATTGTTCTGTTTTATCAATGTGTTGTCCAAAAATATTATTTATACTACAGCCTTAATCTACTCAAAATCTCACCAAACATCCCAAAGCTTGGTCTTACTATTGTTTATAGAAACTAGAGATGAGCGGTTCCGGTTCCCTGAGAACCGGATCCACCCGAACTTCGGGGATCCGGGGTGATCCGAGGCGCCCCTGGGATCCCTAATTGAGGCAAAACCTTGCGATCCTCTGTAGGATCTTGAGGTTTTGCCTCGAGCGGCCATTTTTAAAAATCCCTTTGCCTTCAATGGGTAAAGCACTGATTGACTGACAGAGCCGTCTGTCACGGCTCTCGGCCAATCAGCGTTAAGCCCATTGAATTCAGTGAAAAAAGATGGTGCTGGTTCCTGCAGCCGGTACCCCCCGCTGCCGACACATCTGCTGCTGCCGACCGCCGATGCCAACACAGCAGCTGTCGGCACCCCCACTGCTGACACCACCGGCAGCCCTGCTGCTGACACCACTGGCTCCCCTATGCTGCCGACACCGCCGGCACCGTGCATTGAGAACACCCCTGCACTGCCGACACAGTCAGCAAACCTGCACTGAGGGCACCGCTGGCACCCCCGCTCTGCTGACACCGCCGGTACCCTGCACTGAGGACATTGCAGCCAGGGCCATCTCTTCCATTGGGCTTGTTGGGCAGTTGCCCAAAGGGCCAAAGCTTCTAGGGGCCCGTCAACCCGCCCCCCTGTAGCCATGGCCAGTTGGTAAATTTGTGATATTTTTTAAAGCCGGCCGCCGGCACACTGTATTCCAATTCCCCCCCCCCCCCCTCCGGGTGACGTATACTCCCAGTTTCATTTAATCCGCTGGCTTTAGACCAGTCAGACTGAGTCTCTCTGTCATGTGAGAGACAACTTCTGACTGGTTGATGACCAACAGCAGCTCGGCCCAGGCCAGGCAGTATGGGCATTGCCTTACCTTTAGAGGTGCTGCTGCTGTGTGTGCCGCTCAGCCACTGCCGCGTAGACTCGAGTCCCGGACCTGGAGGACCCGTCCCGGTCTCAGCCTCCTCAGGAGGCTCCTCTGCCAGCCACTGCCTCTCTCCTGACGACTACAGACCCGGCCACAGGTGCACCCCCCCCACCGCAAAGGTAAGGACTGCGCTGCGGCTGGGCTGCGCAGTATGAATCAAATGACTGCGCAATCCGCTATAATTATAACCCAACAAAATCTCACTATGACGGGGCTTATTGCTGCAATAATACCATATCATACTAAGATATGATATAATACCATATCAAAGTATGATATGGTATTATTGCAGCAATAAGAATGAGACTGCCTCTGCCATCCAGATCTGTGTGAGAGCTGAGTTAATGAAAAGGTTTATACATTGTTATACACTAAATCTCAAGGTTTAATTTTAGTGACTATTTACATATTTTTCCTGTGAATGGGTGGGCATTGAGAGGGTCCCCAATGCATTGCATTGCCCAGGGCCCACACTGCTGTTAAGACAGGCCTGGTCAGACGCTTAGACTGATGTAGGTGTCGTACTGTAACATAAAGGACCTGATTAAGAGGTGGACGCTATCGCTTCCTCTCTTGCATCTGTTTGAGGAGCCATGGCTGCGATAATATGCAAATGCCAGTATCAGCCCTTTCCCTGGTGTAGTAGACTGCGTCTGAATGTGCAAACCCTGAGGCCCCCGCTTTCAGCGTCCTTGCATGTTATAACACCATCGGCAGTTCCTGTGTCTGACCACGGCCTCGGTGGCTGTGCATCTACGAACATAGGGCCTGATTCAGACCCGCTCACAAGCGATATGCGCTTGGGAGCAGGTCGATGTTAGGCCACTGCGCATGCACACGCCGGAACCGGATCCGATGAGCGCGAGACCCGGCTAGTGACGGGCGCTCCGTCGCTCCGGGTCTCGCACCAAAAGGGGGCGGCTGTCGATTTTGATCGGGCTTGCGGCCATGAGACTCTACCACAAGGGTCTTGTCGCTGGTGACCCACAGCTATGCGAGCAGCCAGGAGGCCGCTCCAAAACGCCCTGCTTCAGAGCGAGCGCTCTTTCAGAGCGTCCGGCTCTGAATCAGGCCCATAGTCGCTATGAGAACATTAACATTATGTTCGAATTGTAAAATCCTCTAAATCAAGCCCAGAGTGTCAAACTACAGTCACACAACTTTAAGGGTTAAAGACTGGCTCCAACATAACTAAGCAAAATCCTGGCCCTAAGTGCCACTAATTTGCGATCCAGAGATCTGGTTAGCTGGCGCGTTTCCTAACATTCTGAGCACCGGTCCTCAGAATGCAGAGTCACACTGTATTTGTATGTAAGTCTATAAATAGAGCCACATTATTGGTCAATCCATTCCACTGTGGTCTCGACAGGACTTGTAAACATTTAAGGCCAAATTCATCCAACAAGCGTGTGCTAAATTTCGCGGCCAAATGGAAACATTTTAAGATTTTTTTTTTGCTCACCCCCAAATTTGAGCTGTAGGAAGCAGTGGGCTCGGCATTTATTTATGTTTCTCAAATTGAATAATTAATTTGTCATCTGTAATTGGGAGCCAGGACTATGCTGGTTAATGTCTGAATTTCTGATATGAAGCTTTGAATACACCCTGGGTCAGCACTATATATCCAAGGAACACATAACATACAGAACATAACCTGCATTATCCTCTCAGGGGGAACCAGCCTGGCCTGACTGCAATTAAAGGGGGAAAAGAAAAAAAGACAAAAGAATAACACAGCGTGGCCGCCCCTGGCTATTGTTCAGATGAATTGTCGGTTTGCTGTATAATGACTTGTGTATGTGGTGTGTATTTATTTTCCTGGTTGTTAAAGCAAGTGGTAGAAAAGCTCATTTTTATTGTTCATTTAAGCCAGGAAGTAATACTGCATAAATGGAGAGTAAATCTGACCGGCCTGCAGCTTTCTCCTAACAATAAGTCTGCAGATAACCGCTCGCTGATTGACGGACGGCTGCCCAGCATTCTCCCGGATGACTGCACTTACTGTAGGTAGTGGTTCCTCAGAATACTCTGTGCTCTCTCTGCGTTCACAATCATATATTTTACAATGTGTCCGTCCATTGACTATTATTAGCTACTTCCTCATCTCATCTTCACCAGGATAGTAAATAATGGGGAAAATACCTATTTATATGTCATTCAGTTCAAAACAATAATAGAATAAATTAGGAATTGGTGAGATTCTCATTTAGGGGCCTATTTAATCAAATAATATTTGGTTTTTTTTCCCCGAAAACACACAGGGATACCTGCAAATATTAAGGATCCCCCGAATGTACTATGGAGCAGCAGCAGATATCTCCAATATCGTGTTCACTCTAGCTCCGGCGGCAGGCAGGGTGCCGGAGCTAGAGAGGGCACTTACGTGCGTGCGCCTGAAAAGGGGGCATGGCCATTGAAAAGGGGGTGTGTCTATAAGACGCGTTCCCTTGTCGTCACTCTTGGGGGCATGCCCGCCACTTACAGACACGCCGGGCAGCCCCCAAGCACTGCCGACAGGGAGAATAGATGCCGAGGCATGTGCCCAGTGTCTATTCTCCGGCGGTGAACGGGTCACCGCACAATTCCCCACTGCTTCATGCTCTTCACCAGGACGGCCTCTTATTAAAGTCCAGTCTCTTGGCAGGAGGATTTCAGTAAATTCGCGCGGAGATCTTCATCTTCACTTTGCAAATTTGGGCAGAAAATATTTATCACATCCGCATTAATAATGTGGATTGCGATAAATATACAGTTACAGGACCGTGGGCCTGCTTTCAGCAAGGAACGCACGGATGTAGACACACGTAATCGGTCGATGGTTTTGGTCTATGTATGCATTGCAGTGCACGAACCGGACAGTGCGATGGATTATGTGAACGCAGGGAGTCCGCAGCCCCAGGGACAAGTGATTGACAGGAAGTACCGTTTGTGGGTGGTGAGGGGGGGGGGTGGTCGGGCAAACGCAGGCATGCCTGTGCGTTTGGACAGCGTTTCAGGGGCGTGCATAGTTAAGCCCTTGCAGCGGCGAACACAGCCTGAAGTCTAGTTGCACACAGGAAGCCTCGCTATGTCTGCAGGAGGGTCAGGTCAACCACTATTGTGCCTATGGGTCCGATGGTTCTCGATGTTACCGATGTTTCCGCTGTCTTGCCAGGTATAGAGGACACAAGTAATAGGAAGTGGTTGGTATTATGTAGTGCTGGGCGTCTGCTTATTCTGCTGCGATTGCCGTGCGTATGCATTTATTAGCATATTCTCGCAGCGGCCGGGTGCGCACGTCTGCATCCGTGCGTTCCTTGCTGAGTCAGACCCTGTATGCGGACTGTATGCCCTCGGTGAGCTGAATTGAACTGGGCTGAACACATACATACCAATTTTAGTCAAAGCCCCTCCCTATGCGCTTTCTAGTGAGGATGATACATTGCTACTGAGACCATTCCCCTCTCAGGACATACAACTGGATCACAGAGAGGCCTATTAATCATCAGCAGATAATGGACCATACAGATAGACATCAGATCTTTACATGTACGATTTGTCCAAAATAACCCTAAAATATACTGGGTACAATAATAATATATGTAAAAGAAAAAAAAAAAAAAAAAACTAAGCAGAAAATGAAAATAAGTCTTAAGTCTAAGCCTTATATAACCAAACCGTAACCAATTTCTACATCAAAGCCTACCGCAAGTGTTACTCTGACACCCGATTTAAGTGCCAACCCAGGACCAACTATAAGCCCTACCCGTAGCCTAGAATTGTAGGAACAGACCATAGTTTTACAGTGTATCCGGAAAGTAATCACAGCGCGTCACTTTTTCCACAGTTTGTTATGTTACAGCCTTATTCCAAAATTTAATAAATTCATGTTTGTCCTCAAAATTTTACACACAATACCCCATAATGACAACATGTAAAATGTTCTTTTGAGATATTTGTAAATGTAATTAATAAAACAAACACTAAGAAATCTCATGTACATAAGTATTCACAGCCCTTGCTAATACTTTGTTGATGCAACTTTGGCAGCAATTACAGCCTCTAGTCTTTTTGAATATGATGCCACAAGCTTGGCACACCTATCTTTGTGAAGTTTCGCCCATTCCTCTTTGCATCACCTCTCAAGCTCCATCAGGTTGGATGGGAAGCGTCGGTGCACAGTAATTTTCAGATCTCTTCAGAGATGTTCAATCGGATTCAAGTCTGGGCACTGGCTGGGCCACTCAAGGACATTCACAGAGTTGTCCTGAAGCCACTCCTTTGATATCTTGGCTGTGTGCTTAGGGTCGTTGTCCTGCTGAAAGATGAACCGTCGCCCTAGTCTAAGGTCAAGAGCGCTCTGGAGCAGGTTTTCATCCAGGATGTCTCTGTACATTGCTGCATTCATCTTTCCTTCTATCCTGACTAGTCTCCCAGTTCCTGCCGCTGAAAAACATCCCCACAGCATCAGGGGCTGGCTGGCAACTTTTAGCCTGGGGGCAAATGCATGCAGGCGGCCCTGGCAGAGGAGTAGCGTGTAGCCAGGGTGCCCGAAGAACGTGCGTGCTATGGTGCCGCCCCCCCTCAAGTGTTTCAGGGAGGAGGCGGGTCCATATGGGATTAATGTAAGGTAAAAATAAAGATTAGGGGCAGCCCCCTATCGTAGTACCCATATGCAGTGCCCCCGTGTGCCACAGGAGATAACACCCTTATTCAGGCCTCCAGTAGTGCCCCCAGTAGTGATCCCCCCTATGCAGTGCCCCTTGTGCCCCCAGTAGTTGTCCCCCCTGTTCAGTGCCTCTTGTGCCCTCAGTAGTAAGCCCCTTATATAGTGCCCCCAATAGTGGTACCCCCTATGCAGTGCCCCCAGTAGCAGTCCACCCCCCCATGCAGTGCCCCCAATAGTGGCAACCCTTATGCAATGTTCCTTAAATAGTGGCCCCAGTTGTAGTCTCCCCCCTATGCAGTACCCCCAGTATTGCCCTTTATATAGAGCCCCCAGCAGTGGTCCCATGCAGTGCCCCCAGTGGTAGTCCCCTCCCCCTATGTAGTGCCCCTAGTAGTAGTCCCCTCCCCCCTATGCAGTGCCCCTAGTAGTAGTCCCCTCCCCTTGTAGTGCCCCCAGTAGTAGTTCCCCCTTGTAGTGCCCCCAGTAGTAGTAGTCCCCCCTTGTAGTTCCCCCAGTAGTAGTAGTCCCCCCCTTGTAGTGCCCACAGTAGTTGTAGTCCCCCCCCTTTGTAGTGCCCCCAGTAGTAATCCACCCCCCTGGTAGTGCCCCCAGTAGTAATCCCCCCCTGGTAGTGCCACCATAGAAATCCCCCCCCTGGTAGTGCCCCCATAGTAATCCCCCCCCTGGTAGTGCCCCCATAGTAATCCCCCCCTTGGCAGTGTCCCCAGGAGAGAGAGACTTAATAAAAAAAAACACTTACCTGAAACTCCCGCTCCTGGTCCCGACGCTTCCACCGGCTCCTCTGGCCGCTTTGCATTATGGGAGAGACGTCGTCATGACGACGGCTCTCCCATTACCCACTGCGGGAGCAGGAAGATGGCTCCCGCAGTGGGAGCAGCGGCAGCCGATAAGAGTCTGACAGACTCTCAGCGGCTGCTGATTACAGCAAACACATAGCTGCCGACTCCGGCGGCTGTGTGTTTGTGCTGTAGCGCTGACCGGACTCCGTCCGGTCAGCGCTACACACGCGGTGCAATCTGTGTCACAGTGACACAGACTGCACCGGCCCGCGGCCCGCATGACGCTGTGGCCCGGGGGGCACATGGCACCCTGCCCCCTGGCCCAGCCCGCCACTGCACAGCATGATGCTGCCACCACCATGCTTCACTGTAGGGATGGTATTGGCCTGGTGATGAGCGGTGCCTGGCTTCCTCCAAACATAACGCCTGGCATTCACACCAAAGAGTTCAATCTTTGTCTCATCATGGTCTGAGAGTCCTTCAGGTGCATTTTGGCAAACTCCAGGCAGGCTGCCATATGCTTTTTACTAAGAAGTGGCTTCCATCTGGCCACTCTACCATACAGGCCTGATTGGTGAATTGCTGCAGAGATGGTAGTCCTTCTGGAAGGTTCTCCTCTCCACAGAGGAATGCTGTAGCTCTGACAGAGTGACCATAGGGTTCTTGGTCACTTCCCTGACTAGGGCCCTTCTCCCCCGATTGCTCAGTTTAGACGGCCGGCCAACTCTAGGAAGAGTCCTGGTGGTTCCGAACTTCTTCCATTTACGGATGATGGAGGCCACTGTGCTCATTGGAACCTTCAAAGCAGCAGATATTTTTCTGTACCCTTCCCCAGATTTGTGCCTCGAGACAATCGTGTCTCAGAGGTCTACAGACAATTCCTTGAACTTCATGCTTGGTTTGTGCTCTGATATGCACTGTCAAGTGTGGAACCATATATATACAGGTGTATGCCTTTTCAAAATCATGTCCAATCAACTGAATTTACCACAGGTGGACTCCAATTAAGCTGTAGGAACATCTCAAGGATGATCAGTGGAAACAGGATGCACATGAGCTCAATTTTGAGCTTCATGACAAAGGCTGTGAATACTTATGTACATGTGATTTCTTAGTTTTGTTTTTTTATTATTAAAATTGCAAAAAATGTCAAAAACTTTTTACACGTTGTCATTATGGGGTATTGTGTGTAGAATTTTGAGGACAAATTAATATATTCCATTTTGGAATAAGGCTGTAACATAACAAAATGTGGAAAAAGTGACGCGCTGTGAATACTTTCCGGATGCACTGTGCATGCTGTCTGGATACGTGACCCTTCACTTTATGCAAATAGGCCTGGGGCCCACTAATGTGATCTTTGTCCACCAATATATTAAAGTGGCACCGTATTCCCCTTGCCCCCCTCTGCAAGACAGGGGAAGATGCTGTATCATGGATTATTTTTACTCTCTGTTATTCCAGATTTCAGAAGTGTTTATATAACAAAAGTTGCCTGGCGGAACACAATGGGATAATTCAGAAGTAAACTTATGCACAGGAATTTAGGTTTATTTTCTATGGTTCAGGAAATCAGAGTTTTGTGGCTTTTGGTGTAATGTAAAAATAGAGCCGGGAAGAATTGGGGACACTAAGAATAGAACTCAGATACGAGGACCGCTCCAGGAAACCCGTCCTCGCCGCTCCACAAGCCGAAAGCACGAAAGCATAACGCAGAAAAGCAAGGAACTCTGGAGAGCGGCCTAACCCATTCCAGATGGTAAATAGACTGCAAAGGAGAGGATCCCAGCACTCCCAGTCTTGTCAAGAATCGTGTAAATGTCCTGGATTTCTATGTACAAATTCCTGCTGACTGTTTTGATACCAGAGAGAGACATTATCTATTTTTTAAAAGTTTGTTAAAGAGTTCTTAAAATTGTAACTAAAGTAGATGGAGGGGGAAAAAAATCTTTTTTTCTTTCATTACTATGATTTTGAATTTGACTTTTTTTTTCACTATTTTTATCAATTTTCTTTGTAAGAACATTGCAGGGTGCTGAGATGTTTTTATATAACTATTTGTTACAATAAGGATTCAGGAGTCTATTTACTAAGCAGTGTTAGGAGACAGAGTGAAAAGTGATAAGGTGCCAGCCAATCAGCTCCCAACTGTCATTTTTCAAACACAGCCTGTGAGATGACAGTTAGGAGCTGATTGGCTGGCACCTTATCACTTTTCACTCTGTCTCCTAACACTGCTTAGTAAATAGACCACTTAATCTCTTCCAATAAGAATACTTCCACGCCAACATGGTTCTAATTCTGTCCCTAACTCTAACAGCGACCCTAACCCTCCTGGAAATGTAGATATTATGATGATGTTGACATTCCCCCAATGTCGGTATTTTGTAGGTGTCAACATTACTGATTTCAACTTTTTTAATAGAGATGACTTTGGTTCTCTTCGCCAACTTAGCACAAGTTCAGATCTCACATATCGGCTATGCAAAGCACGGGAAGCAGAATAGCCAAAAACATTTGGATTTCAGATCCGAACGTACCATAGCCAAAACCCAAACGCTCATCTCTACTTACTAGTTTAACAATGTCAAGATCATCAATGACAATATTTTTGCTCTGTTTGGTATTGTGGACCAAACTCTCAGGGAGCACAGTAGTTGTGAAGTTAGAGGCTGTGTTGCCTCTTCATCTGGAGACCTGTAGGCGTCTGATCCTGTGACTAACACGGTCAAAGTCATAGAGATTTTCTGCAGACTATACTCAGCAAATAAGAAGGAAAGAATTTGCTATCACTCAGCTCCCTACATTATTGCCAATATAGCGTCTGTGTTCCCGGATTCCTGTCCTTTACTGTACAATCTGCACAGCAGGGTTTCCGAGCTCAGAATATTTTATCTGTTGTCCCTGCTCATGTGTGAATATATCACAGACGGTCCTCTCCGAGGGAGGAATTGTGTGCAGAAGATTAGAATATTAAACCAACAGCCCACTCGCAGAATTTATCCCCTTTAAATGACATAATCGTTGTGTGTAAAATTACACAGATTAACTCCAGATGTAGAAGGTTACATCTGATAAGGGGATATTCCATCACTTCAGACTTACATTTCATTCACCAGACATCTTATACTGTATGTGCTCCTTCCAGGTATTATCAAACATTGTAACTAATGCATCGCCCCGTCACTGTGTGCTTGGTGCCAGAGACAGATTTAGACCTCATGGGGCTCTAGGCAAGATACCAGTTAGGGGCACTATACCTTGGCGTGTGCACAGGGGGTCATTCAGACCCGCTCGCGAGCGCAGGACGCTTGCAAGCGGGTTGATGGTGCGCATGCGCGAGACCCGGCTAGCAACGGGATAGCCGTCGCTCCGGGTCTCGCACCAAAGGGGGCGTGCTGTCGATGTTGATTGACAGCACGCCCCCTTTGGTGGGCGTGCCGGGGGCGTGGCTGCCAGACGGAGGCGTTCCCATGGGAACACCTACCGTCTGAAGCCGGCCCCACTGACATCACTAGTGATGTCAGTGGGAGTGATTTTGGCTCTGATAGAGCCAAAATCACTCCAGGGCTTGCGGCAGCGAGACCCTACTGCAGGGTCTCCGTCGCAAGCCCGATGGTCGCGATGGTCTTGATCATCGCGACCATCATCATGGACACTCGCTATAGCTGTGGGTGGTCACCCACAGCTATGCGAGCATCCAAGAGGCCGCTCCATTTTCATGTAGGAGGGCCCTGATTCAGAGCGAGCGCTCTGGTCAGAGCGTCCGGCTCTGAATCAGGCCCACAGTGCGATCACGGTGCGTGCACAGTCTACCGATAATCGCTCAGCCCAAAATCAACTATTACATTTTAATCAGATTGCACAGTATAAAAATTACATAAATCAATCTATAGCACAGGTTCTCAAACTCAGGGCCTGATTCAGAGCCGGACGCTCTGAACGAGCGCTCGCTCTGAATCAGGGCGTGTTTTTTTTTTTGTTCGGCCTCCTGGCCGCTCGCATAGCTGTGGGTGACCATAGCTGTGGGCGAGTGGCCAGGTTGATGGTCACGATGGTCCAGACCATCGCCGACGAGACCCTTGTGGTGGGGTCTCGTGGCCGCAAGCCCCAGAGAGCTTCTGGCTCTAATAGAGCCAGAAGCTCTCCCACTGACATCACTGGTGATGTCAGTGGGGCCGCCCCCAAACGGCAGGCGTTCCTTCGGGAATGCCTCCGTTTGGCCAGCCACCCACCCTGCCTACCTACCAAACGGGGCGAGCTGTCAATCACCATTGACAGCTCGCCCCCTTTGGGGCGAGACCCAGAGCGACGGAGCTGGCTCTGTTGTGCGCATGCCCAGTGGGCAAACATCGACCCAGTTGCGAGCGCTCAGCACTCGCGACTGGGTCTGAATCAGGCCCTCAGTCCTCAGGACCCCAAACAGTGCATGTTTTCCAAGTCTCCTAACAGAATCACAAGTGAAACAATTATCTCCACCTGTGGAACTTTTAAAATGTGTCAGTGAGTAGTGAATACACCTGTGCACCTGCTGGGTGACCTGGAACACGTGAACTGTGTGGGGTCCTGAGGACCGAGTTTGAGAACCTCTGATCTATAGTACAGAATAATTGAGACTAAGGCACTTGCACAATATCGGCCCGATTTGGTCGTTCATTAAATCGTGTAGTGTGTAATGGCAATCATGCGATGTCCAGGGTGAAGGCAACTCACCCTGAACATCGGCACGATTGCCGGTCGTTCAGGTGTGTACCCACCCTAATACTGTACCCTACCTGGCTGGCTGCTGTGCTTCCCTGAGATCCGGGGCCTCTGCCTGTCCCTCTGGCCTCTGTGTGCTGTTGGTGGGTGGTAGCAAGCCTGGCAGTGGCACTGTGCAGAGGCTGATGTGCATGCTGGGTTAAGTCGCGGGCCCAGGGGCAAACGCAGGATTTTCCTGGGTGGGTTTCTAAATATATATACAGTATACATACATACACACACACATATGACTATATAATATATAACACACACTAACACGGGATGTAGTCAGGAAGTCGGCGGTCGAAATGCCGACTCCCGGCTTCCCGACATTGAAATCCCAGCATGGGACTAATGATAGTCATCAAAATACCAACGCCTATCATAAACCCCATGGCGAAATCCCGATGCTCGGCATATCGAACGTAGGTAAGTCAGGCGTCGGGAGCTGATAGCCGCGGGGAGGGGGAGGGTTAGGCTAGGGGAAGGGGGGATAGCGTCATACACCCCCTGGGGGAGGTTAGTTTTAGGCACCTCCCCAGGAGGGTTAGGTTTAGGGTGCGGGGAGGGGGGGTTAGGTTTAGGCACCATTGGGGGGGAGGTTAGGGTTAGGGGGGGAGAGGAGGGTTAGGGGTCTTATTTACCTCAGTCGGGATCTTCATGTGCCGGCATTCCGGCAGCTGTATTTTATTCGCCGGGCATAGGTCCGGCAGTAATTCATACCGATTCCACTAACACATATATATATATACAAATTAACATATACATACACATAAACACACATATACACATTAACACATACTTGGTGCATGTGTAGGCTGTGTTACTTTCCTCCGCCCTGGCTGACTGATGGCTGTGGGCAGGAAGCGTCCACGGGGCCCCTGTCACATGGCGGTCTCACAGGTGATGTCACGTTGTGGCTGCGCAGTGCAGTACTAATAAGTTAGGCGCAAGATCATCTCTAAATAGAACTCATTATTTACTACGCCTTCTCCACAACAGCGCTACACCTGTGTTGCAAAATGATAAGGGTTATATTTACTAAGGAGCGGGTTTTTACAAGTGGAAATGTTGCCCATAGCAATCAATCTTTGCCGCTGCTTTGTGTGGTGCTTCCCTTTTACAATCCAATGATGGCAACTCACAGGCATTAATGGCTTCTCCGAAAGATATATTTCAATTGGATAGTGCGGGACATGGCAGCGTGCATACCTGACTTAATGAAAAAATGGTCGCAATGACAGCAAAGATCACAGACGTAATTGGATGTGCCCCTGGGGTTAACTTTTGTCAGAAGCTAAATAACCCACCAGTATGCTTCTGGAGTGTAGGGGTAAAACCAGAGCACATGTGGAGAATGTACAAACTCCACACATATAGGCCATGACTGGGATATTAAACTGATTATCTTAGTGCTGTGAGGCAGCAAAGCTGACCACTATGCTATCCGTGCACAGTTTATACTAATGATCTTTAGTCTCATTTAGTTACTACATTGGGATTTTTGTACAATTATCCTAAGAACTAGTGCAAAACAAAATAAAGTACAATCTCCCTTATTGGCCACAGGACCATCACCACAGGGGGCTTTGCAGCACTAAGACAATAGCCAAACAGTAGCTGTTGGCAATCCCACCATTTGTTTGTACAGGAGACAATGTAACAGCAACAACAGCTCTATAACCTGATGGGTGCCAAGTGGGAAGACCTGGGAAGGCAGACTATAGGTATCTGGCCAGTGGCTTGTTAAACACGTTTATTAGCTGTCGGGAGGGGATGTGAGCCCCTGTTTGTGTGCACAGACACAGTACAACGTTGTGTTTACAAAGTGTATGTACTCTCAGGATAATTAGCTTCCCCTGTTGACCACACTTCATTGACACAAGTGTCTTTTTTCTCAGATTCCCAGCTGGGAATTTCTGTACATAGAACAAGCACAATTGTATCAAATGAATTTAAATGGAAATGTTTCTGTGAGTTCATCAGGTTCAGCAGCAGCAGAATGAAACAAAAGACAGACGATACAATGGAAGAAAATGTTTAGTCTTTATATAAGCGTGATTTTTTATTTTTCATGTTGACGCTTTGCAGAGATGATTGAAAATAAATGATTGCGTATGATATAATGATCTGTACAAGAGGGGAAATTTGTTATATAGACTTGCTATGTATTATCATGTGCCTCTTATATGATGCATGAGAATATGGTTCATGAACTGTATAACTATACACCAATGTAATCCTAACGCTCTGCGCACTTACACCCCTCCCTGCGCAGTTACGGCTTTTGCTGAATCTCCGAATAGGACCTGGGAGGGAGGGGGGGGGATCTGTGCCCTCATATATATTTTTAAATACTTTTCAAGGACACTTTGCTGCTGTGTCTATGAAATCATCAGGTGTATAGGAGAAAGCATCACATGTACTGTATATGGGCATCAGCTACATGAAGCTAGGTACACAATATAATGCTGGCTACAGCCTAGGTCGACATTTGGCCGACCCGCCGACCTATCTGATGATTGGTAAAAGCATATACACTTACCAATCGTCAGCCGAACATTACAACTGGGCAGGCATTTAAATTTGCTCACCTGAGATATATCGCCCAGTATGTACCCAGCTTTTGGTTATCTGTTTAATCTGGCTGGAGGGAATGCAAATCTGGTAATTTATGGGAGCAAATGACAAGCGACTATTTGCTCCCAAATGCCATAAATCAGATAAAAATTGTCGTTCTGACAAATTGGTTACATGAAATAGTTTTAACCAATTAGTACGTTTTTTCAGTTTTCCAGTATTTGGGAATAAATGGTTGATTGTCATTTGCTCCCACACATTACCAGATTTATGGGGAACACATAAATATAAGACGTATAAGGGAAAAGCATCCGGTGTATGGGGGAAAAGTCTCAGGTGTATGGGGGAACACATAACATGTATAAGAGAAAAGCATCAGGTATATGGGGGAACACATAAGATGTATAAGGGAAAAGCATCAGGTATATGGGGGAACACATGAGACTTATAAGGGAAAAGCCTCAGGTGTATGGGGGAACACAAAAGATGTATTAGGGAAAAGCATCAGGTGTATGGGGAACACATAAGATGTATAAGGGAAAAGCATCAGGTGTATGGGGGAACACATAAGATGTATAAGGGAAAAGCATCAGATGTATGGGGGAACACATGAGACGTATTAGGGAAAAGCATCAGGTGTATGGGGGAAAACATAAGATGTATGAGGGGAAAGCATCAGGTGTATGGGGGAACACATGACACGTATTAGGGAAAAGCATCAAGTGTATGGGGGAACACATAGGACGTATAAGGGAAAAGCATCAGGTGTATGGGGGAAAACATAAGATATATTAGGGAAAAGCCTCAGGTGTATGGGGGAACACATAAGAGGTATTAGGGAAAAGCCTCAGGTGTATGGGGGAACACATAAGACGTATAAGGGAAAAGCATCAGGTGTATGGGGGAACACATAAGATGTATAAGGGAAAAGCATCAGGTGTATGGGGGAACACATAAGATGTATTAGAGAAAAGCATCAGGTGTATGGAGGAAAACATAAGACGTATTAGGGAGAGGCCTCAGGTGTAAGGAGGAAAACAAGATGAATTAGAGAAAAGCATCAGGTGTATGGGGGAACACATAAGACGTATTAGGGAAAAGCATCAGGTGTTTGGGGGAACACATAAGACGTATAAGGGAAAAGCATCAGGTGTATGGGTGAAAACATAAGATATATTAGGGAAAAGCTTCAGGTGTATGGGGGAACACATAAGACGTATAAGGGAAAAGCATCAGGTGTATGGGGGAACACATAAGATGTATAAGGGAAAAGCATCAGGTGTATGGGGAACACATAAGACGTATTAGGGAAAAGCATCAGGTGTATGGGAAGCACATAAGACGTATTAGAGAAAAGCCTCAGGTGTATGGGGGAAAACATATGACGTATAAGGGAGAAGCCTCAGGTGTATGGGGGATAACATAAGATGTATTAGGAAAAAGCCTCAGGTGTATGGGGGAAAACATAAGACGTATTAGGGAGAAGCCTCAGGTGTATGGAGGAAAACATAAGACGTATAAGGGAGAAGCCTCAGGTGTATGGGGGAAAACATAAGACGTATTAGGGAAAAGCCTCAGGTGTATGGGGGAAAACATAAGACGTATAAGGGAAAAGCCTCGGGTGTATGGGGGAACACATAAGACGTATAAGGGAAAAGTATCAGGTGTATAGGGGAACACATAAGATGTATAAGGGAAAAGCATCAGGTGTATGGGGAATACATAAGACGTGTATGGGAAACACATAAGATGTATTAGAGAAAAGCCTCAGGTGTATGGGGGAACACATAAGACGTATTAGGGAAAAGCATCAGGTGTATGGGGGAACACATAAGACGTATTAGGGAAAAGCATCAGGTGTATGGGGGAACACATAAGATGTATTAGAGAAAAACATCAGGTGTATGGGAAACACATAAGATGTATTAGAGAAAAACAACAGGTGTATGGGGAACACATAAGACGTATTAGGGAAAAGCATCAGGTGTATGGGAAACACATAAGATGTATTAGAGAAAAGCCTCAGGTGTATGGGGGAAAACATAAGATGTATTAGGGAAAAGCATCAGGTATATGGGGGAACACATAACATGTATAAGGGAAACGCATCAGGTATATGGGCAGGGCCGCAACTAGGGGGGGGCTAGAGGTGCACATGCACCGGGTGCCGGATTGCAGGGGGTGAAAAAAGCCTGACTCACGGTGGCTTGGGGGCTGCAAATTCAGAAAATGGCCATTAAAAAATGGCTGCCGCCAAAGTGGAGACAAATGCTAGGGGTCCTTACTGGACCTCTAGTGTCTGTCTCCTCCTTGGCAGCGGCCATTTTTGCATGGCCGTTTTAAGCAGATTCCATGCGGACTAGCTGTCTGCATTGACTCTGCTGAAAACGGACATCCAAAAATGGCCACCGCCAAGGAGGAGACAGATGCTAGAGGTCCTACTGGACCTCTAGTGTCTGTTAGGCCAGTGCAATGCACACAGCGTTCCCGGAAGTGCCTGGAACGCTGGCACTGCCGGGAGGCAACGAGCATAAACCCCCCTGGCAACGAGCATGAAACCCCATGGCAAGGAGTATGAAACCCCCTGGCAATGAGAATGTAACCCCTGGCAAAAAGCATAAACCCCATGGCAATGAGCATGTAACCCCTGACCACGAGCATAAACCCCCTGGCAACGAGCATGAAAACCCTGGCAACGAGCATGAAAACCCTGGCAACGAGCATGGAACCCCTGGTAATGACCACAAATCCCCTGACAACGAGCATGAAAGCCTGGCAATGAGCATAAACCCCATGGCAACGAGCATGTAACCCCTGGCAACGAGCATTAAACCCCATGGCAACGAGCATGTAACCCCTATCAATGAACATAAACCCCCTGGCAACGAGCATGGAAACAGTAATGAGCATAAAACCCCTGACAACGAGCAAGTAACCCCTGTAATTTTAAAGTAATTAGAAGCCTTACTGTGGGGCATAAAATGGTGTCAGGCAAATATGTAAGTGGCACTTTGGTAATAGGCATTACAGTGTGTGGCATAATGTGTAATGGGCATTATGGTGTGTGGAATAATGTAAGTCACTATACCAGGGACGTCTGAGTAGTGCACTGTCTTATGGAGGAACAAGGACAAAATTCAGGTACAGGAAGGGAGGGGGAGCAAAATTGCTGCCTTGCACCGGGTGACAGATATCCTAGTTTCGGCCCTGATATGGGGGAACACATAAGATGTATTAGGGAAAAGCATCATGTGTATGGGGAACACATAAGATGTATAAGGGAAAAGCATCAGGTGTATGGGGAACACATAAGACGTATTAGGGAAAAGCATCAGGTGTATGGGGGAACACATAAGACGTATAAGGGAAAAGCATCAGGTGTATGGGGGAACACATAAGACGTATAAGGGAAAAGCATCAGGTGTATGGGGAATACATAAGACATATTAGGGAAAAGCATCAGGTGTATGGGGGAACACATAAGATGTATAAGGGAAAAGCATCAGGTGTATGGGGGAACACATAAGATGTATAAGGGAAAAGCATCAGGTGTATGGGGGAAAACATAAGACGTATAAGGGAAAAGCATCAGGTATATGGGGGAACACATAACATGTATAAGGGAAAAGCATCAGATATATGGGGGAACACATAACATGTATAAGGGAAACGCATCAGGTATATGGGGGAACACATAACATATATAAGGGAAAAGCATCAGGTATATGGGGGAACACATAACATGTATAAGGGAAAAGCATCAGGTCTATGGGGGAATATATAAGACATATTAGGGAAAAGCATCAGGTGTATGGGGGAAAACATGTTTCGGGGGAGATGTACCAAGCCTTGGAGAGAGAAAGTGGATGAAGACAAAGCACCAACCAATCAGCTCCTGTCATTTTTCAAACAGACAGAAAAAGTGGCGAAAATAATACATGTATAGGGGAAATATCAGGTGTATAGGGGAAATATAAGATGTATAGGGGGAAATATCTGGTGTATAGGGGCAATATCAGGCTTATAAGGGGGAAATCATCAGGTGTATAGGGGGAAATATCTGGTGTATAGGGGGAAATATCTGGTGTATAGGGGCAATATCAGGTGTATAGGGGGAAATATCAGATGTATAGGGGGAAATATCTGGTGTATAGGGGGAAATATCTGGTGTATAGGGGCAATATCAGGCTTATAAGGGGGAAATCATCAGGTGTAAAGGGGAAATATCAGGTGTATAGGGAGAAATATCAGGTGTATAGGGAGAAATATCAGGTGTATAGGGGGAAATATAAGATGTATAGGGGGAAATATCAGGTGTATAGGGGAAATATCCGGTGTATAGGGAGAAATATCAGATGTATAGGGGATTTATCAGGTGTATAGGGGGAAATATCAGGTGTATAGGGGCAATATGTGGTGTATAGGGGGAAATATAAGATGTATAGGGGGAAATATCAGGTGTATAGGGGAAATATCCGGTGTATAGGGAGAAATATCAGATGTATAGGGGATTTATCAGGTGTATAGGGGGAAATATAAGGTGTATAGGGGCAATATGTGGTGTATAGGGGGAAATATCAGATGTATAGGGGAAATATTAGGCGTATAGGGGAAATATAAGATGTATAGGGGGAAATATCAGGTGTTTAGGGGAAATATTAAGTGTATAGGTGAAATATAAGATGTATAGGGGAAATATAAGATGTATTGGGGGAAATATCAGATGTATAGGGGAAATATTAGGTGTATAAGGGAAATATAAGATGTATAGGGAAATATAAGATGTATAGGGGGAAATATCAGGTGTATAAGGGGAAATATATAAGTTGTATAGGGGGAAATATAAGATGTATAGGGGGAAATATAAAATGTATAGGGGGAATTATCATGTGTATAGGGAGAAATATCAGATGTATAGGATAAATATCAGGTGTATAGGGGGAAATATAAGATTATCGGGGGTAATATCAGGTGTATAGGGGGAAATATAAGATGTATCGGGGGTAATATCAGGTATATAGGGTAAAATATAAGGTGTATAGGGGGAAATATAAGGTGTATAGGGGGAAATATAAGGTGTATAGGGGGAAATATAAGAAGTACTGGTCCCTTTGTATGTCAGGATCTGTGGGGCTACGTGGTATTAAAGCTTTGATTCTCCCAGCGATTTTCTGTGATGTCAGGAAGTCAGTGTCTCTGTGTAACTGATTTATTCCGTATAGAGATACTGATGTGCCCAGCGATATTCTGTGATGTCAGGAAGTCAGTGTCTCTGTGTAGCCCGATTTATTCCGTATAGAGATACTGATGTGCCCAGCGATATTCTGTGATGTCAGGAAGTCAGTGTCTTTGTGTAGCCGATTTATTCCGTATAGAGATACTGATGTGCCCAGCGATATTCTGTGATGTCAGGAAGTCAGTGTCTCTGTGTAACCGATTGATTCCGTATAGAGATACTGATGTGCCCAGCGATATTCTGTGATGTCAGGAAGTCAGTGTCTCTGTGTAACCGATTTATTCCGTATAGAGATACTGATGTGCCCAGCGATATTCTGTGATGTCAGGAAGTCAGTGTCTCTGTGTAACCGATTTATTCCGTATAGAGATACTGATGTGCCCAGCGATATTCTGTGATGTCAGGAAGTCAGTGTCTCTGTGTAGCCGATTTATTCCGTATAGAGATACTGATGTGCCCAGCTATATTCTGTGATGTCAGGAAGTCAGTGTCTCTGTGTAGCCCGATTTATTCCGTATAGAGATACTGATGTGCCCAGCGATATTCTGTGATGTCAGGAAGTCAGTGTCTCTGTGTAGCCCGATTTATTCCATATAGAGATACTGATGTGCCCAGCGATATTCTGTGATGTCAGGAAGTCAGTGTCTCTGTGTAACCCGATTTATTCCGTATAGAGATACTGATGTGCCCAGCGATATTATGTGATGTCAGGAAGTCAGTGTCTCTGTGTAGCCCGATTTATTCCGTATAGAGATACTGATGTGCCCAGCGATATTCTGTGATGTCAGGAAGTCAGTGTCTCTGTGTAGCCCGATTTATTCCGTATAGAGATACTGATGTACCCAGCGATATTCTGTGATGTCAGGAAGTCAGTGTCTCTGTGTAGCCCGATTTATTCCATATAGAGATACTGATGTGCCCAGCGATATTCTGTGATGTCAGGAAGTCAGTGTCTCTGTGTAACCGATTTATTCCATATAGAGATACTGATGTGCCCAGCGATATTCTGTAATGTCAGGAAGTCAGTGTCTCTGTGTAGCCCGATTTATTCCATATAGAGATACTGATGTGCCCAGCGATATTCTGTGATGTCAGGAAGTCAGTGTCTCTGTGTAGCCCGATTTATTCCGTATAGAGATACTGATGTGCCCAGCGATATTCTGTGATGTCAGGAAGTCAGTGTCTCTGTGTAGCCCGATTTATTCCGTATAGAGATACTGATGTGCCCAGCGATATTCTGTGATGTCAGGAAGTCAGTGTCTCTGTGTAGCCCGATTTATTCCGTATAGAGATACTGATGTGCCCAGCGAATGGCAGATCTGTCACTAACAGACCATTTCCCAGGAATACATTTACTACAGTAAGGACAGAACCACCTCCAATATGTATCTGCACATACCGATGTCTTCAGCACAATCTAACAGGACACAAAGAAGCACATTATGCACGAGAGGTCCCTGTAGAACTTGTATTTGTGAAATAGAATTGTATAACAAAAAGAAGTGATACAACTGGACATGTAACATTTTTTCAGAGAGTTGAATAATAATAATAATAATAATAATAATAATACTACTACTAATAATAATAATCTATCTTACACTGCATCTCACCGGTTTGTCACTACAGTATCTGAGAAGCAGGAATTCTTATATGCAGGTATCCAGCCAACAACATACAACAAGATGTCAGTTTTGGTTATATTTTTAATTTAGGCCCTGATTCAGACCCACTCGCAAGCGGCTGTCCGCTCGCAAGTGGGTCGATGGTCTGCACTGAGCATGCGCACGACGGAGGGAGCTCCGTCGTGCGCATGCGCCAGACGCGACGAGCGAAGGACATTGTGTCTGATCAAAGGCGGCGTGCTGTCGATGTTGATTGACAGCACGCCCCCTTTGGTGGGCGTGCCGGGGGCGTGCCTCCCTGGCGGGGGCGTTCCCACGGGAACGCCTCCCGTCAGAAGCCGGCCCACTGACATCACTAGTGATGTCAGTGGGAGTGATTTTGGCTCTGATAGAGCCAAAATCACTCCGGGGCTTGCGGTTGAAAACCTCAACCGCAGGCTCCGGCTCGCAGTTTCGATGGTCGCGATGGTCAAGGCCATCGCGGCCATCAAACTGCACGCTCGTATAGGCTGTGGGTGGTGACCCACAGCTATACGAGCGTCCAGGAGGATGCTCCATTTTTATGGAGGGCGGCCCCCATTCAGAGCGTGCGCTTTGCTCAGAGCGTACGGCTCTGAATGAGGGCCTTAGACAGTAGATTGGTCGTTCTATATAAATACCAGCAACATAAAATAGAAAAAAAAAACAATCAGTAAACAGAATAAACAACGTAGAAGTTGCTAAAAAAAGTACTACCAATTACCTACAGTATGAAAGTATTGTAATCCTGGCACGCTCAGTCTGATGATCACTTTCATAGGTAATAGGAAAGGCGCCTTTTTATCAATTTCTACTTTGTTTTTCCTGCGTCAGCTTGAGCACTGGCGATACTCGTGAGGTTTATCTGATCTGCACTCATTTGTGCACACAGTAGACGTTGCTTATGAATTGCTAAAACAACTGGCAAACGTCTAACATACAAAACAGTATCAATAGTTACCGAAGTGCAGCACAAAGGGGCATATTAGCAAAGCGGCACCTCCCGCAAGCTGTGGATTCTCAAAGGTTTTGAGCACAAAAAGTAAAGTGCAGCTCACGCCGGGCTCTGCATTTAGCATCCGTGCTGCTTTAAATTTTGGACTCAAACTCGCCGAGAAGCAAAGGGCCGTTTCGTAAATCTTACTCAAAGTCTATGAGTTGTTAACGGCGTTGTAAAGCAGAGGGGCGGGGCTACGATGATTGGTCGGGCATCTGCTCAGGCGCCAGACCCGTACTGCACATGTGCACAGGTCCTGGCGTCCTGCGTGTTTGCACACAGAACGGCAGCAGACTGTCAGTAATAGCCAGTCCCCTGCTGTTTGGGGGGGGGAGGGGCGCAGAGGCGGCAACAGCCTCCGTTCCACAAAATAGAGGACTATCACTGCCGTTGGGGGGGGGAGATGAGGCTGGGATCTCCGTTGGCTGACGTAGGTTTCCTGGCTTCTTTCCCTCATCTGCGATGGCCGGCTTGCGTAACCCCATAGTCACTCAGCCGTCATTAACGCCTTCTGCTGCATTAACATAATTTGCTAGGATGGAATTGCAAAGCTGCTTGCGTGCAGCTTTGCAATTCCATCCAACACTCAATCACCCTCTATGTTCTCTATAAAGTGAGAATTGTTGAAATGAAAGCACTAAAGGCAATATCTGATAAGTTACACATCCCTAACGCTATATTGAGAATCTCCGTTCAGTGCAACCCTGCACAATACATTTATTTTTTACTGAGAGTTTCTCTTTTCTTTTTATACCTATAAATAATGTCACAATTATTCAGTGAAGCGGAATCATTGGGATTTGTACAAACATTGGGCAACGACGACTAACGATACATTTTATTACGTATGTACAAGTGTGCAGGTCTATAGCTGTAAGTCCTCCCTGGCCTGCCCTGTGTAAATGCTGTAGCTACTGTCTGATAGGTGTCATTACCTGTACAGTCACACACCTGGCCACTGCCATATACACAGCTCCTGCTTCCTATCCTGTGTTTCCAGGCTGCAATGTCATATGCTGCAGTTTCTATTACAGTCATGTCAGGCAGGTGTCATGGGCAGAGATAGCAGACATTAGAGGCATTGTGTAGATCTGTGTCCTGGTCCAATTGATTTATTGCTTGTACAGATTGTGTCTGTGTTTTACAGCATAGACTAGACAGTTTAGAGATTGTGTGAGGGCTGCAATCACTGACTGCTGCTTAATACACAGGATGCTACTGTGTAATACCCTACCGCAGCCCCCAGCCAAACTTACAGCAAACTAATGCAAACTATAACACGGTTGTAAAACTCCCCGCAGTCTAATTAGATGGCCAGCTTTTTGGGTCAATGGCTAGTGATCTCAACAAAGAATATTTTGCTCACAAGCCATAAAAATCCTTTACAAATCCCCCAAACTACCAGGCTGGGCACTTGAGGCCGAATGTGATTTCTATGGACATTAAGCGGTTAACACTTAAAAATATTAAAACCAGACAGACCTGAAATCAATTAGTTCAAAACAAACTTAGTACAAATAGCAGGTCGCTGCTTTTAGCAATTGAGCAGATATTCTGGTCCCACCAAAATGAGCTCTCCCTGTGCTAGAGTGCCACCTGTGTTAAAGCACCGGTACTGCAGCCCAGTTCTTGTTACCTTTAACTCTGGCATGAAGGATTTGTAAGAAGCGTAGGACAATAATCTGTGATTCGTGTATCCTGACAGATTCTAGGGGGACTTTGCTCAGTTAAATATAATGGCAGATATCACTGAATCTATTTAGCATATTGCAAAACTAAGTAGTAAGTTACATTAATACAGTTTATCAAACAAACAGGTGCTTAATTGTAATAACATATCAGCAGGCCTGTTATACACGTGCTACAATCTATAAGAAACAAATATGACAATAAAAGCAGGTCGGGGCTGGTGGCTGGAAGGTTTGGAGGGCCCACACGTGGCCCCAGGTCAGCCTGCTGCCCACCGATGGCATAAGAAGTAACTTGGAGTAACTAGTATGAGAGAATACCCATTCATTGGTACTTGGCAGTGTCGGACTGGGGTATAAAGTGCCCGCCGCGCTAGTGCAGTAGTAGTGGCCCATGTTTAAGGGTTGTGGCCATCCACCAGAGGGGGTGTGGCCATCCACCAGAGGGGGTGTGGCCATCCACCAGAGGGGTTGTGGTCATCCACCAGAGGGGTTGTGGCCATCCACCAGAGGGGTTGTGGTCATCCACCAGAAGGGGTTGTGGTCATCCACCAGAAGGGGTTGTGGTCATCCACCAGAGGGGGTGTGGCCAGCCACCACAGTTGCTTGGCTAACCGTTAGGCAAACATTGGTGTAGTTTCTATAGAAGCAAACCAAGAACCGATGTTTATCACTGGTCCTGCTCCACAAGGTAACCGACCCTCTAATAGAGTAACAGTGTACTATTCAATGCACAGTCTGGAACATGACGCCTAGAGGAAGAGATGGGGCCATCTGGGATTTCCCCTGTACCCCTGTTAGCCAGTCTGACCCTGGTACTTGATACGCATTTACCATCACATGTGGGTAGATAAACCACATTATACAGCATTTGTCTTGTGTTTTATATATATATATATATATATATATATATATATATATATATATAACAATAGGAAAACGTATACACCATGAAGTCGATAAGAAATCCAAGAACAGTTCAAATACACAGACACAAAATATTAGTTTTCTCCTGCCATGTGGATGGATTGAAGCCCTCACGTACTACAACAACTGCTTCTTCATTCATTATTGCACTGTAGGTCACCGACAATCTCCTTTTCTGCGGGTGATGGTTTAATAGGCCTCAGCCACAGCTAGGAATCCTGCGGGATCTATTACTTCAAAACTCAAAATCAAGACACGAGATCAACACGTCGATATTCTGGAGTTTTACCTGAATATTTTCTGTTCATGGAATATGGGACACGTAAATGATGCACCCAGATCTGACTGTGCAGCACATTAAGGCACCGCTCGGAAGGGAGGGGAGGGGGGGGTTTGCTAAAAAGGAAGTTGCAATACAGACTAGGTCCAAATAATGTATGACCCTGATTCACACATATAAAATACTAAAAATACTGCAATGTGCTGGCCACACAGGGACCAATCCCATTGATGGAAGCAATCACTAACCTGTATCTACAGTATAGCCAGTTTGGACACATGTTGTAAAACCATCCTGAAGTCCATTGTTCTTGCAGTCAAGCACCCCATGTACCTGCACAGTATGCAATCGGGAAGCCGGCTGACATTATACTGATAGCCGGCTTCCCGGCTGTCATATCCCGGCGAGGGTAAAATGACCAGTGTCTAGATGTAGACGCCGGTCATTTTACCAACGCCAGGAGACCGGCGCCCGGCATCCCGAGCAAAGTGATGCCGGGCGCCTCTGCGGACAGCCGCGGGGGTGGGGAGGGAGCCCGGGGGGGACTTACGGTTAGGCCCCCCCGGGAGGTTAGGGTTAGGCTAGGGGGAGGGAGATTTAGGGTTAGGCACCCCTGGGGGGGACTTAGGGTTAGGCGCCCCCCGGGAGGGTTAGGGTTAGGCTAGAGGAAGGGGGGGTTAGGGTTAGGCACCCCGAGGGGAGGTTAGGGTTAGGCACCCCCCCGGGGGACTTAGGGTTAGGCAGCAGGGAAGGGGGGGTTAGGTTTAGGCACTTGCTGGGGGGATTAGGGTTAGGCACTGGGGGGAAGTTTAGGGTTAGGCACCCCTAAGGGAGGGTTAGAGTTAGGGGGGTTAGGTTAGTTCATACTTACCTGGGGATGATCGGGATTTTCAGCTGGGTCGGCGTGCCGCTGTCGGGATTTTAACCGTCGGACTTGTGTCCCACATGCACTAATGGGGCACCCCATGTACATGCACAAATGGGATCTATGGACTAAGCCTTGGAAAGAGATAAAGTACTAACCAATCAGCTCCTAATTGTTATTTTATTAAGCACAGCCTGTAAAGTACTTTGTCTCTATCCAAGGTTTATTACATCTCCCCCCCATATGTAACTGGCAGACCAGATTTATATCTGTCCCATAAAATAAGCTTGATCACATCAGAATATGCTGGCACTGTATAAGTGTTACTAAACAAGTTAAGCAAAATATTGTTTTTAAAGGGCCTCACACAGCAAAGTCGGGGCAGCTTGCAAGAAATCTACACAACAGACTGAACTGATGGAAAAGGCAGCAGCTCCCCTGGGTGCCCGAGGTTATAGGTGGTCTTGGTAAATAACACACAATTCAGTAGCTGTGTGCAGACAGTCCCACCGAGCTGCTACAGTGTGTGCAATCCCACCCCCAGATTTATTAGGTCAGTGCACTGCGTCAGATCCATGTAGCAGACAGCTGACCCTATGAGCTTGCAATCTAATACAGAATGGGTATGAAATACCCACGGCCGCATGGCCGGCGCTTCGATTCCCATCAGCAGCAGCCCGACAAGAGCAGAGTTAGAAGCAGCGGAAGCCTGACAGCGCTGGAAATCCCGATCGTGGATAGGTAAGTATCTACTAACCTAACCCCTCTAACCCTAACCCTCCTTAGGGGTGCCTAACCCTAACTTCCCCCCCAAGTGCCTAGCCCTAATCCCCCTCTAATTGCCTAACCCTAACCACCCCCTTCCCCGCTGCCTAAACCTAAGTCCCCCGGGGGGTGCCTAACCCTAAGTTCCCCCCTGGGGGTGCCTAACCCTCCCTCCCCCTAGCCTAACCCTAACCCTCCCAGGGGGGGTGCCTAACCCTAAGTCCCCCCCGGGAGCCCTAAACCTAACCCTCCCCCCAGCGGCTGTCCACTCGCGGCGCCCGGCATCACTACGATCGGGATGCCGGGAGCCAGTCTCCCGGCGTCGGGGAAATGCAGGCGTCTATATCTAGACGCCCGGCATTTCACCCTTGCCGGGATATGACAGTCGGGAAGCCGGCTGCCGGTATTTAGGCAGTCGGCTTCCTGATTGCTTCCCTCTAATACACCTCACAGGTCTTGAGATACTATCTTTCACATTAAACCTGATGTTAAATCTGTGCCCAGGTTGAATAGAGAGAGGATAGCTGTAATTTTGCAATATGATCAGACAGACATTCTTGGCTATCTTGCAGCAGATATAGCTGTCCACCCCCTGTCAGGGGTTTTGTGTGCTCAGGTCTCAGGCATTTCAGGACCTGGAGAGCTGGTGTTTGTGCTGTCACCCCTGAGTGATTCATTGGTGCTGATAACATCATTCACCTTTCTGTAATCTGGAGAAAGGGCTTTTAAACACCCATTCTCTGCATGAGCAGGACATTAATCCACTCTCAGCCAGAGGAGCAGCTGTGCCGGTCACTGACTGAGGCTAGCATGTTCCTCTCTCTGATATTTGGAACTCGAGGTGATTATTTATAGCAACATGTTGTGTACCACAAACATTCGCATATCTTTACACAATAAAAGTCAATGTGGTTGTTAATTTGGGTACACATTAGACGACATGTGTACCCCGCCGACCCACGACGCGATGAATAACATATCGTGCGGTCCGTACACACCTAATGATGTGGTGAAGGGTCGCACGATATGTAGCATGGGGTCGTTCATCAGATTGATGCAGCTCTATCTATCGATGCGATAAGCCACCCTACGGGAGCGCAGGGTCGTCCATAGTGGGTACACATTTGCCGATATGGAAGATATGTCGGCTCGGGGATCGGGCAACATATCGTCTAATGTGTACTCACCTTTACACTAGGAGGTTTATCTCATTGGATAAAATATTTCTTAGTGGGAAAAAACTTTTAATTTACACATATTTCCCCCAAAGTTATTATAATGGCAGAAGAAAATCATTGATCTTTAATACTGGGGGGTAATGATGATGTGTTTATTCAAAATGCATTTATTGAAGCACCTGGTGCTGAATTATTTCCCAAATCATATAATTACTTAGTCATTAGAATATTATTAGATGTTTCCTTGGTCCCAGCAGTCCAATATCTATGAGGCTCCCCGGTACCAAAGCTTGGAGAGACATAAAGTGGAGAGAGATAATGTACCAGCCAATCAGCTCCTAACTGTGATGTCACAGGCTGTTTGAAAAATGACAATTAGGAACTGGTTGGTTGGTACTTTATCTCCGTTCACTTCTTCATCCAAGACTTAGTAAATAGACCCCTATGTATGAAAAATGGAAGTTAGGATGTGCATTATCTCTCTACACTTTGGGGTCTATTTACTAAGCAGTGTTAGGAGACAGAGTGAAAAGTGATAAGAAAGTGATAAGGTGCCAGCCAATCAGCTCCCAACTGTCATCTCACAGGCTGTGTTTGAAAAATGACAGTTGGGAGCTGATTGGCTGGCACCTTATGACTTTCTTATCACTTTTCACTCTGTCTCCTAACACTGCTTAGTAAACAGACACCTAAATCTCTTTACAAGCTTTGAAAAATCTCCACCACAGTGTGTGCAGTCACTAGGGGGGTCTATTTACTAAGCAGTGTTAGGAGACAAAGTTAAAAGTGATAAGAAAGTGATAAGATGCCAGCCAATCAGCTCCTAACTGCCATGTCACAGGATGTGTTTGAAAAATGACAGTTGGGAGCTGATTGGCTTGTACCTTATCACCTATCACTCTGTCTCCTAACACTGCTTAGTAACTAGACCCCTAGATCTTTTCGTGTTGATGTCAGGAGCATAAACGACTAGTGTCTTCTACAAGGCAAATTTATAAGACATTGGTTAAAAAAGACTCTCCATATATACATATATATATATATATATATATATATATATATATTTACAGTATATACACACAACCTGTAATACCCCTATCCCCACACATGCACATGTAATGTATACATCTGATTTTGAGCTGTTTATTTACAGCCACTGTTCACCCTAAACTAATACCCCTATCAGATATACAACCCAGGAAATTTCCTGCTCAGACCCAGGAATTTCTCCTGTGCAAATTCCCAGGTAGTTGGTCGAGACCCCCCTTTCACACTACAGCGTCTACCAGGGAAATTCCCAGGTAGACCCCTTTCAGACAAGAGCAGGGTTTTTCTGCTTACCTGCCTCTTCTCTGCCATCTGCTCCTCCTAGCCGATCCCCTCTCTGGCTGATGATGATGATGTCATCATTCAGCTACTGGAAGCTGGCCAATCATAATGCAGATTTTTGAAAAAAAAAATGTTATAATTTTTTTAAAATTTCTTTTAATTCCCTGGTGGTCCAGCCGGAGTGCGGGTGGCCCGCTATAGCTGGGACCAGTCAGCGGTCTCCAGCGCAGGTGTCCCCGGCATCCGGCTGGGGTCCTATGTCGCTGACACAGCAACCAGCGTGGCAGGCGGCCCGCTGTGGCAGAGAGCCGCTGGCGGGTGTCCACACCGTCCGGCTGGGGTTCTCTGTACACAGCCGGCCGCCGCTGGGGGTGGTGAGCAGCAGCGCTGAGTGTCCTATAGGACGTTCTGCGCTGCCAACTCAAAGCAGCAGCGCTGAACGTCCTATAGGACGCTCTGCGCTGTCAACTCCATGTCAAAGCTGCTTGGTGCTGCCCGGGAGTAGTAAATTCCCGGTAGCACCATTCAGACAGAAGCAGGGTGATTTACCGGGACTTAAGTCCCGGGAAAAACCCTGGTCGATTGAAGGGGCGGCGGTACCTTTCAGACAGGCACGGCTACCCGGGAATTTTGCTGAGGCAGGCCAAATTCCCAGGAATCTTGAGATGTCTGAAAGGGGTATAAATTATCTGGACATAATAGCGATAGTAATGTAACTTGGGAGGAAAGATCCAGAAGACTGAGGATGTGTTCTCCTGCCTTAGATAACTTTGTACTGTAATCTTATAATACAATAATAGGCTGGTCGGTGGGATGTACCTGTTTGCAGCCCATTCCCCACAGCTACAGCCCCAGCTTACATTCCCTCCTCTCTGACCCAGGAGGCAGGTGACAGTGCTGCTGAGCACATGGATGGGGGTATAATCAGGAGTAGGGGGGACTCGGGATAAGAATACTTTGTGACATGGAATATTACAGCAGCCCCACCTAGTCTTCCCTCCATATGTCTCTATGAGTTTTGTTCATATTGTTGTAATTGCTATCAGCCATTTGTTCTGCAAATTCTTCACTGCCTGAGGGAAATGTAGAGGATAACATGACGTATAGTGGCAGGGAAGGGGTTAAAGAAACAAGCGCTGGAAAGAACAATGTAAGGTAGAAGATATCTCTTACTGAGGGGGTCTGGTGATTGATAGCCCAGTCCTACCCCCATATCCCCGCCACACATCATATTGGATGGGGAATCCAGCTCTTATCCCCATGATCCTCTCTAACACATCATGTGGGGAAGGGGGACTGAGCCTTTGGTCCGCTGAGCGTTCGCAAGCGGGTCGATGGTGCCCAAGTGCGCATGCGCACAACGGAGGCGGTTCCGTCATGCGCATGCGCAGGACCCGAATCTGAATCAGGGCCTTAGGACAGGATGCATATCAATATAGATTGTGAGCAGGGCCGGCAACAGAAATCTGGGGGCCCCACCTTCTCACCACCAGCTGCGACCCCCGCACCCACACCATCCTAAGCCCCCAACCTCCTTCATCTTCCTCCCCTACCCTAAGCCCCAAACCCCTACCCCTTACTCAACCCCTACCCCCTTCCTCCGCACCCAGCCTCTCACCACCGCAGTTCTCTGTTTAGGTACACACTCCCCACAAGACTGCATTACATTACAGTGCAGAGAGGGCTGCACTGCACAATGATCTGTATGACCTGTGAGGAGAGAGACCCAGGGTGGGTATCGCCAAGTCCAGTCCTTATGCACACATGAGGCACCAGTGCACACCTTGACTGGGGAGGGGGAACATGCAGGGAATCTAGCCAGACACCACAGAAAGGAAAAGGAAGGAGAGAGCAACAAGCTGAGCGAGACTTGTTACTCTCCCATGCGGTCTTCACCTCCACGCTGCCCACCACTGCAGCCTGAAACTAGGGTTTTCGTTACCTGGGGCAAGACAGTAATTTGGCGCCCCCCCCCCCGGTAATTCCCCCAAATTAATGCCCCCTGCAGCAGTGCCCCCATAGTAATGCCCCCTTCAGCAGTGCACCTATAGTAATGCCCCGTATTAATGCCCCTGTACTAAGGGCCATATGGTAATTGCACATGTAGTGCCCATATGGTAATGCCTCTGTAGTCCGCATATAGTAATGCCCCCTAGTAATGCCCCTGTAGAGCCCCCTGGTAATGCCCCTGTAGTGCAGCTTACACAGACACACAAAAATATACTTACCTTAAACCCCGCTCCTGTGACCGCTGCCGTCAGGTCCGCCCGGCTGCTCCTCGGACCTATGGAAGAGATGTCATGACGTCTCTCCCAAAGTGCCTATGGGAAGAGTCGGAAGCTGGAGTTCAGGAGAGAACCCCAGTTTCCGTCTAGCGTGGCACTGCAGATAAGGAGCCGGCCGGCTGCTGGTAATAAAATCCGTCCAGCTTGGAGTCTCCCTTCGGCATCGGGCTGGAGGACACTGGTGCCGGGTCCAGCCCCCCCCCCCTAGTTGCGGCCCTGCGCCTACACCGACACCGCCAGCAGCTCCTGCAGGTACACGGCGGAGCCCAGCCCCTCCCCCGGGTTTGACATGTCCGCCCCCTGCCACTCAGGACCCCGGAATTGGTTAGTTTGACAGTTACGGAGGAGAAGCGGCTCAGTGTCTCATCATACACCGCATGCCAGCTACTGCCTCCCGGCCTGTCCTGTGTGCGGCACGCTCTATTGCTGCGTCTGCCCTCCAAAGCCCTTCTTTGTGCCTGTCTGTCCACTGAGTAGGGGCTAATGTGAGGAACACTGTGCAATGTCTGTGCACTGAGCAGAGGACGATGTAAGGAGCACTGTGCAATGTGTGTGCACTGAGAAGGGGCTGATGTGAGGAGCACTGTGCAATGTGTGTGCACTGAGAAGGGGCTGATGTGAGGAGCACTGTGCAATGTGCGTGCACTGAGCAGGGGCTGATGTGAGGAGCACTGTGCAATGTGCGTGCACTGAGCAGGGGCTGATGTGAGGAGCACTGTGCAATGTGTGTGCACTGAGCAGGGACTGATGTGAGGAGCACTGTGCAATGTGTGTGCTGCACTGAGTAGGGGCTGATGTGAGGAGCACTGTGCAATGTGCGTGCACTGAGCAGGGGCTGATGTGAGGAGCACTGTGCAATGTGTGTGCTGCACTGAGCAGGGGCTGATGTGAGGAGCACTGTGCAATGTGTGTGCACTGAGCAGTGGCTGATGTGAGGAGCACTGTGCAATGTGTGTGCACTGAGCAGGGACTGATGTGAGGAGCACTGTGCAATGTGTGAGCTGCACTGAGCAGGGACTGATGTGAGGAGCACTCTGCAATGTGTGAGCTGCACTGAGCAGGGACTGATGTGTGGAGCACTGTGCAATGTGTGAGCTGCACTGAGCAGGGACTGATGTGTGGAGCACTCTGCAATGTGTGAGCTGCACTGAGCAGGGGCTGATGTGAGGAGCACTGTGCAATGTGTGTGCACTGAGCAGGGACTGATGTGAGGAGCACTGTGCAATGTGTGAGCTGCACTGAACAGGGACTGATGTGAGGAGCACTGTGCAATGTGTGAGCTGCACTGAGCAGGGACTGATGTGAGGAGCACTGTGCAATGTGTGAGCTGCATTGAGCGGGGACTGATGTGAGGAGCACTGTGCAATGTGTGAGCTGCACTGAGCGGGGACTGATGTGAGGAGCACTGTGTAATGTGTGAGCTCCACTGAGCAGGGGCTGATGTGAGGAGCACTGTGCAATGTGTGAGCTGCACTGAGCAGGGGCTGATGTGAGGAGCACTGTGCAATGTGTGAGCTGCACTGAGCAGGGGCTGATGTGAGGAGCACTGTGCAATGTGTGTGCCCTGAGCAGGGGATGATATGAGGAGCTCTGTGCAATGTGTGTGCACTGAGCAGGGGCTGATGTGAGGAGCACTGTGCAATGTGTGTGCACTGAGCAGGGCTGATGTGAGGAGCACTGTGCAATGTGTGTGCACTGAGCAGGGGCTGATGTGACGTGCACTGTGCAATGTGTGTGCACTGAGCAGGGGCTGATGTGAGGAGCACTGTGCAATGTGTGTGCACTGAGCAGGGGCTGATGTGAGGAGCACTGTGCAATGTGTGTGCTGCACTGAGCAGGGACTGATGCGAGGAGCACTGTGCAATGTGTGTGCACTGAGCAGTGCTGATGTGAGGAGCACTGTGCAATGTGTGAGCTGCACTGAGCAGGGGCTGATGTGAGGAGCACTGTGCAATGTGTGTGCACTGAGCAGGGGCTGATGTGAGGAGCACTGTGCAATGTGTGTGCACTGAGCAGGGGCTGATGTGAGGAGCACTGTGCAATGTGTGTGCACTGAGCAGGGGCTGATGTGAGGAGCACTGTGCAATGTGTGAGCTGCACTGAGCAGGGGCTGATGTGAGGAGCACTGTGCAATGTGTGAGCTGCACTGAGCAGGGGCTGATGTGAGGAGCACTGTGCAATGTGTGTGCACTGAGCAGGGGCTGATGTGAGGAGCACTGTGCAATGTGTGTGCACTGAGCAGGGGCTGATGTGAGGAGCACTGTGCAATGTGTGTGCACTGAGCAGGGGCTGATGTGAGGAGCACTGTGCAATGTGTGTGCACTGAGCAGGGGATGATGTGAGGAGCACTGTCCAATGTGTGAGCTGCACTGAGCCGGGGCAGATGTGAGGAGCACTGGGCAATGTGTGTGCACTGAGCAGGGGCTGATGTGAGGAGCACTGTGCAATGTGAGCTGCACTGAGCAGGGGCTGATGTGAGTAGCACTGTGCAATGTGTGTGCACTGAGTAGGGACTGATGTGAGGAGCACTGTGCAATGTGAGCTGCACTGAGCAGGGGCTGATATGAGGAGCACTGTGCAATGTGTGTGCACTGAGCAGGGGATGATGTGAGGAGCACTGTCCAATGTGTGTGCACTGAGCAGGGGCTGATGTGAGGAGCACTGTGCAATGTGTGTGCTGCACTGAGCAGGGCTGATGTAAGGAGCACTTTGCAATATGTGTGCACTGAGCAGGGCTGATGTGAGGAGCACTGTGCAATGTGTGTGCACTGAGCAGGGGATGATGTGAGGAGCACTGTGCAATGTGTGAGCTGCACTGAGCATGGACAGATGTGAGGAGCACTGTGCAATGTGTGTGCACTGAGCAGGGACTGATGTGAGGAGCACTGTGCAATGTGTGTGCACTGAGCAGTGCTGATGTGAGGAGCACTGTGCAATGTGTGAGCTGCACTGAGCAGGGGCTGATGTGAGGAGCACTGTTCAATGTGTGTGCACTGAGCAGGGGCTGATGTGAGGAGCACTGTGCAATGTGTGTGCACTGAGCAGGGGCTGATGTGAGGAGCACTGTGCAATGTGTGTGCACTGAGCAGGGGCTGATGTGAGGAGCACTGTGCAATGTGTGAGCTGCACTGCGCAGGGGCTGATGTGAGGAGCACTGTGCAATGTGTGTGCACTGAGTAGGGACTGATGTGAGGAGCACTGTGCAATGTATGAGCTGCACTGAGCAGGGGCTGATGTGAGGAGCACTGTGCAATGTGTGTGCACTGAGTAGGGGCTGATGTGAGGAGCACTGTGCAATGTGTGTGCACTGAGCAGGGGCTGATGTGAGGAGCACTGTGCAATGTGTGTGCACTGAGCAGGGGCTGATGTGAGGAGCACTGTGCAATGTGTGTGCACTGAGCAGGTAATGATGTGAGGAGCACTGTCCAATGTGTGAGCTGCACTGAGCAGGGGCAGATGTGAGGAGCACTGTGCAATGTGTGTGCACTGAGCAGGGACAGATGTGACGAGCACTGTGCAATGTGTGTGCACTGAGCAGGGGCTGATATGAGGAGCACTGTGCAATGTGAGCTGCACTGAGCAGGGGCTGATGTGAGTAGCACTGTGCAATGTGTGTGCACTGAGTAGGGACTGATGTGAGGAGCACTGTGCAATGTGAGCTGCACTGAGCAGGGGCTGATGTGAGGAGCACTGTGCAATGTGTGTGCACTGAGCAGGGGATGATGTGAGGAGCACTGTCCAATGTGTGTGCACTGAGCAGGGGCTGATGTGAGGAGCACTGTGCAATGTGTGTGCTGCACTGAGCAGGGCTGATGTAAGGAGCACTTTGCAATATGTGTGCACTGAGCAGGGCTGATGTGAGGAGCACTGTGCAATGTGTGTGCACTGAGCAGGGGATGATGTGAGGAGCACTGTGCAATGTGTGTGCACTGAGCAGGGGATGATGTGAGGAGCACTGTGCAATGTGTGCGCTGCACTGAGCATGGACGATTGTGAGGAGCACTGTGCAATGTGTGTGCACTGAGCAGGGACTGATGTGAGGAGCACTGTGCAATGTGTGTGCACTGAGCAGGGCTGATGTGAGGAGCACTGTGCAATGTGTGTGCACTGAGAAGGGGCTGATGTGAGGAGCACTGTGCAATGTGTGTGCACTGAGCAGGGGCTGATGTGAGGAGCACTGTGCAATGTGTGTGCACTGAGCAGGGGCTAATGTGAGGAGCACTGTGCAATGTGTGTGCTGCACTGAGCAGGGGCTGATGTGAGGAGCACTGTGCAATGTGTGTGCACTGAGCAGGGGCTGATGTGAGGAGCACTGTGCAATGTGTGTGCACTGAGCAGGGGATGATGTGAGGAGCACTGTGCAATGTGTGTGCACTGAGCAGGGGCTGATGTGAGGAGCACTGTGCAATGTGTGTGCACTGAGCAGGGGCTGATGTGAGGAGCACTGTGCAATGTGTGTGCACTGAGCAGGGGATGATGTGAGGAGCACTGTGCAATGTGTGTGCACTGAGCAGGGGATGATGTGAGGAGCACTGTGCAATGTGTGTGCACTGAGCAGGGGATGATGTGAGGAGCACTGTGCAATGTGTGTGCACTGAGCAGGGCTGATGTGAGGAGCACTGTGCAATGTGTGTGCACTGAGAAGGGGCTGATGTGAGGAGCACTGTGCAATGTGTGTGCACTGAGCAGGGGCTGATGTGAGGAGCACTGTGCAATGTGTGTGCACTGAGCAGGGGCTGATGTGAGGAGCACTGTGCAATGTGTGTGCTGCACTGAGCAGGGGCTGATGTGAGGAGCACTGTGCAATGTGTGTGCACTGAGCAGGGGCTGATGTGAGGAGCACTGTGCAATGTGTGTGCTGCTCTGAGCAGGGGCTGATGTGAGGAGCACTGTGCAATGTGTGAGCTGCACTGAGCAGGGGCTGATGTGAGGAGCACTGTGCAATGTGTGAGCTGCACTGAGCAGGGGCTGATGTGAGGAGCACTGTGCAATGTGTGAGCTGCACTGAGCAGGGGCTGATGTGAGGAGCACTGTGCAATGTGTGTGCCCTGAGCAGGGGATGATATGAGGAGCTCTGTGCAATGTGTGTGCACTGAGCAGGGGCTGATGTGAGGAGCACTGTGCAATGTGTGTGCACTGAGCAGGGCTGATGTGAGGAGCACTGTGCAATGTGTGTGCACTGAGCAGGGGCTGATGTGACGTGCACTGTGCAATGTGTGTGCACTGAGCAGGGGCTGATGTGAGGAGCACTGTGCAATGTGTGTGCACTGAGCAGGGGCTGATGTGAGGAGCACTGTGCAATGTGTGTGCTGCACTGAGCAGGGACTGATGCGAGGAGCACTGTGCAATGTGTGTGCACTGAGCAGTGCTGATGTGAGGAGCACTGTGCAATGTGTGAGCTGCACTGAGCAGGGGCTGATGTGAGGAGCACTGTGCAATGTGTGTGCACTGAGCAGGGGCTGATGTGAGGAGCACTGTGCAATGTGTGTGCACTGAGCAGGGGCTGATGTGTGGAGCACTGTGCAATGTGTGTGCACTGAGCAGGGGCTGATGTGAGGAGCACTGTGCAATGTGTGAGCTGCACTGAGCAGGGGCTGATGTGAGGAGCACTGTGCAATGTGTGAGCTGCACTGAGCAGGGGCTGATGTGAGGAGCACTGTGCAATGTGTGTGCACTGAGCAGGGGCTGATGTGAGGAGCACTGTGCAATGTGTGTGCACTGAGCAGGGGCTGATGTGAGGAGCACTGTGCAATGTGTGTGCACTGAGCAGGGGCTGATGTGAGGAGCACTGTGCAATGTGTGTGCACTGAGCAGGGGATGATGTGAGGAGCACTGTCCAATGTGTGAGCTGCACTGAGCCGGGGCAGATGTGAGGAGCACTGTGCAATGTGTGTGCACTGAGCAGGGGCTGATGTGAGGAGCACTGTGCAATGTGAGCTGCACTGAGCAGGGGCTGATGTGAGTAGCACTGTGCAATGTGTGTGCACTGAGTAGGGACTGATGTGAGGAGCACTGTGCAATGTGAGCTGCACTGAGCAGGGGCTGATGTGAGGAGCACTGTGCAATGTGTGTGCACTGAGCAGGGGATGATGTGAGGAGCACTGTCCAATGTGTGTGCACTGAGCAGGGGCTGATGTGAGGAGCACTGTGCAATGTGTGTGCTGCACTGAGCAGGGCTGATGTAAGGAGCACTTTGCAATATGTGTGCACTAAGCAGGGCTGATGTGAGGAGCACTGTGCAATGTGTGTGCACTGAGCAGGGGATGATGTGAGGAGCACTGTGCAATGTGTGAGCTGCACTGAGCATGGACAGATGTGAGGAGCACTGTGCAATGTGTGTGCACTGAGCAGGGACTGATGTGAGGAGCACTGTGCAATGTGTGTGCACTGAGCAGTGCTGATGTGAGGAGCACTGTGCAATGTGTGAGCTGCACTGAGCAGGGGCTGATGTGAGGAGCACTGTTCAATGTGTGTGCACTGAGCAGGGGCTGATGTGAGGAGCACTGTGCAATGTGTGTGCACTGAGCAGGGGCTGATGTGAGGAGCACTGTGCAATGTGTGTGCACTGAGCAGGGGCTGATGTGAGGAGCACTGTGCAATGTGTGAGCTGCACTGAGCAGGGGCTGATGTGAGGAGCACTGTGCAATGTGTGTGCACTGAGTAGGGACTGATGTGAGGAGCACTGTGCAATGTGTGAGCTGCACTGAGCAGGGGCTGATGTGAGGAGCACTGTGCAATGTGTGTGCACTGAGTAGGGGCTGATGTGAGGAGCACTGTGCAATGTGTGTGCACTGAGCAGGGGCTGATGTGAGGAGCACTGTGCAATGTGTGTGCACTGAGCAGGGGCTGATGTGAGGAGCACTGTGCAATGTGTGTGCACTGAGCAGGGGATGATGTGAGGAGCACTGTCCAATGTGTGAGCTGCACTGAGCAGGGGCAGATGTGAGGAGCACTGTGCAATGTGTGTGCACTGAGCAGGGACAGATGTGACGAGCACTGTGCAATGTGTGTGCACTGAGCAGGGGCTGATGTGAGGAGCACTGTGCAATGTGAGCTGCACTGAGCAGGGGCTGATGTGAGTAGCACTGTGCAATGTGTGTGCACTGAGTAGGGACTGATGTGAGGAGCACTGTGCAATGTGAGCTGCACTGAGCAGGGGCTGATGTGAGGAGCACTGTGCAATGTGTGTGCACTGAGCAGGGGATGATGTGAGGAGCACTGTCCAATGTGTGTGCACTGAGCAGGGGCTGATGTGAGGAGCACTGTGCAATGTGTGTGCTGCACTGAGCAGGGCTGATGTAAGGAGCACTTTGCAATATGTGTGCACTGAGCAGGGCTGATGTGAGGAGCACTGTGCAATGTGTGTGCACTGAGCAGGGGATGATGTGAGGAGCACTGTGCAATGTGTGCGCTGCACTGAGCATGGACGATTGTGAGGAGCACTGTGCAATGTGTGTGCACTGAGCAGGGACTGATGTGAGGAGCACTGTGCAATGTGTGTGCACTGAGCAGGGCTGATGTGAGGAGCACTGTGCAATGTGTGTGCACTGAGAAGGGGCTGATGTGAGGAGCACTGTGCAATGTGTGTGCACTGAGCAGGGGCTGATGTGAGGAGCACTGTGCAATGTGTGTGCACTGAGCAGGGGCTAATGTGAGGAGCACTGTGCAATGTGTGTGCTGCACTGAGCAGGGGCTGATGTGAGGAGCACTGTGCAATGTGTGTGCACTGAGCAGGGGCTGATGTGAGGAGCACTGTGCAATGTGTGTGCACTGAGCAGGGGATGATGTGAGGAGCACTGTGCAATGTGTGTGCACTGAGCAGGGGCTGATGTGAGGAGCACTGTGCAATGTGTGTGCACTGAGCAGGGGCTGATGTGAGGAGCACTGTGCAATGTGTGTGCACTGAGCAGGGGATGATGTGAGGAGCACTGTGCAATGTGTGTGCACTGAGCAGGGGATGATGTGAGGAGCACTGTGCAATGTGTGTGCACTGAGCAGGGGATGATGTGAGGAGCACTGTGCAATGTGTGTGCACTGAGCAGGGCTGATGTGAGGAGCACTGTGCAATGTGTGTGCACTGAGAAGGGGCTGATGTGAGGAGCACTGTGCAATGTGTGTGCACTGAGCAGGGGCTGATGTGAGGAGCACTGTGCAATGTGTGTGCACTGAGCAGGGGCTGATGTGAGGAGCACTGTGCAATGTGTGTGCTGCACTGAGCAGGGGCTGATGTGAGGAGCACTGTGCAATGTGTGTGCACTGAGCAGGGGCTGATGTGAGGAGCACTGTGCAATGTGTGTGCTGCTCTGAGCAGGGGCTGATGTGAGGAGCACTGTGCAATGTGTGAGCTGCACTGAGCAGGGGCTGATGTGAGGAGCACTGTGCAATGTGTGTGCACTGAGCAGGGGCTGATGTGAGGAGCACTGTGCAATGTGTGAGCTGCACTGAGCAGGGGCTGATGTGAGGAGCACTGTGCAATGTGTGAGCTGCACTGAGCAGGGGCTGATGTGAGGAGCACTGTGCAATGTGTGTGCACTGAGCAGGGGCTGATGTGAGGAGCAATGTGTGTGCACTGAGCAGGGGCTGATGTGAGGAGCACTGTGCAATGTGAGCTGCACTGAGCAGGGGCTGATGTGAGGAGCACTGTGCAATGTGTGTGCACTGAGCAGGGCTGATGTAAGGAGCACTGTGCAATGTGTGTGCACTGAGCAGGGGCTGATGTGAGGAGCACTGTGCAATGTGTGAGCTGCACTGAGCAGGGGCTGATGTGAGGAGCACTGTGCAATGTGTGTGCACTGAGCAGGGGCTGATGTGAGGAGCACTGTGCAATGTGTGTGCACTGAGCAGGGACTGATGTGACGAGCACTGTGCAATGTGTGTGCACTGAGCAGGGGATGATGTGAGGAGCACTGTGCAATGTGTGTGCACTGAGCAGGGGCTGATGTGAGTAGCACTGTGCAATGTGTGTGCTCTGAGCAGGGCTGATGTAAGGAGCACTGTGCAATGTGTGTGCTGCACTGAGTAGGGGATGATGTAAGGAGCACTGTGTAATGTGTGTGCACTGAGTAGGGGATGATGTGAGGAGCACTGTGCAATGTGTGAGCTGCACTCAGTAGGGGCTGATGTGAGGAGCACTGTGCAATGTGTGTGCACTGAGCAGGGGATGATGTGAGGAGCACTGCACAATGTGTGAGCTGCACTGAGTAGGGGCTGATGTGAGGAGCACTGTGCAATGTGTGTGCACTGAGTAGGGGCTGATGTGAGGAGCACTGTGCAATGTGTGTGCACTGAGCAGGGGATGATGTAAGGAGCACTGTGCAATGTGTGTGCTGCACTGAGCAGAGGAGGATGTAAGGAGCACTGTGTAATGTGTGTGCACTGAGTAGGGGATGATGTGAGGAGCACTGTGCAATGTGTGAGCTGCACTGAGTAGGGGCTGATGTGAGGAGCACTGTGCAATGTGTGTGCACTGAGCAGGGGATGATGTGAGGAGCACTGTGCAATTTGTGTGCACTGATCAGGGGATGATGTGAGGAGCACTGTGCAATGTGTGAGCTGCACTGAGTAGGGGCTGATGTGAGGAGCACTGTGCAATGTGTGCGTTATATAAATGACTGTTACTAAAGAGCACATTGCACCTTTGTGTCTGTGGGTTGGAATAGCTGGAGAGACTGGCTATAATAACACACTTATATCACTCTATGCAGGAGCCTCTGCTTCATATCCAGCAAGCACCCAGCGCTAGGTCATCACACCTTCCTATAACACAAAAATAAGAGGGACCCCCATGGGTCCTCATCTCACCCCTGTAACCTGCCGTGATCCCTATGAGGGAGACTTGCTCTGCCCTGCACCTTCCTGCATGCCCCCCTCGCTGCTGGCATAGGAGTTACCTGTGGGGCAGGGGTAATCTCCCGGCAGGTGAGGGGCACAGCAGTCCAGGTGTATCCCAGCAGCCACTGGAGATGGTGAATGGCCGGCCCGGACTGGCATGAGATGGTTAATATCAGTCCGTGGTGGAGGGGTCTTTCTGGCTGAAAAGTCTGCTAAGCTTTCTGCAGGACCTAAAAATGTGGGTGGGGGCTGTCAACAAGTGGAGGAAGAGAGACTGAGACGGTGAGAGGAGATGGAGAGAGACGGGGATCTGGGGATAGGGAGAGAGGCAGTGGTCAGGTGGGAGAGAAAGACAGGGATCAGGTATAGGGATCAGGAGTGAGAGACAGGGATCAGGTATAGGGATCAGGCGTGAGAGACAGGGATCAGATATAGGGATCAGGAGTGAGAGACAGAGGTCAGGAGTGAGAGACAGAGATCAGGAGTGTGCTAGGGGTCAGGGGGGATAAAGTCAGGGATAAGTTTGAGAGAGAAATAGGGATCAGGACAGAGAGTGAGAAAGAGAGAGGTATCAGGAAAGAGAGAGATCGGGATCAGGAGAGAGAGAGAGAGAGAGAGAGAGAGAGAGAGAGAGAGAGAGAGAGAGAGAGAGAGAGAGAGAGAGCTAGAGACAGGGGTCAGTGGGAAGGGAGAGGGGTCAGATGAGAGAGGTAGGGATCAGGAGAGACCCCGAGAGAGAGAGAGAGAGAGAGAGAGAGAGAGAGAGAGAGAGAGAGAGAGAGAGAGAGAGAGAGAGAGAGACGGGGGGGATCAGATGGGAAAGAGCGAGAGAGAGAGAGAGGGGGATCAGCTGAGAGAGAGACCCCTAGAGAGAGAGAGAGACAGAGGGGGATCGGGGGATAGAGAGACCCCGAGAGAGAGAGACGGGGAGAGGGATCAGGAGAGAGAGAGAGAGAGAGAGAGAGAGACGGGTCGGGAGAGCTAGAGACAGGGGTCAGTGGGAAGGGAGAGGGGTCAGGTGAGAGAGGTAGGGATCAGGAGAGACAGAGAGAGAGAGAGAGAGAGAGAGAGAGAGAAACGGGGGTCAGGTGAGAGAGAGAGAGAGAGAGAGAGAGGGGGATCAGCTGAGAGAGAGACCCCTAGAGAGAGAGAGAGACAGAGGGGGATCGGGGGATAGAGAGACCCCTAGAGAGAGAGAGAGAGAGAGAGAGAGAGAGAGAGGCGGGGAGAGGGATCAGGGGAGAGAGAGACCCCTAGGAGAGAAGAGAGAGAGAGAGAGAGAGAGAGAGAGAGACAGGGGTCAGGGAGTGAGGGGGGAGATCAGGAGAGAGAGAGAGACAGAGGTCAGGGGAGAGAGGCGTACGAGGTGCATGTATGACAGCGGGCACAGCAGCAGGAGGAGCAGCATGCAGTGCAGCACAGCACAGGGCACACACACACATCTCAGTGCCAGGATCAGGGAGGTGTGAGAGTGACACGTGCTGATTTGCATGGCCCCGCCCACCCCGGTGTAATGTCTGCAGTGCTGAGACTGGCTGGGACTCGGGAGGCTGGGAGCTGGGAGGCTGGATCTGGGAGGCTGGAGGCTCTGCTGCTGCAATCACAGGGACCGGGGAGCCAGGCGGGCAGGAGGATATACAGCGCTGACCGGGACCCGCACGCTGCCTCTGGGATTACTGGCATTGGGTTACCGGGGATGTCCCATCAGTGCACCGGGCGGCGGCGGAGGAGACGCGCCCTGGAAGATGCTTCTCTCTGCTGAGGGGTCTCGGATCGCGCAGGAGACCCCCCGGGGGAAGCGGCAGAGCTCGGACTCCCGGCTGCCTGGCATCGGGGCGCCCCGGGACTGCGCCGCTCAGCTGTGGATTGTGCCCCAAACTTTCCCTGGATCTCTCCTTATGTAGGGTGACCGGGAGTGGAGCCTGACCGGGATTATGCTGAGCTCTGCGGAGGATCCGACACCCATCCAGGTACACCTGTCTATAGGGGACCACTCTCTCCTCCATAGGGGACCACTCTCTACTCCATAGGGGGGATCTGCTATAGGTGATCGTGTCACTAGTGGAAAGTATGAGCTATAGGTGATCAATGAGTTACTGTAGGAGTGAGCTATAGGTGACCAGTGTCACTAGTAGGATTAAGATCTAGGTGATCTGTGTCATTAGTAGGATTGAGCTATAGGTGATCTGTGTCACTGGTGGAAATGAGCTATAGGTAATCAGTGGAAATGAGCTATAGGTGATCAGTGGAAATGAGCTATAGGTGATCGGTGTCACTGGTGGGAATGAGCTATAGGTGATCCATGTCACTAGGAATTAATGGCAGGTGAGTATACTGGAGAATGAGATATAGGGATCAGAAATCTGACTATCTATATATACAGATCTATAAGTGAGGTTATTACTGTCAGGTAGGAAATCTATAGGTCACTCTGTTACTGGAGGAACTTGTATAAGGCTTATGGGGGATAGTCATTCCCAGTCAGGGCTGTATTTGGGTTATGCTGATGGACAGACAGAGCCTGAAGCCTGGGCTGCAGATGTTACAGACTGTGCCTTGTCTCGCTGGCAGGTCACATCCCAAATAGCCAGAGACCCCCATACATGCACCACACATGGGAGCAGTTCTCCCATAGCTACATATAGACAGTGATCATGTAATCAGAGGGAAATGTACAGGTCGGATGCCCTCCTATTATACCTAAACCCCCCCAGTGCCCAGAGCAGTCGTGTTATTCTGATGTAACCCCTGTGCCAGTCTGACACTCAGTGTAGATATATAGGAAGGAATGACCCAGCCAGACCACGCATAACATTATCTATAATCCTTCTGTACAATACACCTATATACTTACCACATCCACATGCTTCTACAATGATGCCACACTACACAGGTTCCCCTCAGTACCTGCCACGAGTCCCCATCTACCTCAGACCTTGGAGATGCTGGCAGCATGCCAAAGGTACCCCCCCCCAAATGATACATTGTATACAGGGAACCTATGTGCTACACACTGCCCCCTGATTTCTGCCCCTCAGTGATACATTGTATACAGGGATCCTATGTGCTGCCCCCTGATTACTGCCCCTCAGTGATACATTGTATACAGGGATCCTATGTGCTACACACTGCCCCCTGATTACTGCCCTCAGTGATACATTGTACACAGGGTTCCTATATGCTGCCCCCTGATTTCTGCCCTCAGTGATACATTGTATACAGGGATCCTATGTGCTACACACTGCCCCCTGATTTCTGCCCCTCAGTGATACATTGTATACAGGGATCCTATGTGCTACACACTGCCCCCTGATTTCTTCCCTCAGTGATACATTGTATATAGAGATCCTATGTGCTACACACTGCCCCCTGATTTCTGCCCCTCAGTGATATATTGTATACAGGGAACCTATGTGCTTCCCCCTGATTTCTGCCCCTCAGTGATACATTGTATACAGGGATCCTATGTGCTACACACTGCCCCCTGATTTCTGCCCCTCAGTGATACATTGTATACAGAGATCCTATGTGCTACACACTGCCCCCTGATTTCTGCCCCTCAGTGATATATTGTATACAGGGAACCTATGTGCTGCCCCCTGATTTCTGCCCCTCAGTGATACATTGTATACAGGGAACCTATGTGCTACACACTGATTACTGCCCCTCAGTGATACATTGTATACAGGGTTCCTATGTGCTACACACTGCCCCCTGATTTCTGCCCTCAGTGATACATTGTATACAGGGAACCTATGTGCTGCCCCCTGATTACTGCCCTCAGTGATACATTGTATACAGGGAACCTATGTGCTGCCCCCTGATTACTGCCCCTCAGTGATACATTGTATACAGGGAACCTATGTGCTACACACTGCCCCCTGATTACTGCCCCTCAGTGATACATTGTACACAGGGATCCTATGTGCTGCCCCCTGATTACTGCCCTCAGTGATACATTGTATACAGGGAACCTATGTGCTGCCCCCTGATTACCGCCCCTCAGTGATACATTGTATACAGGGAACCTATGTGCTGCCCCCTGATTTCTGCCCCTCAGTGATACATTGTATACAGGGAACCTATGTGTTACACACTGCCCCCTGATTTCTGCCCCTCAGTGATACATTGTATACAGGGAACCTATGTGATACACACTGCCCCCTGATTACTGCCCCTCAGTGATACATTGTATACAGGGATCCTATGTGCTACACACTGCCCCCTGATTTCTGCCCTCAGTGATACATTGTATACAGGGAACTTATGTGCTGCCCCCTGATTACTGCCCCTCAGTGATACATTGTATACAGGGATCCTATGTGCTACACACTGCCCCCTGATTTCTGCCCTCAGTGATACATTGTATACAGGGAACTTATGTGCTGCCCCCTGATTACTGCCCCTCAGTGATACATTGTATACAGGGATCCTATGTGCTACACACTGCCCCCTGATTTCTGCCCCTCAGTGATACATTGTATACAGAGATCCTATGTGCTACACACTGCCCCCTGATTACTGCCCTCAGTGATACATTGTATACAGGGATCCTATGTGTTACACACTGCCCCCTGATTACTGCCCCTCAGTGATACATTGTATACAGGGATCCTATGTGCTGCCCCCTGATTTCTGCCCTCAGTGAAGCATTTTGCAGTTGGGAGCAGCCTGTGAATGATACGGGTACAGTAGGATATAGCAGCATATGGCCCATTATGGGCAGTGGCAGCAGGCTCATTCAGTGATGGATCTGAAGGCGATTCTCCCATTAGGTTTAAGTGGTACAAATTGAACAGATTAGGTTATTATGGGTTATGAAGCACAGGCTGGAATTAGCTTATATCTCTGTGTGTGGACATAAAATAACATCTCCTGCCTCTATCCCGGCTGTGCCTGGACTCTTCCCAAATCCTACCTGGACAGTCTCCCCAGTACAGGACGTATACTGGGCACAGGGTGACCCTCTGTCTCTGGCAAGATCTGCAGGTAGGGACCAAACACGGTAGAGGCAGAATCTGACAATACCCTGCAGAAACCTGTGTACTACTAACCCTGCCTGAATCCAGGCAATCAGTGAGCCCCCAGACGTATACTAAAAACCCTATTACATTTTGACAAGGTGGGAACATGATTTAGGAAAAAACACTAGCAACGCTCAGTAGAATAAGTGGGTCCTTGTAAATGTTTCAGGTATGAATTATATTCAGGGTTTGACGTCTAAACAAAATTAGTCACAGCTTCTGCTAAATGCAATAAGGAAAGTCTCTAAATAAGTGTGACTTATATACTATACAGATTGGTGACACAAGAAACAGAGATTAACGCTGCTGTCAGAACAGTGACTGTCTCCCATCCAGGCTCCCCCTGCACAATAATGTGGGTATGAGTGGATTTAGGGAGTGTAAGACTGTGATGTCTGATGGGTGGAAAAATTCTAGTTCTCATTATTATTATCATCATATATGATCGGGGACGTGTGGTCCTGTTACAGGTCTGCCAGCACATATCAGCAGGGCAGGTCTGCCAGCACATATCAGCAGGGCAGGTCTGCCAGCACATATCAGCAGGGCAGGTCTGCGAGCACACATCAGCAGGGCAGGTCTGCGAGCACACATCAGCAGGGCAGGTCTGCGAGCACACATCAGCAGGGCAGGTCTGCCAGCACACATCAGCAGGGCAGGTCTGCGAGCACACATCAGCAGGGCAGGTCTGCGAGCACACATCAGCAGGGCAGGTCTGCGAGCACACATCAGCAGGGCAGGTCTGCGAGCACACATCAGCAGGGCAGGTCTGCGAGCACACATCAGCAGGGCAGGTCTGCCAGCACATATCAGCAGGGCAGGTCTGCGAGCACACATGAGCAGGACAGGTCTGCGACTACACATCAGCAGGACAGGTCTGTTAAGCAGGATGAGTAGTCTTGGTGCAGTTTATGAGGAAATCTCAGGGTAGATTAAGTGACTGAAGGACTCCGCAACATTCTTCGTTTTTGGAGAAATCATCTCCCTTCGGGAATTTAAGTCTGATCCTAGAATGTAAAAATAATATACAGGATATAGGTGGATAATACAGGAATCTGAAATATCCCTACAGTATTTCTGTACATATCTTCCAGCTGCTACATAAAGTATACAGCCATAATTATGCCATTCCTGCTCTGGAAAAGCAGCAGTACTAACATGGGAGCATAACAATATTCCTTCTACAGTGAGACTCTGCAATCCCCTACTCCAGCACTGCCTCTATGCATCTGATTTCTAAGCTGTTTATTTAGAGCCTCGGTTCCCTCTAAGCTGAACAGTCTGGAAATAATATAGTAGATAAATGTAACTCGCTCGGAAAGATCCAACAGATTGTGAATGAGCCCTCCAAGGTGGAGAACGCCCTTACATTGCACCTATCCCTTTCCTCTCTATTACTCTTTTTTGAGGAGGACACTACCCAGAGCTGGGGATGTTCTTGGTTCTCAGAAAATGGTGGAAGATATTTATTGGAATAAAAAAAAAAAAAGAATCCTCTCACTAACTGAGCAGTTTGTACAGAGTTGATTCAAATTCAGTTCATTACTGACCTCTGTCTGTAGGAACTGTGCAGCCTTTGTGTTGTGTAGCCGTGAATCCCAGCAGTTTGCGCAGACACTCTCTGAGTAACCAGGATTCATTTTCTCCATAAACCTGTGCAAATTGCAGCATATGGAATTGGGGAGGGGGGCACACGTTACATTGCTACACTTGGGAACTGTCATGTACTGTGGAAAGTCTGGGAGCAGATTTCCAAAATGGAATATATATATATATATATATATATATATATATATATATATATATATATATATATATATATATATATAAACAAACATAATTTATTTTACTATTTTTTTTTTTTTAAATATAATGTATTAGCTATATTGAGTGATATTAGCATTTAATGGGATGGAGTCACAATATGTTCCAGTAACACAGTAACATTACTAATATAGAGGCCTTACATACTGATATGGTGGTAATAATATAATATTATTATTATTATTATTATTATTAATAATGTATCTCCATTTCTTAATGAAATAGGTAGTTTTCAGTAACAGGAGAGTATAGCAATTTCTAGAATCTTTATGTCCTGATATATAGCTCACATATTGAGGCACAGATAGGTAACTTTCAACAGTCCAACAGCAACTCATGTTGTGCGTCTATAATTGGCGTTAGCGGACGGTGTGTGCTGTTGTACATTAATGACTATTGATGTCTTCTGCACCTGTACTGTGTCCCTGCAGATACAACGAAATCAGCATTTCTGCCCTTTTTTCACAATCCAGGTATTGGGTCTATTATTCAGGAAACCGTTTTCCAGATATGGGGGTTAACTGTAATTTAATAGCTCCAATAGCCTCCAATAGCTTAACGTACATTTTTGAAAAGTACTCTTCTCTTTCCCCCAAATGTTCCCTCATTTTCAGCTTCTTTATAAATTGTTTAGTAGTGCTCCTTATAGTGACAATCTCTCAATAGCAATGCCCGTGTGTCACTCTGTTACCGAAAAACAGTGCAACCCATTTATCTGCTCCCTTACCCCTCCCGTCTCCTGGATAACTGGCTTCTTGATACCAGATCCTATACGAACACATCTATCTATCTATCTATCTATCTATCTATCTATCTATCTATCTATCTATCTATCTATCTATCTATCTAATATGCCATAAAAAAAATCAGGTAGAATATTCAAAAGTTAACAACTGTATCGAAAAAAGTTACCTAGAAAAATACTTTATTTAAAACTATACTTAAAATGTTTAGTAATATTGATCTTTCGTTCAATCACTAGATATTGTAACCATTTAGCGTTGAGCTGTAGCCCCAGAAATTGTGACTGTGATTGTGTAGTCACCAACAACGCATTGGGGGGGAATCCAATTGTTTTTTGGTGTTGGGCCTATTACTTATCATGCATGTTGTGCCCAAATGCACCTTTATTAGCTGCGTAAAGTGGCTAAACCCGTTCAAACTGTAGGGCGCAATGAGATTGGGCACCCAAAAGCCCAACGTGCGAGCAGAAATAATGGGCACTAGCGCCACCTGCGCCCAATGGCACAAACAATTGAATTTCTCCCGGGCACTTTAGATGGTCGTTGCGCAGCGCTAAACGATTGAATTCCCCCCAATAAATGAGGGAGCTGATATTTAATTTCATTTCTTTCTCCAGAGCAAAATGTAATTTCACCAGAATACACAGTTTATAAACAAAAACCAACAGAGCCCATTGTGGTGGGATCATTTGTGTATACATTGAAAATGGGTTAATGTTTTCTTCCAGGTTTATAGAGCTGCAAACACCGGGAACATCAGCCATGCAAAATGCATCTTTATCATAATCAACACAGGCAGATAGTGTATTAAAGAGGCGCTAGCTGACTGCGATTATTAAAGAGCTTTTAAAATATGGAATTTATTTAGCTCGATTTGCATAGAAATGAGTGTATCTGAGACCTATTTTATGTAAGTACAAGTTATTTTGAACTAGAGGGGGAGATATAAAGAGCCAAGGGAAGAGCTGGAAGCAAAGGTCATGTCAGATGTTGAAATTGTAGCTTTTGTTGGAAAAGAGCAGTGTTATTAATAGTATTCCTATTCCGATGCACTGCATGCAAATGACAGAAAATGCAAACGCTGATTGCAGAGCCGCAGCCCCTCGCAGTCACAGAGCAGGCCGCTATCCCGTCCTAAGGCTGCACACTCACTTCTCCCTAATCTGGGCGCTGACAACATTTCTTTAGCAGATAAACAATGTTACTTTTCAACTGGACATTGTATAAACGTTATTTGCACTAGATTTGGGCTTCAAATGATTATCAAATACAGTTTTGTGTGTAACTCACAAACAAACACAAAATATAAATAAAATGTGCTTGTATGCAGTTTAGAATTAATATGCTGCCGTCATGATAATTTCACAACGTATGTCACCTTTACAAAATATAAGAATAACACAATGGTCTGAGAGGGTTAAATAACCAATCAACATGAAAGACAGACATAAATATATATATAAAAAAAGTTTTGACTGTAATTTTTAAACATACAGCTCAGCACGGGGAAGTATTCGCTGGAGAACCCCGGAAAATAGCTGCTTCAGCATGGGACACTACTTCCAGCTGTAACTCTTTGGTAAATAGGGAGAAGCAGTAAATATCCATTTTGACTGGAGAAACGGGCTCTTGTCTCTCTAATATATAGACCTGATAGAGAGGACATGTGATAATAAACAGATCAGATCATTGATGCTCAGCAGTTACACGTTGCAGCGCCATCTTGTGTTTGCACCCTGAGAAGTTGTCTTGCAGGGGAGAAGTGGGGCTGCGTATGGGGCATTATTAAGCAACAATCTCACGTGGAAGCTTTTTTTCCCCTTAAATAGCAAGATCGGTACCTTTTTAAGCAAGTTTCAATTTGCTTAGGTTTACCCCTACAAATAATTATCTCATTTTCAAAATCTCTCTGGAGCGCAGACAAATGTAGCTGCCAGTCACACGGACATACACACAGGCTCACATATTTCAATATGTCATTGATTGCACAGTGGGGAAAACGAGGGGGGGGATTTATACTTTAGACAGAACTCAGAGAGGTGTTCAGAGGCTTTTCTGCTCACTACGTTATGTGCCATGTGACTGTGGTTGACATGTTAGTCACACTGCAGAATTATAAATCATTAATAGCGGCCTGCAGAAACAAATCAAGGTACATGGTAATTACAAAGACTTGTCTTATAGCCTTCCACAGTGATTTCAGTAAATACATAAATAAATAAAACACTACTCCTTTTTTTTTTTTTATGGGATTGCTACTTTAAACTGCACCTGTAATATGTGCATGCTGAAGGCAGCCATTTTGTGGGCTGTGCCTCCTACCTCAGTGAAGTGACTAGATTCTAGGCCATTAATCAGCTGCACTGTAATGTATGTTGCTTAACCCTGCCATACGGCTGGCTTCACTGTTTGTTAGGTGGCTTGGCCACTTTATTAAAGTAACAATTCTGAAACGGCATGTGTTTTACCTCGCTGAGGTGTCCTCGCTTTGACATAAACAGTCATCGGCGGCCTTGCAACCTCTTGTAAATGTAAGCTATCTTATTCACCAGAGATGCTCCACGATGTCTCTGTGCTCAACCTCCTATAAATAATATATGAAACCTCATAAATGAATCTGATCAGCGTGTGATCAATCCTCCATTATACAATATTTCCATTATAAAACCAGTCAGGTCTCTGAGTGTTGAGCTACACACTATAAATTATTAACAGGAATATATAAAACATGACCAGGTCCGTGGACCGGTCTCTCTCTGCAGGATAAAGACTTTTTTAATAACAGAAAGAGCAGCGTACTACAGCAACCATTTATAGCTACTGAAATGCGCTGTAGACTTTGCAAATACAAATGCTTTGCTCTAAGAATAAATGTCAGTCCATTATAAATGCAGGGAATGTATATTTACTGTATGAGATCAGGGATGTAATCTGGTTATACATTAATACCTAAGCACAGGACCATAGACTGAGAAAACTTGCAGTTGTCAAATCAGATGGATGCGATTTAGGCAACAGGCTACACACATTCACCCCAAAGCAACAATTCTTGTCAGTATAGGGATGAAATTAAATAAAATAAATTATAATTATGATAAGCCTTCCATCTCCTTTTTTTGACCCAACTACTGAATGCCAGACTGCTGGAGGTCATATATCGAGTCCCTGCAGATTCTAGCTATCATTTTATTAAGTACATTCTGTGAAATGATAGGTAGAAGCTCATTGGTTGCTATGGTAAAAAACCATCGATGGTTAACAACCGATGGCCGATGGTTTGACATCTATAGCAGAGATGCAATGGTTCTCTGCCATCGATGGCACTGGGATCCGATGTTTTTTTTTTCTTATTTCCGATGTCAAGGGGCTTAGCCCTGCACCTGGGGTTCACTAAGCCCCACCCCCCATGCTAATTGTCTCACAGCCAACCGAGCCCAGCAGCAGCTTTGGCCACCAAGGGGTTCACCATATATGTTTTTTTGCCATCGACAGTAATCACCGATGGAACAATCAGTGGTGACCATCGATGAGCAGCCCACCAATGGCCATCCCTAAGATGGATGATCAGAAAGTGGGTGTGACTTCACTGAAATGTGGGAGTGATTGTTTGTGATTGGGTGGGACTAGGGAAGAGTAGTGGTGAGGATTGTTTTATTCTGATTTACGGTTGTTTGTTGTTCGTTCCTGTTCATTCCTCTCTCATATATAGTGCAATATTGTATTATGAACTAAATGAGTATTAATGTTTCTAATTCCATAACTCGTCAGTGTCCCTGTCTTGGACACAAAGCCTCCTTAGCCTCATATCTTGTATATCATCCTTTTCAACGCTGTATAGATCTCTGTAGACAAATTCCTCCAAAGAATCCATTTGATTCCAAAACCTACAATATTTTCCCCATTTTTGATTACGTCCTTTGGTGCATCGTGGTGCTTATAGCAGTAAGATGAGTTTTACGTTAATTGTTGTCATAAAGTACACTGAGGTGCCTGCGTATGATCGCAATATTGCATCTGTTTGTCACAAATATTAATATTTTGAAAGGCAGAACTGTTCGGCCATCTCATTGCGCAGCGTGCCGTTGGCCTTAAGGAGGGGGCTCTAAACCAAAGACAATAGGAGACTAAGAAGTAACAAAAAAAAATAGTAACTATTTTTTAGAAAAATAAAATGTTATGAGTGTTTCATTCTTTTTTTCGTTGAACACAAATTAAAAATTCCCCAGTTTAACTTTGTAAAGTATTGAAAGGATAAGCCCCCAGGACTAGTTTGTCATCGTACACATTATACATATTATCAGTAGTGTCTAATTATAAGGTGCGAATAAACGGTGGTACAGTACAGGAGCTGTATCGGTTTCGGGAGTTTTAATTAAAGCCGTATATCGATTGACATCAAGTTGCAGCCAATATATCAAAGCAGGTTTTGTCCATATTTCTGGAGCTGACGCGTCCTACGAGATTCAGTGCGCACAACAAAATATAATGTTTGCAGAAAACAAAACCCTGAAATATACCCAGCAATGACACATCCTCATGGAGTCGGCATTATTTCTTTTCCAGCCCTCTAATCAATGCAATCATTCAGTTCAGGTAATTGGCGCAGTGGGCGGAAAACTTGGGAGCAGAGCATTTCGCATGGGACGGAAAGGGTCATACGTTGGGAGTATCTGCAGCTGTTTTATAAGGACGTTAAAAATATATATTCCCGGTGATCTCATAACGCTCTTTTAGGGGCTTTAAATAATCCTGGTTATTTTTACTGGTATTCCCACCCAGCCACTAGGTACCTTGTATAGGCACATTTACTGGGAGAAATTGCTTTCAAAATATTGTGAGAGATCTGATTCTTCAGCAATTCTCTTTACACACGAGCAAAGCAGAACCTTTACTTGTAAATTGCACTTTGTTGGAGTAAACCCTAACGGCCTGAGCTATAGGTTGCCAGGGACATACTGTAGCCTATTATCTGTAATAACATAACCCATAGATGATTCAAGAGTATATTAGGCAGTGTAAACAGCCCTGAGGCAGGGAGCTGCTGCAGTTACAGGACACAGGGGTTGCTACAGTACAATGAAGCGCTGTAATTATTGCTGCACTACATATCTCAGCACCTCCTGCTGGCCAGAGGGTTAGTTGCTCATTAGCAAAGGAAGGAACATAGGACCTGATTCAGACCCGCTCGCTAGGATGCGTTCACCAGTGCGAGAGATCGGGAAGCGTTCGCTCGCTGCGCATAGACAGCCCAGCAGAGTGCGTTACAAGGAGAAGCCGTTTGTGGGTGGTGACAGGGGCTGGCCATTAACAACGGGGGAGTGGAGGTGCGAACGCAGGCGTGCCTGAGCGTCTTAACGCCGTTTCAGAGGCGTGCATAATTAAGAGGCAGCGTCATAGTACACGTCACCTGGCTGGTTATTACACTGAAGCGCTCGCAGTGCTTGCGGTAGGATATGGTCAGCCACAAGCGCTGCGATCGCATCCGATGTACCGATGGTTGCATACACTTCCTGGAGATGACGTGCGCAAGTGGGCGTCTTAAGACAGGCTGGTGGGCATCTGTATACACAATGCGATCGCACTCTAAGACATAGTGGGCGTGCTAATGCCTTGCCGTGCGATCCTTCTGCCTACACTTATTTGTGCGAGCGGGTCTGAATCAGCTCCATAGTTCATATCAGAATGTGTTGTAGACGGAGCACAGCCTTTAAAGCCGGAATGTATTTCAGCTCATTACACTTGGGGCAGAGAGGTAATTTGGAGACATTGGGTAATAATAATGCATTACACGTTGGTAATTAATGATCACACAGCACTGGCACATTACCCTGTCCTGTGTCCCAGTAATTTTAGAAACTTATTAACCATTATTTTGGATCTAGAGCAAGACTGAATTCTTTGGGTTAATGACTCAGTAGGTCAGTGTCTAACCATTATTATACTGTATGTGAGTCATATAATCTGGTTATTATAAGTAGCAGGACTGTGCATTGCAATACATTTCTTAGCTCATCATCTCCCCCTTTTGGTCAATCTGGGAATTTTCCTTTCCAGAATACTTTCAGATCCTGATATTTGGAAGTTAGAATGTGACTACAAGTGAATTATACAGCTCGATGCTCTGTCCTGTGTCCTTTATTGTATTAGGAATGATTTTATCCTGAACACCCCAGATTTTGTTAGAATATGAAAGTGGACTTGTTATCTACAGGGTGGTGGCAAAATTCCGTTCCATTTGCGCTGGTGGAATCACTGAGGCACGAGGCACTTTACCATGTCACTCATTTCTAGTGAACCAGTAGGCTACATTTTGAGGACTGATGGCTTGACCCAGAATGTGTCCACTGTGCGTTTTATGTAGGTGATGGTGAGGGGGCGGGGGGATTTTATTAATTCGCAATCCGATAAGAAATAATGACATTAAATGTGAATGCGTTAACCTGTATCGCAGTTGTGCTAAGTAAAGAGTCCTACAGCTGATTCCATTGATGAGGGTAGGTTATGTACAGCAAGGTCAAATATAAAATAGGAAGCCGCTATTTCACATCCAGTGCGCTTTCCGATTGCTGTGTATTTTCTGGAGCATATGTACAATACACTCTGCTTATTGTGCACTAGAAGGCTTCTGAATTATTTACCAATAATTTATCCTGTGCTGCAGCTATAAGCAGAACAAACCGTTAATGCAGACTACACAAAGAGACTCCCCGCAGTTATGCCAGAGGGGAAGTTTGGATGAAACGCATAAAAAAAAAAGCGAACGCTATCAACGCTCACACGCCAGCTCTCCGCTCTTCTCTCCTCGTGAAATCAGTCGGCTATTTCAGCCATATTGTTGCTGGCTTTGGGGGCTGAGGGGAGCGGTGATTGATCAAACCGCCCTGGTTGTTAACTCAGCCTTTTCCGGCTGCAGCCCCTGTTGTTGTCTCGGACAGTTTATGTTAATCCCAGCAAAAATTCCCAGCCCAGCAAGCGGCAGACTAAGAAGTTATTACATGTTTGCAGTTCAGGAGTGTTCGGTATGTAAAGGAGCTTTAGCTGCTGAAGTGGAAAGGCATCACACCCATTAAATGGATATAGAAGTATAAATTCTATTATAATGATGATTTTCCTTGGAATGTTTAACTCATTGTGTATGTATAGTATTAGCCAGCAGAGAAATTAAACATTGGAGTCCAGGGAGCCTAATCTCGGAATTGCCGCAGTTATTAAGTATCCGTTTTGCGGTGGATATTTTAATTTTTAATAAAATTATCCACATAATGTACTAAGAAAAATTTGCAGGGACAGAGGTAGCGATAACCGCTAAATAAGACCCCAGGAGAGAGAACAGACCATTGTCTTATTTTAGGAGAAGTAACTGTTTTTATAGTTGTTTCTGAAGCTGTTGGTCAGACACAGCAACACATGGTTAATAATTCAGTAATCTGCGCTGCATATCTGAGTACTGTCACAGTAATCTGCGCTGCATATCTGAGTACTGTCACAGTAATCTGCGCTGCATATCTGAGTACTGTCACAGTAATCTGCGCTGCATATCTGAGTACTGTCACAGTAATCTGCGCTGCATATCTGAGTACTGTCACAGTAATCTGCGCTGCATATCTGAGTATTGTCACAGTAATCTGCGCTGCATATCTGAGTATTGTCACAGTAATCTGCGCTGCATATCTGAGTATTGTCACAGTAATCTGCGCTGTATATCTGAGTACTGTCACAGTAATCTGCGCTGTATATCTGAGTACTGTCACAGTAATCTGCGCTGTATATCTGAGTACTGTCACAGTAATCTGCGCTGTATATCTGAGTACTGTCACAGTAATCTGCGCTGTATATCTGAGTACTGTCACAGTAATCTGCGCTGTATATCTGAGTACTGTCACAGTAATCTGCGCTGTATATCTGAGTACTGTCACAGTAATCTGCGCTGTATATCTGAGTACTGTCACAGTAATCTGCGCTGTATATCTGAGTACTGTCACAGTAATCTGCGCTGTATATCTTAGTACTGTCACAGTAATCTGCGCTGCATATCTGAGTACTGTCAATAATCTGCGCTGCATATCTGAGTATTGTCAGTAATCTGCGCTGCATATCTGAGTACTGTCACAGTAATCTGCGCTGTATATCTGAGTACTGTCACAGTAATCTGCGCTGCATATCTGAGTACTGTCACAGTAATCTGCGCTGTATATTTTAGTACTGTCACAGTAATCTGCGCTGTATATCTTAGTACTGTCACAGTAATCTGCGCTGCATATCTGAGTACTGTCAGTAATCTGCGCTGCATATCTGAGTACTGTCAGTAATCTGCGCTGCATATCTGAGTACTGTCACAGTAATCTGCGCTGCATATCTGAGTACTGTCACAGTAATCTGCGCTGCATATCTGAGTACTGTCACAGTAATCTGCGCTGTATATCTTAGTACTGTCACAGTAATCTGCGCTGTATATCTTAGTACTGTCAGTAATCTGCGCTGCATATCTGAGTACTGTCAGTAATCTGCACTGCATATCTGAGTATTGTCACAGTAATCTGCGCTGCATATCTGAGTATTGTCACAGTAATCTGCGCTGTATATCTGAGTACTGTCACAGTAATCTGCGCTGCATATCTGAGTACTGTCAGTAATCTGCGCTGTATATCTTAGTACTGTCACATTAATCTGCGCTGCATATCTGAGTATTGTCAGTAATCTGCGCTGCATATCTGAGTACTGTCACAGTAATCTACGCTGCATATCTGAGTACTGTCACAGTAATCTGCGCTGCATATCTGAGTACTGTCACAGTAATCTGCGCTGCATATTTGAGTATTGTCAGTAATCTGCGCTGCTTCTGGATGTTGCATTAACCTTCCTTGTGTCTGACACACTATACAATGAGCTATTACTTAGAACTGCATCATCATGTCCTGGGCTAAACACATTACATACAATATATTACTAACTTAGCTGCAGCCCAGCCCAGTCTGTGTTAGAACAAGTGAGTAATTTACTGAGTAAATAATACATAGAAGCCACTCTCAGCGCAGGGCAATTAGTAAGACGTCCCGCTGTTTCTCTCTGCAATTGCAATGTTTGCATTGAACCATCTCACTGCTATGTGGTTGGAGCAATGCTCCGGCAGTCCATGGGTTGTGTTGTGCTACATGGCTGTGACATTTAAGAGCCCTTCAGCGGCTCTAATGAGCGGTACTGTGGTGCGTGTGTATGTGTGTGATATAGATATATATATATATATATATATATATATAATGTATGTATGTAGCTGGAGAGTGAGAGAGAACGTATAGGCTAAAGCTTGATCCTCATCAGAGAGCATGCATCCTCTGATCCAGCGGTGGCGCGGTTTTTCCTCTGGGGCTGTCCGGCAGAGCTTTTGCCGATCACACATGTACAATTTACTGTCAAAGGTGTCTGGCCAGCTGTACCTTACAGCTACCACTTTGGATGGAAAGAGCAGCTTCTGCAGAACTTCTTGGTTGCAGTGTAATTCCTAGACTGTGGGCTGACGTTGGTGCTGTGCAGAGCTGGGGTCTCATCTCTGGTTTGTGGCGGAACTGCACTATAGGGATCCAGGGCCTTCTAATAGGGCTGTGGAGGATATAGAATTGTGGGCCTGATTCAGAGCCGGACGCTATTTGCGGATGCTCATTCTGAAAAAGGGGCCGGCTATTTGAATTGAGCGCTCGCTCTTTGCGGTTTGTTGACGCCTCTATGTCTGAGTGAGCGAACGAAACATGCGCTTGCTATTTTGTAAAGACGCCCCTTGGCCGCTCGCATCATACGTCATCTCCGCTATTTATTAGATTAATCAAGTACATCGAAAGGCGTATGAACTGCTCGCTATTCTTGCGGTAGCATTTTCCTACCGCAATCATGCGAGCAGTTCAGGCTAAAAGACAACCAAGTGACGTGGTCGATGACGCTGCTTTGTTAATTATGCACACCCTTAAAACGCCCGTTTTGACCGTTTGGCACGCCTGCGTTCGGATCTCCACTCCCCGTTTTCAAGCACCTTCCCCTGTTACCACCCACAAATGCCTCATCCTGTCACTCAAATTAGCAGGCATTCGCTATTTTGCGAGCACACGATTTCCGACCGCACTGACTGGTTGGCGCATGCGCATTACAACCCATACGCATGCGCAGATGTGCGAACATCGCTCGGAGCGAACGAGCGGCCGCTTACGAGCGGCTCTGAATCAGGCCCTGTGTCTGGCTAGCTATGGTTTCATTGCTGGGAATCCTTCCTAGTTTCTATAAGGCAGTCACTTCTCTGTGGTCCTGGGGCCTCATTACAGCACTCGGCATAATCTGGAGTCAGTCCTGTGCCTATGGTGCTGGGATATCATTATTGGACTGTGAGTGACCTGAGGTTAGTACCTGTGTCTGAGGATCTGACGTTGCCTAGTTATAGGTAGCACGGCTGGGATACGGAAGAGCCCAGTAATCATTCCCATGGATAAGTCTGTAGGTGAAATTACAGGAACTATGGGGCCCATTTATCAAGCCTTAACACCATAAAAAATGTCAGTTTTCACTGGAGAAAGGGACAATATAAAATTTGGCCTGTTTATTAAACCCCACGAATATAGGCATGCCACATATCACACACAGAATATAGGTATGCCACATATCACACACAGAATATAGGCATACCACATTTCATACACAGAATATAGGCATGCCGCATATCACACACAGAATATAGGCATGCCACATATCACACACAGAATATAGGCATGCCACATATCACACACAGAATATAGGCATGCCACATATCACACACAGAATATAGGCATGCCACATATCACACACAGAATATAGGCATATCGCATATCACACACAGAATATAGGCATGCCACATATCACACACAGAATATAGGCATGCCACATATCACACACAGAATATAGGCATATCGCATATCACACACAGAATATAGGCCCTCATTCAGAGCCGTACGCTCTGAGCAGAGCGCACGCTCTGAATGAGGGCCGGGCTCCATTTTCATGGAGCGTCCTCCTGGACGCTCGTATAGCTGTGGGTCACCACCCACAGGCTATACGAGCGTGCATTGTGATGGCCGCGATGGTCGTGACCATCGCGACCATCGAAATTGCGAGCCGGAGCCTGCGGTTGAGGTTTTCAACAGCAAGCACCGGAGTGATTTTGGCTCTATCAGAGCCAAAATCACTCCCACTGACATCACTAGTGATGTCAGTGGGCCGGCTTTTGACGGGAGGCGTTCCCGTGGGAACGCCCCCGTCAGGGAGGCACGCCCACCAAAGGGGGCATGCTGTCAATCAACATTGACAGCACGCCCCCTTTGATCGGACACAACGAGCGAAGGACTTTCCTTCGCTCGTCGCGTCTGGCGCATGCGCACGACGGAGCTCCCTCCGTCGTGCGCATGCTCAGTCCATAACATCGACCCACTTGCGAGCGGACAGCCGCTCGCGAGTGGGTCTGAATCAGGCCCATAGGCATATCGCATATCGCACACAGAATATAGGCAGGCCACATATCGCACACAGAATATAGGCATACCACATATCACACACAGAATATAGGCATGCCACATATCACACACAGAATATAGGCATGCCACATATCACACACAGAATATAGGCATGCCACATATCACACACAGAATATAGGCATACCGCATATCACACACAGAATATAGGCATACCGCATATCACACACAGAATATAGGCATACCACATATCACACACAGAATATAGGCATACCACATATCACACACAGAATATAGGCATGCCACATATCACACACAGAATATAGGCATGCCACATATCACACACAGATTATAGGCATACCGCATATCACACACAGAATATAGGCATGCCACATATCACACACAGAGTATAGGCATGCCACATATCACACACAGATTATAGGCATGCCACATATCACACACAGATTATTGGCATACCGCATATCACACACAGAATATAGGCATATCGCATATCACACACAGAATATAGGCATGCCGCATATCACACACAGAATATAGGCATGCCACATATCACACACAGAATATAGGCATGCCACATATCACACACAGAATATAGGCATGCCACATATCACACACAGAATATAGGCATGCCACATATCACACACAGAATATAGGCATGCCACATATCACACACAGAATATAGGCATGCCACATATCACACACAGAATATAGGCATATCGCATATCACACACAGAATATAGGCATGCCACATATCACACACAGAATATAGGCATGCCACATATCACACACAGAATATAGGCATATCGCATATCACACACAGGATATAGGCATATCGCATATCACACACAGGATATAGGCATGCCACATATCACACACAGAATATAGGCATATCGCATATCACACACAGAATATAGGCATGCCACATATTTTAATCAGTAGCTACTTGTGCGTCCTATTCGCATCGTTGTGCAAATAAGACGCATTTGATGGGAAAAAGACGCTCGCGCTACCGAGCCACATGGCGCTCAGGCATTATGTTTAATGTGAACAAACCTTCTTTTCTTCTCCTGTCCTCCTCTAAACTTTTCTATTTCCATTTATATGCAGTTGTTGCCCATGTTCTCTTTCTGAAGCTGGATGTCCCCTGTCAGCGTAGTGTAAATGGCATATTCCACCGTAATTGCTGATAATTTACTCTTCCACTTTGGAATCTTTACAAAGCGTGGTAATCCCTACAGCTGGAAAGGCTCGTTCCTCTGCTCCCTGTAACTGCTGAGGTGAGGCACTATCTTTTTAAAACAAGGCAAAACATCCATTTAAAACTGTAAATGGAAATTATACACGGCCATATTAACGAAAGCACAGATAACTTTTTTTTTTTCCATTTTTGTCCGAGGCGGAACGTGTCTGTGACAAGTGAACACAATGTCTCCCTTTCTGTGCTTAGAGGCACGTCAATAGCAGCCTCATATCTCTACTAAAATCTATATGCGCTAGACGGGCAGCGTGAACCCACAGAAATAATGCATTATGCAACTTAACCCAATAGCACTAATTTCCTAACTAAAAGCATTCCACGTGCATGATAAGCTTCTTCCTTTATCTGACTCCCAGTTTACTGAGTAACTATATAAAGCATGAGATGCTGGTGTGACATTCAAGGGAGTTACCTGCAGACCTTAAAAATAGGTTCTTTCACTGAACCGGAGACTCGGACCCCTCATGTTATGGTAGTTGGGACCATATTAAAAATTTGCAGACATTTTTGTACAGGCCCCACTGAGCCGTGTTGTATTGATGTTCCATCACCCCGTACCCACTAACAGTAATGGGATCAAATCATGCCTTAAACCTGCATTCTATACTGACTATAATATCACCACCTAACAGAATATGCCCCCTTGTACTACCATACACAGTATCCAAACCCCTAGGGGTATATTTACTAAAGTGTTTTTAGAAGTGGAGATGTTGCCCATAGCAACCAATAAGATTCTAGCTATTATCTTCTATAAGGTGCTGGATAAATGTTAAATAGAATCTGATTGGTTGCTATGGGCAACGTTTCCACTTCTAAAACCCACACTTTATTAAATATACCCCTTATTTTATTAATTTCTGAACTGATTTCACTGATTTATTCATTTTATTTATTTATTCCTGTTACACCCCTTAGAATCTATGGAGCCTATGTATTAATAATCTCGATACTGCCACGAATATTAACAATCTGTATCGCGGGGGATATTTTCATTTTGAATGAAAATATCACTGCTATGTACTAAAATTAACCCGCAGGGACAGCGGTAGCGATAACCTGCATCCCTGCGAGTTGCATCACCGCCATTTTGGAGGAGTCTTTCACAATTGTAAAAAAAACTCTTCCAGGGGAACCCTACACTGCTCATGCGCACAGTGTCAGTTTCCGCTGCTGGACGGGGGCTGCGGGGGAGGGATCGGATTATCTCTCCCCAATCTGTAAATTAACGGGGCCAAACTCTGAAAAGCTTTGCTTTTCGTAGTTTGGTATAGAGGGGTCAGGCCATAGTCCCCATTGATAATACAGGGGACTGCAATCTGCAGCGCTAATTAGCTATATATATATATTTCTGTGAATTCTCCTGCATTAGAATATTAACTGCAGTTCATAAAAAAAAGTGACCGATCGGCCCCTGTCACAGTTCACTGGCTGGCCCCTGCCGCAATGTCTAATGTGTTTGCAGATAAATTTCCTTAAAGATTCTACTCACTTGTTCCCAGTTCTGTTCTGTGGTTAAAGGGCCTATTTATGTTTTTCATTTATGTAGAAAATGCAGGCAGGCAGAGTGCTAATTAACACTGCAGATCGTAATCCCCACTATTATCAATGGGGACTGTGGGGGTCATTCAGACCCGCTCGCGAGCGCAGGACACTCGCAAGCGGGTCGATGTTGCCCCACTGTGCATGCGCACGACGGAGGGAGCTACGTCGTGCGCATGCGCAAGACCCGGCTAGCGACGGGCTCTCCGTCGCTCCGGGTCTCGCACCAAAGGGGGCGTGCTGTCGATGTTGATTGACAGCATGCCCCCTTTGGTGGGCGTGCCGGGGGCGTGGCTGCCAGACGGAGGCGTTCCCATGGGAACGCCTACCGTCTGAAGCCGGCCCCACTGACATCACTAGTGATGTCAGTGGGAGTGATTTTGGCTATGATAGAGCCAAAATCACTCCAGGGCTTGCGGCAGCGAGACCCTACCGCAGGGTCTCCGTCGCAAGCCCGATGGTCTTGACCATCGCGACCATCATCATGGACGCTTGCATAAGTTGTGGGTGGTAACCCACAGGTATGCGAGCGTCCATAAGGCCGCTCCATTTTCATGTAGGAGGGCCCTGATTCAGAGCGAGCGCTCTGGTCAGAGCGTCCGGCTCTGAATCAGGCCCTGTGATCTCAGCCCTATGTACCAAACGCCAAACAAGATTTTGGCCCCCTTTAGTGTACACCATTTTCAGATGGCGTACAGTGCTTTAAGCCTATGTAGACTTCCGAGCAGGCGATAGATCTTCCGATCCTTTTTCCTGCAGCCTCAAAATGCTGGGGATATAACTCGCAGGGACAGTCGTTACCACAATCTCTGTGCCTGCAAGTTACTCTTGGTACATAGAGGGGATATTAGCATTAAAAGTATATTATTATTATTATTATTATTATTATTATTATTATTATTATTATTTCAATCTACAGTATGCAGATGTTTTGCTATTTTTAAACCTAGGCTATTTTCCTGGCATATAGTAGTCCCTTCCCACAGCCATACACGAGGCCGCTGTGTCGCCATGTTTGAGTGTTTGCTGCAATTTATGGGATCACTATAACATTGTTCCAATAACTAAGCGCCTTCTCAGCTACGTTTTCAATAAGCAGGGTTCATTTACTGCTAGTCTCTTCCTCAGGGTTATATATATATATACTGACATCCTGTAATGTTACGGCAGGTAATGACCTCTGCGAGAAGGCGGCACTGCCTTGTGCGCTGATCGAGGGAGATGTTTTCTGCTGTGAGATTTTATCGCCTGCATTTGTCTCTGGAAATGCTCGTAAACTCCTCTCGGCTACTGTAATCCAAAGTGTATTTCTGATATCCTAGGGGTCAGTGTCACGCAAGCTACTTATTACAGCAACATTTCACCGTGCGCGGGGCCAGCGTATTCCTGTAACATGGCAGCAGCAATTAATGCTGTTATTCCTGATCTTGAGCTGCAATATACAATCTAAAGGAGAATCGTTAGCTGCTTGTTTCAGAAAATAATATTAGATCTTCATGGGAAAATAAATGTACCTTTATAGCGGACCTAATATTATTAGTACAGCCTTAGAGCAGTGTGCAGGTACTAACATCATTTTTTCATACCCTTCGTAACAATATTAGCTATAAACTCCCAATATTTCAGTCCTTAGTCATTATTTACACCAAGCCATGTTATGTTCCTTCCTGTGGGTAGAAGAGCCTCACTAACATGATAATCGCCAATGTACTAATAATTGATTACAGACTTCCGTGTGTGTGTGTAATAATTTAATGTGTAACTGACAGGTCCACGTTCGGATTCTGAGCCTGATTCTGTAGCATACGCAATAGTGATTGCAGCTTCGATTTTGCACGGAACATGGCTGCGAAAATATGCTAATGCTTGCCAAAGCACAGCCGGCATAGGGTCACCCACTGCTGCTTTCTCATATGCATCCAACCTCGTATGCATCGGTATCATCGACGTACATAGGCCCATTATGCAGCGTTACAGCCAGTCTGAACAGCCGCAGAAACTGCAAGACTCGTCGCACGAGAACTGAAGCTGCGTTAGCAATCAGAGTGGCAAATTTATGCACGCCAATGAAACCGCGTTCAAACGGACAGGCACGGCTGCGTTTTTCTGACCACTCCCCCCATCATACCCCCCCAAAACTCTGACAGCCTGTCATTTACTTTGCTAAAGAGTCCTTTGTGCGTGCGCAATCACAATGAGATCGCCGAGGACACGCAGTGCGGCTTGTATGCTTGCACAGTAGCAAACAATTTCTCGACTGCGTCCGGAATCGCTATTGCCTACGCTACTGAATCAGGCCCTCGGTTTTTTAAATAAAAAAACAAAAAATGACTACAACCTGAAACTATGGGGGTATATTTACTAAAGTGAGAGTTTTTAGAAATGGAGGTGTTGCCCTTAGCAACCAATCAGATTATACTTATCATGTAACTAGCACCTTCTAGAAGATAATAGCTAGAATCTGGTTGCTATGGGCAACATCTCCACTTCTAAAAACTCTCACTTTAGTAAGTTTACCACTATGAATGTCTTCTGAAGAAAAAAAAAAATTCTAAGTGCATGAACACTGGATGAAACGTAAGCGCACAAGGTTATTATAAGGTTATTTGGTTTGTGGAATGATCACAGTGATTCACTTTCCATTGGGAAGGCCACTGGTTGCTCAGATATCAGCAATTCTTGAATTACCCACCATTTAGTTGGCCTGTTGATGCGCTTTGGCAACTGCTGTCTTATTTATAGAAATAGGGATAAAAAAGGATTTACTCCTGATGAACAAGCTCAGCAGAGAAAGGAAATTACATCTAATTAATGATGTTCTGATCCCCATAGAGTCAGAAAATATCACTGGATTCAGGAACTGAACTTATTTGTGTCTATTTTCTCCTTGTCCGTGACCCCCTGACTTGTGATTTAATCCCCCAGATCTGGCTTAATCTCTGTCGATTCGGGGTCATTGCTTTATAGTGTTTGCTAAGGCAGGAGCCTGATAACATCCAAGCTGGGATTCATAGCGTTCCCAGGAGGCTACGGGGAGAGAGCAGGGAAATCGCAAATTAAATACTCTGCAGTCATTTGTAGGATGGACCGCTGGGCCTATTCCTCAGCAGGGGAATGGGGAGGTTAAGGCACTTTGTGCTGAGACTTGGGGGGGCGAATGCTGAGCACGGTACCAGCTAACGTCGCTCTCCACACATTTATAGTCCTATTTGTATAAGTAAATGTCACATATTCAGCATAATTTTCTATGTATCTTGCCACCTCCTGTCTATAACGATGCGGATTTGGCATAAAGCTCAGTGGACTGTACTGTCCTTTAAAATGTATATTTTCTTTTTGTTGTTGTAATTAAGCATAAAAATTTTAGTCATGGATATCATTATTTATAGATATCGATATAGATATGTTGCCGTGAGTTAATGCATACATGTATATACAGTAGCTATAAACAAAAGATGTCACATTTTATTTTGCTACATCATGGAATTTAATTGGATATATTCTGTAATGTTTTTACCACTGGTCAATGCAAAACACTTGGTAGTGTCAAATAAAAAAAATTATATATGTATACACAGTGTGTGTATGTATATATCTATATCTATATATATATATATATATATATATATATATATATATATATATATAATGTGTGTGTGTGTGTGTTATATATATATATATATATATATATATATATATATATATATATATATAAAATGTGTGTGTGTGTGTATATATATCTATATATATCTATAATTTTTTTTATATATACTAAGTATAAATATATAATTTTTTTTTTTATATATATATATATATATATATATATTGTGTAGGTCTTTTTAGTTATATAAATGTCATCCCAGTTGTTTTGATGCTGGGTAGAAACCCCTTTAGCTGAAATTACAGCTGTAAGTCTATTTGGATCTCTGCCGTCATTATGCAAGTGGTAGCTGCAATTTTTGCACTTTTTCTTAGTAATACTTTTGGCTTTTGCTGTACACTTGGGCTCATTGTCCTGCTGATATATAAAACTTTTATAGTATATAATACTAAAATGCCAAAGGGGTGAATACTTTATACCCACTTCATGAAAATGACCTTTAGACATTTCCGACCACAAAGCGTAGTCTGTATTTTCCTGGAGTAGACCAACCTCTCATTACATCTAATCCTGTATGAGCTTGGCAGAGTCTGTGTTCCAAGCGGTGTGGCCACTCCGGGCAGATCCTGGGCATAATGACCAGATTCTATGGGGGCCCAGTCAGATTACAGTAGTTGGCTCCAGACTTTTCACTTGTCCAGATCAGAATGGTGAGTTATAAGCTGGGTACACACTTGATAGATATGTCTGCAGGTGGTAGTTGTTCATACACACTGAACAACAGTCACTGCCATCTAAAGATATATCCGTTGTGAGGACATTGGCCAATTAATCTTTTACTGTCTGTACACACTGGCAGATCGTCTTTGTGAAATGTGCCAAATCTTCCTGTAATGTACATAGTGGACTGATCTATTGAAGAGCACACAGGGAAAGGAAATAGGTCCTCTATTCTCCTGTTATCCTCTGCTGCTGTATCAGCATCTGTGTCATAGGGCCTGATTCATTACGGATCGCAACTGCGATTACGCACGCAGACGGACGATTGTTGCTTCACATCGGGGTCCTTCACCAAGCTGTGTGGGTCCAATCTGGTCTAATATGCCCAAACTGGCCGTCCGAATTTGTTGTAGTTTTATCCAATCCTGAATTTCTGTCTTGTAGATAAGAAAGTTTATACTACTCGTTTTTCATGAGAATCCCATCCCGCCTCTTAAACAACATACAATGTACTTCACATTTTGTTTTGCTACATCATGGAATTTAATTGGATCTATTCTGCAATGTGTTAGCACTGATCAATGCAAAACACTTGGTATTGTCAAATGAAAAAAATAAATACGTAATTCTATACAGTGCATTGCAAAAGTATTCACCCCCTTTGAATTTTTCATGTTTTGTTGCCTCACAACCTGGAATTACAATGGATTGTGTGAAGGTGTGCATCATTTCATTCACAGAACATGCCTACAACTGTGAAGTTGTGATTTTTTTTTATATTGTGAATCAAACAACATTTAGGACAACATAACAGAAAACTTCAGCGTGCATAACTATTCACCCCCTTAAAGTCAGTACTTTGTCGAGTCACCTTTTGCAGCAATTACAGCTGCAAGTCGCTTTGGATAAGTCTCTATGAGCTTGCCACATCTTGCCCCTGGGATTTTTGCCCATTCCTCAAGGCAAAACTGCTCCAGCTCCTTCATGTTGGATGGTTTCCGCTTGTGAACAGCAATCTTCAAGTCTGATCACAGATTCACAATTGGATTGAGATCTGGGCTTTGACTAGACCATTCCTACACATTTAAATGTTTCCCCTTACACCACTCGAGTGTTGCTTTAGCCGTATGCTACGGGTCATTGTCCTGCTGGAAGGTGAACCTCCGTCCCAGTCTCAAACCACAGGCAGACTGAGACAGGTTTTGCTCAAGAATATCCCTGTATTTAGCACCATCCATCTTTCCCTCGACGCTAATCAGTTTCCCAGTCCCTTGCGCCAGACATAGCGTTTTCCTTGTTGGCCGAAAAATTCAATTTTAGTCTCATCTGACCAGAGCACCTTCCTCCACACATTTGGGGAGTCGCCCACATGCCTTTTGGCAAACTCAAATCGTGTCTTCTTATTTTTATCACTAAGTAATGGCTTTTTCTGGCCACTCTTCTATAAAGCCTAGCTCTATGGAGTGTACGGCTTATTGTGGTCACATGCACAGATACACCAGTCTCTGCTGTGGAACTCTGCAGCTCCTTCAGGGTTACCTTTCGTCTCTATGCTGCCTTTCTGATTAATCCCCTCCTTGCCCGGTCTGTGAGTTTTGGTGGGCAGCCCTCTCTTGGCAGGTTTGTTGTGGTACCATGTTCTTTCCATTTGATGATGATTGATTTGATGGTGCTTCGGGGGATCATCAAAGATTTGGATATTTTCTTTATAACCCAACCCAGAATCGTACTTCTCAACAACTTTGTCCCTGACTTGTTTGGAGAGCTCCTTGGTCTTGATGGTGTGATGCCTCTTGCTTATACTGACAGATCATGTAACACTTAGATTTGACACAGGTGGACTTCATTTCACTAATTGTGACTTCTGAAGGTAATTGGTTCCACCAGAACTTTTGAGGGGCTTCATAGCAAAGGGGGTGATTACATATGCACATGCCAATTTTCTGGATTTTTTTTATAAAGATTCTTGATTATATATATATATATATATATATATATATATATATATATATATATATTTCACTTCACCAAATTAGACTATTTTGTGATGATCCATCACATAAGATTCAGATTAAAAAAATAAATACATTACAGGTTGTAATGCTACAAAAAAGGTAAAAAGCCAAGGGGGTGAATACTTTTGCGAGGCACTATGTGTGTATGTATGTATGTATGTGTGTGTGTGTGTGTGTGTATATATATATATATATATATATATATATATATATATATATATATATATATATATAGATGCCTGTAGAGGGGCACTCGCATAATTGTATTCAAATGCCACGGTGCCATCCATAAATTAGGTATACATAGAAAGACCCCTGTACCCCAGGGACCAGGCGGCACTCAGTGGACTTCAAAAAATGGCAAACAGATTTTAATCCATAGATCGACGTTTCAAGACCTACACGGTCTTTTCATCAGGATATACATTACATGTAATGTATATCCTGATGAAAAGACCGTGTAGGTCTTGAAACGTCGATCTATGGATTAAAATCTGTTTGCCATTTTTTGAAGTCCACTGAGTGCCGCCTGGTCCCTGGGGTACAGGGGTCTTTCTATGTATGTATGTATGTATATATATATATACATACATACATACATACATACATACATACATACATACATACATACATACATACATACATACTAACTAACTATCTCTCTCTTGTTCCTTGTGTTTACCCTAATTCTGGACAAGTTGGGACCCATATATTATATATAGAGTTGCATTATGAAGGAAGCTTGGAAACTGTATACACACAAAGGTGTCCTGGCCACCACCTTAATATAGAAAGACTAACACACAATACTTGCTGGCTACAGTCAAACAGGAAGTAAAAACTGTGTATTCACATGTTTTTACCTGCCTAAAAACATAACCACAGATAAGCTCAGGTTTGTGTAAGGATCCAATTATAATCACCCCACAGTTCCATCATTGTATCGAAGGACAAAAACAAAACCAATCTTACTGGACAATAAGACTCTACTTGTAAACTGGAATTCCCCCTTGTGAAGAACAAAACTTTTAAATGTAAATCCTGTAATAAAAATAGTAGTAATAATAATGAGAGCGATAAATATATCAGATATAAAGTTAATGTAACAGAGCATTAAATATATACAGATATAAAATAAATAGAGCAATAAATATTTACAGATAATAAATAAAGAAATAAATATGTACAGGTATAAAATAAAAAAGTGAGATAGATATACAGTAGACAGGTATTAAATAGAGAAAAAAATATATAGTTATAAATAAATGAATAATGCAAGAAAAATATACAAATGTATACAGATACAAAACAATAGAGATGTAAATATATAAAATAAATAATAAAATATATAAAGATATAAAATATAGAAATATAAATATATACAGATACAAAATAAAAACATAGATAAATATAGAGATATAAAATTTTATTTATATATATATATATAAAATATGGAATGAGATATATAAACACAAATAATTAAATAGAGATAAATATTTATAGATGTCAAATAAACTAATAATGAGAACGAGCAAGTGAAATATTTACAGGTATATGATAAAGACAGGTTCTTTAATGGGATATTTTTAGTTGTCACAAGAGATTTACGCAACAATGAAATTATGCGATATGCTTTTATTTGCCTGTAACATATTGCCCTTAATTGACATGAGCCTTTATCTCGTTAGGTCCATCTAATTAAAAAACTGAGCTACAATGCGCATCGCACATATGTCTCTGACAGAAACATTTGGCTCTTCTCTTGTCCACTTAATACTGAGTATTAATGAGAGAGGTTTTTTTGGCAGGAAGAACTGACTGCTGTATTTCTATAGCAGATAAATATAGAGAATTCAGATCTCGTCTCATGCCTCTTACAGATTGCAAGCTCTTTCAGCCAGCAACAAGGGTGAACGTTTCATGGGGGTGAAAGGCTTAAACTTTTATTAATATAGATCCAAAGCAATGAGGGGACAAATTATCAAAAGACAAAATCCCTAGGGCCACACTTTTTTGGAAGTCCCAGAGGGGAGTTCTAAGAGGCAAATATAGGGGGAGTGATAATGCAACTTGCGTCTATAACTCTCTGCTCCCCTTCACCGTAGTCGAACTGGCCCACAGGGGTACATAGGAAGTCATAGGTGGGCCATACTGCCTGGGGGCTTCACCACCTCTTCTAGGTTACCTAGTGAAGTAGGACCATTTATGAACATGGGTGCTCGGAAACTACTCCAAGATTCACTCTCCTGTCAATCAAAGTTAGCAGTTAGGTGAACAGATTTTAAGTTTTCTTGTGTGAAAATAGCATTTACAGTACAGCATAAAGTATTGCAAACTAATGCTGGGTACGCACTTAAAAGACGGCACGGTCAGCAGACCGAACCGCTGTCATGGAGGTCGATTTGTAAGCTATACACACTTACCAATCAGAGTTGACGGGTCCTGCGGCCCGTGTACGGGTCAGTCCCACACGCATGCAGATATTTCTGCAACATTTGTGCTGAAGGGCCGACCTGATATGTCTGCATGCAACGTCGTTCACAGACATATTGGGTGTGTACACGCGCCGATGCACTCGCTGTATATCGTCTGTTGATCGAGTGAACTATATATATCGATAAGTGTGTACCCAGAAGAATGTAGTTGTAAAAAAAAAGGAAAAAAGTAACCAACACTTAAGTCGTCCAGTGGGATAATAGATTTTTTTTATTTTTTATTCGCAGTGGCATGTATTTAGCCTTTACTAGACCTATTGCAGTTCTCTTTGGGATATAGGCACTGGCTGGTGTGTACGGGGCCCCTTATTATATGTGCAGTACATTCATTTGGTATATATAGAGACAGGATTCCCTTCATGTGCTATATTATTATTATTATTATTATAAATTATTATAAATTATACATATGTTACATTACACTGCTATCCTAGGGACAATGGTGTGTTCACTACAGTGCATTGCTGTTATCAATGTGGTACATAATACAAAATAGCTCTATATAAAGGAACCCAGACCTTGCACTTCAGTGGCCATGCTCTCTGCATGTCCTCTCTGATGGCTAGCAAAGCCACTGTGGTGGCTAACGACTCCCCATGCCTCAGTGATAGTCTAATTCTTATAAATATCTCATTAGCCCACAAAATACACCCACGCATAAACTGGAATGACACAAAAAGGGGCCCCATCTTTGTTTACACAAGCCCCGCGTCACCCACCGCTCATCTCACCTTCTAACTAAGACACTTGTCATAATTATGAAAGGATTAGGTGAATTAGACTGTAAGCTCTTTTCTTTCCTCTGCTAGAAACATGTTTGTCTTGTTCTGTGAAGGTGCCTTTCACTTAAAGGATTACAGACCATTGTTCCAGCGAGCAGGAATCTGGCGCCATACACACTGCGGCATAATATAACCTTCCGCCATCGGGCTCTTGTACATGGAAAGTAATTGTTTGGGTGTTTCTCATTAGGCACGGTATGAGAGTTTAAAGGTGTTCACTTTCACGAGGCGCTTGTTCTACAGCACAGCAGCCAGATTCACAAGTGATAAGTGTGATTGTCGTTTACTAGAGACGGTGCTAATAGAGGTGTGAGTCGTTCTGTAAATTATCAAAATACCGTGATAAGGATATTTTTTTTTTTTTATTTTATTGTGGCAATTAAAAAAAAAAAAATCCCTTTTCGACACAACTACTAAATAAAATATTGCGACTTAGCCGTGATAGGTTACCCCGGCGACACTGGCTGGCAAAAGTTCTAGTTATTCTAACAATATAGAACCACATATAGGGCCAGTGGCAGATCCAAGGTGGGCAAAATGGGTGATTGCCCCCATAACACACACCTTTTTTCCCGGAGGCCGCAGCCCCCCAGAGCCATCAATGGCCATTCCTACTTTCACCTGCAGGCAACAAAAAAATTGAATAGACTGATGCCACCTATCGGTCAGTAAAAAGGTAGCTGTTATTTAATAACGGGATGCAGTCAGGAAGCCGACGGTCGAAATGCCGACTGCCATCTTCCCGACTGTCTAATACCGGCAAGGGTCTAATGACAGGCGTCGAGATCCCGATGCCCGTCATTTTACCTACGCCGGGAACCCGATGCCCGGCATACCGATAGAAGGTAAGCTGGGCGCGGACAGCCGCAGGGGTGGAGGATTAGGTCAGGGGTTCCCTGGGGGGGCTTAGGGTTAGGCACCCCATGGGAGAGTTAGGATTAGCCTAGGGAAAGGGGGGTTAGAGTTAGGCACCCCCAAGGGGAGGGTTAGGGGGGGGGAGGTTAGGTTAGTAAATAGTTAAATTACTTACCTGTCGGGATCTTCACTGCCGGTCTTTCAGCGTCGGGATTTGACATGCGTCCGGCTGTATTTTATACCGATCCCTTTATAACATGGTGCAGTAACTCATTATCACCTGGTCCCAGCTGTAACTGTCATAGATACCTAGAAAATGAAATCTAATGTCTAATTGATAGGAGCCCAATTTCCATGAGGCTGTCCTGCTTTTTGGTGACAGCTATGGGTTTGGGATGGTAGAAAAGGGATATGGTCTTGTGCAAAATGGCCAAAACTTGAAAGCGAATAGGAGCATAGATTGTTGGACGATCCTGGCCAGAATTTCCCATCTGGAATTTTTCCTGGAATGAATAAATGAATTATAGAATTTGTATTTTCTATCCATTAATTACATATCACAATTACTGCACCTAACACTATGCTTGTGAGATATAAATCATTGGCTTGTTGGAAACAATGGGATTTAAAGATAAATTGTATATAAGTTATATCCACACTACAGAAAGCAGGCAACACCCAGCAGTAAGTAGAAGGAAGAGGGTTTCCAGTTAGTTTTGTTGTCTTTGGTTTTCACTAATTTTCCTCCATGATTAAGGGGCCTATGTATCAAGGTGTTTATTACATTAAATTATGCAGAAACTAGTTTCTGCATAATTTTATGTATTGTTTCCTATGTACTAATAGCACAATGCAGAAGTTTTCACATAAAATCTCTGGCAAAGTGCTAATTAGCGCTGCAGATCGTAGTCCCCATTATTATCAATGGGGACTACAATCTGACCCCTATGTACTAAACGCCAAAAAGTGAAGCTTTTCGGAGTTTAGCCCTGGTAGTTTACTGTAAGCCTATGGGGGCTCCAGGGGCAGGAGAGAGATCTTTCAATCTCTCCCCTGTAGCCCCTGGCCGGCTCCGGAAGCTGACACTGTTCATGCTCGCAGGGACAGCGGTTATCGCAGGGACAGCGGTTACCGCAACCGCTGTCCCGGTGAGTTCACTTTGTACATAGCAGGGATATTTTCATTAAAAAATTATAATATCCACGGAGATATGGATAGATAATAATTGCGGCTGGTCTGTGATTATTAGGACATAGAAACCTAATCCGTGATTTAACACCACAATCGTAGAAATGGATGTTTAATGAATGTTCTTTTGCCGAATTGCATCCTCATTAAACTTGCTGACATTTTATAGCTAAAGATTTGCAGGGAGAGGGAGGGGAGTTATCTTTCAGTTTTTCTGCCTTAAGAAAAGTTGTCAGATTTCTACCTTATTCACAAACCGTCGTTTCTTCTGGGATCCCGTCACTAGAAACCACAAAGTACCGAGCATTATTTTCTGTGACATTTTGTTACAAAACTAATTCTCTCTTGAATGTGGCTTAACAATAAGATACACTGTAAAAAAGTCAGTCTGCATCAGACTTTGGCAGCTGTTGTGGGACTACAAGTCCCAGCATGCAGCCCCCACCAGTTTCTGCCTGAGAGCGCCAGGTTGTCACTCATTCACTGCCTCCGAGTCATGTCTGCCTGATGTGGAAGTTAATGGAGCACGTTTATGCCATACGTGAATATTGAGCAAGTTCCACAGTATAGAGTTACTCTGGTTTTCACATTTCCTGTTAGACATTGCAGGCCCACACTCGCAGATTCCTCAGACTCCTGCATTTGGGCCAAGGGCTATTTGATGCTATCTGACTGTTTAGTCTGATTTTTTTTGTGTGAAGGGACTGTACCTGGCTTTGTCCTGGTGACAGGGATTAGGTGACATGCCTGCAGGGTCTCTCCCATATCTACAACTTGCAACAAACGGAAAAGTGTTTTACCGTGGAACGCGCAATTTCACAGCTGCCACTAAACATCCACTGCTATTGACACCGTGTTGCAGGTATGTCCGCAGACATGTTGGTAGAAGTCTGATTTACGGCAGAAATATTTTTCGGTAGTATTCTATGCCACAAATGTCAGAAGACAGGCATTAAAACATGGATTTTTTTAGAACTGCACAAATTTTGCATAACATTTTCACCTGCAATTGTAGAACTTAACTGTCCTCAGACTCCTGCATTTGGGCCAAGGGCTATTTGATGCTATCTGACTGTTTAGTCTGATTTTTTTTGTGTGAAGGGACTGTACCTGGCTTTGTCCTGGTGACAGGGATTAGGTGACATGCCTGCAGGGTCTCTCCCATATCTATCTATTACTATCACAGATATCTCCTGCTTAACTTTCTCTCCCGGAATGGCCCGCTGTCCCCATACACTAGTAACACAGATATCTCCTGCTTACCTTTCTCTCCCGGAATGGCCCGCTGTCCCCATACACTAGTATCACAGATATCTCCTACTTACCTTCCTCTCCCGGAATGGCCCGCTGTCCCAATACACTAGTATCACAGATATGCTGTCCCCATACACTAGTAACACAGATATCTCCTGCTTACCTTTCACTTTCAGAATGGCCGCTGTCCCCATACACTAGTATCACAGATATCTCCTGCTTACCTTCCTCTCCCGGAATGGCCGCTGTCCCCATACACTAGTATCACAGATTTCTCCTGCTTACCTTCCTCTCCCGGAATGGCCCGCTGTCCCCATACACTAATATCACAGATATCTCCTGCTTACCTTCCTCTCCCGGAATGGCCGCTGTCCCCATACACTAGTATCACAGATATCTCCTGCTTACCTTCCTCTCCCGGAATGGCCGCTGTCCCCATACACTAGTATCACAGATTTCTCCTGCTTACCTTCCTCTCCCGGAATGGCCGCTGTCCCCATACACTAGTATCACAGATATCTCCTGCTTACCTTCCTCTCCCGGAATGGCCACTGTCCCCATACACTGGTATCACAGATTTCTCCTGCTTACCTTCCTCTCCCGGAATGGCCGCTGTCCCAATACACTAGTATCACAGATATCTCCTGCTTACCTTTCTCTCCCGGAATGGCCCGCTGTCCCCATACACTAATATCACAGATATCTCCTGCTTACCTTCCTCTCCCGGAATGGCCGCTGTCCCCATACACTAGTATCGCAGATATCTCCTGCATGGCCCGCTGTCCCCATACACTAGTATGGGGACAGAATTCATCAAGCACCAACAATACAATATATCCATCGTCAGATGGCATTTGCTCCCATTCACAGCTCGCAACCCGTTCCTTCCCTATGCCAAGGTGTCCTGGGTTGCAAAGAGGGATCCTCGGGGATCCCTCCGCCTCAGTCCGGCTCTTCCGCCGGACGCTGGGGCTTCTGTGCACAAGGTGTGACCTGTAGGTCATGCATGCGAACTAGTATCACTGCCCTGAAAGGAGCAGTGAAACGATTCGCGGAGACAGCTGATTTTTCGTATCAGCTGTCTCGGCGCGGGAGCAATAATGAATTGCTCCGGTGATCACATCGAGTTGGTATGTTAATTATCTGGGGGTTCTTTTTTGCACATTTTTTTTTTTTTTTTTTGCTTTGCTCCCAGTTCTGCTTGTGATCCATAATACACAGTATAGAGCACAACCTTAACCAGTAATCACATACCATTGTATTTACATACAGTAGTTGCTAATATCGCCTTCACTTAAATCTAGTATTAGTTAATAAGAATTCTCAAATTCCGTTCGTACTATGATTCTTCTGTCCTGTGGGGAAATAAACAGGGGATCGGAATTATGATGCTTCAACTCAAGTTAATAACTAATATGTGGTAATGGAAACAAGACTAATACCACCAATACACACCCTCCCAGTGAGCAATGCATACGACATTGGGGTGTTTTTACACAGACATTCTCAGCCCATTTACATTGAATTTTTATTTATCTGTACTATGTAATATGAACCTGTAATAAGAGACTGTCTGTCTTTTTGTTCCAAGTTGGTGCAAAATCTGCTGAACGGATTTTCATAATTGAAATGAATCACATGAATAGGATAGGCTACATAGCAGTCTGTGCACAGGGCACACAGTGACATTGGTGAGATAGGTGTGGCACCATGTGTGTGGCTGGTAAGGGGTGGGGGGAGAGGTGCTTTGTACCCGTGGTCACATGAATAGGATAGGCTACATAGCAGTCTGTGCACAGGGCACACAGTGACATTGGTGAGATAGGTGTGGCACCATGTGTGTGGCTGGTAAGGGGTGGGGGGAGAGGTGCTTTGGGCCTGCGGTCACATGAATAGGATAGGCTACATAGCAGTCTGTGCACAGGGCACACAGTGACATTGGTGAGATAGGTGTGGCACCATGTGTGTGGCTGGTAAGGGGTGGGGGGAGAGGTGCTTTGGGCCTGCGGTCACATGAATAGGATAGACTACATAGCAGTCTGTGCACAGGGCACACAGTGACATTGGTGAGATAGGTGTGGCACCATGTGTGTGGCTGGTAAGGGGTGGGGGGAGAGGTGCTTTGGGCCTGCGGTCACATGAATAGGATAGGCTACATAGCAGTCTGTGCACAGGGCACACAGTGACATTGGTGAGATAGGTGTGGCACCATGTGTGTGGCTGGTAAGGGGTGGGGGGAGAGGTGCTTTGGGCCTGCGGTCACATGAATAGGATAGGCTACATAGCAGTCTGTGCACAGGGCACACAGTGACATTGGTGAGATAGGTGTGGCACCATGCGTGTGGCTGGTAAAGGGTGAGGGGAGAGGCTTTGGGCCTGCGGTCATATGAATAGGATAGGCTACATAGCAGTCTGTGCACAGGGCACACAGTGACATTGGTGAGATAGGTGTGGCACCATGTGTGTGGCCGGTAAGGGGTAAGGGGTGAGGGGAGAAGTGCTTTGGGCCTGTGGTCACATGAATAGGATAGGCTACATAGCAGTCTGTGCACAGGGCACACAGTGATATTGGTGAGATAGGTGTGGTACCATGTGTGTGGCTGGTAAGGGGTGGGGGGAGAGGGGCTTTGGTAATAGGATAGGCTATATAATAGTCTGTGCACAGGGCACACAGTGACATTGGTGTGAGTGGTGGGTGAAGGCGTTGCTTCCACCCGTCTGTATAACGCTGCTGGTCATGTGGGCCCCTCCCACAACAGTGCCCCTGTGCAAAGCTATACAGCTAGAACACCTCAAATTAAAAAAGATGTTGTCAGAAGCGATTTCATCGTGGGCGACGTTGCGGGCAACAGCTAGTGTTCAATAAAAGCTTCCTCAATAGCAGGCAGAGCCTGGGGACCATGTGAGAGGGGGTCTGCAAATTCTGGTTTTGCCCCGGGTCTGCGCATGAAGGGTTACTGGCAGCGTGAAGAAGCTGGCCCAGCATCTATAATGAGAGTGTAGCATCGGGCTTTTATTTCTGGTGCAGTGTCTCTATTGGCTCAGCCTCAATCACAGGCGGAGCATCAGGGGTCAGAGAGGTGCGTGCTGAGCCCTGATTGGAGGGAATTATTACCTCTGTAACAAAGGTGCTCTTAGGTCTGCACTAATGGTGGAGCACTGTGCTAGGGATAGCCATCCCTACACTGTACACTCTATTATTCCCTGACATAATAAACAGAGGTTCCAAATCAGGGCCATGTGTCACTCAGCTGCCCGGGCGTTATTTTATTGATGAAATAATCAGCCTTATCGCCGTATATTGATAAATAGGCAGAAAGTGCCCTACAATGTGCTTGTGTATCGCCTTACAATGGAGCTGGTGTGCAGGTGACATCCCGGGACACAGAGGAATGCGGAGAGCTGTCACTCTAGTCATGCTGGTATTCCTGGAGATAACCTCTGTCCATCTCTCTCATCATGTGAGAAGGGCTGCTTGTTCTCATGTACTGTAACCCTGTGTTCCAAAATCAGCAGCTCCTGCACCCAGCCCACCAGTCCTCCTTCCCCTTCTCCTCTATTTATTCCGTGCAATGCTGCAGTTCAATAGAAAATCCAATTGCAGAAATAGGGAGAGATGAGGAGCACGGAATGGGGAAGTGTCAATAGGGCAATCATATCTATCTATCTATCTATCTATCTATCTATCTATCTATCTATCTATCTATCTATCTATCTCTCTATCTATCTCTCACTCTCATTATCTATCTGTCTCATATCTATCTCTCACTCTCATTATCTATCTATCTATCTATCTATCTATCTATCTATCTATCTATCTATCTTATATCTGTCTCATATCTATCTATCTATCTATCTCATATCTATCTGTCTCATATCTGTCTCATATCATATCTGTCTATCTCATATCTATCTATCTATCTATCTATCTATCTATCTATCTATCTATCTATCTCATATCTATCTGTCTCATATCTATCTCTCACTCTCATATCTATCTATCTATCTATCTATCTATCTATCTATCTTTCTATCTGTCTATCTCTCACTCTCATAGCTATCTATCTATCTATCTATCTATCTATCTATCTATCTATCTATCTATCTATCTGTCTCATATCTATCTCTCACTCTCATATCTATCTATCTTTCTATCTGTCTATCTCTCACTCTCATAGCTATCTATCTATCTATCTATCTGTCTATCTATCTATCTATCTATCTATCTATCTATCTCTATCTATCTATCTGCTGGTGGAAATGATATGATAAGTTACTAAGGGGCCTATCTGTGTAATAAGAGTGGGCTGCTTATGTCAACATTAGAAAATGTGTTGTTGTTTTTTTGCCTTATTTAACATTACAATGTGATCTGGGCAGATGAGTGACACTCAGCACCCGGCGATTCTGGCTGGCAGCGGTGAGAGAGCTCCTGCCCATTCTCCCGCCATCCTGTCCCCTCTGCGCACGTGTGTGACCCATCTTTCCTCCCTCTGACATTATGCAGCCACAACTTGCAGTAACAGAATTAAATATACACCGTGAGCTCAGTAATTAGTTATGCTGTGCGTCTATATCTGTGCCCCAAAGCCCCACCATAAGTGCACCGTCGCCCGCAACGTGCCACATGATGACATAGTAACAGGCTTACATAGCACATAGCAGAAATAACACAGTGTATAAAAGTGTACGGCCTCCTCTAATCCGCTTTTACCCTGAGCCTCCTGTCTTTTGTACACTTAAAAATACAAAGCCAAACAATAAGAGAAGAAACCATTATGCAAACACAGAAATATACCGCAATCCGGAGGGAGCCTGAATAGGTGGCGTGAATGGCGCTTTCAGCCAATCCATCAGCGCCTGGTCATTTGTCTGTTGAAAAACACCCATTCAGTCTGACAGACACCGACCATCTCGGTCAAGGTCACAGTCTCCCTGGTATCATCACATCACGGCTCATCTGATAAACCTGAATTGCCCGTACCGAGAAAATACGTCACTGTCTGAGAATTTAGCTGTTTCCAAACTTCACCGAAAGATCTTAACCCCCCCTGTAGAGTAATAAGGGAGCTACAGTGTTTATAGGTAAAAGCAATGACCGTTCCTTTGTAGATGCATTAGATAAGTGCATGTGGAATATCCGTTGTTTTTTTTTTTTTTTTATTATTTTGCTTACTTGTGTTTCTTACGAAGTTCTGGTTTAATTAACCTTTTTTTGGCCGTAACGACCTGACTTACTCTATGAGAATGTGCTCCCTGCAAATGTGCTCCCTACAAATGTGCACCCTACAGGCTTTTATCCTCCCGATGCTTCTGTGTGGGAGCTGCGATGAAGATGATTATTACTATTATACTTTAGTTACAAAACAACAATTAATAAACATAATTATTAAGATTGTTTATGTATGAAGCACCAACATCCTAAGTAACGCTGTACATCTTGGGGCTCCCAATACAAACTACTCACATACAATAACAGGAAACAACCTTTATAATCTATTTTTTTTTTTTCTGAGTCAAACTAAGTGTAGAGGAAAAGTAGAGACTATTTCTAATGACTGTGGGGCCTGTGTATTAATAATTGCGGCACTGCTGCGATTATCAACAATCGGTATTGTGGCGGATGTTGTCATTCTAAATGAAAATATCCCCGCTATGTATTGAACTGAACACGCAGGTACAGCAATAGCGATAACCGCTGTAACTGCGAGTTAGTTCCCTGACATTTGTGAAAGACTCCACCGGGGGAATCTGACACTGTGTATGCGCACAGTGTCAGTACATGGATCCGGCCGGAGGCTGTAGGAGAGGGAGTAGGAGAGAGCAGTTTACATCATCTGTCAATTAACAGGGCAAAACTTAGTTTGGTACCTAGGGGTCAGATTGTAGTCCCCATTGATAGTAATGGGGCCTCTGATTTGCAGATCTTATTAGCCCATACTTACCAACATTTCTGTAGGGGGCTGCCAGGTCCGTCCAGCAGGGTGTCGGGGGCGGTTCAGGTAGGCGGAGCGGGGGCGTGCCAATGCGATCATGTCATAGTGGCCCCGCCCCCCGCTTTATAATGCTAATATTACCGGCATTATAAGTCAGGGGACTGGACTACAATTACGCAATTCAGCGCAAATAAAATCGCGTCCTCGCAACCCCGGACCGCCCACTTTTGTGGCAGGCGTTGGGGTTTGAGGGGTGCCGGCGGCCATTCCGGGATACTTGCCTAGTCTTGCGAGGTGCCAGGGGTGGCACCTGATGATCGGGAGGCTGCCGGCAGTCTCGGGAGAGTAGGCGAGTACGAATTAGCTTTCTGCCGGAAGGCAACTATACATATGCAGAAACTGCACTCTATACATAAAACGCTTGATAGACAGGCCAGTGTTGCACAGAGATATGACGACGTTACCTGCAACAACATAGTAAGATTCTGTTTTAATTTATTGAAGCCGCGCTAGAAATATATTGGCTGCCGTGATATAGCGGGATCATCCCGATATTGCACCAGTTTTCATATATGTCCTCCAGTATTGTTAGTTTAAGGAGATACTTTATGCCACTATGATACATTTTGGGTCTTTAGGAGGGAGGGAGGAAGCACGTGGCCAAATATGGGTGTGGTAACACCCTGCTGTGACCATCAGGCCTAATTTAGTTGTTGCACCACAAGGCCGCTGGAGGTAGTGTAGCCAGCCCCCAGACTTTGTACATGCCCCCTACCTTCCCTCAACTCTCCTTACTACCATACTGTACAATGAGCCCAATATAAAACACCCTGCAGAAAATAAGACCCTCTGAGATTGGCCTGATTGGCAGCAGAAAATGGCAATTTACATTTTAATTTAATAAATGTTACTGTACTTGTGCCCCGGCTATGGCACCTGCGGTATCAGCCTATCTGTTTAGAAGTTACTGAATTACACAGAAACTGTTTGTTTTCTTATTCATTGACATTTAATCTTGTTCTGTCGCCTCTGCACAGAGGAATTTCTATATTTGACTCCTGAATTTGAGACTTTCCTCAATTCAGCGTTCAACTTCGCCCATTGTTATTTTGAAACCTTCACAATACGAAACCAATTATACACTGTATCTAAGCCAGTGCAGACTAACAAAATAAGCTGGTGTTATGTTCCGATAAATGGGTATTTTCCGGAACATGGGAAAAAAAAAAAAAAAAAATATATATATATAATATATTATTATTTTTTTTTTTTTTTTAAACTTCATAAATAAAACACAAAAACATTTTGGCAGAAAAAGTTTCCGTAAAAAACTTTGCCGTTGTTACATCGAGAGACGGTGTGTATATTAGTGAGTGTAATATTACCCGTGTAATTCATCTATCATTGAAATGTGAGATTACAGGGCTGTAATTTCGTATAAATGTGTTTGTGATTTGGATTGTAGCTCGGGGGGTTCTCGCTTTCCGTCTCCATCTGCTCTCTCCAATTACTCCATCCTTGGGGGCACACAAACTGTTTTCTGGCACTTTCAGATGGAGATTAAGAGAATAATTTGACTTCTGCTGAAATTAAACAAGAACAATTGTAAGTTCCCTATGCACTGCTGTAATGGAGAAATAAATAATTCATTTGTGTGTTCTGTTTGGATATTGGCATGTTCCCTGGATCTAGGTGGACTTCTAAAATATGCTATTTCTCTGTGTTCAGTTTAGCAAACATTTCCTCGCAGTCCAGCGTCATAGGCGTCAGTCGCAGGAAAGGGGCGATAAATCGGTCGGGTGTGCGGTCAGCACGGTACAGAAAACGGCAGATTCTGGCTGATTTGTTATGTTTTATTTTGATTAAATTTTTTAAATTCCTGTTTAAATAACGTCAGTCTTCATTGGTGCGCCTCCAGGTTTGAAGTTTGGAATAGAAATAAATTGGCAATCGTATCCTCATAATCATCACCGCAGCACTGAGTATTTTAGGAGGCAAGTGAGGCATCTTTGTGGGTGCAGGTTCCTCCTCACTTGTTTTTTTTTTTTTTTTTAAAAGAATGGATAGTGATACATTGGGGAAACTGCGACAAGTATTTAGGTTTAAACAGTAACATTGTTGCAATGAGGGAGGGTGGGGTGTAATGTGTCTCTTTACATTTTACCTGTAACTACACTAAGTAGAAGCAGCCATATCGTGTGCTCTGCAATTATTTATCCTTGTCTGTACCTAGTGCCGAATTTCTCCTTTTTAGACCAGTGTAATTATTCCGGTGTATCTAATTCTCTCCTACTTATTTCATCGCCCCAAGTCTGAAGACAACAAGGTTTGGGCATAGGGGACAGCACAGATGGTGTAATGGTTAGCATTACTGCCACACAGGCTGAGGTCATGGGTTCGATTCCCACTACGGCCCTACCTGGGTGTCATTCTCCCTGTGCCTGCGTGGGTTTCCTCCGGGTACTCCGGTTTCCTCCCACACTCCAAAAATATACTGGTAGGTTAATTGACTTCATAAAAAATTAACCCTAGTGTGTATGTGCGTGAGCATGTGATGGGGAATATAGAGTGTAAGCTGTGTGCTATATAAGGAAATGGTAATAATAATAAATAATAATAGTCCAGAATATGGGCGGAATGTACTAAAGGGAAAATGCGGAAAAACCACTGAAAATGCTGTTTTCGGGGGTCTTACCGCATTCCCCATATGTACAATTACCCAATGGGTAATGCCATCTCCATGTGGCGTTACAAAATAGAGGCCTATGGGCTTCTTATTGGGAAGCTCCCCCTTGGGTGGAATCCGATCGGATCCCTCCCATCGCCCCCTCCCCCGCCCGTGTCTTTCTGCGCATGCACAGAAGGACGCCAGAGGGACTTCTGGGTGTTAAACCCTGAAGTCTCCCTGTCCGAGTCTCCCTGTCCGGAGCCATCGCAAAGGACAGCTTTTATCGGTAGGTACATACCGCGGTAATCAACCTCGTTATAGTATGTAACCGAAGATGCGATGCTTAGTACATCCTGCCCTATGACATGAATCTTTCCCTCATCGCTGTAAGTAAATGGGTGGATGAGGTTCCTGTGGAGCCTGGACCTAGATCCTGTACTGGTTATTGTGTCCTTTTTTCCATTCAGCAAATAATCTCCTCCGTAAAAGTGTCTTTGCTTCAGTGCTTTGTTTTATTTTGGATGGTTCCCAAAAGTGGACAATGGCCCTCATTCAGAGCCGTACGCTCTGAGCAGAGCGCACGCTCTGAATGAGGGCCGTCCTCCATAACTATGAAGCGTCCTCCTGGACGCTCGTATAGCTGTGGGTCACCACCCACAGCCTATACAAGCGTGCAGTTTGATGGCCGCGATGGTCGAGACCATCGCGACCATCGAAACTGCGTACAAAAGCCTGTGGTTGAGTTTTTCAACCACAAGGCTCGGAGTGATTTTGGCTCTATCAGAGCCAAAATCACTCCCACTGACATCACTAGTGATGTCAGTGGGCCGGCTTCTGACGGGAGGCGTTCCCGTGGGAACGCCCCAGTCAGGGAGGCACGCCCCCGGCACGCCCACCAAAGGGGGCATGCTGTCAGTCAACATCGACAGCACGCCCCCTTTGAAGAGACACTACGAGCGAAGGAAAATCCTTCACTCATCGCGTCTGGCGCATGCGCACGACGGAGCTCCCTCCGTCGTGCGCATGCTCAGTGCAGAACATCGACCCACTTGCGAGCGGACAGCCGCTCGCGAGTGGGTCTGAATCAGGCCCAATGACTTTAATTTGGGTATTTGTAAGTTGCACTGTACACATTAACATTGCAGTTATCTACAACAGTATGGATTTAGGATCCCACTGACTACAGTAGTAGGATCCCAGTAGATTCTAAATGGTCTTATTGGATAAATGTTATTATTTAACACGGTCTGATCCCAGGATTCAGGGGGAAACCCTCATTCAATGGGTTCATAGAGAGGTACAAACACCAGAGCACTTGAAACAAATGATTACCTGAAAAGTACATTACAATGCAGCTTACTGTACACAGCCATAAATCCCACATATCACTCAGCACCCAAATTGTTCTCAGTACTCTCCACTGACTCACACTGTGCCCAGATCTCGGTCAGTATGAGCTGGCGGTTATACTGGGCAATGGTCAGTGATTTCAGGTGTTCTGAGTGTTTGTATCTGGCTATTAATGCACATAGCGGCCGCAGTCTATTACAGCACCAGGTTACAGTAACCTCATCTCACTTCATGAAGTGGGATAATGGAACAGCCACCTCCTAATGATGCATTAGAATCAGCCCATTTCCAAACTCACTTTCAGCAATCCGTGCTCTGCGAAAGGCGTTTTTCAGATTACACAAAGTCCGTTTTCCCTACATCTTTCCACTTAAAAGCAGACTGCTGGCTTCATTGTGCCGGATAATTCATACAGAGAGCAATTTGCTAACTGCAGAACCTCAGCCCGCTTTCCATTCAGAGGCAGAAAGGGTTATTGGCTGAGTATAGCGCACAGCACAAGCCGTATCATTATGATATTGTTGGCGTGAGGGGCGAGGTATATTTTATTATATATATATATATATATATATATAATATATATATATATATATATATATATATATATATATATATATATATATTTATATACATACACACACACAGACGGCGGGTAAAGTATTGAACACATCATTGAGATATAAATATATATATATATAAAATCAGGTAATGTATAGGGTTGACAATGAACACAATATCAGTCTGAACAATTAATGAATAAATAAATAAATAAATAAATTATAAAAAAATATATATTTATTTACTGGGTTACATAATCAAATCAAATATGTGCAGCAATGAGGTGTAAACAATGAAAAAAGTGCATAATTCCTGTGTAATCCTGGGTTGAATAGCTAGAATAGATAAAAATGCTAAATTTGCCTATTCGATTTCAACAAAGTGCATAGGGCAAAAATCACAGTATCTGTGTAGAACCAAAGATCTGTTCCATTAATAATTAATATATCAGTATTCTAATACCAAGATACATATCTTATATAAAATGATCAATATACAAAAGTGCCCATAAAAATTCTATTTAATTAACCAAAATAAAAAAACAATACTTAAGGACAATTAATTGATTAAAAAAACACTTTGGGCTACATTATAATTTATAAAAAATAAGGCAAATATCATAAAAAGGGGACATAGGACAAGAATGGATCAATCGCTTATCTTAAAAAGAGGATGTTCAAAAGTTCACGAAGGTAAGTGGTTAGAGGCTCCCAACGCGTTTTGTCTGCTTCAGGCCTGTGATGGAGGCTCTATTCACTAACCTTCATGAACTTTTGAACATCCTTTTTTAAGATAGGCCAAGAATGGATCAAACGCTCATGTCCCCTTTTGCACTATGCACTTTGGTGAAACCGAACACTAGGCACACTTAGCACTTTTATCTAAATAGATATTCAACCCAGGATCACACAGGCATTATGCACTTCTTTCATTGTTCACACTTTATTGCTGCTTAATTGTTGGACGGATTTGATTTGGATATTTATTTATCTGGATATATATATATATATATATATATATATTATTATATATTTATTTTGTATCATTTACTTATTTATTCATTGTTCAGACTGATATTATGTTGAAGCACTGCAGGCGCTCATTGTCAACCCTATACATTGCCTGAAATCTATTTGGTGAATTGCCACCGCCACAATCCCGTTGAGAGAGCTGACACCCACACAAATTGGGGAGTGCGTTACACTAAGGGCTCCATTTACTAACGAGTTCTACTTGCAGTGACAATTTTCATTATGGTTCACTGCGTTATTTTTCATTTTTTAATGTGTATTTATTAAAACACATCCTATGTGCGAGCGCTAACGAAGATTGCCCCTGTCAGCGCTATTTTTCCTATGCAGATAGCGCTGACTATTTTTTTTCTCTAAGTTCTATTCTTTGCACATGCGCACTGAGGGTTAAGTCCAGCGCACGCGCAGTGTTTGGGCAAGTTGTGGGCTTCCCGCCGGCTAAGGGCATGGATGCAATGTACAACTACGACCCCTGTTTGGCGGTAGCAGCAACCTTCCCTCACAGCCGAGCACACGGTGTTGTTTTTGCTGGGCCGGGTGCTGTACACTGATTGGATGGGACGGACCACAGCGCTTGTGAGCGCTGTTTAGCAGAAGCCAGCACCTGGAGAGTTCATTTGAGGAAAACGAACGGCATGTTATCATTACCATTCGTTAGTAAATAAAGGTTGCCATTTGTTTTCATGATAAAATGCTAACAAATAGCGCTATTATGTCCAAACCCTAAACGTGCATTAATAAATAGGACGAGGTGTTATTTATCATGTGCAACGAGGTTTAACAGCTAAAACTCGTTGGTAAATGGAGCCCTAAGTCTGTTTGGTAACAAGTACCATTAGAGCACAAGGTTCATAAGTGTACTTGGACATATCTGGCGCTAAAAATATATATATATATATATATATATATAATTTATATATATATATATATATATCTCATTCTCTCTCTCTCTCTCTCTCTCTCTCTCTCTCTCTCTCTCTCTCTCTCTCTCTCTCTCTCTCTCTCTCTCTCTCTCTCTCTCTCTCTCTCTCTCTCTCTCTCTCTCTCTCTCTCTCTCTCTCTCTCTTTTAATAGATGTAGACATACCAATATCAGATGGGGATATTTACTGTCCTGCCAACATTGCCTGTTATACCCACATTAAATAAAAGATTGTAGCCTCTTATTCTAAGAAATAATGATTAGTTGAGTAGATTTTTGTACTTCCCTATTCATTTGTCAGGAAAGAACTCCGCAGACGCCATCTGCTTCTATTACCAGGATATTGCTGCACTTACTGTAGAGGGAGCAGTTTTGTGGCTTGAACTAATATTCATGACATCAGAGCTTTGCAAATCACAAGGAACCAATAATGTCACTGAGGTACCAGGCACTAAGGGCGTGATTCGGAGTTGCGTGCTAATGCCGCCACTGGTGCTGCATCTTTGCACGCTGCTGTGGTGCGAATATGTGCAAATGGCCCCAACTGCGGCTTTGCAAATCCCAGCATCTCCGTACAAAGACGTAGCGGCAGCCGCAGATCGTTCAAAGTTACCGGTCCTGAGTGACTCTATAAATGCGCAGAATGGCCGCCTGAACTGAGATGCCAGAGCCATATTTGTGCGCACGGGATCGCAGACGCAGGCAGCCACACTCCCTGAAAACAGTCATGAAACGCCGGCGTTTCTGGTGGCATACTCCGTTACCTCCCCCAAATAGCCCTTCGCTGTCAATACAGACGCACTGAAGCGTCGCTGCTTGCGATCACGGTAATGGACTTTGACGCATGCACCATGCAACTCAGATGCATTCGCAGATACCTGATAATTGCTCAACATTGGCATAACATACAGCTTATAAATCAGGCCTTATGTACTATTATTGGTTCCTATGGGATTGATATGGCTGACGTCTTGTGCCACCATCAGGGACGTCCCTGGCTATTAGCTTCTTTTATGCGCTCTTACTTTGTAGTTAAGTGGCCCCTATTAATTATCATTTATGAACAGATCAGAGCAAAAAAAGGAGCAATTTGCTCCTGGAATCAGTGTTGCAAACTTGCAATGCAGAGGTGAATATGCATTTATTTTTTTGCATGCAGGGTATATTTCTATATTTGCATAGATATATGTAGTGCTTGGACTGGACTTACCTGTATTATATATAGTGCCAGCTGCATCGCAAATATGCCATATGTAAGTAGTACAGAACAGTACAATTATTGCCAGCACTTATCCCCATGTATCTAGTAGAGTGACAGTCCAAGGAATTAATTTGGATTTTGATTAAAACATTTAGGCTGGCAGCCGACGTCCCGGCTCCGTCATTGCCGTAAATCCCACACTAGCATATATGCCTTTATCTCTCATACTGACAGGCGCCCACTTAGCCTCAGCCTAGCTTGTAAGCCACAGCCCTGATGTCCGCCCACTGGCGCTTGATCTTGTCCACTTACATGACAAGCGCCAGTGGGAGGATATCACTTTTTAAGTATTTGGTGTCTATGTACTAAGCAGTGTTAGGAGACCGTGTGAAAAGTGATAAGAAAGTGATAATGTGCCAGCCAATCAGCTCCCAACTGCCATCTCACAGGCTGTGTTTGAAAAATGACAGTTGGGAGCTGATTGGCTGGCACCTTATCACTTTCTTATCACTTTTCACTCTGTCTCATAACACTGCTTAGTAAATAGACCCCTCTTTTATAGGCCTGATACACTGCACCTAGGACAACATTTGGCAACATTTTGAAGCAAAAACATTAAATAAATATTCCGGCGCTGGGACTTACCTATATTATACATATAACCAGCTGCATAGCAAAAATACCACATGTAAACACAAAGCAGAACAATTATTGTCAGCACTGGGATTTACCTGCACTATACATCTAACCAGCTGCCACATTTAAATACAAAACCACAATTCTTTTCTGTGCGTATCCTCTCTGTAAATCTACTGTATGTGCATCCAGCAGAACTATTAGACACCATATGAAGTAATTCCTCATACGTTCCCTCTGATAGATGCGCCCAGTTTTGCAGTGAGGATGAGCGCTGACAATCATTGTTCTGTCGGGGGAAATACAGGCTGCATTAGCATGTAGGAGACAAATACTGGGCAGCTTTGTTTTTACACTGAAATGTAGAAATAATCTAGCAGGCGCCCCTAGCAATTATAACTCTCTGTCCCACCTGCAGTGCAGCATGGTTTTACCAAGGTGCGAATGAAAGGCCTTGGGGTGGGACAGCAGGACAGTGCCCAAAAAGCAGGACTGTCCCGCAGATATGGAGACGGTTGGGAGGTATGCACTTACACCTATCTATGACTAGTACCTAATGTGTCTGTTTAAAAGGCTATGGCATCGTACCCAGCAGCGCCACAAAATCATGTTTTGCTGACTTTTTTTTAATACTACAGATACTATGGGAATGATTCTAGCGACCCCTCACCCACTTTCACTTGGGTTGGAAGAGCTGGTGACACTGTGTGGAATTTAAACCCCACCTCAGAGTGGAACAAATAGACGGATACTTTCCCAGGGCTATGTAGCATGGAAGACCATTGTACTGAGTGGCAGAACAAAAGTGAAACTCTTAACTTTGTTGGCGCGATGTACTAAAGGGAAAAGGCTGACAAAAATCTGAAAACTGATGTTTGTGGAGTTTTGGCCGCATTTCCTACATGTACCAAGCTCCGGACTGCGTCACGTCGCTATCTGTAAATGGCTTTGCCCAATAGAAGCCTATGGTCTTCTCTCCGCATTGTGCACAGAGAGGGATCCAATCTTATCCCTCCCATCATCCCCCTGCGGTGCGCACTTCATACAATGCATGCGTAGTAGGACTCCCGGGTCATAAACCCGAAAGTCCAATCATCCTAAAGGACAGCTCCTTTCAGATCGCAAATCTAGGTACATACTGTTTATTATCATTCTCACTTGTAGCTTCCTCTTATTTTATCCCCAGCATCTCCTGGCCTCCCCTATCTCTTCCCTGGCCCTTCCCTATGAGGCCATGGCCCTCTCTCAGGTGCACTATATTATGTCCCTATTTATCCCCAGCATCTCCTGGCCTCCCCTATCTCTTCCCTGGCCCTTCCCTATGAGGCCATGGCCCTCTCTCAGGTGCACTATATTATGTCCCTATTTATCCCCAGCATCTCCTGGCCTCCCCTATCTCTTCCCTGGCCCTTCCCATGAGGCCATGGCCCTCTCTCAGGTGCACTATATTATGTCCTTATTTATCCCCAGCATCTCCTGGCCTCCCCTATCTCTTCCCTGGCCCTTCCCTATGAGGCCATGGCCCTCTCTCAGGTGCACTATATTATGTCCCTATTTATCCCCAGCATCTCTTGGCCTCCCCTGTCTCTTCCCTGGCCCTTCCCCATGAGGCCATGGCCCTCTCTCAGGTGCACTATATTCTGTCCCTATTTATCCCCAGCATCTCCTGGCCTCCCCTATCTCTTCCCTGGCCCTTCCCCATGAGGCCATGGCCCTCTCTCAGGTGCACTATATTATATCCCTATTTATCCCCAGCATCTCCTGGCCTCTCCTATCTCTTCCCTGGCCCTTCCCCATGAGGCCATGGCCCTCTCTCAGGTGCACTATATTATGTCCCTATTTATCCCCAGCATCTCCTGCCCTCCCCTATCTCTCCCCTGGTCCTTTCACATGAGGCCATTCCCCTTTTTTGGGTGCGTTATGTCCCTATTTGAAAAATGGGGGGGAAGCCAATTCTTTTTCTGGCACAGGGCACCAAAAAGGTCTACTTACGGCCCTGATTAACACCGGTATGTACCCACAAGTGGCACTGCATCCAAAATGCAATGGGTAGTACATCTGTATCACTGGAACTTTGCACCCCCGTGAAACAAGCTTTTCCGTAGCTAAGTTAGATTTGCACACATTTTTTAAGCCTCTTCATTCATCTGTACTCTGCCTATACGATCAATATTTATCTGTCTGTATGTCCCATTGTCCCAGACCGGCGCACGGCTGTATGCATGGAAACTAGGAAGTAGATTTGTTGTTTTTCAAAGCCAACGTATCGTCAGCGGCTTTGCCCAATGGACTTAAAGCGGTGACAGCAATCAATGGTATACCAGCCTGGATTAGCATTTATTTCTGTTGCCGTTTTAGACCCATTGGTCAAAGCTGCCGATGACGCATCGGCTCTAACAAACTTCTGAATAATAAATGTACCCCTAGATGTTTGAATCTGTCAAAGAGCCACATCAGCATGCTTTATATACTCAGATCGCACATTGTCTGAAAAATACTGAACCATATAAATAACATGTGTGCTGCATTTGAATCGAAAGAGAGTATAAAAATCCACCATTTAATTGAACCAGAGACTTTCGTGGATGGCAAAAACATTGATATTTAATGAAATGTATAATCTACTGTCTGTGGATAGCTTGTGTTCCATCTGGTTCGTATATTCAACATGGATCTAGAATAGAGATAGCAAATTGCTGCATATATTTCTTTACGATTGAATTCAGATGCTGGGATGCAGGGACAAAACTTAATGGGTATGAGAAGATACTTTAATGACCATGTTGTCAAGGATTACATTTACCATGCTGTTTTTAATTGGACTTGGATAAAAATGTCCTTCTTTAAAAACAATATTATAGCAAAAGCTTATTCCCAATTTAGAGCAAATTATATAAAATCAGTGACCAAAACCGCTGATCCGGGGACAACATGTTAAAAATCCCTTACTCGCCTCTTCTGACCATTTTCGAGTCGGATTCAGGGAATCAAGATTTTTTTCAACAGGTTGAATATCCCCGATCCTCGTCGGCAGAATGGGGAATTGTGGCAATCCATCGCAGTTGTATGGACCCCTTACGATGCATTGTTCCACCCTAAGTATAACTGGCTCCTAGTGACGGGATAGGCTGCATTCTCAGTGATGTCACTGGCTCCTAGTGATTGGATAACTACATTCTCAGTGATGTCATTGGCTCCTAGTGACTGGTGAGGTTGCATTCTCAGTGATGTCACTGGCTCCTAGTGACTGGATAGGCTGCATTCTCAGTGATGTCACTGGCTCCTAGTGACTGGATAGGCTGCATTCTCAGTGATGTCACTGGCTCCTAGTGACTGGATAGGCTGCATTCTCAGTGATGTCAGTGGCTCCTAGTGATTGGATAGGCTGCATTCTCAGTGATGTCAGTGGCTCCTAGTGTATGCATAGGCTGCATTCTCAGTGATGTCACTGGCTCCTAGTGACTCGATAGGCTGCATTCTCAGTGATGTCACTGGCTCCTAGTGAACGAATAAGCTGTATTCTCAGTGATGTCACAGGCACCTACTGACTGGATAGATTGCATTCTCAGTGATGTCACTGGTTCCTAGTGAACGAATAAGCTGCATTCTCAGTGATGTCACAGGCACCTACTGACTGGATAGGCTGCATTCTCAGTGATGTCACTTGTCTCCTTATGACTGGATAGGTTGTATTCCCAAAATTAGCCTAAGCTCAAGTCTGAATAAGCCCCAAATAAAGAGATAACATTACTAAGTACAGGCTGTAGTCACTGCTTCCACATCTTCAGTGAAATCTGTGATTTCAGTTTATCTGAATAACTTTTACATATAATACTTTGTCTTCCATTAAACTTGATGTTTGAACCAGTAAGAACAGCACACACTGCGCCAGTGTCAGCCCAATAAATAGCTTAGTATTGCTATGGCCAGTTCCACGTTTTATGTTTCTTTTGTAAGTTCAGGAAATGGTGGTAAATCGTTAGGTGTCCAACACTCACATCATCCTAAAGAAGCACTTTATATAAGCTTCAATTCCTTGAGGCTGTTGAGTGACGGTTTATGTTTGGCCCTGAGTGTTGGTAGTAACTCGAGCCCGTATCCAGTCTCAGGACGTGATAATCTCAGAGGCTGGAGACTAAAGACAGTTTCAGCTGTTCATGTTAGAAGTGTGTGTGTGTGTGTGTGTGTGTGTGTCAGTGTGTGTCAGTGTGTGTGTGTGTGTCAGTGTCTGTGTGTGTGTCTGTGTGTGTGTCTGTGTGTGTGTCTGTGTGTGTGTCTGTGTGTGTCTGTGTGTGTGTCAGTGTGTGTGTGTGTGTGTGTGTGTGTGTGTCAGTGTCTGTGTGTGTCAGTGTCTGTGTGTGTCAGTGTGTGTGTCAGTGTGTGTGTGTGTGTGTGTGTGTGTGTGTCAGATCTAGACGGAGCAGACAAAGCTGCACAGCCCCAATGGCCGTAGGAGGCTATTTCTTCTGCACTATTTGAGATATCATTGATCTGTTATGGGAGGCCTATGGAAAAATGCATCTCACTTGAACCTTAATGATCTGCCCAGCTCGATGATGAAATTTTAGGTTGGAGACATCACGGTGGGTCAATATTTATTGAAAGAAGTAGTAAATAGTTTCTGCTAATAGTTTTAATGTACTGGGTTGGGTGCAGACTTCAATGAGGGAATAAGTAAACTCAGTTTATGGCAATAATTACTTAGGGCCTCATTCACAACGAGTGACAAAACTAATAACTGTGCTCCAGCCAATCAGCTCATAACTCTCATCTGTTCATACGTAAGACATTTTATCACTTGTTGTGAATGATAAAATTTGTTGATAAATGAGGCCCTTAATTAGTGAAACAACGTTTGTATCCTTCTCTGATCAGTCATCTTTAAAGTTTGTGGGACGGACCAAAATTCTTGCGAAATAGTCAATCATTAATATCATTCATGTAGTTTATTGGTCATGACACTGGTCCACAGTGACTGTGTAGGGATGTTTTCTCAGTGATGTCACCAGTTCCTAGTGACTGGATAGGCTGCATTCTCAGTGATGTCACTGGCTCCTAGTGAAGCGATAGGCTGCACTCTCAGTGATGTCACTTGTCTCCTAGTGACTGGATAGGCTGTATTTTCAGTGATGTCACTGGTTCCTAGTTACTGGATAGGCTGCACTCTCAGTGATGTCACTAGTTCCTAGTGACTGGATAGGCTGCATTCTCAGTTTAACTGCAATGGTAACCACACACATGTGACCTCATGTATATAAGATTCTGAGACAATGTCATGTTTATTTTATGCTGTTGGTTTATCTCCAAGGGTAACGTCTGAACTATGGGTATATCCAGATATAATTTATGGTAGTTCCCTAAACTTAAAAATATCTATTTAAATCACCTTATTGTGAGGCAGAGGTTTTCCTATGATACAAGCAGAATGGCAGGTTCATGAATACATAAAATCCTGCGGGTATTGCGCTACACACAGCCTGATGTAATTACGTGCTGAAGTCTATCACATTAATATCTGATCTGGTGATACTGACGGTGACAGCTCTGTGAATTCTGAGAAACTGAACTTGCAATTGTTCCTGTAATCCTGCTAAATCTTCATCAGACAAACGCTTGTCAAGGCCCATTGTCAAATCCTCTCCTCCAGGTCAGAGCCGGCGGGCATATCTGCTAATTAATCAAGGTGTGTATTTATGTTCAACAAGTGTCAGCTCCATCAGGAAAATTTCCAGCAATGGAACAGCGTTGGCAAGGCTCAAAAAGGCAGTAAGTGCTCCAGTTACCACGTATACCCATCAACTCTGCGCTGTAAGGATGTTCATGTGTCCTCCTGATTAACTGCCGCTGGTCACGTGGACCATAGGTCTATAATATAATGGTTAGCCTATTTCATCACCAAGCCCAGGAGAAAGTCTAAACCTGGGATGGGGAACCTTTTTTCTGCAGAGGGCCATTTTGATAAATATAACACTATTCGCAAGCTGGTGCAGGCCAAGCCCCCTCCAGGTGATGTCACACGGGGTGGGGCCACAATCATCGGTGGTTACAGCAATGCCTGGAGCATCCTGAGGATGCTCTCGTTAGCTGTAAGGACAGCGGTGTGACCATCTGAAGTGTCCAGGCAGCACTGCCTCGTAGATTCTGGCTGCAGGGTGCCATTCTAGGCACCCTGCTAGCCAGATGAGGCTAGCAGAAGAAAGCTCCGAGGGCCAAACCAAATGATTTCGAGGGCTTTACACGGCCCACAGGCCTGAGGTTCCCCATCTCTGGTCTAAACCTAGCATGGGATTTTCTATTTCCACCTGCTGGTCAAATGTGGAATTTCTGCAGTCAGCTCATGAGCGTTTTTACTCCATACGGCGCGTGATTCCTGACCAAGATGCTCCTAGATGAGCAGCGTACCATATTTTTCTTTAAATTTTGTATCTCAGCCGCATCGCAGATGCAGTGAGAAGCCGTCCAAAGTGTGCCAGAGACACTGAGCTGTGATTTTAACCGCAGAGGATTTTACACAAGTACAAAGTCACAGATGAAGCACGATGGAGCCTGGCGTGGGGAAAATGCCGCAGTCGCTCACGCCAGAGCCTTTTTTACGCAGATTGTGACTCAGTCGCACACAGATGTACAAATGTTGCACACCCCTTTGATCAGTGTACGCTAGCAATGCAGTTTAGCTGCTTCCAGAAGGTTTATTTGTACGAATAAGACGCACATTTTGAGCGATAAAGATGCTTGGTCGCGTGGGGACTTGGTGCGCCGCAAGAGAGGCCATTTTGCACGACTGTATAACATACTTAAACTGTGTTAACAACAGAAAATTTGGGCGCAGTCTGAGTTAATAATCTATGTCCAGCAACAGAATTACATTGTTCTTTGCTAGGATTGAATGTTTTACCTGCGGTAAAAATATAACGTCCCTCTGTAGAGTCCTCTACCGTACGGGCAATCTTTACACAACCAAACTCACATGCAGTGCCGTAATAAACTGCAAATATTTCCAGCAGCTCAGTAAGAATAATAAACTGAGGGCCTGATCCAGCAAGGAACGCAAGCGAGCGCAGGCATGCACTCGGCCGCTGCGTGTATATGCTAATCAATGCATACGCACGGCAAGCGCAGCATAAGATGCAGATGCCCAGCACTACACAATGCCGCCCACTTACCTCTACTCAAAGCCTGAGTAATCCGCAAGACAGCGGAAACATCGAGAACCATCGGAACCATTCGCACAATAGAGGTTGACCTGATGTCGTGCAAGATTTTGGCCACTTCCTGCGTGCATCGAGTCGTCTTTCTGCGTATGCCGCCTCACTATCTTAACGGCGTTCCAGCGCACAGGCACACCTGCGTTCGCACGCCCCCCCTCCCGTCACCACTTCCTGTCAATATCGGAAGGGTCTGCATACACACTGCTTGTAGTCTGCATACCCTAACCCGATCGCACTGGTTAGTTCACGCATGCGCAGTGCAAAAACATCGGCCAAGTGCGTGCGTTCTCTCACTTGCGATCCATGCTGAATCAGGCCCTGAGTGTCTACCTGTGTAGGTGATGGTTCCACTTCTACATCGGTAGACTGGAGCCCACTGAATTACAACTGGAGGAAGCTTGCTGCCAGTTTTACAGGCAATTTGTGTTGTCATCTCTGCAGCGGGGCCAGACTGGCGAATCTGACTTTTATGAATGTTATTGACGCTTCCTGTCATAACACAACAATCACAGTTACTGCCTGACAATGAGCAAAGCAGGTTTATCCGCTGTAAGCCTTTGGGTTTGGCAATCAAATTGCCACATAGGCGAGAATTAATGTCCTTTTATGACTTTCTCTGCAAGACGATCTGTAATATGGAGTTTGTTCAACGTCCTCTAATGCTGTGAAAGATTACTGCAGACAGTTATGTATATATTAATGTACATAAAGATTAAACACGCTGCTGAACATGGAGATGGGACGGAATTAATATGAGCCGCAGAGACATAACAATTGCGCAGAGATTCGGTGGCTCGAATATCTCTGCTTTATTCCTGTTCCTCTGCATTTTTCCTCCTGATTACTGGAGATACTGGGCTCCGCCCGTGTAGGACACATTATATATAAATAACTTATTTGTTACCCAGCTGAGTAACCGTTCCCAGCCAGTAAAGGGTGACCCTGATTTGTAATTGTTACTGTTAAGGCTGCAGCACGTTGATTTCTCACGGATATACTTTCATCCCAAATACTACTGGTTACATCAGATATGATAATATACCTCACCCTGAGGAAAGGCTTCGCTATGCCAGTGAGCCACATAAACTTGTCTCTCATCTATCTGTAATATATACGGCCTGTCAGATGAGAAGGTAACCTGCTATTTACTAAAGATTAAAAAAAAAAATTCAAGGCAACTTTTCCAAAAAAGCTCGGAATGAGTACGACCGGCTCAACATGTCTAGTTACCTGCGTGATCTGTATTCATTTTACTATTTATTATTATTATTATTATTATTATCCTTTATTTATATGGCGCCACAAGTGTTCCGCAGCGCCTTACATAGTACATAGAACTAATAAGTGAACAAGAAACAAGTAACTTACAGTACATTACAGTGCAGGACAGGGACACAACTTATATACATTGCTGAAATAGTGATTAAAGCACTCACAATAAGCTGCCGGGAGTTGGCGGTCCCGTGTTAGGTGCCCTAATGGGGAGTAGAGAGTAGAAGAAAATGTAAAGAGAAGCACATGAGGGAAGAGGTCCCTGCTCATGAGAGCTTATTTCCTATATAATGCTGGTAATTTATTTTTTTAGGTAAAAATAGAAAATAATTCCCACACCAAGGTCGGAACAGTGCATCGCTGGGACCCACGGAAAAATTTGAGTACCCTCTGTGGTTCAGCCTCTGGGCCAGTTCTCCGAATGTACTAAGCAACATGCGTGACCTCTCTCCATGTAGCTGGAGGGCCAACTGGCTCTTATTCAGGGAGTTTACGTTGGAGACACGAAGGGGTTTCCATTATGTTGGTCAAGCCAGTGCTTATGACGTGGCCTAGCCTCTCACCGGGACCTAGTGATCAATTCTTCTCAGTAATATTAGCTCAGCCCACAAAATGGTTGTCTCTATTGTGCCTAAATGATGGGCGACCCCTTTGCTTGCGATGCGATCGATTAAGGTCTGAGCACTTTTCCTGTTGTCAGTCTGTGGGCTAAATGTAATAGGGTTAGGCTTGCCTACCCTCCCGATTTGGCCGGGAGCCTCCCGAAAATCTGGTGCAGCTCCCAGCCCCCTGGAAAGGCAGGCAAGCCTCCTGGCAGCTGCCGATCCCCCCCCCCCCCCCCCCGAGATTAATAGTTAAATCCCTGCACCAGAGGGGGCCTGTGATGCGATTCACACTGAATCCAAAATGCTTGCATTATCAGCATTGTGTAGCGGAGGCGGGGCCAAAATGACCACACCCCATCACGCCCACAAATGATCGCCAGCCACTCCCCCTTGTCCCGGCCACGCCCCCCCACCCTGCCGATCTGGCTGCTCCCTCCCGGAAGGAGCAGCCAGAAAGTCGGCAAGTATGAATAGGGTGAGAGTTTATTAAATGTGAGAGTTTAGCCGGAAACTCTCACATTGGTCGAGTTTTATCTTCAAAATGTGTTTGTGTGTAATTGGCTTCAATCCATGGCACTCAACCATCTGTGGTGTCTTTGGTATGTGACCCCCACACTATTTAATTTTAAAAAGAAATCATACAAAATCTGCAATCACCTAATTATTCTCCAAACTGTAATTGTTTGTTCCAAAATATTGCAATAACTTGTCAAGCTGACCATCCACGTCACGTTCTCCCCTTCTGGTCATGCCCTACACTGACACTGAAAAATATCAGCATTGCTCTCCCTCATTTGGCTCCAGCTATCACACTGGCTTTAAATACACATTAAGCTTCTTCTATGGGTTTAGGAACTGGCTCACTTTAAAGGGACAGAACCACTTCTAAGCCTATCGGTTAATGAGAACCTAGGGAATAAGCTGACAAAATGTTACTTACTATACATATGGTAAATTGGGATGCCATATAACGTGTGTCCACAAAAAATTTATATAAACAATTGGCTTCAATCCATGGCACTCAACTATCTGCAGTGCCTTTGGTATGTGACCACACATACACACACAAATCTGCCTCGGTGAAGGACAAGAGTTATCGACAAATAGGCCCCTGAGAGATTGATACTGGAAGAAGCTGGGTCCTCAGCAGCACAGGAAGCTATGTGCCATATTTACATGGCAATAATCCTGGGTGGCAGCCAGACCAGGAGATTTGCTCTCTCTCTGGCGGGCGCCCTGATTTTCGGGAGCCTCCAGGCCATTCCAAGAGAGTCGGCAGGTATGGTTAATGTCGTTAGTAGCACAGGCAGAGTCCTTGCAGGTTTCAGAATGACTTAATAGTAACAATGAGACCACTGGGTTCTCCGTATTTTTCATGCAATGTCAGAGAGCCCTTGTGATATCTAAATTGTCATTCTGCATTCAGCACCGGGGCCATAAAATTCTTATTGCATTTGTCTGTGCAGTTGCTTAAAATGATCTTCGGTGCTTACAGACAATTCTGATTTTCTAAGCTGAGAATTTAATGACCTTTGTTTATTAAGCGGGGATGGAATGTGCCTCCAAATGTAGGTGGGGAGGGGGACTGAGAGTTTTATGAGCCTGTAAGCAAAACCACAAGCGCAGCCAGCTAATAGGCCTCTTTCATTCACCTTATCCTGTGACGGACGGGCCTGGGTGTGCGCTGAGAGTTTGTGGTGGATGTGTTACACTTACCAGCATTCTGGGCACGGGTTTCCAAACCTGATACCGAGAACTGAAAGCTTCCTGCTGCCAGCTCTCCCTGCAGGGTATTAGGGAACGTCAGCTCTTCTTCTCAGCAGATTTAGACAATTAGGAGAGTTGTTCTCGGTGTTGGATTTTATTAAAGGCGCAGCATTAATGTAGATGTTATATTTCCTGACTCAATGTGTATTTTTTATTTTTTTCCATATGAACAAAAAAGCCCATCTGTACTATTTTCATGTCTGCATTTTCAATGCCGTATGTCCATACAGTAAGTTCCTATTTTCCCCTGGCCTGGTGCTGCGGAGCACTGTGGTGACTTACAAATCAAATCTCTGGGATCCCCTCCCTCCTATTTGCTAGGCCATCCCCTTAAAAACACCCCTTCAATACTGGAACATGCATGATTGGGACAACGCTCTATCTTTTTCAAGTTTCAGTCTCTCACTGAGGGCGGGATGTACTAAAGTGAATTGCTATAAAACCCCAGAATATGCAGTTTTCGGGGGTTTTACCGCATTTCTCAGATGCACTTCGTCATGGTGGGTAACCAGGGGTGCCGAGAGGGGGGGGAGCGGGTACAGATTACCCGGGCCCGGGCTTCCTGAGGGGCCCGGTGGGGGCCCGGGTCCGACGCCGCCCCCCCTCCCTCACAGCAGCCCAGCACACAGCGTGTGCTGAGCTGCAGTTGGAGACTGCTCATGGCTGCTGAGCAGCAGCCACAGCAGTCTCCTAAGCCTGTGCGGGGGAGCGATCACACTGATCGCGCCCCCCCTGGCTTTGCGCCGGGCTGAGGGGGCTCAGAGCGGCCCCTCTCCCCAGCGCGCAGCTGCATATCTTTTTTTTTTTTCGGCAAGGGGGCCGCACAAGATTAGGCCACGCCCCCTATTACCGGGGCCCGCCTTGGCTCTTGGCGGCCCTGTGGGTAACGCCATCTTCAGATGGCGTTACCCAATAGAAGTCTATGGGCTTCTTTTCGGGGGCGCCTCCCCTGAGAAGGATTCAAACGGATTGCTCCCATCTCCAGTCGGATCCCTCCCATCTCCCCCTGCGAAGTCCGTCTTTCCAGGGGCATCGCAAAGGACAGCTCTTATTAGGTGAGCGGTCCCTTGCAATGTAAATCACATTTCTAAGTACATACCACGGTAAACAACCTCAGTATGTACCCGATGAGTGGCGGGATGTACCGTATCGTAGATGTAATGCTTAGTACATCCCGTCCTGGGTCCCAAAACATGTTGTGATTACTATTCTTATCAGGCCCCACAGCAACAAGCTATGAGGCTCTATTGTACAAAACTACACAAGAAAAGTGACAGATGGAATCTAATTGGTGGCTTCACCACCATACGGTACAGTCTCTGTGGTGCAATGCTGACCGAGGAGGACATGTAAGAACTTGTTCCCCTATGAAGCCTCCGTGTACTGTATATTGCTCAGATTAGTTACAAGTACTCTTTGTATCACCAGAATAATTTGTTTCTTGCCTGTCTATCACTCAAAGCCCGCCTACTGCGCTTATTTCACAATGAGAGAGACACAATACACACTGAGGGCATGTGTGACAACTGGCGTGCAGGAAAGTGAGCTGTAGCCCATAACAGAAGCTTTCTTGTACACACTACTAGAGAAAGGAATCGGACTGGGTGTTGCTATAGTTACAGCTACAGAGAAGAGATTTTCACCTCGTTCCATATTTGACCGTGAAATTTTGCACGTTTTTCGCCAGCGGCATATGGTCTTTGGGGTTTCCAGTCCTACCGCCACTGTCCTCCTCAGCAGAGAGCATTGTCCCACATCTATCCATACCCTGTGCATGCTGCAAAATCATTATTCACTAATACAGGGCGCAAGAGAGAATTAACAGCGAACTGGAAGATTGTGTCACAGGAACTTCGCAGCTCAGCTTGTTCCTTTACAAAATTACTTTTGTGTGATATTCTTCAAGGACTTTGCTACATTTTAATAAGCGTCAGTTTATATAAATAGTCCCCACTCTATATTCATTTAGACTTATGGGGTGCCCTGTACCCTAATTTATAAAATGATACATTGTACTAGAAGAGCATTGTTGACTGTGAAGCCGGCAATATACTGTACGATGTATCTTACAAAATATCATTCCCATGTGGATCTGAACAATATATCATACACATCGTATAGTGTGTACACCCGATCCGTCGTTCACAATGGTTGTTCATCACATCGTGCCATCTGCTGTTCCACACGGCAGATGTGACGATGCAATGAACGACGCGTCGCAGTTACATGCAGCATGTAATGATACATAGCGCCATCATACACCAGACCGTGCAGCGTGTACGGTGCAGGGCGATGTATCGTTACATCGCATCATTCCGTCATTGGGTCACACCGTTGTAAAGTGTGTAACCAGCTTGACACACTCATCTACACTATCTGCATTACCTCTTGTCAAACACAAAATATTGGGCCTGATTCAGGGCCGGACGTTATTTGCAGACGGTCATTCCAAAAAAGGGGCCGGCCATTTAAATTGAGCGCTCGCTCTTTGCGGTTTGTTGATGCCTCTATGTCTGAGCGAGCGAGCGAAAAATGCACTCGCTATTTTGTAAAGACCCCCCTTTGCTGTTCGCATCACACGTCATCTCCGGTATTTATTAGATTAATCGGGAGCATCGAAAGGCATCTGAACTGCTCGCAGTGGTTGTGGTCGGATTCTCTTACCGCTATCACTGCGAGCAGTTCAGGCTAAAAGACAACCAAGTGACGCGATCGATGACGCTCCTTTACTAATTATGCACTCCCATTAAACGCCCTTTTGACCGTTAGGCACGCCTGCGTTCAGATCTCCACTCCCCCGTTTTCAAGCACCTTCCCCTGTTACCACCCACAAACGGTACATTCTGTCAATCAAATTAGCAGCCCCTCGCTGTTTTGCGAGCGCACAATTTCCGACCGCAATGACTGGTTTGCGCATGCGCATTACGCCCCATACACATGCGCAGTTGTGCGAACATCGCTCAGAGCCAACGAGCGGCTCTGAATCAGGCCCATTGTCCTCTGTCTTCAAGCTCCCTACAATGAGTGACAATGACGTATATTACATATTATACACATGATATAATGTAACAGTGCTCTGCATGGTGACTGCTTGCGCTGTGTCCTCCCAGCCTCTGGTCCCAGCCCTGTGTCCGGAGACCTGGTCCTGCACTTTGCTGTGCTCAGCCAGAGGCATTGTGCAATTCTGGATTTGCTGCCTGATCTCACTACATGACAAAGCTGCACCCACCCGTGCTATTAAGGGCTTTGGAGGAGTCTAGTGAGCTATACTTGCTGTATCTTCTCCGGATATGTGCTACAAAGAATGACTGAAATCTATAATACGCAGCGTATATCTTTATCCGCTGGTGAACGGGAGATATATCAATGTTTGAAGTGAGGAGCAAAGCTGGAGCATGGCAGGGACGGAATTTCTTTCTGGCTAATTAGAAAGTGTACTTACTTATTTCTGCTAGAAATCTGTCCACGTCTGCAGTTACACAACCAGCAGGGACAATTAACCAGGTGCCAACACATTCATATATTAATGCCCATAGGAATAACTATATACATAATAGTGACAGGTTCTTTTTAAAGCACAACACTGAGCCAATGTTTACGAGAAAGCAGCGTATCAATCTAGTAGAGATAGAGGTCTATGTACTAAGCCGTGAACAGAGGTAAGGTACCAACCAATCAGCTCCTGTCACTTTACAGGATGTGTTTGAAAAATGACAGTTAGGAGCTGATTGATCGGCACTTTATCACTCTCCAATTTATCTCTCTCCAGGGCTTCGTACATCTGTGAGGTAAACGAGTTGATGCATCAGTATATTGCACAGATATCTATATAAGGGCACCAGCAGAGGCCCACAAGCTCCGTTTTTTGGTGATATATCGCAGAGACGTTGGATTTGTCCCTTAGGCTTCTGCCAATATGTTTGAATATTTGCAGTATAGATAGTGAATACGCCAAGTTATAAATAAATACATTTCACTTTAATCAGTGCGTTGGATCTGACAGGATCCTCCTCAGATTTAATAACACGCTGCTGCGGAAATAAATGTTTAACTTGTCAAGTGCTGAAAACCAGCCCCGACGCATTCACTAAACAGATGACAATGGGCTGAGGCAGCTGTGTGGTGTTTACCCAGCTAACAGGGCTCGCTCCCCCCTTTTGCCCAGCGCTGAACGGGTTAAGTCGACGTGACGGGTCACAAAAAAAACCCCCAGCTGTTGCAGCACTTCCCCAGGCCCTATTGAGATTCAGCACACACTGCACGGCGACGCTTCGCAGAGGAGACTCAAACCTCAGCGCGTTAAGAGGGATAAACTGTGACAGTCGCAATTGAGTTAGGACTATAATCCAGTTAGAGGATCTTTTTTGTGCAGACTCACGTCATCTGCAATAATTGGAGCCAAGCTGTCCCCTCTCGCTGAGAGCCACGTGACGGCTAATGCCTCCTCTCAGGGATAAAAAGAGAAGCAGGGGGGGGCAAGTGTCCATCATTTTATGTTTGCCCTGCAGCTAATGGCCCTGCAGTACATTTGGGGACAGTAATGTAGCTGGGATTGATCAGGCCTCCCCCGGGCCTGTAGTAGAGTGGACGCACTGTTGACAGAAGCAGCGATTTGTGGCTAAAATTCATCTGAAGGACATTTGATAATTTCGCCATCACAGATGAGATTTATTGTCGTGCAGCAAAGATACAGAGTTTCCGCAAGTGAGGTTTTGCGAATAAGAAAGAAAAAAATACTACGCAGCTGTTTATCATTTGTCCGGATCGATATATTGCGGAAAATGCATTTTAAAGATACGTTTGTGGTGTCCAAGGTTTGCACTCATTAATTATTAGGTAGGCATAATACAGTCGTTAGCCTACGACCAGTGTTTCTAATGCCATTATTTTGTCTCCTATTTATGGAGTAACATGGCAGCCAGTGTTTTTCTGAGGTGAAATGAAAATCATCCGTACACTAAATATTACAGTGTCCAAATCATCGTTAGACCTAGTAGAACACTTGCTTGGTTATAGCAAACAATGACCTATGGACACATCTGAGATACTATTTATTATTAATGGTTCATAAGCCTTTTCTATGTCGAAATTGGGTGTTAAAGCTTCCCTATGGAGTCTTAGTGTGCCACCTACAGGTCAAGTGAGTGTACTGTAGGCCTTTTGTGAGCGTTTCCAGCAAAATGCTTGTAGTCACATTACTATGATTTGACCGATAGAACTTCTACATCTATCATTCACTCTCTCTAGCTATGTGTTAGTTAATGATACACGTACACAGAGCGAATATGATTTTTACCATCATTCTCCTGGCAACATATCATCACCGCACATTACCCCCAGCGATTTCACCCCTCCTTTACTTGCACTAACATGAAGACGAATTAGACCCCTCTATTCCGTCGCAGGCAGGTTAAACACAACTATTTTACCAGTATTGGTGCATTTCGCAAACAAACCCTGAGTCCCCCGTTGTTCCTGCTAGCCCCGAGCTGGCAGAAACCGTTTATTTCCTCGTTACAGAAAAAAAAAAAAAAAAAAATTCTCAGATTTCAGTCCGTAAAAGAGAAAAGATTTTAAAAAAATGAGCCGACTCGATGTGAAATCTGGGAAGCTGCTTATCAGCGGCAGATCTGTGCGTTACCCAGCGAGTCATTTCTGCAGATGGATAACTCTGAAAGATTGTTTCTTACAGTGACACTGGAAATATGGGTTATGCCTGTTCCCCATCGGCATTCTTTGAATTCTGCTGGAAAAGGGTGAATTATTTATCTGTGCAGGGCGGCGCTGCGAGTGTCTTTCTGTCATCTGTGGGACTGTGAGCCAAGAAAGCAAGGACACGAGATCCTGCTAAGTAATCTGTGCACATTGCTACATGAATTGCAGGAGGCTTCTTACATGGGTGCTGTTTGTTCGGTTACACGTGACTTTAACACATTGTGGATAATCCCCTCAGCTATCCCCAAAAGGCAGTATGGACCTCTTGTCTCATTGTTTTGTCTTCAGATCCCCCCCTCCTCCAAGAAGAGTGGAATTCTAGGCTCTGGTAGAAATGTGCAGATAATCTGCCTTTTAACTTGCTTCAGATTTAGGATGTGTTGAAGACATTATATATATATATGAAATGTTTACATTTTGCGGTAGATTAGACAAGAGATGAGAAAGGAGTCCCGCGCTGGTTCACACTAATGGTGTTAAAATTACCCTGATGCTGTCATTAAAAATGTTGCTGGATCTTATCACTTCAAACCCAAAAACAAATATTTAGTGCTGGGTACTGGGAAGTATGTATTTAAATAAAATACTGAACATCAAAAAAGAATTATTTTAGCAAAATTAAATAGTTAATCAGCTACGGAAATTATTATTAACTCCAGTCCTCGAGTACCGGCACCAGGTCATGTGTGACTGTCTCAGACCCTCCTGTGTATATCGTCACCTTGTGCAGGTCTGTGTGACTCTGTGCGTGTCTGTGTGACTCTGTGCGTGTCTGTGTGACTCTGTGCGTGTCTGTGTGACTCTGTGCGTGTCTGTGTGACTGTGCGTGTCTGTGTGACTCTGTGCGTGTCTGTGTGACTGTGCATGTCTGTGTGACTCTGTGCGTGTCTGTGTGACATTGTACATGTCTGTAACTGTGCATGTCTGTGTGACTCTGTGCATGTCTGTGTAACCCTATGTGTGTCTGTGTGACTCTGTGCATGTCTGTGTGACTCTGTGCGTGTCTGTGTGACTCTGTGCGTGTCTGTGTGACTCTGTGCGTGTCTGTGTGACTCTGTGCGTGTCTGTGTGACTCTGTGCGTGTCTGTGTGACTGTGCGTGTCTGTGTGACTCTGTGCGTGTCTGTGTGACTGTGCATGTCTGTGTGACTCTGTGCGTGTCTGTGTGACATTGTACATGTCTGTAACTGTGCATGTCTGTGTGACTCTGTGCATGTCTGTGTAACCCTATGTGTGTCTGTGACTCTGTGCATGTCTGTGTGACTCTGTGTATGTCTGTGTGACTCTGTGCATGTCTGTGTAACCCTATGTGTGTCTGTGTGACTCTGTGCATGTCTGTGTGACTCTGTGCGTGTCTGTGTGACTCTGTGCGTGTCTGTGTGACTCTGTGTGTCTATATGACTCTGTGCATGTCTGTGTGACCCTATGTGTGACTCTGTGCATGTCTGTGTGACCCTATGTGTGACTGTGTGCATGTCTGTGTGACTATGTGTGTCTATGTGACTCTGTACATGTCTGTGTGACTCTGTGCATGTCTGTGTGACATTGTACATGTCTGTGACTCTGTGCATGTCTGTGTGACTCTGTGCATGTCTGTGTGACACTGTATGTGTGTTAGACCCTCCTGAGTATGTCTGTATGTGACTGCATGTCTGTGTGTCTGTATGACTCTACGTGTCTGTGTCTTATACTCTCTGAAAGTATCATCACTGACACTGAGAAGGGCCATAGTTCTCATCGAATTCCTATGTGATGACAATTGCCACATAAGCAGGTGTGGCCAGTATTCCATGTGCAGGTAAAGAGCAGGCAGTTAATAAAGAACATGAACAAGGCCTTTATGTGGAGCACTATATATATATATATATATATATATATATATATATATATTATTATACGTTGTACATATATGTTCCCTAAGGAAATTTTGTTTCCAAACAAAACGCGTTGGATTTATCCTGTTTTGCTCACCAAGAAAGAGTCTGGACCACGGTTCCGGTTGTCTATTGGACATTCACAATAGAACCTGGGTGAAATACTCTTATTTCTATGCTTTATGTAAAAAAAATATATATATATTCTACATGGTTTTGATCCATTTAGTTCCAATGTAAAAATATTTTAATAGTACACTGATTTTGGTGTGTGGTGCCTGGCTATATTCCAGATTAGGATAAATCCTGTAATGGGAATTGGAATCCTGAGAGAAGACTACACCATAAGCTTCATATGATTCATATAAGTCTTACATTTGTAATTTTAAGTACGCATAATACTAACCTCAATTTTAACCAATTATTTGGTATTGGATTTACTGTGTGTGTGTGTGTGTGTGTGTGTTTGTGTGTTTGTGTGTGCGTTATATATACTCACCTACATTTTGCTAATTCAGATGGCAAACTCCTCACTTAATGCAATTTCCATCTCTGGCTCAAGATGAGTGAAAAAATAGATTCCTACCTGTGAAATCTGATTACAGCCTGGATTAACCTTAAAGTACCAATAATTAAATAATCTTAGGGGATTTATTTTAGCAGATATCCAATTTTAGTGCAGAGTAAATAACAAACGACATCTATATCTATGATTGAGCGGGGCTGATCTTATCTGCTCTGTCACACACGCAAACCTCATCATTATGGGATTGAAGCTGTTCTACATGGATGCTAGTTAACAAGGTAGATTAACATGTTACCTGACCTGGATGGGGCTCCTAAGGGCCACAGTTAAAATCCTCTGGTTACTGGTTGTTGAAATATGTGTTTTACATTTGTGGTGTATGACGATTTTAGGCCTTCGTGTGTAATGACGTGCCTCTCTTTCTTCGCACAGGTCACGCAGATGAGGTGAAGCGAATTTAGCGAGGCGAGAGAGAACCCACGCAACGGATCGCCTCCCGAGAAGCACTGTGCCAAAAGCCTACTCAGCTTCAATAACTTTATCCTTTCAGGAAAAACAAAAAATTACAAAGTGATTAATGAGCACTTCAGTCTGTATGGGTAGCGTGCAAGCCTGGTTAATGAGACTGCCGTATCTCCATCAGTGGCACGAGGAGGCCGCATCAAAGGATTACTTCACCTTCAGCTGTGAGGAGCTTTCTTCTTGCCAGGTGGCCAGACAAAAGCACATTAAATGCTGAAATTTGCACTCCGTGTTTGTTTTTGCACCTCTGATTTTAGCAAAGGCCTTTTGTTTTTTGCAAACCAGAAATGGGCCTTCGGACAGAATTTTGGCCCAAGGACTGGGTGGCATTTTTGAAATCCTGGATTCTGTTTTCACTTGGGCTGTCCATGCAGATAACCCTCTCTCGGGCATGCCCCACTGTGTGCCGCTGTGATCGGAACTTTGTCTACTGTAATGAGCGGAGTTTGACCTCAGTGCCTCTTGGGATTCCGGAGGGTGCAACCGTGCTCTACCTCCACAATAACCAAATTAACAATGCTGGATTCCCAGCAGAACTGCACAACGTCCAGTCAGTGCACACGGTTTATCTGTACGGCAACCAGTTGGACGAGTTCCCTATGAACCTTCCCAAGAATGTTAGAGTGCTTCACCTCCAGGAGAACAATATTCAGACAATTTCAAGGGTAGCGTTGGCACAGCTTTTAAAACTGGAAGAGCTTCATTTAGATGATAACTCTATCTCAACAGTTGGAGTGGAAGACGGAGCCTTTCGCGAGGCTGTTAGCCTAAAGCTGCTGTTTCTATCCAAGAATCACTTGAGCAGCGTGCCGGTTGGTCTTCCATTTGATTTACAAGAGTTAAGGTTGGATGAAAACCGCATTGCTAGGATCTCAGACCAGGCCTTGCAGAACCTGACCAGTTTGGAACGTTTAATACTGGACGGCAATCTCCTTACCAACAAAGGTATCGCAGATGGCACATTTAGCCACCTACCCAAGCTTAAGGAGTTTTCTATGGTACGTAATTCTCTCACCAGTCCTCCTACTGATCTCCAGGGCACCTATTTGGTAAAGCTAAACCTGCAAGACAACCAAATCAACCACATCCCGGTGTCAGCCTTTGCCAAACTGCACAAGCTCGAGAGATTGGATATTTCAAACAACCGTCTCCAGTTGTTGATAAAAGGAGTCTTTGATAACTTAACTAATCTGAAACAGTTAACTGCACGAAACAACCCTTGGTTTTGCGACTGCAGCATTAGATGGGTTACGGAATGGCTTAAATCTCTTCCAGCCGCCATCAATGTCCGTGCTTTCATGTGCCAAGGGCCAGAGCATTTTCGGGGAATGGCCGTAAGAGAGCTCAACGTGAATCTATTATCCTGTCCAACCACCACTCCCGGTTTACCAACCACTACCCAACCACCTCCAACAACTTCTCCGACTACCCTCCCTCCCGAGGTCCTTATCACGACACCCACTGTAGCACCTACAGTTCCAACACCCACTCCATCACTAGAACCCCTCACCGTGCCTGACCTAGAGATCATAGTCACTGAGAATGTCACCCCACCCATCCGAGAACGAATCCAGCTCTCTGTTCGATTATTTAATGACACCTGCATCCAGGTCAGCTGGCTGTCCTTTGTTACTGTCGTCTCCTACAAGCTGACTTGGGTTAAGATGGGACACAGCTTGGTCGAGGGGATTGTCCATGAAAGGATAGTGAGCGGAGAGAAGCAACATTTGAGTTTGTTAAATCTAGAACCCAAGTCCACTTACAGGATTTGCTTAGTTCCCTTGGATGCTTTTAACAACTATCGAGCAGCTGAAGAAACTGCATGTGCCGAGGCCACCACCAAGGCTTCCCTGTTAAATAACGGCAGCAACAGCCCCTCCAGCCATGAGCAGACAACTACGCAGAGCATGGGTTCCCCGTTTATGTTGGCCGGGTTAATTGGGGGGGCGGTCATTATTGTACTTGTTGTCCTGCTCAGCATCTTCTGCTGGCATATGCACAAAAAGGGTCGCTACACATCTCAAAAGTGGAAATACAACCGCGGGCGCCGGAAAGATGATTATTGTGAAGCAGGAACGAAGAAGGACAACTCAATCCTGGAGATGACGGAAACCAGCTTTCAGATAGTCTCCTTAAACAATGACCAGCTCCTTAAAGGAGGTTTCAGACTGCAGCCCATATACGCCCCAAATGGGGGCATTACTTACACAGACTGTCACATCCCCAATAATTTGAGGTACTGCAACAATAGCAGTGTGCCAGACTTGGAGCACTGCCACACGTGATAACATTACACTCTGTGCTTTGGTACATGCCAAGCTAGGAAGCAAAAGACTGACTTTGCATAAGCAGAACAAAGACACAAAATAATTTACATTTGATAAATGTTAGGCAGATGCATTTGTGCATCAGAATACTCTGTAATTTATACGGTGTACTATATAATGGAATTTAAAACAAAAAGTGCTATCTTTTCTATTCCCAGTTCATTGCAAACAGTTTTGTAACTCTTTGCTTTTTAAATCTTTAAAAATGCTGAAGTACTGTACAGGGTTGTACAATAATAACCCGTTTGCCATGATAAAGAAATGACCAGTTGTGTATTTTTTTCTTTTTGTATATTGCAGTCTCATACATGAATACTCACATGGTATGAACAGGGGTGATACACTAAATATCTGCGTGATCACAGTGGCTGACTGTGAACTTAGAGACATCCTGGAATGGCCGGATTAAGGTCTGTGGGGGCCCTGGGGCAACTAATTTGTGGGGCCCCTAACAATAAAAAGACTAATAAGATGGCGATATTATCAAAAAGTATAATGGAGCTATGAGTTAACACACGGTAGCCACAGGCTTACCACGCTCAGGAAGATAATTACAACACAATAAATTATATATATATATATATATATATATATATATATACACTAGGCGCTGGAAAGTAGAATCTCTTCAATCACCACTACAGCAGCAGTAGACGGGTAGCCAGCCCAGTACCAAACAGAAACTTATACAGCGCAATAGTGGCTGAAATAACTGTCACACAACCATTAAATAAATCTTTTTTATTTAAAAAATATATGATACAAAAAAAATCCACATAGATATCTATATTAGCGTCTCACCATCTTACTGCTATACATGTAGTAATCTCATCTATTCTGGATAACCTTTTTACAAATAAAGGCCCTCATTCAGAGCCACTCGCTAGCGGCAGTACGCTCGTTCCGAGCGATGTTCGCACATCTGCGCATGCGTACGGTTTTTAGTACGCATGCGCGAACCAGTCAGTGCGGCCGAAAATCGTTGGTACGCAATATAGCGAGGGCCTGCTATTTTGAGTGACAGAATGAGGCGTATGTGGGTGGTAACAGGGGAAGGTGCTTGAAAACGGGGAGTGGAGATCCGAACGCAGGCGTGCTTAAAGGTCAAAACGGGCGTTTTAAGGGAGTGCATAATTAATACAGCAGCGTCATTGACCACGTCACTTGGTTTTTTTTAACTCAGAACTGCTCGCAAAATAGCGGTTGAAAACACCAACCACAAGAATAGCGAGCAGTTCATACGCTGTACGATGTACTCGATTAATCTAATAAATAGCGGACATGACGTATGGTGCGTGCGGCCAGGGGGCGTTTTTATCAAAAAAACGAGCGTATGTTTTGCTCGCTCGTTCAGACTTAGAGGTGGGAACAGACTGCAATTTGCGAACGGATCATTTGAATAGCCACCCCTTGTTTTTGAACGAACGACCACAAATAGCGAACGGCTCTGAATCAGGCCCAAAGTTGATAAGTAATTATATCCAATAATTCCAAGGTTAATATTCTATTTCAGTAGTTCTTATTCAAGCCCAATGTTGTAAGTGACAATTTATAGATACACAGGAAATGTCCAGGTCAGCCAATGAAATTAAGGCCGATTGAAAATACATCTATTGTAACTTGGACCTATTTCCTTTAAAAATATCTGGCTCATCTGAAGAAACGCATCAGAAAGTCGGCTTGGGAGTCCACAGTCCTCCATGAATAGCCACAAAGGATAACGCATAGCGCCCCTGTCATTTACCGCCCAGCCCCTCCATAATATGCTGATACCGCTCCGGCGGGTCATACATCTACTCCACAGTCTGTAAAGTGACAGGAGCTGATTGGTTGGTACTTTATATCTACTTTCAGCAAGGCTCAGTACAAAGACCCCTCTATCCTGAGGAAAAGATAAGTGCTGAGTGACAATTGTATCTTCTATTGATGCATGGTAGATTATCAGCAAGCATACTCTCTATTAGGCGTTGGTCAGGTTACATCTTATATAGACACATTATACACTCACTACAACATCAGTAGTGACCAATCATAATCAGACATGAATAAATTATGGAGCGTACACACGGTCAGATTTGTCAGATTTGTCAGATGAACGATTGAACGATTAAACGATCTGAACGATTTGAACGATTTTACCAAAGTTTTGAACGATTTGAACGATTTTTAACTGCATTAAAATGAATGGAATCGTCCAAGTCTGACTGCAAACACATCAGATGTCAGAAATCGTTATCTGACCATCGGGAACGCGCATCGTTGATCGTCCATCGTTCAGGCATGTCAGATATGAACGATTTTCCTTCAGATATGAACGACTGAACGATTTTTAAATCGTTATCGTTCATATCTGAAGGAAAAATCTGATCGTGTGTATGCACCATTAATGAATTCAACCAATAATACAATTGACCAATAGCATAATTGGTATCAACCTCTATTCTCCCATAAGTGGGCGGACAGAACCGCTATTCAGATTAGTTTTTTGAATAAATCATTAATCTAACTAAAGGGGAAAGTCTAATAATTTTTATAGCATTATTTATTGACCTAAAATCTAAGCCCTTGCTAGGTTCCCCAACATCACCACAATTTAATGCAGAGACCTCACATTGTGGTAGCAATATTTTAATAGCCATCACCAACCCCACATAATATAATGCATACTTGCAGGTGACTACCGAATTAAGGATAGGAGGCCAATCTCCCGGGCCCCACCCCTCCTCCTTGTAAAGAGTGCAGAGTCCAGAGCGGAGGGAGATCCAGAAAGTAGAGAAATACTAATACAGGACTCAACAAATATTTTATAATCTATGACCCTGCCTAAAAATGTATTATTAAGGCAATTAAAAAAAAAAATTGTATAATGCCTGCTAAGAAATATCACACCACATTTATATAGCCTTGTGTAATAGCCTGCCAGATGCAGATATGGTCACAATTTTATAGGGTCAGCCTGTATTATTAATGTGACAATAATTTACAAGGCAAACCTTTGAAATTATTGCTGCTTTAAAAATGTGGTCTAACGTGCAGCAATCGTGCCTACATCTTGCAGACTATTACATATAGCCCATAGAATGACCAAACCATGGGCATCTTCTGTAACCGGCTCAATCATCTTTTTCATCTCACTTCTCTATCCCCCCTTCAAGTCCATGCTCTAAGCCACAGGTTCTCAAACTCGGTCCTCAGGACCCCACACAGTGCATGTTTTCCAGGTCTCTTCACAGAATCAAAAGTGAAATAATTATAACCACCTGTGGATCTTTTAGAATGTATCAATGATTACACCTGTGCACCTGCTGGGTGACCTGGAAAACGTGACCTGTGTGGGGTCCTGAGGACCGAGTTTGAGAACCACTGCTCTAAGACATTCACCCCCTCCTCACCTACATCGCTTCCCCATTCCACTGACTCCCTCATCACTCTCCTCTTCTCATAATCCCCATAGAAACTGCCCTACGTTCTCTTGCTACTAATAAAGAAGGCAGACATTAAAGACGAATAGATGGGACCTGTACAACCTTCAAAGAACCATGGGACTTCTGCAACCGATGGAGAACCATCGGTTGGGACCTACAAGGGGCATACAGACATAGGTAGGATAGACAGGATTAAAATTGAAAGATCAAATAAACAGGACAGGCAGACAGAAGAGCTGACAAAAGCACAGGGGACAATGATGAAATAATTGCTGTGGCGATCTGGGCTGTCACACTGGATTGCTGTGTAATAAGTGCAGGCTAAGGGCCACACACATTTTTTTCTGCCACCTGCCTACTCAATTTAATTTTGTGATGGAGGCAGAGGTAGTTGGTCCCAGGCCCCATACCAGCCACACGGGGAACTGGCACATGTGGAGGGGAAGAATGGATTTGCTGGCTGGTCTCCACCTACAAATAACCTCACCAAAACCAGCCCTCTGTATGCCTCAAATCCATTCCTAATTTAAAACAAATTTGATGACGGTATAAATGGAACCTACACTTATCTTTCCCAATAAAGAGATTAATCACACTTGGGAAGTTTTCATCCAATTTTGATCTCATAGTAATGTCATGAAAACTACATTAAATCTAGGCAGGTAGAAACCTGTAGTCCTAGTGTCATCTCTCTTTTTTGATGAGGACGCTCTTCCTTCTGTTGTCTATTTTGCCGCATTTTCCACGTGGATCTGCTACTCTTACAGAATGGGTAGAGTTTGTCATCGGCATTGTACATGTACAATGGTTCTTCATTAGTTGCAGAGGTCCCATGGTTCTTCGTTGGTTGTACAGGTCCCATAGTTCTTCATTGGTTGTACAGGTACCATTACTCTCCACCAATTGTAGAGGTCCCATGGCTGTACATGTCCTGGTGTACTTACATTTACATGTAGGAATAAAAATGATACTTCTATAAACAAAAAATACAGTATGTGAAAAACAAAGGCAACGTTGATAGGAACATGGAATTCCCTACATGTATTGCACTCTGCCGACTTTGTTGGAAGGCCATTCCACCTCTCTACTACCCATTCAGTAAAGAAATTATTCCTCAAATATCCCTTAAAACAGGGTCCCTCAAGTTTCACTCATTGGACTTGATAAAATTGGTGATATATTTATTTCCAAGCTTCAATCATATCTGCCACAACTGTCTCCGCTCTAAGCTGCCCACGTTTAGATCCTGTAGTATTTCTGCCCTACTTGAAACATTTGGTTACGTATTTGTGCAATATGCGTCCGTTTCCGCAAAGCCCAAAACATGACGTGAAATAACTAATCCCTGCGAAGGGACAATAAACAGAAATCGGGTCATGACAATGATTCCATTATTCAAGTATCGCTACTATAAACAACATTTGCATGGTCTGCAAAGAAGGCTGGGTTTGGTGGCCTTTTAATAAATATTGTGGAGTTGACCCATAAATGGGACCTTCATGTTTAGCTGAGGATCCCACTTATCGGTCACTAAAGATCAGAAAAAGTAAAACAAAACATTCACCAATTGTATAAAACGATACAGGACAAATAAAAGAGTATAAACCACAGACTGCACCGTACAGTACTGGCCACATGTATGATTAAATCCTCATAATGTGGTCTTCCCATTGCGTCATAAGCTATCATCTGCTCTAGTGCAAGGACCCACGTCTGGAGCCCCAGCAAGACTGTGACGGTCAGAGAGCAGAACGACCTTATGCCAATTGCTGTGTAATCTGCATTCATACACTGGGTGTTTGGGGAGAGCTACAATAAAGAGAATGGTCTGAGCTAATTGATTAATGATCTGTGGTTATTGGAACTGGTGTGGAATATCAATGTCTGCAATAATGATTGGTTAAAGCTCTGCGATCTATCGGGATTCTTCAGACGTAAATCAATATTATTATGCTGTGGAATACATCCCAGTCACCAGTTACATCTGTCCCTATAATGTCTGGTTTGGTGGTGCTGTATATGCAGGTCTCACATCAATAGTCCTGTCATTAGTGTACATTGTAAAAGAAAAAGATTGTCATGCTAATCACTCCGTCTTCCAAGGGACAAACTACTTGTTGACTCATTTGCAGCAAATAAAAAAAAAATTGTGTTCTCTTTATTTTTAAATGACCTCACACATACAACGCAGCCGCCATTTTGTGGGCTGGACTAATATTCATCAGAATATTCATGAGAGCGCATCTTATCAATTTCATGGGAGCCAGCACCTCATGAATATGTCAGGGCCTCATGAATATTAGTCTGGCAGTGCCTCAGTGATGTCACTGCTTCCTAACCAAAATAATAGACTGCAGGCTGGTCTATCCCACAAAATGGCTTCCGCCACTGGATGCTGGTGGTAAGCCCACTTTAACATTTATTAAAAATGCATTCTATTAAAAAATATATATATCTGCCTGCTGTATACAGTGTTTGCCATTTGTGCTACGCCAGAAATTCAACTTAGATAATGAAAGAAGTAGCAGCACCACCCCTCCTCCAGCTACACAGACTAGTGAAGAGAACCTACCGTCCTGCTGACGGGGACAACACAACTCATATGAATGAGACTTACCTGCTGGCCGTCCCTGCCCAATACAATTGTTTGTAAATTAGCACCACCCCCCTAAACAGTACTGAGAATGTAAGAAGACAGTGGGTGATTTGGACCTGGATTGTCAATGGATGGATATAACCTATGAGGAGCCTTCTTGGATTCCTGATATACATCACTTGGGAGGCAGCAGACTGTAATCTGAATTTCCAGTTTGGGTACTTGTGTACTTTACGGACTCATTGCAGAGTACCCAAGTGTCCTACACTCATTATTATTATCAATCATGGTAATGTCTAAATCCCCTTCAGGGAGAGGACCCTGACGTCATCAGCCAGTGTCCAGCATCATTCCCAGTGTCCAGCATCATTCCAAGTGTCCAGTGTCATTCCCAGTGTCCAGCATCATTCCCTACTTTCCAAGTGGGCATAGAGGGGGAATTTAACCTTGTGGCGAGCCCACGAGGGGACAACTTTCTTCTTTAGGTGGGGACAACTTTCGGTACTTGTGTACGTAAAGTACACAAGTACAATTTAAAACATTCCTTGGGTTCTCTCTGCAATCAGTCCGTAAAGTACACAAGTACCTCAGTTTCCAAACAAAAAATAAGTTTATGCACAACTTTTGCTGGTTTAAGTCTCTCTACATGTTATTTGTATTTCTTGTTATTCTAAAGCTTCCCGGGGAATAATACTGCCCAAAGATCATTATGGTTGACTACAGCAAACTCATTACTTGTAAAATTGGTCTATAAAGAAGTGACAATTACGTTCTCTGTATTGTGATGTCACATTACTGATGTATTATACATTACACCAGGCTGTATATGATTTGCATCATCATCGCATTGTGTAGTGGAGATTTGGCCATAATGATGCGAAACGCGTTACCCCATATGCAGCATTTGTTCATCGCTTCTCCAGACTCTCCCATGTATTATTTCTATGTATTTAGACATTTATTATATATTGTTTGTCTGACATAACAGCTTGTACACAGCGGCACTGACAATTGAGGTTAGTTAAAGTGTAGACTTTGTCCTCTCATTATTAGTAGCGGGTTCATTAATGTGTCCCAAATCTTTACTTCAGTGTTAAAGTTATCACAAAGAGTCTGTGTTCCAGTCCATTCACCATATTCTAGGACAAATTTCTCTCAAAGCCCTGAGATTGTATATTAAGATTCTAGTTCCGAGGCGAATGGAATCCGCAGGCAGCGCTGATGATCACGTAGTTGAGTGTTTTTTTGCAACTGTGTATACGCACAAAGGTTCTGTTGTGATCAATGCAAATGGTATCAGAAAAGTGCCGGGTGTTCCTGCTCTGTAACAGAGAGGTGACCAGCAGTGTGCGCAAAGTGGTCAGGTCAGTGGGGGTATTATGGGAGTGTTGCGGACGTGCCAGACGCACAGCCACAGGCATAGGAGGCCGTGGTCAGACAGGGAAACAGCAGCTGCCACAGAGCTGACCTCAGCAGAATTAGGTCAATTATTCTTCAACTAAGTCAGTGATATTTGTGATATTTGTATGATATAATATGTAACGAGGTTTTCTGTACACAAAGAATCTCATTCATATTTGTCATTCAGACCCCAGGACAGATCTATGAAGCTCTGGAAGTGATAAATTGGAGAGTGATAAACTGCCACTCAATCAGCTACTAACTGTCATTTTGCAAACACAGCCTGTAACATGACAGTTAGGAGCTGATTGGTTGGTAGTTTTTCACTCTCCAATTTATCACTTTCCAGAGCTTCACACATCTGCCCTTTGATCTGTATCCATGTCTATAAACAATATATAATTATCTTTCTCTGAGCCCGGCGCTGGCCCTGCTCTACTCACCCCATATTTATCAGTTCATAATTGTCTCACTCTACTCAGCATAATGCAGGCACCCAGACACAGTCACGTCGCTAAATTTGCTGTCACCCAGTGCACTAAATGGGAAGGGGAGTGGCCTCGTGCCACACCCCTATTTTCATCACTCTAGGGGGTAAATTTACTAACAATCGAGATAGGTCGAGATGACCATCTTGGGTGATTTATTGATTTTTTCCCCTGCTTGCAAATTTACTAACGGTAAAGTCAGGTGAGTTAGAGAGAGATTTCTCTCATCTTACTTGTAAAACTCGGGTGAGATAGCAATCTCGAATCAAATCGCCATCGGGCCAAATCGGAAGTACTTTTCACCTAAAACATACATCTCTCAAATTTACCAAAAATCGGGATGACAAGCTCGGGTGAGCTAGGAGCAAACTCTCTGTCGCAATCACTTTTCAAACCTCAACCCTCTGAGCTGCGAGATGGTCAGAAACATACACAAATCATTGTGATTTGTGTATGTTTCTTTCTGTAACTGTAAAAAATAGGGATAAATTAAGAAAAAAAATGACGTGAGGTCCCCCCCAAAAACACTAACCAGCCCCGGGCTTGTCAGCCTGTCCAGGTTCTTAACATTACAGGGAAAAAAATGTGTAGGCATCCCCTGTAATGTAAGAACCAGTACAAGGCTGATGGAACAGAGCTGGATTTAAATATACGGTGATAAAAATTTACATGAGGTTCCCCGTATATTTAAAACCAGCCCTGGACCCTTTCTAACGAGGGGCTGATGCCACAGCCAGGGGTGCCCTTTCACCGGACCCCCCAACCGCAGCATCAGCCCTGACCACTAGTCAGCCCAGGCCAGGGATCCCTGGGGAGTTGGTGAACCCCCCAATAAAGGGGTCACCCCCTCCAGGGCACCCCTGGCCTAGGCTGATAGCCCGGAGCTATCCCCGCCACTCCTGGGTGGTGGTTGGTGGGTTGATAGTGTTGTCTTTACAGTGGAACTACAGGTCCCAGCAAGCCTCCCCTGCATACTGGTACTTGGAGAACCAAAAGTACCAGCATGTGGGGCATTAAGGGCCCACTGGTACCTGTACTTCACCTGTACAGAAATAGTTAAAAAAACACAACACACCTGTAAAATAAAGCTTTATTACATACATGCATACACATACACATACTCACCTGTTTCCAGATGTTCACGTCCACTTGTCAACGTAAAGTATCCTATTGGAATTACCTGTATAAAAAGATCCAATACTCACCTTTCTGTCCCACGATGTTCTCTGCAGAAATCCAAGCCGGGCCGCTGATACAATGTAACAGCATGTTACTGCATGCTGTTACACTGCGCTACTGTCTGATCGTGGTAATGAGCAGACTTCAGTCGCGTGCTGCCTGGCCAATCAGCAGCGGCTAACATTAGCGGCTGCTCATTGGCTGGTACCCATGTGGACCTAGCCAATGAACGGCTCCTCCACGTGGATACCAGCCAATGAGCGGCCGCTAATGTTAGCCGCCATTGATTGGCCGGCAGCCCGGGACTGGAGTCTGCTCGTTCCCACGAGCAGACAGTAGTGCAGTGTAACAGCATGCAGTAACATGCTGTTACACTGTATCCGGGGCCCATCTTGGATTTCTGCGGAGAACATTGTGGGACAGAAAGGTGAGTATTGGATCTTTTTTTACAGGTAATTCCAATAGGATACTTTACGTTGACAAGTGGACGTGAACATCTGGAAACAGGTGAGTATGTGTATGTATGCATGTATGTAATAAAGCTTTATTTTACAGGTGTGTTGTGTGTTTTTTAACCATTTCTTTACAGGTGAAGTTCAGGTACCAGTGGGCCCTTAATGCCCCGCATGCTGGTACTTGTGGTTCTCCAAGTACCAGCATTTGGTGGAGCCTTGCTGGGACCTGTAGTTCCACTGTAAAGACAATGATGATACATTTATTTTTTGCACTACACCTAACACAATCAACCCGCCATCCACCACCAAGGGTGGCGGGGATAGCCCCAGGCTATCAGCCTAGGCCAGGTGTGCCCTGGAGGGAGTGACCCTTTTATTGGGGGGATCACCAACTCCCCAGGGATCCCTGGCCTGGGCTGACTAATGGTCAGGGCTGAGGCTGCGGCTGGGGGGCCCGGTGAAAGGGCACCCCTGGCTGTGGCATCAGCCCCTCGTTAGAAAGGGTCCAGGGCTGGTTTTAAATATACGGTGGAACTCACGTCATTTTTTTTCTCCGTATATTTAAAACCAGCTCTGTCCCTGCTGCCTGGTGCTGGTTCTTACATTACAGGGGATCCATACACATTTTTTCCCCTGTAATGTTAAAAACCAGGACAGGCTGGCAAGCCCGAGGCTGGTTAGTGTTTTGCGGGGGGACCTCACATCTTTTTTTTTTAGAGACATTTTTCTATTTTTAGCAAGGGTTCACACACAAGCAGCAAGCACATATCTCACTGATATGTGCAGGCTGCTAGCTCGGGAGAGATTTGCAGAGAGAAAACACTGCAATCTCGGGTGACTAATCTCCTGCAAAATGAGTTACTCGGGAGATATATCTCGTTCTGCTTCACCATCGGCAAACTCATTTAGCCTCAAATCGCCTGTTGGTAAATTTGGTAAAAGAAAAGAGATTAAATCCCCCGATTTTAGGCGAATTCCAGCGAGATAAATCGCTTTGAAAATCGGGACCATCTCGAATCTTAGTCAATTTACCCCTAGGAGCGTATCCTGCACTCCCGGAGACGCTGGGCTGCCCCCAGATACTCTCCCCACCTTCCTCAGTGACTGGGAGCCAGGAGCTGCACTGTGAGGTTATCATGCCGTGCCTGTTCCCGGCTTGCGTCATTTTGGTGGGATACAGTTTTCCTCAGTCAGTTCTTTTTGAACTTCAAGGTGGAGAAGTTTCTCTTACAAGCAACTTGGAGGAAGATAGAATCAGAATGAACTTGTTGTCCAGTCCAGTCACATTATAGGCACTGGTTAGTGAATTGTATAACCATAGAATTCCATAACCACATTACGTATAACTTCATCTTGAGCAGACCCGCCAACCATGGTTTTCTCCTTCCTTACCCTGTTTGGATGCAGTGTGGCCTGTACTTCAAGTTCAGATTCTTGCAGTTTGATATTTGCTCACATATATAAAATTATCTTCAGTTTTCTTAAACCACATCAAAAGCCCTGACAAGCATTTTGAGGTGTTCCTGTATCCCAGAGACCATGTACTGAGCTTACAATATATCCCATCCTCTGGTTTGTAGATATTTTGTGCTCGGTGATATTAAATCAAAGCTATGCAGAAAGAACGGTCTTGGGTTTAAGCTGAGGTTCTACATATGTTTTTACCTTTATGGGCACTTCAGGTCTACTGTAGATTTTGGGTTATCTTCATTATTTGCCAATGTGAAATAAACAAGGTATTGACCTGAAGAGCCCATAACGACAAAAACATACGTAGTGGAATCAGGTTGTGACAAATTATATGAATAGTTTTTGTAAGTTGCTGTATCTTTAGACCACCAGCAAGTTTCGCTGACCACAGAGAGACTTGGATAGTGAGGGACCTGATTGACATACAGCCATATATTCATGCGTTGATATGACTCCCGAACAGCTGCGGATTGGCGATTGACCTCACCGGGAAGGATCCCGGTGGGCTGACACCTGTGGGGCCGCCTATTGGCTGAGTGAATTATTTATTTAATCACTTATTTTTTACATAAACACGTAAGTAGAACCCGGGGCCGAAATGGATGGTTCTGCGCCCCCCTCCCCCCGCGTAGTCAAGTGCTGTTCGAGGAGCAAGCTGATAGGAGCAGCCACAGTCACCACCTGTCATATCTGCAACACATCATGGCCAATCAGAGTCCGCCTCTCTGGAGTAGCCTAACCTGCTATACGGTTTCCCTGCTTTTCTGATGTGTGCTCAGCTGTCTGTCAGCATCGAGTCTCTTCCCTCCTTTGTCTTCTCCTGTCTACCAAGCTGCTGTGAGAGGCACACACGTGGAGCAGCACAGCCCAGCCCAGCCCAGAAGCATTCTCTGCTAGCAGCGCTGCACCGGAGCCGAGACAGGTGAGTGCTGCAAGATGGGCTGACGCTACCATTAGGTCGGGAATAATAATAAAAAAAAAATATTGCAGGCTGACTTGTTGCAGCATTACTAAATTGCAATGGCAATGCAGATCTGAACTGATCCGTCCCTCATATTGCTGTTCCTCACCTTCCTTCTCCCCTTCAATCTTCCTGTCTGCAGCAGCTGTAATGGAGGTCAGTCCAGGGCTATCTCTTCCATTGGGCTTGATGGGCAGTTGCCCAAGGGCCCAAAGCTTGTAGGGGCCTGCCAGCCCACCCCCCTGCAGCTGCGGCCAGTTGGTAAATTTCTGATATTTTTATGTCGGCCCCTCCCCCCCCATACCACCCCCCCACTGCTGATAAGACAACTCTGGGTCTGTGAGGGTCCCGTGGATATCAAAATGGGGCAGACCAGAGTGTGTATGTCTGAACTGTGCAGCTTAGCTGATGTTTGCACACCTCAGAGGCAGTGACTGCAGACCTCCGCAAAGACAGCCATGCACTGTGACAGCAGCAGTGGGTGAAGAGAGAGCGGTCTGTGGCTTCCCCACAGACTTTCAGCCCTGGTTAGAAATGGTCACAACGTGTGTTACAGAAGGGATAGCTGCTGATAGATGGACAAATGGCTGAAGAGTTATGCCCAGACAGAGGGTGTTTATCAATTGTTTTGGTATCTACGCTCAGTAAGGTGACCTCTGACCTCACTTGACATTGAGGGCACTTTCTTTCAGAAGTGCTAATGTTTATATCTTCCCACCAGATTTAAATAAAGGGGTGCGCCAAAGGGACTATAAAAAATAAATGTCATCCCAGTTTTCATTTTTTATCTACTTATGGTAGAGCGCAATACTTTCTATCCTTTATATGTGTTTGGGCCGCCGTGAAATGCTACGGCTGTTTTTAGTGTAACTCCACTCAGCATTACTTGTTTCTTTAGCCTTGCTTATTATCGATGTCTCCATGTTTAGTGGTTTAGTGATGTACTAATCCCGCCTACTTTGGTGTTGGTTCCGCCTACATTTGGTTTGGTGCAGCCCATGTGAGGCCAATTTCCCCAAAAATTTCCAGGGCCACTTTTATTTCCCAATCCGCCCCTGCTCCCGAATGAATAGCTCAGTGTTATACATTAAAGTATATAACGATGCACCTGCCGTAACAACCTTTGTGGTATCTGCCGGTTCTAAGTGCGGTACCTGCGCATAACACCAGCGCTGTATTTAGCCTGGAGATTCTATGTACCACTATGCAGAGAAGCCTCATTATTATCCTTGCATGTGTGCTGACAGTACAATCCTTCATGTTGATTTTGCATCACTGTAGATCTTGCATTAGCAACTTAAGGACGTATTCTCCAAATGAGGATTCACAACCTACCACTGCAAGGAGCTATCCATCAATGCGATCTGTTATATACAATTACAGAGCACTGATGTGATAACCTGGTAACCAGTGTGAGAACATCCCAGCTTCCCTAACTTCGCTATCATTGAATGGATTTGTTAAAGAAGTCTTTGAAAATGGAAGATTCCTTTTTATCTTGAGTTACAGGCTTTGCTGTTCATTACAACGTGTCTGAGTGTGTATGTTTCTTGAAATGCGACATGTTTGACTACAGTATGTAATCCATGGCTGCCCTTCCCTCCCCTCTTTTTCTTCTGTACCCTTCCCCTTCCCCCACACAGTAATATTTATAGTGGGTCCTGGGGTCCAACTCCACACACCCTGCACCCGTGTATTATGCTTACCTCACTTCAGTCCCTTGTGAGCAACAGCAATGCAGCCATTTTCCCAGAGATTTGCTTATACGCAGTAGAAAAATCACAAGGAAAATGGCATCCGGATCTTCACCATCAACAGCAAAACATTCTACCATCAGTGGTAATTAATTGATGGTTATTAGCTATTAATGGTCAACGGCTATCAAGTCCATAATTAGGAGTGTGTGAGTGGCGCCATTAGCATATCACACATGCTAATATGCCTTTCCCAGCTCCAGTCCCCACAGTCACTGCCTGCCTTTCCCAGCTCCAGTCCCCACAGTCACTGCCTGCCTTTCCCAGCTCCAGTCCGCACAGTCACTGCCTGCCTTTCCCAGCTCCAGTCCCCACAGTCACTGCCTGCCTTTCCCAGGTCCAGTACCACAGTCACTGCCTGCCTTTCCCATCTCCAGTCCCCACGGTCACTGCCTGCCTTTCCCAGCTCCAGTCCCCACGGTCACTGTCTGCCTTTCCCAGCTCCAGTCCCCACAGTCAGTGCCTGCCTTTCCTAGCTCCAGTCCTCACAGTCACTGCCTGCCTTTCCCAGCTCCATTCCCCACGGTCACTACCTGCTTTTCCCAGCTCCAGTCCTCAAAGTCTGTGCCTGCCTTTCCTAGCTCTAGTCCTCACAGTCAGTGCCTGCCTTTCCTAGCTCCAGTCCCCACAGTCACTGCCTGCCTTTCCCAGTTCCAGTCCCCACGGTCACTGCCTGCCTTTCCTAGCTCCAGTCCCCACAGTCAGTGCCTGCCTTTCCTAGCTCTAGTCCTCAAAGTCAGTGCCTGCCTTTCCCAGCTCCAGTCCCCACAGTCACTGCCTGCCTTTCCCAGCTCCAGTCCGCACAGTCACTGCCTGCCTTTCCCAGCTCCAGTCCCCACAGTCACTGCCTGCCTTTCCCAGCTCCAGTCCCAACAGTCACTGCCTGCCTTTCCCAGCTCCAGACGCCACAGTCACTGCTTGCCTATCCCAGCTCCAGTCCCCATGGTCACTGCCTGCCTTTCCTAGCTCCAGTCCCCACAGTCAGTGCCTGCCTTTCCTAGCTCTAGTCCTCACAGTCAGTGCCTGCCTTTCCCAGCTCCAGTCCCCACAGTCACTGCCTGCCTTTCCCAGCTCCAGTCCGCACAGTCACTGCCTGCCTTTCCCAGCTCCAGTCCCCACAGTCACTGCCTACCTTTCCCAGCTCCAGTCCCCACAGTCACTGCCTGCCTTTCCCAGCTCCAGTCCCCACGGTCACTGCCTGCCTTTCCCAGCTCTAGTCCCCACGGTCACTGTCTGCCTTTCCCAGCTCCAGTCCCCACAGTCAGTGCCTGCCTTTCCTAGCTCCAGTCCTCACAGTCACTGCCTGCCTTTCCCAGCTCCATTCCCCACGGTCACTACCTGCCTTTCCCAGCTCCTGTCCTCAAAGTCAGTGCCTGCCTTTCCTAGCTCTAGTCCCCACAGTCACTGCCTGCCTTTCCCAGCTCCAGTCCCCACGGTCACTGCCTGCCTTTCCCAGTTCCAGTCCCCACGGTCACTGCCTGACTTTCCTAGCTCCAGTCCCCACAGTCAGTGCCTGCCTTTCCCAGCTCCAGTCCCCACAGTCACTGCCTGCCTTTCCCAGCTCCAGTCTGCACAGTCACTGCCTGCCTTTCCCAGCTCCAGTCCCCACAGTCACTGCCTGCTTTTCACAGCTACAGTCCCCACAGTCACTGCCTGCCTTTCCCAGCTCCAGTCCCCACAGTCACTGCCTACCTTTCCCAGCTCCAGTCCCCACAGTCACTGCCTGCCTTTCCCAGCTCCAGTCCCCACAGTCACTGCCTGCCTTTCCCAGTTCCAGTCCCCACGGTCACTGCCTGCCTTTCCTAGCTCCAGTCCCCACAGTCAGTGCCTGCCTTTCCCAGCTCCAGTCCCCACAGTCACTGCCTGCCTTTCCCAGCTCCAGTCTGCACAGTCACTGCCTGCCTTTCCCAGCTCCAGTCCGCACAGTCACTGCCTGCCTTTCCCAGCTCCAGTCCCCACAGTCACTGCCTGCCTTTCCCAGCTCCAGTCCCCACATTCACAGCCTGCCTTTCCCAGCTCCAGTCCACACAGTCACTGCCTGCCTTTCCCAGCTCCAGTCCCCACAGTCACTGCCTGCCTTTCCCAGCTCCAGTCCCCACAGTCACTGCCTGCCTTTCCCAGCTCCAGACCCCACAGTCACTGCTTGCCTTTCCCAGCTCCAGTCCCCACGGTCAGTGCCTGCCTTTCCTAGCTCTAGTCCTCACAGTCAGTGCCTACCTTTCCCTGCTCCAGTCCCCACAGTCACTGCCTGCCTTTCCCAGCTCCAGTCCGCACAGTCACTGCCTGCCTTTCCCAGCTCCAGTCCCCACAGTCACTGCCTGCCTTTCCCAGCTCCAGTCCCAACAGTCACTGCCTGCCTTTCCCAGCTCCAGACCCCACAGTCACTGCTTGCCTTTCCCAGCTCCAGTCCCCACGGTCACTGCCTGCATTTCCTAGCTCCAGTCCCCACGGTCAGTGCCTGCCTTTCCTAGCTCTAGTCCTCACAGTCAGTGCCTGCCTTTTCCAGCTCCAGTCCCCACCGTCACTGCCTGCCTTTCCCAGCTCCAGTCCGCACAGTCACTGCCTGCCTTTCCCAGCTCCAGTCCCCACAGTCACTGCCTGCCTTTCCCAGCTCCAGTCCCCACAGTCACTGCCTGCCTTTCCCAGCTCCAGACCCCACAGTCACTGCCTGCTTTTTACAGCTACAGTCCCCACAGTCACTGCCTGCCTTTCCCAGCTCCATTCCCCACAGTCACTACCAGTGCCTCCATTTCCTGCTCCAGGCACCACCCATTCCTATATATTTGATGCGTTGTGATATCTGATAGCAGCAGTGTCCTCCTTGGCTCTTCATGTGGCTCCACATGTATGCGCAACACTATGTATGTGTTGTCACTTTGCGGGTGTGTATTACATCCAGAAAGCCCATGTGCCAAGCAGAACGTGTGGGGGGGAGCTGTTCGGCCCATGCATATGAATGGCCAGGCCAGGCCTTCATATCCTCAGGTCATCTGGCTTTTGCCATTAATGATAGATGGTCCTTCCGGCTCTGGATCATGATAGATAAATTGTATTGTGAGCCCTGACACTGTCAATGTGACTTTCTTTATATTTAAACCGTATTGTAAGCATTACTGTCTGTAAAATATAATTAATTCCAAAATGTGTGACTTTGAATTACACATTCTGAAAGTTTCTTTACAAATAAAATCAGCACACGTTCGCCCATCTGCAAGTTCATCCGCATGGTACAAAAAACTGCATCGAGTCAACATTTCCCATCAAGCTATTTATCTTCTGCCAGCCCCGTGTATCACTCCAGGAGGGTCTTTGAGAAGCAGCTGTGCTGAAATATATTGTTTTAATTCCTCACCAATTATGTGGTTTATATACGCAGTGCACATACAGTTGGATAATATACCATCTGGCAATATTAAACCAGTATTGAATGTTTATACATTTCAAATTGATCTACACAGTGTACAGTCTTGAAATGTTGTCTATGCAAGTTCCTCACATCTCTAAGCTGTTATAATTGCTGATATAAAATATAAGGACTCAGAGAACCTTGATTTTGCTGCTGCTACAAATCACATACAACAGGGAATCCGCTCCTCCAGATAAAGGTGGTTGCATCTTCCATCTTTACTTTGGATTTTAAACCACCAACATTTTAATAAGTAACAAAAAGGAGAAATTAAGCACCACCTAACCCTCAAACCCCCCATAATACACCCAAACCCTACCCCAAATCATCCTAACCATTAGGGATGGCCATCGGCCATCAATGGCAGAGATCCAATGGTTCGCCTTTATCGATGACTGCCTGCCAGCAATTTTTTTTTCTGCCCATGACGCAGGGGATACAGAGATTAGCCCCGCCATTGTGCCACTAAGTCCTGCCCTGCATTGCATCACTAACCCCCGCCTCCTAACCTTATTGGTCTGCAGCCAGTCCGGCCCCACGGCAAGAAAGTCCATTGATGGGTGAAACCAAGCCACACCTACTGTTTCTGAGGCCACACCTCTTGCAGGGTCCAAGTATAAACACGTATAATTTATGGCTGACTGCACATCATTATGCTCTCATGATGAAGGGTCTGTTTTTATGCGGAGACCTGGGACTGTAGTCCCAGCCACTCCATTGTTAATCTGGCCCTGATTGGCAGTTTCCAATTCTTGATCCTGTGCAAACATAGGGGCTTATTCAATTGTGTGCGAAAATAGCAAAAAACCTGCACCTGCGAGGTTTTGCTATTAGGTGCGTGGTTTTTTAAAAAACATGCATCGGGAGGTTTTTTTTCACGCAACTCCTGAGCAAGCGTGATTTTTCCTAAAATCGCTGATTTTAGTAAAAATCACCGACACTTGCTCTGACACCCCTGCGGCACACCCCCTGAGGACTAATTAAACAATTGGAAGTATCCAATTAGCTTAATTAGTCCTTAATTACTCACCTTCCAAAGCGCTGTCTTCTGCATCTTCTTCTGCATCCAGCGTTGGGAGCTGGCTCTTCTGCAGCAGGGTGAGTATGTCAGTGTGTATGAGTGAGTGTGTGTGTGTGACCCCCGCTGCAGTGTGTGTGGCCCACCCGGATCTGAAATGTCCCTGGATTAACACCAAAGTTGGCTCTTCCAAACTTGACCCATTAAAATAATATTGGCAAGCGCACAGATGGGCTTATGATGCTACCAAGCACCAGATGGCACGCCCCTGGCACACCAATAAGTAATGGCATGCATTTGCATTGTTGCTAATATGGTCTACAAAGCCACACTATGAAGACAGTCCTCATAGAGGGGCTGATTCTGATGTGGGAGCCAGACAAAAAATACGGTAAGAGCACCGACCCACAATGGCGGAACCATGCTGCAATGCAAGGGGGGCAAATACATGTATTATATGTGCATGTGGGGTAAATACTGGCTGCTTCTGCGTGTAGCCCACATATGCTGACCAGCTTTAGTCTTACACTGTAATTTAGATCTGAGCTAGGACACAACCCTCCAGGGACGTATTAAGAGAGGGGCCCCCTCCTCTCTCCTCTCTACGTGGCTGCCAGCAGCGCACTGAGAGCAGCAGTAGACATTGGGCGCTAGTCTGTACAAGAGTCTATTGCACATGCGCAGATCGCCGGAGAATTTGAGCGGCAGGAATTTTCCCGGTGATTTCCCTACTGTGCATGTGCAAAACGCCGGGATAATGGCCGTGACGGCCATTTTCCAGGCGATTTGTACAGCGCTGCTACCACGGCCAGCTCCAGGGCTAATAGCTCCCTGTGCCGGCCAAGTGCTCTGTGCTCCTTATCACGCGCGGCTGCGATTGGGGGCGTGGTCTAATTATCATAAGCAACGCCTCCATACGTGACGTTATCCGAGAGGCGTGCCCACATGGCACGCCTCCAAATAACGCCAGGCTGGGGGGAACCTCACTAGCTGGGCTTCCCCCAGCCCTCTCACGGCACTGAATGGATGCCGCGTGCATGTGCCCAGCATCCATTCAGACTGCGGGGTCCCAGCACCGCCGCACAGCTGGAGCGGTGGGGGTCCCCAACCACCCAATTTGACCTCCTGCGGGCCACTTCGGCCCATGGGTGGAACATCGGGACAGAACTGTCACGCTGAAATCAGGATACTGGGGAAGGGTGCGCCCTCTATGGGTGGCGCCCCTGTTTGACCGCTCAGGTCGAACACCCCTAGAGCCGGCCCTGGCTGCTACCGCCAACGTGGGACTCTGGAGGGGTAAGTATTGAATAAGTTGGTACAGGGTGTGCAGTGTGGGCCCCCCTGGACCCAGGGGCCCATGTGCACCGCACACCCTGAACCCATGGTAAATACACCCCTGCCCCCTTCCCAAATCTAACTCTCTCTGCACCTCTGCCACAATCTGCTCTCTCCCCACCAGCCACTGGGCCTGATTCAGAGCCGCTCGTAAGCGGCCGCTCGTTCGCTCCGAGCGATGTTTGCCCAACTGCGCATGCGTACGGATCGTTATACGCATGCGCGAACCAGTCAGTGTGGTCAAAATTCATGTGCTCGCAAAATAGCGAATGCCCGATAATTTGAGTGACAGAAAGAGGCGTATGTGGGTGGTAACAGGGGAAGGTGCTTGAAAACGGGGAGTGGAGATCAGAACGCAGGCGTGCTTAAAGGTCAAAACGGGCGTTTTATGGGTGTGCATAATTAAAACAGCAGCGTCATTGACCACGTCACTGGGTTATTTCATAGTCAGAACTGCTCGCAAGATTGTGTTAGCAAAAACCAACCACAAGAATAGCGAGCAGTTCATACCCTGGTCGATGTACTCGATTAATCTAATAAATAGCGGACATGACGTAGGATGCGAGCGGCCAGGGGGCGTATTTTTCCAAAAAACGACCGCAAGTTTTGTTCGCTCGTTCAGACCTAGAGGCGTGAACAGACCGCAAAGAGCGAACGGTTCATTTGAATAGCCAGCCCTATTTTCTGGACGAGCGAGCGCTAATTGCGTCCGGCTCTGAATCAGGCCCACTGTACTGACCCTACCGGCCTTACCCCAACTTTCCCGTACAGCTTACTGTATTACTTTATTTATTCAAGACAATAATAAAAAAACATCCAGTCACTCCTATTGTTGGAGAAATTTTCAGAACATGTAGTAAATAGATTGTATGTTTCAATTTGCTATTTAATAACATGTACTTTAATCGTTACATAAACTGTCATTTCTTCAGCAAAACAGAAATGTACAAATAAATGTAATGTATGTAAATGTGATATCCTGTATTGCATAAGCTGTCGCCGTGTATTATCAGTACAGCGCTGACAGAGATTTTTTTTTCATCTAAGGAAAATAAACAACTCTCACAAACACCAATGAAAGCACCTAAGATAAGATTTTGGGCCCCACGTTTGAGCGATTATCGGTAAACTGCGCATGCATCAAGGTACATTTCTGCGTTGACTTTTTACTCGCACTGGGATTGACAGGTAGGGAGCATTTGGGGGAGGTAAAGGGGAGTGGCAGCTAAAAACACAGCTGTTTTGCAACCATTTTGGAGGCGTCTGCGATCCAGTGCGCAATAAAAATAGCTCATGCGGCATCTCAGATCCTGCAGCCATACTGTGCGACCATAGTGTTACTCAAAGACCGATAATGGAATGATCTGTAACCGATGTTGTGTCTTTGTATACAGATGCTGGGATTTGCAAAGCTGCAGGTGGGCGTCTCAATACATTCCTCAGCGTCAGCGACATTTGCATATTTTCGAGGCACTTTATTTTGTAAAAGCTGCAGGTAGGGATTTGCCAACTAATAGATTAATGTTGTCTGATGACAGTGACCCCGTTTTAATGAGCAGTGCACTTAGAGTAGGGTTAGGCAACATGTAGCCCTCCAGGTACTGCAAGTACCAGCATGGCAGGAAGATCCCATAAACAGTATGTATACTGTACATATGCGGTACCCCCATATTTGTGTCCAAATAGGGGTCCCCCAATTTGTTGTTATATATACCGATATGAATGCCCATACACATTAATAGAGGGCTGCTGAAGTTTATGTGACCCCCCTGCTTCCCTGGGGCTACTGAGCCTGCGCAGCCCAGGGAGAAGATCTGACCAGCAACATGTGAAGCCCGGGAAAATGGACCCTTTTAATTGGCCCCCTAGGTTGCAGGGGGAGGGCCCAGGGGGAGGGCTGTCTTTGGGGCCTCAGTCCATTCAGGAAAGTGAGACCGGACCAATTTAGGCGGGCAGAGAGAGAGTGAAGGTGGTATAGTAGGCAGCCCGGAGGAGGAGAGAGAGGGAGTGGAGCCGGTTGCAGGGCTCAATGGACGGCAGAGTGAAAGGTGAACTGCCGCTCACCTGTTCCGAGGGCAGGAGGCTCGGCGCACTGAGGAGACCGGCGCCGGGGAGGAGAATGCCCCTTAACCACTTAACTGACGTGGTTGTATGGGATGCAAACGCAACCAGCTGTGCTTCAGCTTACAAGGTATGACCGCACCCCCGTGCTGTGTTTTTGAAGAGGAAATGTGTACTACACATGTGCAGAATGGACATACTCTGACTCCTCAGACTTTCTTGCGGACTTGGCAATTTATGACTGGTTTTGCTGAAAATATCGTCAGTTAAGTGGTTAAATAACCGGACCCTGCTGGGACTGGCCTGCCGCTGCTAGGAATTGCTGGATGTACCATAGGACCCCTTCTATCCAGATGTGGGCTGCCTGACGAAGTGCCCGCGTTTCAGGAGACCCCCGGCAAAGAAGTCTGCTTCTGGAGATGGAGAGGAGCCTGCCTGATGTGGTCAGAGCCCTGCTGAGGACCCCTGGGGTGGATGGCTGCCCCGAAGATTGCCTGACTGAGGGTTCCGGGGCTGAACGAGCTGCTGCTCTGCTGTTGCTTAGGAGGATCCGCGCAACAGACCGCCACCAGGGAGAGGCTTCTGTCACGTACCGGACGCAAGGGGGAAGACACTGCTGGAGAAGACGACGCCCGGAGGAACCAGCCGTGGACGACATCTGGAGCAGACCCCTGACGAGGACCCTGTGCCTGGAAGATGAGTGAGTTCGACGCTGCCACAGGGGACAAGACACCGCGGAGAAGCTGTGCTTGCAAAACCCCAAAAGGATCTGTGGATCTTTTGGAGTGCTGCTCCGCTGACCGCTCCCAAGCCAACGATTGTTGCCAGGAGAATGAAAGGAGGAGCTCTGGTACTGGAGCGCAGCCTGGTGCGGTGATTTGCATCCCAGGCTGTGCAGTTCCAGTATCAAGGAGTCATGTGGGGTGGAAGAGCCCCTGCTAGTGGTGAGGACTAATGCTGACCCATTGCCCCTCTACTAATTGGTATCCGGTTATTAGATCTACATTGTCTAGATAGACAATGATTGGGTAGACAATAGAATATAGACAGACAATAGGTCAACAGGGACTGAAGGTCGACAGGGTCTGAATGTCGACACACTAAAGGTCGACTAGTAACAAGGTCGACAGGTACTGAATGTCGACATGGTCATTAGATCGACGCGCATATAATCAACATGCAAATGGTCGACACGTGTGGTTTTTTTTGTATGTTAGGGTTAGGCACTTACCGGAGGGTTTGGGTTAGGCACTTACCCCGACGGTTAGAGTTAGGCACGAAGGAGAGGGTTAGGGTTAAGGTTAGGGCTAAAAAAACTAAAGAAAACAAAAAATTGTGTCAACCATTTGCATGTCGACCATATGAGTGTCAACCTAATGAACATGTCGACCTTCAGACCCTGTCAACCTTCAGTGCCTGTCGACCTATTGCCTGTCTATCTTCCATTGTCTACCCAAACATTGTCTATCTAGACAATGTAGAGCTAATGATCCACACCTCTACTAAGGGTATTACCTAGTGCCCGCAGTCTGTACCCCTCTAGCCTTCCCCTGGGTGTCATTTAAATCAGCTGGGGTCTCAGGTTAGGGGTTTTAGCTGCCTCCGTGTAGCCAAGGGGAAGGGGGTTTTTACTGTAAGATGTTCTAAGGGTTAAGGGGAATTCAGAGTTCCTGTCGGTATACTTTGATAAAGGTGTGAAAATAGGGGCAAGTAGGCTTAGCTTACCCCTGTCCCCTGCCCACAGATGGGTTTTCCTTGTTTGATGCAATGTGTTGTTCTGTTGGCCACCAGCTCATGCTGGGAGGAAATCTGTGATATCATATTGCACCAGCTCATGTCTGGGAGGAAATCTGTGATGTCATATTGCACCAGCTCATGTCTGGGAGCAAATCTGTGATGTCATATTGCACCAGCTCATGTCTGGGAGGAAATCTGTGATGTCATATTGCACCAGCTCATGTCTGGGAGGAAATCTGTGATGTCATATTGCACCAGCTCATGTCTGGGAGGAAATCTGTGATGTCATATTGCACCAGCTCATGTCTGGGAGGAAATCTGTGATGTCATATTGCACCAGCTCATGTCTGGTACAACTGTTTAAATGAATGATAAATATTTAAATGTGCTGGTTTTCCATTATGCACTGTTCATGCAAGTTTATTTAATTGCTAATTTCTCTAAAAGACTTACAGTGTATGCACATCTGCTGGTAAATGAGTAAATTGCTGGTTTCCATGAATGCTATACATGTACCTCTGCTGTGTTCACTAAATATTGGTTCACCTTCATGCATAATATGTATAATTGTTGGTCCGTGTTGTAATTGCTAGTGTGCCATTAATTCTGTGGTAGGTTTCTCCAAACCCTGTGTGACCTAAGCTGGCAAAACTGTCTTGATAGTGAAAGGTGCATTTATTTTTGCTGTCTTTGGGCCTGATTCAGACCCACTCGCAAGCGGCTGTCCGCTCGCAAGTGGGTCGATGGTGTGCACTGCGCATGCGCACGACGGAGGGAGCTCCGTCGTGCGCATGCGCCAGACGCAACGAGCGAAGGACCTTTGTCTGATCAAAGGCGGCGTGCTGTCGATGTTGATTGACAGCACGCCCCCTTTGGTGGGCGTGCCGGGGGCGTGCCTCCCAGACGGGGGCGTTCCCAAGGGAACGCCTTCCGTCGGAAGCCGGCCCACTGACCTCACTAGTGATGTCAGTGGGAGTGATTTTGGCTCTGATAGAGCCAAAATCATTCCGGGCCTTGCGGTTGAGAAACTCAACCGTAGGCTTCGGCTCGCAGTGGCGATGATCGCGATGGTCAAGACCATCGCGGCCATCAACCTGCACGCTCGTATAGGCTGTGGGTGGTGACCCACAGCTATACGAGCGTCCAGGAGGACGCTCCATAATTATGGAGGACGTCCCTCATTCAGAGCGTGCGCTCTGCTCAGAGCGTCCGGCTCTGAATCAGGGCCTTTGTTACCCTGCTAGGAGCCATTTAATTCTGCATAGACTGTTTTCTGCAAATATAGCCGGTGCACTGCAAGTACTTTCACAGCCTGCATGTGCATTTCTCTGCTTGGAGCTATTTAATTCTGCATAGACTATTTTCTGCAATTATAGCAGGAGTACTACAAATACCTTAGTCTGTATGGGTTGTATTTTCCTGTCAGGATTGATATACACTGCATAAATACCTGTAATTACAGTATATGCTGCAAGCGATTATTCTCTGTTTCTGCAATATTGCTTTGTCTCATATATCCTTCAAAGTGCTAAACAGACAGTGGCCCTCATTCAGAGGCGGTCGCAAGAAGCGAACGCTCTCTCTGAATGAGGGCGGCAGCTTCACGTTTCAAGTGCGGCCTCCTGGTCACTTGCTAAACTGTGGGTTAACAGCCACAGTTTTAGCGACCGACCAGGTTGATGGTCGCGATGGTCAAGACCATCGCGACCATCGGGGCTTGCGACCAGGTATGAATGAGGGCCAGTGTGTGGTTAGTCATATTTTATCCTATTTCTCTTATTTCCTGCTCTCTTGCCAAGGTCACCAGTAGATGACAGGGATACAGGTATTGCTGCCCGGGACTCATTCTCCCTCACTTAGTGAATGCCAAGTTTTGCAATTTGTTACAATGGGCTCTATTTATTAACATTATTTTTACTAAAATAATGTGGAAAAGGGTGTTTTCACACCCTTTTCACATTATTTTAGTTTCACCTGTAGTTATTACAGGGCAATTGGAGTAGAATTAGTAAAATTCTACTCCAACCCCCAGTATCACTTATTTTTAGTAAAGCAGATCACATTTCCCATAATTGTAATGGGAAATGTGATCTGTGTGCAAGTTACTAAAAATAAATTGTAAAAAAATACCGGGGGAAGCCCTGTGATAATAACGCCACCTGGAGGTGGCGTTATCCAGGGTCTCCCCCGGTTACCGGGCTCCCACTCTGCTCTAACAGAGAGAGCAGAGGCGGGAGCCGGTACCAGTAATCAGCTATGTTGTCTAAGCAGAATCCAGGGACCGGTGATCGGGCCTCCGGTGATGGCTCCTCTCCGGTCAGCTGGTCTCCCACAGTGCACTGGGGCCCGGTCATCAGGTGATCGGGTCCCAGTGCAGTATGGGAGATCACCTGATCGGGAAGCCCGGAGAAGATCACCGGAGGCCAGGAGGATGCAGGTAAGTGTAATGAAGGGAGGGGGGGTCGCGGGGGGGGGAGGGGGGGACGCGGGGGACGCAATCGTGGGAGGCGGGGCTTAGCACCGGGGGCGGGGCTTAGCGTCGGTGGGTGGGTAGTAGCGGTGGTCGGTCGGCGCATGCGCGGGCTCTTAGTCGCTGTATTTTTTCCGAAAATACCGCGACTAGAGTGCGGATGGGATCCGCAGGGACAGAGCTTTATCGCAAGCTCTGTCCCTGCAAGGGATTTATAGTAAATCCCTGTGATATTGCCTGAATTCGCAATGCGAATTCACTCGGTAATATCACACTACAATCCGCATTCAATATGCGGATTGTAGTAAATAGAGCCCATTGCAACTTGTAAATTGTAATAATTTAAAGTTGTTTAAACTGTGCTAAACTCCGAATTGTATTCTCTGTACTGTTTCCTTTTTGAAGAAGTAGTTTCTCAGCATATCTCATTCAGAGACAATTTATACTGTCTGTTCATTGTTACATCCTGCAACAATAAAAATACATTTGTTTTTGAAGAACATCGGACTCGGTCATGTGTCTGTATATCGGGGAACCTTAGGCTTGTCTCTCTGTCACGGTAGTGACTCCTACCTCAACACGGGGAGTTTGGCCACAAGAAAACAACCACACCTGAACCTGGTTCAAATGGTGCATCACTAAACAAACCCCAGAGACTCACACATATACAGTACTGTGCAAAACTTTTAGGCAGGTGTAGCAAAAATGCTGCAAAGTAAGAATGCTTTCAAAAACAGAAGTGTTAATAGTTTATTTTTATCAATTTACAAAATGCAAAGTGAATGAACAGAAGATAATTCAAAAGCAAATCACTATTTGGTGTAATTGAACGATATATAAATCATGAGCCTCAGAAAAATACTATTTAAACGTGTCAGTCTTTAAGTTACTGCAGAAAACAGAATGGCAGTGTTCTAATATTGCACTTTGGCCCTGATTCAGAGCCGGACGTTCTGACCAGAGCGCTCGCTCTGAATCAGGGCCCACCTCCAATAATATGGAGCGTCCTCCTGGACGCTCGTATAGCTGTGGGTCACCACCCACAGCATATACGAGCGTGCAGGATGATGGTCGCGATGGTCTTGTCCATCGCGACCATCGCCACTGCGAGCAGAAGCCTGCGGTTGAGTTTTTCAACCGCAAGGCCAGGAGTGATTTTGGCTCTATCAGAGCCAAAATCACTCCCACTGACATCACTAGTGATGTCAGTGGGGCTGGCTTCAGACGGTAGGCGTTCCCTTGGGAACGCCTCCGTCTGGCAGGCACGGCCCCGGCACGCCCACCAAAGGGGGCGTGCTGTCAGTCAACATCAACAGCACGCCCCCTTTGATGAGACACTACGAGCGAAGGAAAGTCCTTAGCTCATCGCGTCTCGCGCATGCGCACGACGGAGCTCCCTCCGTCGTGCGCATGCGCAGTGCAGACCATCGACCCACTTGTGAGCGGACAGCCGCTTGCGAGTGGGTCTGAATGAGGGCCTTTATGTCCCTGAATTCCTCCAAGTCATCACTAATAGGTAACGGGCCCCTGATCTTGTGCAAACAGTCAGCACCGAGCAGGACCCCTTCCCTTCCCTGTGTAATTGTGCAGCAGATAATACCCAAAGCACCATCCCAGCTGCGGCAGAAATGAGATTAACCATGTACAAAAGAGCAGAGAATGATTATTTCAGTGTAAGATGAGAGAGGAGATGCTCCGTCCCACTGAGAGCAAAGCCTTCCTGTCTATTCTCTCAGATAAAATACATCCAATCAGATGGGTGGCCCAGCAGTACCTTATGCTCCTCTTTCATTCCTTAAATCATATTACAAGTGTCCCCTAGTGTAAAAAAATGATCAAGTTATTGGAAAGTATAAATGTTATGCGTTGCAGACGCGGGAGCTTTCTCCCTCTTTGTGTCTATTGGACGCTGTTGTATCAGCTCAGGGGTGGGAAAGCACGGCCTGTAGCGGCCTGCGGTTCCTTTGTTTATTCTGTAAGAAATCACATTAGGAAACCGCCCCCTCAATAAATAAATAACTAAATAAATATCATTTTTCTGGTAGCAGTGAGAGCAAATGCCATGTCTGTGTTTATTGGTGAGTTATGCTGGCCATACACTAGCGTGATTTTGTGCCGATTGCACAATTTTAGACGTCTCTGACGATGCATTGTGTGCAAATCATGCAGCATTTAGGTACGAATACAATCCGATGTGTTATACTCTGACCACTAGGATTGAATTGTGTAGTAAGGTGTGGATTTCTTACCAAAAACAGTTCCTGGTTCGTCTGTTAGTCTTCCAAATGATTCAATACAAATATCAACAATAAATTTAATTTATTCACACATAACCATTTCACAAAAGAGCAAAGTGATGCAAGACAAAGTTGAAACAACAATTCACATTAAAACAATGTATTCATGCATAAGACTACAGGAAAGACACTCGGATCCCTGGGTAATTTTATTTAACAGGAACACTTTGTTCTTGTGCTGCAAGGTAGAGGGGTTAGCAATACACTATTTTACCCACACCACACACAATAATACCATTAACTGTTTGTATAAAGCAATATTTGCAACCTAGTCAACATTTAGTCCCTGAATGTCTTGCCAGAACCCCTTGCGTTGGTGCACTTTTCAATAACCAAGGCCTTAAGGCTATGTTGCTGGGATATCTGAAGTTATCTGTGAATGCTACACTGCCACTGATGGTAATACTGTCGCTGATCCTTGAATGCTGCAAGCCCGGGCTTGGAATCTCTTTAAGATAGCCTGTAGCTGACCCTGAAGAAGGCTGCCTTTGCCTAAAATGAGTATACTCCGGTGGTTCTATTCACGGGTGTTAGCAAAGAAAGTTTAACCCCATATAATACAACATAAGTTAAGTTTAGTTGGTCTGGACGAAACAACACAGTTCCTTAATAACTGTTAATTCAAGCTGAGTATCTGGGTATAGGAGAAGGGATTATCCTGCCGCTATAAAGTAGGTGAGGAATAAATTAACACCAGCAGGCTCTATTCTCATTGAATGGCTGTATTGTAGTTAATTTCTTAAGGTAACTACAGATGAGCCATGTGTGTAAACACACATGTATCATAGCGGGACTGCGCTCCGTGGATGGTAATGAGATATTGTTATGTAGAATAACTGAGTCTGAAAAACTCTAATAAACTTAATGTATAAAAATTTAATTCCAAAATCTCTCAATCGCAGGTGTGATGGATCTGGGTGAGAAGACCCAGTGGGGGAATAATGTCTAGGGTTGAGTAAGAATGAGAGGGGGGGGGGAGGAGGGATCAACACCAAATTGATTGATCAGTTTTAAATGTGATGCTCAGTAACTGGCAAATAATGGTACAGAGGGAGGGCGTCCCACACCCCACTGTACCTATCAGAAAAAATAAGTCAAATGGAAATAGTCAAATGAAAAACGTTGGTTATCACCGTCTAAGTCAATCAGACCAACAGGTGGTCTGTTAGTGGTCAAAATCCTAGTGAGGCCTCACCTTATATTAAGTGGTAGTCCTGGTCCTATAGAATTCTGCCTAGGTGTCCCCCGCTTCCCTTCTATTACCACCGATGGTAGAGCCGTATTCCGGTAACTGCCGCTGGTGCAGTTACAGGCTTGGTCCCCACAGAGTCTGTATGCCAGGTCCCGTGCAGCACCGCGATCTCGCGAGAGCTCGCGGGCTGTAGGGGAATCGCGTGGTTCCGGACTGCTGTGCGCTCGACTCGCCGTATGTGAGGAGACTGAGGCAGGTAGAGAAGGGGGGGAGAACTGACTTGGGTCACAGTAGATGGCGGTGCTTTATAAAATTGATGCAGTAGTACTCCGATGCTCCTACGCGTGTCGGCTAACAGCCTTCCTTAGGGAGTGATGGTCAGCGCCATCTTGGAGGTGGAATTTGAAGTGTGTTGGGCGGGCTCAGTCTGTGATGCATGCCCACGTCATAGTATAAACGGAATGTTGCCATAGTTACTGAGCGCGATCGTGGAGGAAAACCAACAGAGGGAAAAGAAGGGGGGAAGTATGTGTATCCCGAGGTAAAAAATGCAGGGAGAGGAGGAAAAATTATATATCAATTCACGTTGGTCATAATAGGATTGTGAACAGTTACATTGCTACACACATTGAGGGGTATTGTTAATCAATTGAAAAAATAAATATTATGCATCATAAGAGGTTGTGTATATAAGTATGATGCATGGGTATTACAGTTAATACTGTGCAATTAAATAAACTGTATCATTGAAATTAATGTCAAGCTGTACTGTAGACCATGAGAGAAGGGGATACATATATCCTATTGTACTCAATAGGATACATGTATGTAAACCCCACTGGTGATATGAATAGGTTCAGTTCTCTAACCTGTTATGATAGCTTTTATTTAGTTGTCTAGGTTAAGTCCATATGGGGTTAGGGTCTTGAGTTCCATAATCCATCTTAATTCTTCTTTATTAATACGTTTATCATAGTTGCCTCCTCTCCAGTTCTTTTTAACCAGCTTAATCCCTATGAAGCACATACCTGTTGGATCTTGGTTATGTTTATCTTTAAAGTGCTTGGATAGACTATGAGATTCTAGTCCCTTTTTAATATTCCTGATATGTTCTGCTATTCTGACCTTTAGTTTCCTTATTGTCCTTCCCACATATTGTTCTCCACAATGACATGTGACAAGATAGATGACCCCCACGCTATTGCAGGTGAGATGTTCTTTGATATCATAGGTTTTCTGTCTCTGATTCGATCTGAAGCAGCATATTTTCTCTGTGGACTGTGGGTTAAGTTTACAGAATTGGCATGTTCCACAGTAGTAAAAGCCTGAGTCTAATGTGTTACCCAGAAGTGTCTTTTGGATGGCTACCTTACTCTTCACATGGTTGTGTATCAGTTTTTGTCTCAGATCTGGTGCTCTTCTGAAGATCAACTGTGGTTTTGGTGAGAGAATGTCATTAAGGGTATCGTCTTCAAGAAGAATGTGCCAATGTCTACGCAGGATATTGTTCAAACGTTTGTGATCTTTACTATATTGGGTGATAAATGGATTGTTTGGTTTCTTCTGTTTAATGGACCTATCTTTATATGTTAGCAAGGATTCTCTATTGTCTAGTTCTACTTGTTCAAAAGCATGTTGTACTGCCTCTTCTTTATAGCCTTTGTCTATAAATTGTTGTTTCATCGTTGCCCCCTGTTTCTGATAGTCTGATAGTTGGCTACAGTTCCTCCTGACTCTTTTTCCCGTTTACACACATGGCTCATCTGTAGTTACTATTTATTGATTTAGACTTGGGTAGTCTAATATTGGGTCTGCAGCACCTTGCTTATTTATATTCCCCTAAGAAGGAGCGAGTGCCGATTCTATGAATTTATTGTCACATCAATTTCTTAAGGTGCATACACACACAACAATTTTTTGAACGATTATCGTTAAAAGATATCATTTAACGATAATCGTTTTAAAAAAATCGTTCACTTTCTGAGTCAAACGATGAATGATTATCGTTCATGCGCGTTCACGTTTGTAGTTTGTAGTTCAGTCAGACTTGTCAACTGAACGATTTTCAGTAAGGGAAAATGCAAAAATCGCTTGTAGTTCAAAAAAATCGTTCATTACACTTTAAAAATTTGATAGATAATCTGACAGAAAATCGTTCATAAAATCGTTCATAAAATCGTTGGTAACAAAATCGTTGTGTGTGTATGCAGCTTTAGTGTTGCAGACACTACTATGAGCTCACAGGTAATTAGCCCTTTACTTGTCTATACCTGCCTGCAGTTTCTGTCAGTTCAGTGTGGTGCAAAACACTGGGCATCTAACAGACCTGCTCCTTGTAGTCCAGCTGATCAGCGCTTGCAGCTCCTGGGACAGCGTCCTTTCCTCCAATCCAGCCCCCGCTGTCAGTCACCGCAGAGAGGAAAGGCTTCGGGCAGTCCTGCCTACACTGCTTCCTCTCCCAAGCAGCAACAGCTTCCTGACAAGCTCCGGGTGACACCGCTCCTGTCAGTCCATCCTCTCACCCTGTAAGCGCACTCGCTGCTCCCACCGACAATCTCACAGCTGTCCGGTGAGTGCACGGACCCTGCGCTGTATCACACTGCCTCAGGACTCACTGGGTAGCTCCTCTTAAAGGCTCTGTCCGGGTCCTTGATACGCGCCGGCTCTGTTCCCGCCAGGTGCGCGTGCTACATTACAGTCACAATGGCCATATATCACTGTAGGAGGGCGAGCTGGGCACCCCCTCAAGTCTAGTAGGGCAGTTCAGACCCTGCGCCACCCCACCATTAACAGTCCATGGCTGGGGACAGTTCATAATCCAGGTGGGGGGGGTAAAGGGGAGTAGAGACAGTCCAGCAGGCATAATATAAGGCATACAAATGCCAGTGTCCAGTACATAAATAATACACATCACAGCCCTGGGGCATCATGCACACCCAAATAATTATCTATCCCACATAAACCAGGCAACTTATTAGCGATACTCCCAGAATTGGGGGTATCACAGATGCGTGATGTCGCCGCTCTTATATCGTATCTTATGATCAGATGTGCAGCCCATATTATCCGTCGTAAGCATATGCAGAGCATGCCGTGTATTTGCACATTCGATGCATCGTGCGTCCGACCTCCCGGGTGGCGTCATTTGAGAGACATTTTCCTGTACATGCCCAAGCTCCATTTTACAGCGGCCACGGGAGCGTAGAGGAGCAGCAGACACAGCTTGATTCTGGGCCGATTGTACAGTATTTTGGTATGTATATTTGCTGCCCACCAATGCCCACTGGCCACCAATGTTTTCCCAGCAATGTCCACTGGACACCAATGTTTTTTAAATGCACAGTGGGTTTTTTGGGGGGCCCTGCAGACACTGTTCACCAATGTTTCCACAAACTCATTGTCCTCTGTAGTTTGCCCAGCAATGCCCACTGGCCTCCAATGTTTGCTCAGCAATACCCACTAGCCACCAATGTTTGCTCAGCAATGCCCACTGTCCACCAATGTTTGCTCAGCAATGCCCACTTCCCACCAATATTTGCCCAGCAATGCCCACTGGCCACCAATGTTTGCTCAGCAATGTCCACTGGCCACCAATGTTTGCTCAGCAATGTCCACTGGCCACCAATGTTTGCTCAGCAATGCCCACTGCCCAGCAATGTTTGCTCAGCAATGCCCACTGGCCACCAATATTTGCCCAGCAATGCCCACTGGCCACCAATGTTTTTCCAGCAATGCCCACTGCCCACCAATGTTTTTCTATATGCATAGCGTGTCCTCAGGGAATATGTGCTGTCTGCAAATATTTAAATGTGCAAATGTGGTTGTTTATCGATTTGTTTTTTAAAGTGATTTTTCTGTTTTGCAAATATGGTGGTTTTTTTACTGCTATTGACCCCCCCACTGTTTATCTGCTATGCGCAAATATGGTTGTTTCCCTGTAATGCCCACCACCATGTATATGGGAAAAAGCAGATCTGTTATAATTAGGGGTGAGCGGGTTCGGATTTCTGAAATCCGAACACCGCCGAGCCCCCCTGATCCGAGTCTGATCCGAGTCAGGCTCGACTTTTCCCGCCTGACTCGGATCTGAAATCGAGGCAAAACGTCATCATCCCGCCTTCCGAGTCTCGCGGGTTTTGGATCCTATATAAGGTACCCGCGTCGGCGCCATTTTCTCACTCGGCTGTGGACAGTGAAGAGGGAGGGTGGGAGTTAGGGCTGTGTAGTGTAGTGTAGTGTAGTGCTGCTGTTGTCCACTACTTCAAAGTCCATAGGGGCTGGTTGTGTTTTGCTGTGCTGCTGTTGTTAATAGGGGCTGTGTCCACTACTTCAAAGTCCATAGGGGCTGGCTGGACTGTGTTGTGCAGTCAGTTCTCCATAGGGGCTGTGTCCACTCCAAAGTCCTGTGCAGTGTCCCAGTCCTAAAGGAGTGCTGTAGTGTTGTCCAGGGGGTGCTCTGTCCATCAGGGGTGCTCCCCCCAAGTGCTAAAAAAATAATATATTTTCTGTGTTTGTGAATTGTGTGCGCAGTAGCCGCACGTGCATCAACAAAGTAGTGCCAAGCGTGCGCCTGTGTCATAAGTAAAGGGCAGGCTGGCTTGACCGTTAAAGGGTGCTGTAACCCCCGAAAGTACACTCCAGTCCAAACCAAAAAAAAATTATTTTCTGTGTTTGTGAATTGTGTGCGCAGTAGCCGCACGTGCATCAACAAAGTAGTGCCAAGCGTGCGCCTGTGTCATAAGTAAAGGGCCGGCTGGCTTGACCGTTAAGGGTGCTGTAACCCCCGAAAGTACACTCCAGTCCAAACCAAAAAAAAAATTATTTTCTGTGTTTGTGAATTGTGTGCGCAGTAGCCGCACGTGCATCAACAAAGTAGTGCCAAGCGTGCGCCTGTGTCATAAGTAAAGGGCCGGCTGGCTTGACCATTAAAGGGTGCTGTAACCCCCAAAGTACACTCCAGTCCAAACCAAAAAAAAAATTATTTTCTGTGTTTGTGAATTGTGTGCGCAGTAGCCGCACGTGCATCAACAAAGTAGTGCCAAGCGTGCGCCTGTGTCATAAGTAAAGGGCCGGCTGGCTTGACCGTTAAAGGGTGCTGTAACCCCCAAAAGTACACTCCAGTCCAAACCAAAAAAAAATTATTTTCTGTGTTTGTGAATTGTGTGCGCAGTAGCCGCACGTGCATCAACAAAGTAGTGCCAAGCGTGCGCCTGTGTCATAAGTAAAGGGCCGGCTGGCTTGACCGTTAAAGGGTGCTGTAACCCCCAAAGTACACTCCAGTCCAAACCAAAAAAAAAATTATTTTCTGTGTTTGTGAATTGTGTGCGCAGTAGCCGCACGTGCATCAACAAAGTAGTGCCAAGCGTGCGCCTGTGTCATAAGTAAAGGGCCGGCTGGCTTGACCGTTAAAGGGTGCTGTAACCCCCGAAAGTACACTCCAGTCCAAACCAAAAAAAAATTATTTTCTGTGTTTGTGAATTGTGTGCACAGTAGCCGCACGTGCATCAACAAAGTAGTGCCAAGCGTGCGCCTGTGTCATAAGTAAAGGGCCGGCTGGCTTGACCGTTAAAGGGTGCTGTAACCCCCAAAGTACACTCCAGTCCAAACCAAAAAAAAAATTATTTTCTGTGTTTGTGAATTGTGTGCGCAGTAGCCGCACGTGCATCAACAAAGTAGTGCCAAGCGTGCGCCTGTGTCATAAGTAAAGGGCCGGCTGGCTTGACCGTTAAAGGGTGCTGTAACCCCCAAAAGTACACTCCAGTCCAAACCAAAAAAAAATTAATTTCTGTGTTTGTGAATTGTGTGCGCAGTAGCCGCACGTGCATCAACAAAGTAGTGCCAAGCGTGCGCCTGTGTCATAAGTAAAGGGCCGGCTGGCTTGACCGTTAAAGGGTGCTGTAACCCCCGAAAGTACACTCCAGTTCAAACCAAAAAAAAATTATTTTCTGTGTTTGTGAATTGTGTGCGCAGTAGCCGCACGTGCATCAACAAAGTAGTGCCAAGGGTGCGCCTGTGTCATAAGTAAAGGGCCGGCTGGCTTGACCGTTAAGGGTGCTGTAACCCCCGAAAGTACACTCCAGTCCAAACCAAAAAAAAAATTATTTTCTGTGTTTGTGAATTGTGTGCGCAGTAGCCGCACGTGCATCAACAAAGTAGTGCCAAGCGTGCGCCTGTGTCATAAGTAAAGGGCCGGCTGGCTTGACCGTTAAGGGTGCTGTAACCCCCGAAAGTACACTCCAGTCCAAACCAAAAAAAAAATTATTTTCTGTGTTTGTGAATTGTGTGCGCAGTAGCCGCACGTGCATCAACAAAGTAGTGCCAAGCGTGCGCCTGTGTCATAAGTAAAGGGCCGGCTGGCTTGACCGTTAAAGGGTGCTGTAACCCCCGAAAGTACACTCCAGTCCAAACCAAAAAAAAAATATTTTCTGTGTTTGTGAATTGTGTGCGCAGTAGCCGCACGTGCATCAACAAAGTAGTGCCAAGCGTGCGCCTGTGTCATAAGTAAAGGGCCGGCTGGCTTGACCGTTAAGGGTGCTGTAACCCCCGAAAGTACACTCCAGTCCAAACCAAAAAAAAAATTATTTTCTGTGTTTGTGAATTGTGTGCGCAGTAGCCGCACGTGCATCAACAAAGTAGTGCCAAGCGTGCGCCTGTGTCATAAGTAAAGGGCCGGCTGGCTTGACCGTTAAGGGTGCTGTAACCCCCGAAAGTACACTCCAGTCCAAACCAAAAAAAAATTATTTTCTGTGTTTGTGAATTGTGTGCGCAGTAGCCGCACGTGCATCAACAAAGTAGTGCCAAGCGTGCGCCTGTGTCATAAGTAAAGGGCCGGCAGGCTTGACCGTTAAAGGGTGCTGTAACCCCCGAAAGTACACTCCAGTCCAAACCAAAAAAAAATTATTTTCTGTGTTTGTGAATTGTGTGCGCAGTAGCCGCACGTGCATCAACAAAGTAGTGCCAAGCGTGCTCCTGTGTCATAAGTAAAGGGCCAGCTGGCTTGACCGTTAAAGGGTGCTGTAACCCCCGAAAGTACACTCCAGTCCAAACCAAAAAAAAATTATTTTCTGTGTTTGTGAATTGTGTGCGCAGTAGCCGCACGTGCATCAACAAAGTAGTGCCAAGCGTGCGCCTGTGTCATAAGTAAAGGGCCGGCTGGCTTGACCGTTAATGGTGCTGTAACCCCCGAAAGTACACTCCAGTCCAAACCAAAAAAAAAATAATTTTCTGTGTTTGTGAATTGTGTGCGCAGTAGCCGCACGTGCATCAACAAAGTAGTGCCAAGCGTGCGCCTGTGTCATAAGTAAAGGGCCGGCTGGCTTGACCGTTAAGGGTGCTGTAACCCCCGAAAGTACACTCCAGTCCAAACCAAAAAAAAAAATATTTTCTGTGTTTGTGAATTGTGTGCGCAGTAGCCGCACGTGCATCAACAAAGTAGTGCCAAGCGTGTGCCTGTGTCATAAGTAAAGGGCCGGCTGGCTTGACCGTTAAGGGTGCTGTAACCCCCGAAAGTACACTCCAGTCCAAACCAAAAAAAAAATTATTTTCTGTGTTTGTGAATTGTGTGCGCAGTAGCCGCACGTGCATCAACAAAGTAGTGCCAAGCGTGCGCCTGTGTCATAAGTAAAGGGCCGGCTGGCTTGACCGTTAAGGGTGCTGTAACCCCCGAAAGTACACTCCAGTCCAAACCAAAAAAAAAATTGTTTTCTGTGTTTGTGAATTGTGTGCGCAGTAGCCGCACGTGCATCAACAAAGTAGTGCCAAGCGTGCGCCTGTGTCATAAGTAAAGGGCCGGCTGGCTTGACCGTTAAGGGTGCTGTAACCCCCGAAAGTACACTCCAGTCCAAACCAAAAAAAAAAATATTTTCTGTGTTTGTGAATTGTGTGTGTAGTTGCCGCACATGCATCAACAAAGTAGTGCCAAGCGTGCGCCTGTGTCATAAGTAAAGGGCCGGCTGGCTTGACCGTTAAGGGTGCTGTAACCCCCGAAAGTACACTCCAGTCCAAACCAAAAAAAAAATTATTTTCTGTGTTTGTGAATTGTGTGCGCAGTAGCCGCACGTGCATCAACAAAGTAGTGCCAAGCGTGCGCCTGTGTCATAAGTAAAGGGCCGGCTGGCTTGACCGTTAAGGGTGCTGTAACCCCCGAAAGTACACTCCAGTCCAAACCAAAAAAAAAATTATTTTCTGTGTTTAGCCGCACGTATATATCAAATCGATATAACATAAATGGAGGACCAAACTTTCTCCGATAAAAATAAAATAGAGAAAGATCAAGAACCACTTCCTCCTAGTGCTGAAGCTGCTGCCACTAGTCATGACATAGACGATAACATGCCATCAACGTCGTCTGCCAATGCCGATGCCCAATGTCATAGTAGAGGGCACATACAATCCCAAATGGCAAAGTTCAGGAAAATGACCTTGAAAAAGACATTTAAATCAGCTGAAGAGAAACGTAAACTTGCCAATATGCCATTTACGACACGGAGTGGCAAGAAACGGCTAAGGTCGATCCCTAGTATGTTCATGACTAGTGGTTCAGCTTCACATGACGATGGAAGCACTCCTCCCACTAAAAAAATCAAAAGAGTTAAGCTGGCAAAAGCACAGCGAAGAACTGTGCTTTCTAAGAAGATATCACAAATCCCCAAGGAGAGTCCAAGTGTGGTGGTGGTTGCGATGCCTGACCTTCCCAGCACTGGACGGGAAGAGGTGGCTCTTTCCACCATTTGCACGCCCCCTGCAAGTGCTGAAAGGAGCACCCACAGTCCACTTGCTGATATGCAAATTGAAGATGTCACTGTTGAAGTACAACAGGATGAGGATACTGGTGTAGCTGGCGCTGAGGAGGAAGTTGGCGAGGAGGATTCTGATGGTGATGTGGTTTGTTTAAATCAGGCTCCGGGGGAGACAGTTGTTGTCCGTGGGATGAAAAAGCCCATCACGGTCATGCCTGGGCAGAAGACCAAACATTCCACCTCTTTGGTCTGGCAATATTTCTATCCAAATCCGGACAACAACTGTCTAGCCATATGTACCATATGTAAAGGTGAAATAAGTAGGGGTAGGGACGTCAACCACCTAGGAACATCCTCCCTTATACGGCACCTGCAGCGCGTTCATAAAAAGTTACTGTCAAGTTCAGAAACTTTGGCTAAGACCGTAAGCAGTCCAGGGACACCTAAATCCCGTTGTCCTGTTGTATCCAAGCGCCTGCAAACCACACCGTCAACTCCCTCCTCGTCAATTTCCTCCTTAGTCAGGATCGGAAGTAGTCCTGCAGGCCATGTCACTGGCATGACTGACTCTCCTATCCGGGATTCCTCTGGAGGATCCTGCATTGCTACGCCTACTGCTGCCGCTGCTGCTGTTGCTGCTGCTGGGAGTCGTTCATCATCCCAGAGAGGAAGTAGGAACACCACTACTTTTACTAAACAATTGACCCTCCAACAGTCCTTAGCGAGGAGGATGAAGTACGACAGCAGTCATCCTGAAGCAAAACGTATAACTGAGGCCTTGACTGCTATGTTGGTGTTAGACGTGCGTCCGGTATCCGCCATTAGTGCAGTGGGATTTAGACAATTGATGGAGGTAGTGTGTCCCCGGTTCCAAATCCCGTCTAGATTCCACTTCACTAGGCAGGCGATACCGAGACTGTACAGAAACGTCAGAAAAAGTGTCCTCAGTGTCCTGAAAAATGCCGTTGTACACAATGTCCACTTAACCACGGACATGTGGACAAGTGGAACAGGGCAGACTAAGGACTATATGACTGTGACAGCCCACTGGGTAGATGTATCACCTTACGCAGCAACAGCAGCAGCGTCACCAGTAGCAGCATCTCAGAAACGCCAGCTCGTTACAAGGCAGGCTACGCTGTGTATCACCAGTTTCAGTAAGAGGCACACCGCCGACAACCTCTTAGAGAAACTGAGGGAAATCATCGCCCAGTGGCTTACCCCACTTAGACTCTCCTGGGGATTTGTGATATCTGACAACGCCACCAATATTGTGTGGGCATTACATCTGGGCAAATTCCAGCACGTCCCATGTTTTGCTCACACAATAAACTTGGTGGTGCAGAATTTTCTGAAAAGCGACAGGGGCGTGCAGGAGACGCTTTGGGTGGCCCGAAAAATTTCTGGCCACTTTCGCCATTCAGCGACTGCGTGCCGAAGACTGGAGCGCCAGCAAACACTCTTGAACCTGCCCCACCATCACCTGAAGCAAGAGGTTGTGACGCGGTGGAACTCAACCCTCTATATGCTTCAGAGGATGGAGGAGCAGCAAAAGGCCATACAAGCCTATACATCCACCTATGACATAGGCAAAGGAGGGGGTATGCACCTGACTCAAGCGCAGTGGAGAATGATTTCCGTGTTGTGCAAGGTTCTCCAGCCCTTCGAACTTGCCACACGTGAAGTCAGTTCAGACACAGCCAGCTTGAGTCAGGTCATTCCCCTCATCAGGCTTTTGCAGAAGCAGCTGGAGAAAGTGAAGGAGGAGCTAAGACGGAGCGATTCCGCTCGGCATGTGGGACTTGTGGATGAAGCCCTTCATTCGCTTTGCCAGGATTCCAGGGTGGTCAATCTGTTGAAATCAGACCACTACATTTTGGCCACCGTGCTTGATCCTAGGTTTAAAGCCTATGTGGTGTCTCTCTTTCCAGCCGACACAAGCCTGCAGAGGTGCAAAGACCTGCTGGTGAACACACTGTCAGCTGAAGCGGAACGTGACACGTCAACGGCTCCTTCTTCATTTTCTCCCGCAACTGGGGCTGCCAGGAAAAAACGTAGGTATCCTAAGCAACCCGCTGGTGGTGATGCAGGGCAGGCAGGACCAAGTTTGGACATCTGGTCCGGACTGAAGGACCTGGCAACAATTTCTGACATGTCTACTGTCACTGCATATGATACTGTCACCATTGACAGAATGGTGGAGGATTACATCGGTGACAGCATCCAAGTAGGCATGTCAGACAGTCCATACCTGTACTGGCAGGAAAAAGAGGCAATTTGGAGGCCCCTGTACAAGCTGGCTCTATTTTACCTGAGTTGCCCCCCCTCCAGTGTGTACTCCGAAAGAGTGTTTAGTGCAGCCGGGAACCTTGTCAGCGAAAGGCGTAGGAGGTTGCTTCCACAGAATGTGGAGAAGATGATGTTCATCAAAATGAATTATCAGCTCTTCCAGGGAGACCAGCCTCCAGAAGGTACAGAGGGACCTGTGGTGGTGGATTCAAGTGGGGACGAGTTAATACTTTGTGAGGATGAGGATGTACACACTGAAGAGGGTGAGGAATCGGTGGATGAGGAGGATGAGGATGACATCTTGCCTCCGTAGAGCCAGTTTGTGCAGGGACACATTAATTGCCAGCTTGTTTTGTGGGGGCCCAAACGAACCAATCATTTCAGCCACAGTTGTGTGGCAGACCCTGGCGCTGAAATGATTGATTTGTTAAAGTGTGCATGTCCTGTTTATACAACATAAGGGTGGGTGGGAGGGCCCAAGGACAATTCCATCTTGCACTTCTTTTTTTTCTTTGCATTATGTACAGTTTGGGGCCTAGTTTTTCTAACTGCCATCCTGTCTGCCACTGCAGTGTCACTCCTAGATGGGTCACGTGTTTGTGCCGCCCACTCGTGTCGCTAACATAGTCATCCAGCTACCTCGGTGCAACCTTTTGGACATGAAAACACTATTGTGAGGTGTGAGGTGTTCAGAATAGACTGGAAATGAGTGGAAATTAAGGTTATTGAGGTTAATAATAGCATAGGAGCAGAGAAACCAACAAATTCTGTGATTTTAGCTGTTTTTATGCTTTTTTAAAAAAAAATACAGATCCAAAACACAAAACCCAGAACCCAAAACACGGAAGGGTGGTTTTGGCAAAACCAATCCAGATCCAAAACACGAAGAAAGATCCAGATCCAAAACCAAAACACGAAAAGTGGCCGGTGCACACCCCTAGTTATAATATGTTTTTTAAGCCTGTTGCTGTGCAAATGTGATTTACCACCCAGTGAACCCCAAAATAGTGTTGCAATTGTGTACTAAATGCCACTAAGCTATTAAGTATGGATTTCATTCACACAACGGTCTTTTATATAAATTTTTTTATACTGTAGTAAATGTTTTTTAATTAAATAAACAAAAGGCCATTGTGTCAATGAAACTTTTCCCCCCACTCATATACATAGCCCATTATATGCATCTAAAATAAGTGACACGTGTGTATGCAATTCAACTTTATTAACAACAAGTGAACATTTGAACAACAAGTGAAGAAGAGTCCAGTAAGACCCCCGTTATTTGGGGGCCACAATTATGCAGTTCATTGGTCGTCCCCACTGTTGTGGGGCCAGAATAAGTCCATTATATTAAAATGTCCATATATGTTTTTTTTAAAGAAATGTCTCTGGATCGTGAGCCGGAATTTATTACTGGCTTTGTGGAGCTATACAGGCACCATTACTACCTGTGGCGCACAAAATCCAAACTGTACAGTAACAAGCAGAAACGGAACCAGGCATATGCGGTGCTGACTGACTACAGAAAACCGTATCACGATGCTGCGTCCATAGATTGGGTCCACAGTAAGATACAAAATCTTTGGACTGCCTTCATCAAGAAATATAAAAAGGTGGAAAATTCCAAGCGATCAGGAGCCGGGGCCGGCACCATGTATAAAAGCAGGCTGTGGTATTATGGCCAGCTCATGTTCTTGGTGCAGCAGGATCCTGTCCGTCCATCTGTGCAGGTTATGTCAGAGACAGGGCAGTACAGAGCGGAGAAAGAGGATGTGGGGGAATCAGCAGAGGCATCTTCGCTAAGTAAAGACCCAACATTCTCGAAGGTAAGCAATCAGGGAAGGCTGGCTGGCAGGACTGGGGGAAGGGCAGGCCAAGGCAGGCTGGCTGGCTGAACTGGTGGGGGGAAGGAAAGGCTGGATGGACTGGGGGAACAGTGAAGGGAAGGCTGGCTGGACAAGAGAGGGGGGCACAAGGCAGGGTCAGCATACCTGCTTTCTTCATTGTTCTCCTGTCCTGAGAGAGCGGGCCCAGGTGGCAGCGGCGAGGAATGCACCGGGCAGCAGGCAGGGAGAAATAAAGAGCATCAGCACTGAGGCATTCAACTATGGACTGGAGCCAGCCACAAGCATCAGTAGCACTGCAGAATTTGAACTATGGAGCCGGCCGCAAGCCAATCACAGCTCGCGGAACGGCAACCAACCAGTAGTGGCCGCTCCTGATTGGTTGAAATTCCACGAGCTGTGATTGGCCTGGAACGGCAGCCAATCAGGAGCGGCCATTCCCGATTGGCTGATCAGGAGCTGCTGTTCCTGATTGGCTGCAGTTCTGCAAGCCAATCACAGCTAGCGACCGGCTCCAGTCCATAGTTGAATTGCCACAGCGGTACTGATATCCTTTCTCCCTGCCTGCCGCCCGATGCATTCCTCGTCGCTGTCAGGTGGGACCTCTCTCTCTCTGGGCCCGGTACTAGAGTCCCGGCAATCCCCCCCTGATGGTGGTCCTGACTGGTGGTACAACCACTGAGGGGAACTGAGCAACCTCTTCTGGATGGTCTAGGTCTTCCACTGCAGCTGTGCCCAATATCCTTTGCTGGGTGGCTTTCTTGGGCAGGAAGTTGTGCAGGACACAGCAAGCGGTGACAACCCAGTCAATCTTCTCCACCTTTAAATTAATTGGGTTATGGAAAATCTGAAATCGGTTGCTCAAGATCCCGAAGGCGTTCTCTACAATACGCCTTTCCCGAGATAGTCGGAAATTGAAGATCCACTTTTCATGATTGAGTGCCCTCTGTGGGAATGGCTTCATGACATTCTCATGAAGGGCGAAAGCCTTGTCAGCAATGAATACAAAGTTCAGGCCATGTTTCTTTGCCTCTCTGGATGGCAAATGCAGGGTCTTTGTGGTGAGCCGATCATAGAATGCCGTGTTCTTAAAGTAGCCACGGTTGGAAGCATGGCCGTTCTTCCCCACATCTACGAACAGGAACTCGTAGTTGGCATTTACCACCGCATTCCGAACAATGCTGAAGAACCCCTTGTAGTTATAGTAGTACGACCAGCTGTTGGCAGGTGGGATAATCCGAATATGCTTGCCGTTGATAGCTCCCCCGCAGTTAGGTAACTGCCAATGGCTCTCAAATTCATCCCCAATGGCTATCCACTTTTCCATGCTTGTAGGGAACTGTAAAAGAATAGAAAAAATAATTACTATATTAAATTATTTTTTTCCCTGTTAACAGACTCCTGAAATCCCCAGCACCCCGGACCTTTTTGCCAGTGGAGATGAAACAACTGTGCTGACTCCAACACCCCCCCCCCCTGTATCCAAAAAGCAGCGCAGAAAAACAAAGCATACACAGGAGGAGGAGGACCCACTAATAAGACAGGCCAGAGAAGTCCCATTAAAACCACCCAATGAATTCGACCACTTTGCTGCCTATGTGAGCGCAGTTCTGAGAGCAATGGTCCCAGAGCAAAGGATTCAGTTTGAAAGACTAACGTCAGAACTGATAGTCAAAGCTTGGCACTGTCTACTCACATCTGATACAACCACTGTAACCCGGGCCGCAGTTCCTGCCCCCAATACACTCACCACGCCGCCACCCACCTACTATTCCACACAGCCATACTGTCAGGACTTCGACTATTTCAGTACATAAAGATAAAGTACACTTGCCGAAGTTCCATTGTGGTCGTTGGAGGATCTATCCTGGTTGCTGGCGTTCATCACATGCAGTGTGCAGAGCGTTAAAGTTATCATCTGTTTCTTAGGTGTCGTCAGGTTGTTGGATTCCTTGATTGTTTATTATTCCAAACCTGATTCTATTTGGGTCACATGTTCTGAACTTCCTATGGATCACAGACCTCTAGTATAAAGCCTGTTACCAACTATGCCTCATTGTCTGTGCAACGTTACTTTCAGGTCTTCCTTGGACTCCTGTCAGATCCCCGCTGTTCCTGGTGTATGCTGTGGAGCTCGCTACATTCCTGCTCATGTTCCGGTTCAAGTTCTGATACAGGTTATCAGCTGCACTACAGAGCTCAGCATTGCCATTGTCTTTCCTGCTCTGTTACTGCTATTCCATTCTACGCTACATTATTTGGTATACTTGTTATAATTGACTCACACGGACATTGGGGTTACTTCTTCTACAATTGTCAACTGCACCGTTACAGTCTATCCTCATCAGAACCCCATCACATTGCAGGGCTCAACCCTGCTCTGGACCTTCATCCTGCCTCATGGTTCAACCCTGCTCCGGAACTTCATTCTGCCGCAGGGCTCAACCCTGCTCCAGACCGTCATTACACCGCAGGGCTCAACCCTGCTCCAGACTGTCATTACGCCACAGGGCTCAACCTTGCTCCAGACCTTCATTAAGCTGCAGGGCTCAACCCTGCTACGGACCTTCATCACATCGCAGGGCTCAACCGCATTCCGGACCCTCATCACATCTCAGGGCTCAACCACGTTCCAGACCCTCATCACGTCTCAGGGCTCAACCCCGTTCAGGACCCTCATCACGTCTCAGGGCTCAACCCTGTTCCGGATCTTCATTACGTCTCAGGGCTTAACCTCGTTCCGGATCTTGTTACATCTCAAGGCTCAACCCTGTTCTGGACCTCTGTCACGCTACAGGGCTCAACCCTGTTATTGACCTCCATTATATCCTGAGGCCCTAGCCTCATGTCGGACTCGGGGTTTCACCCCACACCAGTTCAGTGTGTGCTTCGAACTCTGTTTCTCACAGGGGCATACCCCTGCACCTGTTAGTGCATGTCATGAACTTTGTGCTGTTGAGATTTAATGTGGAACTTTGCAATACAGTTTTTGTTCTTGAATAAATTCTATTTACTTTTATTTCGTACTAGTGATATTTCATGAAAAGGTCATTCCTAAAACCACCTCAGTTCATACTACCTAGTAAGCCTGACTCTTCCCAGGAGTCTCAAGTGTCTGTAGCTGTGACACATAGCTTCCACCAGTAGCCAACTACCCACCCACCTCCTACCATCCTGCTCCCCCACTCACCTCCTCCTTCCAATCTCCTTCCCCATCCAATTGCCCGATTTTCGACGGGTCATAAGATGGATCTTGTGAAAATCGTGTATTATTTTAGTAAGATAAGATCCGATGCGCGCTCCCGCAGCTCCTATAATCGGATCTTATGATCAGATGTGCAGCCCATTTGTTCCATCGTATCGTGTGCAGATCGTGCCGTTTATTTTGTTCATGTGATCCATCGTGCAGCAACTCAAGTCATTTCAATGACTGTTTCCCTAATGAGCTCGTGAGGCACAGGATCGATCACATGACAGATCCTGTGCTAAGAAAAACAACAAATATGCTGTCGGGACTGCCAGGGAGCTTCGGGGACTCGGATGCTGAATCGGATCTGATGCTGGTCATGCAGGTGTATGGCCAGCATAAGTCTGATGGTAAGGTAAGTCTGATGGCAAGTATGATTGTAAGTCTGATGGTAAGGTAAGTCTGATAGCAAGTCTGATGGTAAGTCAGATGGTAAGTCTGATGGTAAGTCAGATGGTAAGTCAGATGGTAAGTCTGATGGTAAGTCTGATGGTAAGGTACTGATAGCAAGTCTGATGGTAAGTCAGATGGTAAGTCTGATGGTAAGGTAAGTCAGATGGTAAGGTAAGTCTGATGGAAAGTCTGATGGTAAGGTAAGTCAGATGGTAAGGTAAGTCTGATGGCAAGTCTGATTGTAAGTCAGATGGTAAGGTACTGATGGTAAGTCTGATGGTAAGGTAAGTCTGATGGTAAGTCTGATGGTTAGTCTGATGGTAAGTCTGTTGGTAAGGTAAGTCAGATGGTAAGGTAAGTCTGATGGTTAGTCTGATGGTACGGTAAAGGTGCGTACACACGTTCAGACACAGCGATGATCCAACACATGCAGAACGATCAGATAACGATCTAATTGTTCTGCATGTGTTGGATGATCATAATCGAACATCCAACACATGCATTAACCTATAACGACTCGCTATTAATGATCGCGGGTCCCTATTGTAAACAGGCTAACATGGTCGAAATCGACCATGTATGCTGGGGTGCCAAGGCGACTGACGATGGTCGATAACGACCTTTCGTGCCCGCGCATCGACCATCGTTTGGTCATTTGCAGGGGCATTAAAGTGAATGATTTCAACGTTAAAGATAAGATCCTTACTGTTATCGTTTAAATCATTCACTTTATCTGAACGTGTGTACGCAGCTTAAGTCTGATGGTAATTCTGATGCTTAGTCTGATGGTAAGTCTGATGGCTAGTCTGATGGTAAGACTGTGTCACAGTGCGCCAGACACCGGCTACCACTTACCGGGTCCGGCAGCACTGGAATCTCCGTCGGCGGCAGGCATCGGGCGGGGAGTCCCCAGCACCTGCTGCCGTGACGTCTGCTCCGGGTCCCCCTCACGCAGGCTGGAACTGCAGGCGGCCGCTGCTCTCCTAGGATCGCGTGTGCCGACCTTCAAAGATTTAAAAAGTGACAGGTGCGCCAAACATGAAGTCACGTTTAGCGCGAGATTTGAACTTACTCTATTTAACAAAGTCTCTGGCACCAGACAGGTGCCAGAGTACAGGCTCCATACCATACTCCAGCGTTCCTAGTACTTACTTGTTTTCCTGATCTTGACCTTGGCTTGTTTGTGACACCGAATTCGTCTGACCCCTTGTACTGCTCCTGATATCTGGTTCTGACCCCGGGTACTCCCTGTAACCCGTTTACCTCTGCTCCCTGGTACCGTCTCTTCTGTTTGGTTTTGACCCGGTCTGTCGACTACGTTTATTCTTCTGCACCTCATCCAGTGTCCAACAGTACCTGTATAGGGGAACCTAACCTGAGGGCCGCGACCTGTGTGTCAGATGCAGCCAAGTCCATACCTTCTTGCGAGGGTCCCTGGTGAATACCGCCGGCACATTGGACTCCGCGCCTCAGATATAGGTCTAGCCAACTCCCTAAAAATACTGGCCGCATTCACAATCCGTCTGAGAGTTTTGACAGTCTGATGGTAAGACTAATGGTTAGTCTGATGGTTGGGTAATGCTAGCCATACACCTGCACGACCAGCATCAGAGCAGATTCACCATCCGACTCCCTGGAGCTCCCTGGCAGTCCCGGCAGCATATTTGTGGTTTTCCTTAGCACACGATCTGTCGTACGATCATCATGTGCCTTATGCGCTCAGCAGGGAAAATGTAATTGAAATTACATGAATGGACGCACGATGCATCGCATGCACTAAATTTATCGTATGATCGGCACACAATACGATGGACAATATGGGCTGCACAAATGATCATACAATCCGATTTAGGAGCTGCGCATCGGATCATATCCTGCTTAAAAAAATTCAAGATTTTCAGAAGATCAATTGTACGGCTCGTCGAAAATCGGCCAATCAGGCCGAAATTGTGCAGGTGTATGGCCATCATTAGTCTGATGGTGTCTGATGGTAAATCTGATGGTAAGTCTGATGGTTAGTCTGATGGTATGGTAAGTCTGATGGTAAGGTAAGTCTGATGCTTAGTATGATGGTATGTCTGATGGTATGGTAAGTCTGATGCTTAGTCTGATGGTAAGTCTGATGGTAAGGTAAGTCTGATGGTATGTCTGATGGTAAGTCTGATGGTATGTCTGATGGTAAGTCTGATGGTAAGGTAAGTCTGATGCTTAGTCTGATGGTATGGTAAGGCTGATGCTTAGTCTGATGGTATGTCTGATGGTAAGGTAAGTCTGATGGTAAGGTAAGTCTGATGCTTAGTCTGATGGTAAGTCTGATGGTATGTCTGATGGTATGTCTGATGGTAAGTCTGATGGTATGGCAAGTCTGATGGTAAGGTAAGTCTGATGCTTAGTCTGATGGTATGTCTGATGGTATGGTAAGTCTGATGCTTAGTCTGATGGTAAGTCTGATGGTAAGATAAGTCTGATGGTAAGGTAAATCTGATGCTTAGTCTGATGGTAAGTCTGATGGTATGGTAAGTCTGATGGTAAGTCTGATGGTAAGGTATGTCTGATGGTATGTCTGAGGGTAAGTCTGAGGGTAAGTCTGATGGTAAGGTAAGTCTGATGGTAAGTCTGATGGTAAGGTAAGTCTGATGGTATGGTAAGTCTGATGGTGAGTCTGATGGTAAGGTAAGTCTGATGGTATGGTAAGTCTGATGGTAAGGCTGATGGTCTCAGTACCTACTCATACATTTTACAGTGGTATAATTACTTCATAAGAGATTATTTATTGCTGAATTTAAATCATAATAAAACTCCCTTGATATCCTCCCGCAGAAGTGAACACTGAACGAAGCTGTAACAATACATTGCAGGTTATTATACAAAGCAGGTTTCCCAAATATTGTGCGTTTTGTCTGCTTTACACACACGACTGATGGGATATAAACAGCTATAGGCACAATATTCAGCAGAGATGGGAGAACTCTTCCCAGCAGCTGAGGAAACCCATCACCTTCAGCGCTTCATGTTTTCTGCAGACGAGGAAGGACGGACAAGTGCACAGCTGTTGGCAGTACGGGGTCAGGGGCGCAGTACGAGGTCAGGGGTGCAGCACACGGAACAGCTGGATATTAATTACTTCTGACCTGAAGGCCCTGGCCTACTAACGTGGAGAGTATTTAATGACATGTTTTACTAACAGTTCCTGAAAATATGCTAAAGGTTCCAAAGCTTACCTGAGCATAAGGACGCCCACTGCTGCCTTTTTACCTGTGTACGATGTTGCTTACCTGCGTAAATATCGGTTACATTGACACACATCAAGCAGCCATCTTGCCCTTGTGGCAGGTCTGACCTGCCGCAGACTCGGCAGCTCTCCTGACACGCAGAGGGCTCTCATGCTGTGTAAGAGATCGCAGTGGCTAATTTATGTACGCCCATGTAATGGCGTTTAAACGTTCAGACACGCCCGCGTTTTTCTAACCACTCCCCTATTACCTCCCTCAAACGCTGACAACCTGCCAGTCACTTTGCAGTAAGATCCTCTGTGCTTCCATAATCACAATGGAAATGTAGGGGGGCATTTTCTTGCAGAATTTACCAAGCTCTGGACTGTGCAGCATTTCGGAGCTTGGCCCCGGTAGCTAATGATATCTGAAGATGGCGTCAGCCATTGTAGCCTTTAGCCTACATATCGCAAAAGACACCGGGGGAGGGATCCTACGAGGAGGCCGCACATGTGCAGAAGCACTGTCTCCCCGGCAAATCAAATAAAGTGATTGCTAATGCGATTACTTTACTTTTACACATCGCTGGGACCTTCAAAACGTGCGCATGAGCAGCCTTACTTAGGACACTCCAATTAGGACAAGGCGCTTATTTGTTTTATCTAGAGATGTGCGGGTTTGGTTCCCTTAGAACCGGATCCACCCGAACTTTGCTATCCAGGCTGGGATTCGAGTCCGGCTCTGGTTTTCCCAGCAGACTCGGATCCCAAAACGAGGCAAAACGTCATCCTCCCGTTGTCGTCATCAGTGGCATTTCACTTCAGCTGTGGAGAGTGTAGTGAGCAGATGTGCTGTGTCCATCCAGGGGCTGCTGTGTCCATCCAGGGGCTGCTGTGGCCAACCAGGGGCTGCTGTGGCCAACCAGGGGCTGCTGTGGCCAACCAGGGGCTGCTGTGTGCGTCCAGGGGGTACTGTGTCCCTCCAGGGGCTGCTGTGTCCGTCCAGGGGCTGCTGTGTCCGTCCAGGGGCTGCTGTGTCCGTCCAGGGGCTGCTGTGTCCATACAGGGGCTGCAGTGTCCGTACAGGGGCCGCTGTGTCCGTACAGGGGCTGCTGTGTCCAATCAGGGGCTGCTGTGGCCAACCAGGGGCTGCTGTGTGCATCCAGGGGGTACTGTGTCCCTCCAGGGGCTGCTGTGTCCGTCCAGGGGCTGCTGTGTCCGTCCAGGGGCTGCTGTGTTTGTACAGGGGCTGCTGTGTCCATACAGGGGCTGCAGTGTCTGTACAAGGGCTGCTGTGTCCATACAGGGGCTGCTGTGTCCAACCGGGGGCTGCTGTGTCCAAACAGGGGGTGCTGTGACCATCCAGAGGCTGCTGTGTCCGTCCAGGGGCTGCTATGTCCGTACAGGAGCTGCTGTGCCCATAGAGGGGCTGCTGGGTCCGTACAGGGGCTGCTGTGTCCAACCAGGGGCTGCTGGGTCCAACCAGGGGCTCCTGTGTCCATCCAGGGGCTGATGTGTCCATCCTCCTGTTGTTGTCATCAGCGCCATTTCACTTCAGCTGTGGAGAGTGTAGTGAGCAGATGTGCTGTGTCCATCCAGGGGCTGCTGTGTCCATTCAGGGGCTGCTGTGTCCGTACAGGAGCTGCTGTGTCCGTACAGGGGCTGCTGTGTCCGTACAGGGGCTGCTGTGTCCAACCAGGGGCTGCTGTGTCCAACCAGGGGCTGCTGTGTCCAACCAGGGGGTACTGTGTCCATCCAGGGGCTGCTGTGTCCATCCAGGGGCTGCTGTGTCTATCCTCCTGTTGTCATCAGTGCCATTTCACTTCAGCTGTGGAGAGTGTAGTGAGCAGATGTGCTGTGTCCATCCAGAGGCTGCTGTGTCCGTCCAGGGGCTGCTGTGTCCGTACAGTTGCTGCTGTGTCCGTACAGGGGCTGCTGTGTCCGTACAGGGGCTGCTGTGTCCAAACAGGGGCTGCTGTGTCCAAACAGGGGGTGCTGTGACCATCCAGAGGCTGCTGTGTCCGTCCATGGGCTGCTATGTCCGTACAGGAGCTGCTGTGTCCGTAGAGGGGCTGCTGGGTCCGTACAGGGGCTGCTGTGTCCAACCAGGGGCTGCTGGGTCCAACCAGGGGCTCCTGTGTCCATCCAGGGGCTGATGTGTCCATCCTCCTGTTGTTGTCATCAGCGACATTTCACTTCAGCTGTGGAGAGTGTAGTGAGCAGATGTGCTGTGTCCATCCAGGGGCTGCTGTGTCCATTCAGGGGCTGCTGCGTCCGTACAGGAGCTGCTGTGTCCGTACAGGGGCTGCTGTGTCCAACCAGGGGCTGCTGGGTCCAACCAGGGGCTCCTGTGTCCATCCAGGGGCTGATGTGTCCATCCTCCTGTTGTTGTCATCAGCGCCATTTCACTTCAGCTGTGGAGAGTGTAGTGAGCAGATGTGCTGTGTCCATCCAGGGGCTGCTGTGTCCATTCAGGGGCTGCTGTGTCCGTACAGGAGCTGCTGTGTCCGTACAGGGGCTGCTGTGTCCGTACAGGGGCTGCTGTGTCCAACCAGGGGCTGCTGTGTCCAACCAGGGGCTGCTGTGTCCAACCAGGGGGTACTGTGTCCATCCAGGGGCTGCTGTGTCCATCCAGGGGCTGCTGTGTCTATCCTCCTGTTGTCATCAGTGCCATTTCACTTCAGCTGTGGAGAGTGTAGTGAGCAGATGTGCTGTGTCCATCCAGAGGCTGCTGTGTCCGTCCAGGGGCTGCTGTGTCCGTACAGTTGCTGCTGTGTCCGTACAGGGGCTGCTGTGTCCGTACAGGGGCTGCTGTGTCCAAACAGGGGCTGCTGTGTCCAAACAGGGGGTGCTGTGACCATCCAGAGGCTGCTGTGTCCGTCCATGGGCTGCTATGTCCGTACAGGAGCTGCTGTGTCCGTAGAGGGGCTGCTGGGTCCGTACAGGGGCTGCTGTGTCCAACCAGGGGCTGCTGGGTCCAACCAGGGGCTCCTGTGTCCATCCAGGGGCTGATGTGTCCATCCTCCTGTTGTTGTCATCAGCGACATTTCACTTCAGCTGTGGAGAGTGTAGTGAGCAGATGTGCTGTGTCCATCCAGGGGCTGCTGTGTCCATTCAGGGGCTGCTGCGTCCGTACAGGAGCTGCTGTGTCCGTACAGGGGCTGCTGTGTCCAACCAGGGGCTGCTGTGTCCAACCAGGGGCTGCTGTGTCCAACCAGGGGGTACTGTGTCCATCCAGGGGCTGCTGTGTCCATCCAGGGGCTGCTGTGTCCATCCTCCTGTTGTCATCAGTGCCATTTCACATCAGCTGTGGAGAGTGTAGTGAGCAGATGTGCTGTGTCCATCCAGAGGCTGCTGTGTCCGTCCAGGGGCTGCTGTGTCCGTACAGTTGCTGCGGTGTCCGTACAGGGGCTGCTGTGTCCGTACAGGGGCTGCTGTGTCCAAACAGGGGCTGCTGTGTCCATCCAGGGGCTGCTTTGTCTGGCAGGGGCTGCTCTGTCCGGACAGGGGCTGCTCTGTCCGGACAGGGGCTGCTGTGTCCGTACGCTGCTGTGTCCATACAGGGGCTGCTGTGTCCATCCAGGGGCTGCTCTGTCTGGACAGGGGCTGCTCTGTCCGGACAGGGACTGCTCTGTCCGGACAGGGGCTGCTGTGTCCGGACAGGGGCTGCTGTGTCCGTCCAGGGGCTGCTGTGTCCGTCCAGGGGCTGCTGTGTCCGTCCAGGGGCTGCTGTGTCCATCAAGGGGCTGCTGTGTCTGTACAGGGGCTGCAGTGTCTGTACAGGGGCTGCAGTGTCCGTACAGGGGCTGCTGTGTCCAACCAGGGGCTGCTGTGTCCAACCTGGGGCTGCTGTTTCCATCCAGGGGCTGCTGTGTCCATCCTCCTGTTGTTCTCATCAGCGCCATTTCACTTCAGCTGTGGAGAGTGTTGTGAGCAGATGTGCTGTGTCCATCCAGGGGCTGCTGTGTCCATCCAGGGGCTGCTCTGTCTGAACAGGGGCTGCTGTGTCCAACCAGGGGGTACTGTGACCATCCAGAGGCTGCTGTGTCCGTCCAGGGGCTGCTGTGTCCGTACAGGGGCTGCTGTGTCCTAACAGGGGCTGCTGTGTCCGTACAGGGGCTGCTGTGTCCGTACAGGGGCTGCTGTGTCCAACCAGGGGGTACTGTGACCATCCAGAGGCTGCTGTGTCCGTCCAGGGGCTGCTGTGTCCGTACAGGGGCTGCTGTGTCCGTACAGGGGCTGCTGTGTCCTTACAGGGGCTGCTGTGTCCAACCAGGGGATGCTGTGTCCAACCTGGGGCTTCTGTGTGCGTCCAGGGGGTACTGTGTCCATCCAGGGGCTGCTGTGTCCGTACAGGGGCTGCTGTGTCCGTCCAGGGGCTGCTGTGTCCGTCCAGGGGCTGCTGTGTCCATACAGGGGCTGCTGTGTCCAACCAGGGGCTGCTGTGTCCAACCAGGGGCTGCTGTGTCCATCCAGGGGCTGATGTGTCCATCCTCCTGTTGTTGTCATCAGCGCCATTTCACTTCAGCTGTGGAGAGTGTAGTGAGCAGATGTGCTGTGTCCTTCCAGGGGCTGCTGTGACCATCCAGGGGCTGCTGTGTCCGTACAGGAGCTGCTGTGTCCGTACAGGGGCTGCAGTGTCCGTACAGATGCTGCTGTGTCCGTCCAGGGGCTGCTGTGTCCAACCAGGGGCTGCTGTGTCCAACCAGGGGCTGCTGTGTCCAACCAGGTGGTACTGTGTCCATCCAGGGGCTGCTGTGTCCATCCTCCCGTTGTCGTCATCAGCGCCATTTCACTTCAGCTGTGGAGAGTGTAGTGAGCAGATGTGCTGTGTCCATCCAGGGGCTGCTGTGTCCGTACAGGGGCTGCTGTGTCCGTACAGGGGCTGCTGTGTCCGCACAGTGGCTGCTGTGTCCGTACTGGGGCTGCTGTGTCCAACCAGGGGCTGCTGTGTTCAACCAGGGGCTGCTGTGTCCAACCAGGGGGTACTGTGTCCATCCAGGGGCTGCTGTGTCCAACCAGGGGCTGCTGTGTGCGTCCAGGGGGTGCTGTGTCCATTCAGGGGCTGCTGTGTCCGTCCAGGGGCTGCTCTGTCCATCCAGGGGCTGCTCTGTCCATCCATGGGCTGCTGTGTCCATTCATGGGCTGCTGTATCCGTACAGGGGCTGCTGTGTCCGTACAGGGGCTGCTGTGTCCGTACAGGGGCTGCTGTGTCCGTACAGGGGCTGCTTTGTTCGTAGAGGGGCTGCTGTGTCCAACCAGGGGCTGTTGTGACCAACCAGGGGCTGCTCTGTCCTACCAGGGGCTGCTGTGTGCGTTCAGAGGGTACTGTGTCCATCCAGGGGCTGCTGTGTCTGTCCAGGGGCTGCTGTGTCCATCCAGGGGCTGCTGTGTCCATTCAGAGGCTGCTCTGTCCATCCAGGGGCTGCTCTGTCCATCCAGGGGCTGCTGTGTCCGTACAGGGGCTGATGTGTCCTTCCAGGGGCTGCTTTGTCCGTAGAGGGGCTGCTGTGTCCAACCAGGGGCTGCTGTGTCCAACCAGGGGCTGCTGTGTCCAACCAGGGGCTGCTGTGTCCAACCAGGGGGTACTGTGTCCATCCAGGGGCTGCTGTGTCTTACTAGGGGCTGCTGTATGCGTCCAGGTTGTATGTGTCCATCCAGGGGCTGCTGTGTCCGTCCTGGGGCTGCTTTGTTCATCCAGGGGCTGCTCTGTCCATCCAGGGGCTGCTCTGTCCATCCAGGGGCTGCTGTGTCCGTACAGGGGCTGCTGTGTCTGTACAGGGGCTGCTGTGTCCTACCAGGGGCTGCTGTGTGCGTCCAGAGGGTACTGTGTCCATCCAGGGGCTGCTGTGTCCGTCCAGGGGCTGCTGTGTCCATCCAGGGGCTGCTGTGTCCATCCAGAGGCTGCTCTGTCCATCCAGGGGCTGCTCTGTCCATCCAGGGGCTGCTGTGTCTGTACAGGGGCTGCTGTGTCCTTCCAGGGGCTGCTTTGTCCGTAGAGGGGCTGCTGTGTCCAACCAGGGGCTGCTGTGTCCAACCAGGGGGTACTTTGTCCATCCAGGGGCTGCTGTGTCTTACCAGGGGCTGCTGTATGCGTCCAGGGGGTATGTGTCCATCCAGGGGCTGCTGTGTCCGTCCAGGGGCTTCTGTGTCCATCCAGGGGCTGCTCTGTCCATCCAGGGGCTGCGGTGTCCGTACAGGGGCTGCTGTGTCCATACAGGGGCTGCTGTGTCCGTACAGGGGCTGCTGTGTCCATCCAGGGGCTGCTGTGTCCGTACAGGGGCTGCAGTGTCCATCTAGGGGCAGTGGCTGCTGCAGTAATACAGAATAATACATTTTACATAAAAACACAATATAACCAGAGGCAAAAAAACATCCACTCTAATAAAAAAGGAACCCGGACCAATTCAATACAAGCAGATGGTTGATTACCTCAGAGTCTGCATGGAAACGTAATATCGTCACAGCACCTCAGGTGTGCCTGCATGTATTTCATGACACAACCAGATTGGACAGATAGGGGGAGATGTCCTGAGCTTTGGAGAGAGATAAAATGGAGAAATATAAAGTACCAACCAATCAGCTCCTGTCACAGGCTGTGTTTAAAAATGACAGGAGCTGATTGGTAGGTCCTTTAACTCTCTCAAAGGCTTAGCACATATACTCCATAATCTTATAGCATGTATCTAGCTTTACAGTCTAGGTTTAAAGGATATCCATGTTTGAGGATATATGGGTAACCAGGGCCGCAACTGGGGGCGGGGGCTGGAGGTGCACGTCCACCTGGTGTGCCACTGTACCCAGTGCCAGTGACCTCCAGCCCAGCGCTGCAGAGAGGCTCCAAACCGGACGTCCGCTGGTAATATTTATTACCAGCGGGCGCCCGGCTTCTTCTCTGCAGCGACGCGGTGTAGCCGGAGCCGGATGCTGGAGTTCTCTCCCAAACTGCAGCTTCCGGCTGTCTCCAGGGGCACTTTGGGAGAGACGTCATGACGTCTCCCCCATAGTTCCGAGGTGCAGCTGGCGGAGCCAGAAGCGATGCTAGATGCAGGAGCAGGGTTCAAGGAAAGTATTTTTTTTTAATAAGCTGCACTACAGGGGCATTATTATGGGGGCATGGGCATTACCACAGGGGCATTACTATGGGGTCATGGGCAATAAGGGGCATTACTAATGGGGTATGAGCATACAGGGGCATGAGCACTACAGGGGCATGGGCACTACAGAGGCATTACCACTGGGGCATTACTGTGGGGGCATGAGCACTACAGTGGCATTACTGTACGGGCACTACAGGGATATTACTATGGGGCATGGGCACTACAGGGGCATTACTATGAGAGCATGGGCACTACAAGGGCATTACTATGAAAGCATGGGAACTACAGAGGCATTACCACAAGGGCATTAATATGGGAGCATGGGCACTACAGGGGCATTAGTGTATGGTGGGCACTATAGGGGCATTACTATGGGGGTATTAACATATGGGCATTACTATGGGGGCATTACAATATGGGCACTACTACAGGGGCATTACCTCAGGGGGCATTATTATAGGGGCACTGATGCAGGGGGAATTACCAGGGGGGCGCCAAACTACTGTCTTGCCCCTGGTGACAAAAATCCTAGTTTCGGCCCTGGGGTAACTCAAACTGATTGAAATACCAATTAAGTGACCCTAGACCAGAGGTTCCCAAACGGTCATCAAGGCTCTTCAACAGTTCAGGTTTTAAAATGAAGAAGGGAGAGCCGGCATATAGTGCAGTCTGTGGGGACTGCACGATTGCCAGCGGGACAGCATGATCCGTCTGCCCACGGATCTGCAGTCGCCCTACACGGTGCATCTCACTGTGTATGGACACCTTTAGTCAGTTTGATTTACCAACCTGTGCTCAACCATGGATATCCCTAAAACCTGACCTGTTGAGGAGCCTTGAGGACCACGTTTGGGAACCTCTGTCCTAAACTATTAAGTTTCCTTCTAGGAAACACTGGTCTACTGTAAGATAATTCTACTTTGGGGCATAAGTATACACAGTTGTTTATTTGTTAACAATTATTTATTTAGCAAATTTCATTAATAAAATGAGACAGGGTAATAATAGACAGATAGAGAGATACAAGGACCCTGCTCACAAGCTTGCACTCTATAGTAGTGGTTTTTAATTCCAGCCCTCAAATACCACCCAGAAGTCATGTTTTGTGGATTTCTTTAATCATACACATGTGAGTTCATATATTTTATATAGTCAGTATTTATTCCACCAGCTTCTAGAGACAGAATACCTGAAAACAAGACCTGTTTGAAAACTTGAGGTTTGAAGTTGAGATTCACTGCTTTTTAGGAAATAGGGGTTTTATACATTCTTACCGACATTCTGGGAGGGGGCTGCCAGGTCGGTGCAGCAGGGGGTGGCTTAAGTGGGCAGTGCGTGGGCTTGCCAGTGCGAATGCATCATTGCGCCCCCCGCTTTATAATGCCAATATGCACAGTTTACCAAACCAAGCACTTCAACAATAGGGACTGCCACTTTTGTGGCTAAACTGCTTGGTTTGTTTGCCCCCCCACAAAACAAGCTACCCATGGGTTTAAGGCAGCTAACAGTTTTGTTAATGATCTCTACAGTTGGAAGATGTTGTCAGCCTCATCCTCACCCTCATCAGTGTTAATATCATTTTCAAGCAATATTACCTCATCCCCACTGGAATCCACTATTACAGAGGTCTCAAATTCCTTTGATGTAAATGGCGAGAATTGCCTTCTTCATGGAATTTATAGTTAATTTTTATGAACATAATCTTTTCCAAATTTTTAGGAAGTAGCCTCCTATGCTGATCGCTCACAGCTGTGCTAAACACTCATTCCAAGCACACACTGGAGGGTGGGCAGTAAAGCTAAGCTAGTTTGTACAAGGGACTGTCTGACATGCTAATTTGTACATTGTCAATAAAATAATCCTCCATCATTCTGTTAATGATTACTGTATCAGATTTAGTCATGGTAGAGGTGTCAATAATTTGAGGCAATTCTTTTAGGCCTGACAAGATGTCATAATGTTGTTTCAATCTGGTGCGTTGAGTTGACTCATCCTCATCACGGTGGGTCTCTTAGAAAAGGTCAGTTTTATCCTGGCAGCAACACATGCAGGATAAACTGAAGCAGTATAGGTTAACATGTCATGTGGCACTTGGGCTGATAACTTGCTCACAAGAAGCTCTTTGAATCTCTTAACATATGTGTCAGTTGGAAAGAAATATATTGCATACAATTTAAACCTAGGATCAAGCATGGTTGCCAAAATGTAGTGATCCAATTGCAAGACCTTGACAACCCTTTGGTCCCGGCAAAGTGAATAAAGAACTTAATCTACAAATCCAACATACTTAGTGGAATCACTACATTTAATCTCCTTTATTTTTTCTAGCTGCTTTTCCAGTAGTTTAATTAAGGGAATCACCTGACTATCGGTGCCTGAACTGACTTGCATAAAATGGAAAGTATTTTTCACTGTGCTGGACTAAGGTACATTCCCCCTCCTCTCCCTATGTCATGGCTTGTTGTGTAGGTTTAGATGTTGCTCCATACGCTGAAGCATATAAAGGGTGGAATTCCACCTAATCACTACCTCTTGCTTCAGTTTGTGGAATGACAAATTGAACTGTTCTTGAAGATGCTGCAATCTTTTACATGTAGTTGCTGAAAAATTTTGCACCACCAAGTTTATTGTGTGCACAAAACATGGGACGTGTTCAAATTCCCCTAGTTGTAAAGCTTTTACAATATCACATGCGTTACCAGAAATGACAAGTCCCAAGGAGAGTCCTAGAGCGGTAAGCCATTTTGCTATGACAGCACTGACTTTTTCTAACAGATTGACACTGGTATGCATCTTAGTGAAGCCTGTGAAACATACAGAGAGTAGCCTGCCTTTGAATTAGCCTTTGAATTAGCTAAAGTTGTGTGTTAGATACTGTTGCTGCTGTTGAAGGCGATACACCCACTCAGTGGGCTGTCAGTCATGTAATCAGTCATGTAATCTTAAGTTTGACTAGTATCGCTTATGGTTAAGTGGATAGTGTGTACAATGGCATTTTCTAGGCCAATGACTTTTTTTTTATTGTATCAGTACAGGCAAGGAATTGCTTTTCTTGTAAAATGAAATTGAGATGGGATTTGGTAGTAGGGCCAGAGAATCTCAATTGGCTGACTTAAACCAGATGCATTGATGGTGGATATTGGTTGCAGATTTAATACTAGCACAGTAGTCATGGCTTTAGAGATCTACTGTGCAACAGGTTGGCAGCTTGCATACTTGCTCCCTGTTGCAAAGGATTGTTTCACAGTCAATTGTTGTTTGAAACTCAAACTGCTAGTATTCTTTTTGATACCCTCTTCTGGGATGAAGATTCACAACCCCCCCCCCCCTCCCCCTCAGCAGCAGCAGCAGCCCTAGTGTTCAAGGATTCTTCTGGGGAATCTGAGAGTGAGAAGGGGTTGTATCATCATGTGAGGTTACAGAAAAAGATGCCTGACTGTGTTTGGCCCCAGCTTCCACAATAGGCTTTCTATGAATATAACAGCAGTAGCACTAGCAGGACCACCACTTGCAAGGGTAGGCCATGGCCTGAGCCTTTCCTTGCCACTGTGTGTGGTATATTTTATGTTTTTCGGCAATAAACTCTCCCTTTATTATTATGGTTGATGTTTTTTCTAGATTCTAGGTGCCCTGTCTTAAACCTTCTGTGCCCTTGACCACCGGCGTTAGTAGATGTTAAACTTAAAGTACTATAATGACTGCCAGCTGCCGCAGCACTATTGCTGGGTTACTGCATCTGCTCTTCTATTGACTGATCCATATAGACTCACAGCACTTCTAGTAATGGTGGCACGGCACCTACTGAATGTTATTTTTTAACACAGTGCCAGAACCTGAACACACACAATTCTTATTCATTTTTTTTAACACACTGCGACTCACAGCACTTCTAGTAATGGTGACAACTATTGAACGTTATTCTTTAACACAGTGCCAGAACCTGAACACACACAATTCTTATTTATTTTGTTTAGCACATGGCACACAGCCCTTCTAGTAATGGTGGCACTGCACCTACTGAACATTATTTTTTAACACGGTGCCTGAATCTGAACACACACAAGTTGTTGTTTTTGTTTTTTAATACACTGCGACTCACAGAGCTTCTAGTTATGGTGGCACCTACTGAATGTTATTTTTTAACATAATGCTGCAGCCCACAGACCACAGTGCCCCTATGATTTTTTTTTTATGACACAGTGCCCCTTTAAGTTAAACAGTGCTCCTAAATGGTGTATTTTTTAAATGACAGTGCCCCTTTAAGATAAACACAATACGCCTAATGACATTTTTAAATGACACAGTGCCCTGCCCCTGCCTTTACTGCCTTGACAAACAGAGCACAGTGCTCTAGCTCCAGTCCGATTAGTCCACTCCTCCTAATGGAGTTTAGTACCTCTAAGTGCTGCAGCCCGCAGTTCCAAAATGACACAGGGTCTCATTCAGACCCGCTCGCGAGCGCAGGACGCTTGCAAGCGGGTCGATGTTACCCCAATGCGCATGCGCACGATGGAGGGAGCTCCGTCGTGCGCATGCACGAGACCCGGACAGCGACAGCCAAGCTGTCGCTCCGGGTCTCGCACCAAAGGGGGTGTGCTGTCAATGGTGACTGACAGCACGCCCCCTTTGGTGGGCGTGCCGGGGGCATGGCGGCCAGACGGAGGCGTTCCCATGGGAACGCCTACCGTCTGGGTCCGGCCCCACTGACATCACTAGTGATGTCAGTGGGAGTGATTTTGGCTCTGATAGAGCCAAAATCACTCCTGGGCTTGCGGCAGCGAGACCCTACCGCAGGGTCTCGTCGCAAGCCCGATGGTCGTGACCATCGAGACCATCATCATGGACGCTCGCTATAACTGTTGGTGGTCACCCACAGCTATGCGAGCGTCCAAGAGGCCACTCCATTTTCAGGTAGGAGGGCCCTGATTCAGAGCGAGCGCTCCGGTCAGAGCGTCCGGCTCTGAATCAGGCCCACAGTGCCATTAAGTTAACAATGAATAAACAGTAAAACACAACACAGTGCTTCCCATGGATCTTCAGTGTAAAATGGCGCCTGATCAAGAGAGGGGGGACTTTTATATACAATACAAAACACGCGAGACCCGGCACCGGGAAGATGATGATTTGCCTAGTTTTGGGATTTGAACCCGGTGGGAAGACGTGAGCAGGGACTCGGATCAAATCGTAACCCCTAAGTTCTGGTGGGTTTGTTTTCCAGGAAACTGGACTCACTCATCTCTATATGAATTACAGATATGCAATTGCCTTACATAGTCAAACGGTACCAGTCTCACTCTCTATGTAATAATGCAAGTGCAAAATCATTTGTTGTTTTTAAAATAAACTTTTTATTTTGTTCTCATTCTGGTGTTTTATTTTTAATCATATTTTCCGCACAAGTCAACTCCCCCCCTCGCAGCGCATTACTAAATATTTAACACATTCTAGCAGTCCCCAGAGCATTCTATAAAACTCCCGACCAAGGGGCCCGGTGACAACATGAATTCCGCATAAGAAGTTATCCAGAGAGCAGATTCTGGTGACAATTAGTTTAGATCAAAGAACGAGAAGAATTCATAGTCATTATACTTTCCTTAAATGATGTCATAGCTGTTTATTGTTTCATTCTGGTATAATGAATTACCTAAATTGGTAAAGAGGCAGCAACACATTAAGATCTCTCGGTCCCTAGATTTAGCAATCCCGTAATATGTTGCAGATTGTGAAATGGCGTCTGAATGGAAACGATAGAAAAATAAAGCTGCCTTTCTCTTGAGACATAAACATCAACATATTGTACTGTTGTTTCTTTTTCTGGCTTATTCAATTAAAAATAAGCTATTATGTGGTGTCTTAGAACTTGGATGCCGGGTTCTGCATGAGTTTGTGCTTTTCCAGCTGGCATGTTATGAGGGTTTCTTAAAGGAAAAATACCTTTATTTTTGCAAGTCCATGCATTCATTAGAAGAGCTGTCGCTACTGACAGAAATAAGGATACCGCCTTTACACCGCCTGCGTGGATCTGTGGATCTTTGCCTGTATTAAGAGGTAGCCGAATTTATGTGACCGCACCGCCCCCATCCATCCGCCGTCATCGCTATCAGTGCGCAATTGCATCAGCCCTACTCTTAGTGCAAGCGATCTGTCTGAAATAATTTGGTTCTCATCAGATGGCGAGTGCTCCCGCTTGTGGATCGCGACCTATGGGAAGGAGTCCCGAGTTGCGAAGAGGGATCCTTTCGGATCCCTCCGCCCCCGTCCGACTCCTTCCGCCAGACGCTGGGGCTCTTGTGCGCATGTGAGACTTGTAGGTCACGCATGCGCACTAGTGTCACTGCTCTGAAAGGAGCAGGGAAACACTTCGGGGAGAAAGCTGATTTTTGGATCAGCTGTCTCTGCGCCAGAGCAGTGATGAATTGCTCCGGCCCTCGCATCAAGTTAGAATTTGAACTAACATCATGAATAGACCCCTTAGAATGTGGGCGTTTGCTTTATTTATAATCTATTCCGTCTTTCTTTAGCAGTAGGTACTACTGTTCTATATATTTTTTTCTCTTTTCTTTGAAGTTACTTCTAGTTTTAGTCAATATCAGCCCTAACTACACACGTGGTGCTGCAGGAATCCACAGATGTCCTGGTCCTTCCCATCACCCCCAAGTCTCACACAGTCACCATCCAGTCACACTCTTCCCTTCAGCCATCTCTCACTGTTTTCTCCAATGTTCATGCCGATACCATTGAATGTGGCTGGAAATTTCTGTCTCTGTTCAGTGTGCCAATCCATGGGATTGCAGTGCAACGTGCCAACCAATGGGATTGCAGTGCAATGTGCAAACCAATGGGATTGCAGTGCAATGTGCCAACCAATGGGATTGTAGTACAATGTGTCAACCGATGAGATCGCAGCGCAGTGCAGCAACCAATGGTACATATACATTATATCTGCTTTAGAAGAGACCGGCTGTATACTGTATACTGACAGCAGTGTAGTCTTTGTACACAGGGGCTGTGAGATAATATGCCCTCAGGTTACTCAGGATGTCAAGCTGCATCCACTGGCTTCAGCATCCCCAGAAAATTGGGCCAACATGCCCCTGTTTTCTGCAATGCTGCCTGTCCTCGCCCCTGATCTGGCAGTGGCTGCATAATTGTTCAGTATGTGAAAGCAATCGATAATCATCCATCTGCTCCCAGGGAAGGGAGGGGGGGGGTGTATCTTGCTCCCGGCCCTCTCTCCCCGGATCCCTGCTGCTCCTGTCTCCATGCTGTTTAGGGGTGAGCAGAAGCGTGGTGCCTGGTGGAAGCCCAGCGACAGGGGGGGGGGTGGACAATGGGGACACCAGCACCGGGCCCCGAGGGTCAGGATTCAGGGACAGAAAAAAAATGGGGCTGCAACACTCTTAATACTTTTTAAACTGCTCTGCTGCTGTAGCCAGGAATCTTACAGCTGTAGCAGCCAGCAGCAGTTCCAGCAGAAGCTCCTCCCGCCGTCACCCTTCCTTCCCCCAAGTCACACACCGGTCACACTGTGACACGCGGAGGTCGGTGGTCCTCCCTCTTGGGCCCGCATCCTCGTCTGCACCAGCTCCAGCCCTGACCCATTCTCACCCCTCCTGCTTTCTGTTCCTCTCCTTTCCCCGTAGTATGTTTGCCAGCCTGCCACTCCCCCCCATTGCAGCACCCAGGAGACCCCCCCCACTCGAAGCACCCCCGAGACCCCCCCACTCGCGGCACATAACAATAGAAGTAGGCAGACCGTGACTGCAAGTGACAGACAGTGAGGCATGGTCAGGAGGCACCCTCCGAAGGTTGATGGAGACCAGATTCTCACATCGCTTCACCCCACCCACAAATTTCAGGTCACTGGCTGCTCTCTGCAATAACTGACTACTGCAAGAGTGCTGGTTCCTGTAGTGCTATCTGGGGGTCTCTGGGGTACCTTCAGGTGAGTTGGCTCTCAACTTAAATATGTATGTGCTGTTATCATGTGGCACAAAAGTATGCAATTACCGTATATGTCCCAGAGTGGGTGCTATTATCATGTAGCGTTAGGGACGCAGGTACAGAGAAGCCCGATGCTTAACCATGTATATGCAAATCTATGCAACACAGATCTCTGTATTTCTATTACCATTTTTTTTGGAGTGTGTTGGAGGGAATTTTTTTCTTTTTTTCTAGCCTAGAGCAAACCCCTCCCTTTACAAGTACCTGTGAAAAACTATTGATTTGATCATGAGCATCCATTATTTTGTATTACTGCAAGAATGTGGCAGCACAAGTCACTGACTCTTCTTCCTTTCTGCAATGAAAATGGCACTTGATGCCAATATCGATACTACCCAACATCGGAGCTCTTGACGTGGGACAGGCGGCCTGGCTGCAAGAAAATGGGGGTGTTCCTTGCCCCAGTGTGCAGTGTTTTTGAAAACTCAATCAATTTGTTTTTATACCACATGGTTTGCAGACATCAGCCTACACTAGGCGTGGCACAGCAACACCTCCCAAGCCCCTCCCCCTCCTCCGTGTGAGTCGTAGGACAGTCCTCCAAAATCGTGACTGTCTTGCAAAAAGTAGGGCGTTTTGGGATGAACGCAGTTAGTAGGGCACAAAAATAACAGATAGAGGAATACCAAAATTCTTTACAGAAAATGCATTCTCCTTGTGTATCTAAAACCTGTCCGTATTTCTTAGCAAGTGTCTCCAACTATTTAATTAGTCTGTGTTCAGAAATGACAGATTACTTTGACTGTGAATGGAAAAGCAGAATAGCGTCACTGGGGAATAAAGGACATTATTCTGGAGCCTCGTAAGTGGCAATCTCAAGTCAAAATTGGGGCTTTATTACATTTTCATAGCAGAATGTCACACTCTGTAATTAATATGTTATGTTTGCCATTAACTTTTGTAAGCAAAAGACCCCAGAGGAGATGGAACGTGAATGCAAATGCATGTGGGGCATTAATCTTAGCATCCGAAATAGAATTAGAAAGATAGCAGTGAAAATAGTGTCAAAAAGAGTCTCTGACATTCTACCAGCCTCATATAGATGGAGGGGGTCTGCTTAATAAACAGGACAAATGGGGAGGAAACCTATTTGTCGTTACTGACACAGGTCTGCGATGAAAAAGCCTTTTTTTTTTTTTTAAATTGTGTTTATTTGGTTTTAATATAATAGGATACATACAAAAGACAGATAATAGAATATATTTCAAAGCATACAACTAAAAGAAACTTCCAGACATGAGCATTTAAGGTTAGATATTAGGGCCTGATTCAGACCCGGTCACAAGCGCTGATCGCTCGCAACCGGGTCAATGTTTGCCCACTGGACATGCGCACGATGGAGCTCCGTTGCTCCAGGTCTCGCACCAAAGGGGGCGAGCTGTCGATGGTGATTGACAGCTCGCCCCATTTGGTAGACGTGGCCAGGGGGTGGCTTCACAAACGGAGGCGTTCCCAAGCGAATGCCTGCCATTTGTGGGCGGCCCCACTGACATCACAAGTGATGTCAGTGGGAGAGCTTCCGGGTCTATTAGAGCCAGAAGCTCTCTGGGGCTTGCGGCCATGAGACCCTACCACAAGGGTCTCGTTGCAAGCCCGATGGTCTTGACCATCGCGACCATCATCCTGGCCGCTCGCAATAGCTGTGGGTGGTCGCCCACAGCTATGCGAGCGGCCAGGGGGCTGCACAAACCCCCCCCCAAAAAAAATGCCCAGATTCAGAGCGAGCGTTCTTTCAGAGCGTCCGGCTCTGAATCAGGTCCTTAGTCCAAAGATTGGACTGTTGGTAGAGAAATGCTCCATTGTAGTTTACAAAATATCCTAAGCGAGAACAATGCCGGGTTTGGCTAGACTTAAAGAGGGTGTAAGGATAGACATCTAGGAACATACAGATATTATAAAGTTTAACGTTATCTGCAACTATATTGGGTACAAAGTCAACTTGAAAGCAGATTTAAGAAGAGTAACAATTAGAGCAAATTAACCAGTCAATATGCAATAATCAGAGTACCTCTAGTAATATAACAGTTGGAGCAATTATATACTGAAAATCAATAACAATACCTTAAATGTGTATCAAGGGATATAAAAAAAAAGGGGGGGGGGGGGGGAGATACAGTAGGGAGGGGAGAGAAGCTGGGTACATTTATCACATAAATAGAAATGGCAGAGAGCGCTATGGAAGATAACAAAATGTCGATGGCTAGGAGAGATCGAAGTCAGGCAGAAGTAAATATCAGATCACCCAACATACAGAATGTCAGAACTCAGGATTGAAGATCAAACTAAAACAGTCAAAAATGTTATTTGTATTCTTCTGTTCAGAATCTGGTAATGAAGTAAAGTAGTACTTCCATTAAGGGTGAATGTTACGACCGGTCTTATCCAACTCCAGGAAACTAGTTCACCTGTCATAGTATAAAAGTTGTTAGTTTATTGTGAATCACGGAGATGGAAGGGGCAGATTGTATTGTCCAATGTGTTAATATGAGCTTTTTCCCTAGGGTCAGAATTATAGAGAGAAGGGGAGTAATATCTTTTTTTGTTGAGTGAAAAAGCTTTTTTAACGAATTTATGTGATACTTATCGATTTTTGCTTCTGAACATAAAAATTACTCCCGATTTTTCATATCACATCAGGTTTTTCTGTAAAACGTGTATTTATGAATAAGTCATATTTTTCATTTTCTTTAAAGTAATAAATGTATTCTATATTACAATGGTTACATTGTGCTGAAACGCATTAGACCTACCAGGACCAAGCTACACACAGCTACACCAACTTTCGCACATTGACGCTACCCGCCTACTCGGCACACCAATCTCCAGCTGAAACCAGAGCCAACACCGTGAAAGCCAAACCCACCTTCCCCTGGAGCTGGAAGTTAGGGCTAAGAGGACGCTGAACATCACGTTCCCAGCCTGTCACCAGCACACAGTGAGGAATACGCGGACGCATGGGTGTCTACATCGGCTAAGCGAGACGCAGGATTGTCCCTCAAGAAGGGTCCTGACCCACCGCCAAGACATCGAACGTTACCTGCTACGGTAACCGCCACCCCGCCCACACCACCAGCAAGGTGACGCCGTGCACCAGTATGAGTGAGACAAACCACCGGTGAAACACCCACACTCATGATCCTACCTTGAGAAGCCAGGACCGCACAGGCACCACAGCACAGTGCCCCCGGTCCAACACCAGCGCTCCCAAGTGGCAAGGATACGAGGCTCCAGCTGGACCCCTGGCCCATCCACCACACTTTCCGGAAAGTGATAAAGTCTAAGCGGGATGCCGCTCTAGCGCTGGAACACCCCAGACTGTGCATCCACAGAGCCAGCCAGGCTACCCCCACCTTGGGACTATTCAACCCCCCCCTTCCCCCTCACCAACAAGGTATGGACTTTTCCCCTTGGACTGTAACGAGCTTCATACGGTTCTGAGCCCAGGAGGGACTTGCACAAGTACTTTGAGCACTGTGTCTCTTATTTGTACACGGCAATAAACACCTGTTCACCTTGTTTTCACTGTACAGTATTTATTCACGCCAGCATCACACACCACTCCACACCAGTATAGATTACCCACACAGCCACCTCACCTCACCTCACGGGCTTCCCCTGTCTCCCCATCCACTCGCCCCCCCAGTATACCCTCATCCCCCCCTCACTCACCTTTCCCGCAGTCACCACCATCCCCCACCTACACCGGTGCAGCACTACCCTTCCTAACCTTCAAATAAATGAATTCTGCCTACATTTATTATAAAAAACATTGTCTTAAATTAATTCAGTTGGTTGCAAGTCAGTTCTCATCATAAAACTTCCCCCCGCCCAGTGCCAGATTAAGGTCCACATGGTCCTGGAGCTGAAATATACAAAGGGCCTAAACCCCACACTGCTAAAGGAATATTTCATCACACACATCTACAACTACAAGGTGAGCTGGCGAAGGTGGAACCAAATACAGCACAGTTGCTGGCTCATTTTAACCTCTGCCTACCACCACATACACACTAATACACACACACAGTACACACTACACACCACTCACACAGTATAAGTGATTTCAAAATATTTACGCAATGTCAGGGATTCAAACTGCAAAGAAATAGTCAGGCAAATGCTTAATAGTTACAGAAACCTTGGAGTACAATATGAGTTAAAAGGTACATTTTTTGAATTCCCATATTGAGCATTTCCCGAATAATCTCGGAGACTACAGTGAAGAACAGAGTGAACGGTTCCACCAAGACGTTAAAGATGTAGAAAGAAGATACCAGGGTCTTTGGAACGTCAGCATGATGGCTGACTTCTGCTGGATGATACACAGAGACGACACAGAAAAAGCTTCTAAGCGAAAAAACAAAGTTTGAAGACAAAAAAAAAACAAGATATTAATGATTTTTTTCAACAATTATGGTTTTGTTTCTATTAGTGTCTGATTTTATTGTTATTTGATTATGTAATTAAGACAAAAACACAGTGATATACAGTAATCTACACTTCTTCGTATTTCACAATAAGTAGGTTTTCTTAAAAATTTATGTAACCCCCTTATAGGTAAATGTGTTGTGGTCATTTTTTTAATATACTATTTCTTGATGTACACAGGAGTATAATTAAGAATATAAAAGTATTATTAAAAAAGCTTTCAATCCCTTAAATTTCGCAGACCTGTTTTATTAATATGAACTTTTTTTTTTTTTAAGGTTTCACAGTTTTAGGAGTAAATTTACTAAGATGAGAGTTTTTAGAAGTAGAGATGTTGCCCGTAACAACCAATCAAATTCTGCTTAACATCCAACTAGCACCTTCTAGAAGATAAAACAGGGATATCCCGAGTTGTCTAGGAAGACAAAAACCTAGGTTTTCTATGGGAAGTGCCATTTATACATCCAATGTCCAGAGACGTATGTATCTGATACATGGCTGGTCCTAACAGGGACTCTATTTACTGAGGTGTCTGTGCATCCTAGCCAATAATATGTCAGAATCACGCGTTTATTCTTATGAAGCCCATTCAATGGCCAATCCTGACATTCCACCTCAGTTTCAGGGGCTACCTTCAATGAGGTCTACATCCAGGCAATAAGGATGGTCCCTTGAATCTTATTTTATAAACTCTAAACTATAAGTAACTCTAAGGGGTCTATTAGATAAAACATTTTCATCATGTTACATAAAAATCGCTGTTTTCCACGTGTTCCGCCATATTTATTTTAAGTCTGCCGACCGAGACAGCTGAAGCAAAAATGAGCTGTCCTGGCCAACTCTGATTGTGTAGGCGGAATCTGAATGGCGGTCAGTGCTCATACCTCAGATCGCTTACTCCTACTGCCAGGCAAGCTCTGGGGAGGAGCTTATGAAGCAAGGCATCATGGGACCTATGGGGGCTTCATGATCCACAGTGACAGCTTAAAAGTCAGAGAAATCAGTTACTTCTGGGGACTTTTCTCTGCACTTAAATATGGAGGTAGCTGAAATATCGCATTCTCCAGCTAATATACTGGGAAAATGTGATTATTATGTTGACTAATTAGACCTCTAAGTTATTCTGCTTCATGAACCTGTCGTAATTCATATCAGCAATGCAAGTTTGGTTGCTATTCAAGCCCCTTTACAGATGGAAGGCAACGCAATGAAGGTTATATAGGCCACTTGTGAATACCCAGCAGAACACGGCTGATATACGCAGATTCTAGGCCATTTGAGGATCCAGGGTGTCAAATGTTAAAAAAAAAAAAATGAGAACACATTCTTTACAACCTTATACACTTGGTCAAATACAGATACAGCAGCAATTCCATAATTTGATTATTCCCCTATTTCCATACCTACAAGTCCTGATTTACTTACAGAGGACTTTGCGATCGCTGTCTGACAGAGATAAACAATGTACACTGTGCTCTGCCTTGGGCCTACTGACTCTTACTCTTCATTATATATTATATATACATACACACACAAATACATATACTGTATTACACCTTACGCCCCGCTATTTATTTACTAAATATATCGAAATTCTGCACTGGGCATATTACACCCCAAGATTGAAGTTTCCTACTGGACAATCGATACCTTCTAATTGCTTTAAATGTGTCTCTTCCGATGCTAACATTTGTCACTCTTTGTGGTCATGTCCCTATGTCAAGCGATTTTGGGATCAGGTGTAATTATTTATCAGAAATACTCTTGGTATAGATTTTGTTCTGACTCCTGAGTGGGCATGTTGGAGTAAGTATACATCCTCCCCTACACACACCTTAATCAGATCAGAAGAGCTACTTCTGACAAAAATCGCTGCTGCTGCAATAAAGACGATCCTCTCCCATGGATTGAACCTAGTACCCCGGCACTTTCTTTATTATTGCCCGGGCTTCTCTATTTATTCACCATGGATTGGACGGCTCCATCCATTCATGAGGATAAATTGGCTGATACATTTTTTTCTGTTTGGCTTCCCTATGTCCCCTGACATGAAAGTAGCGCTCAAACGTCGTTTTCAGTTGACAACCTGGTACAACTTAGCTGTATTAGAAGGACAGGCACCATTTTGATCTATACTATTCCAAGGCGTTTTTACTCCGATACTTCTTTAGTTTTGATTTTATGTACTTCTTGTGCTCAGTATTATACCTAACAATGTTTTTGTATGATTTTACATATGGATCATTGTTTGTATATTTGTTTATGTCAATAAAATTATTCTTTAAAAAAAAAAATATATATATATATATATATATATATATATATATATATATATATATATATATACATACATACATATGGGAACACACATTAAATAAAATGCTCAAAAACAGTTTCTCAAAAGAGATAAATGTTTTGTTGTTATTGGAGCCAGCTCATTAGTATTGAGCATCCTGAATCAACTGTTATAAGCAGGTAACCCTTCCAATGATATGTAGTGAGGCTGGATCACACTTGCGTAGACTTTGAAGGACAGGAGATTCAGTCTATTATCATGGCCAAGGGCGGCCTAGGGGAGGGTATTTCAAAGCCTAGATCGGTCTACCTAGAGGCGCACAGTTTTAGTTCTGTTTCCTAATTCTTTCTCCTTGTCCAATATATCACAATACCTGAGGAGGGGATTAGGATCAGGGTTGATCTACCCAACTAGACCTATGGCTCTCCCAGCCATGCCCCCAAACCATTCAGTCACTATGGTTACAGCATAGGCCAGTTTAAAGAGACCGATTAAAAGCAAAGCCTATTATAAATGGAAAGTGTGGAGATAATGTGGGAAGGATGAATAAAATGGGAAAGGTCTCTCGCTTAGTCCTCAGTGTGAGTAGTGTTGCTCCTGCTTTAATAGTGACTGGTTGCACTTTGTCATGATGAGTTGGGAGATTGTGTGGGCCCCCATATCACACCGATTGTGTGTGCGCCAGTAATTATCACACGGACACCTGTAGCTATTTGCATGGTGGAAACAACGATTTCTTGCTTACAATATAATCCAAATGCAATAGTCGGGGTTACACCCAGGGGCGTCCTTTTTTTTTTTATAAAGTTTTCTCCTATGTGGTTCACAGATATCGTTTGGAAATATAGGGGGTGATTCAATTCAGCGCAAGTTGAACAATGCCGGAAAGTTGTTCCGGTTCTCGCTACTTAACCTGGGTGTTTAGTCGCGTAATCGGCATTCTCCTCCCAAAGTGCTGGCCGTGAGGCTGTTAAGAGGGTGCGAGAAGAAATAATTTCCTTGACCTACTGTAGCAGCACGCTGAACTGAATCACGCCCATAGTTATGTGAAGAATAATCAGCCGCGTTATAATCTACGCTATAGTAATTTGTCTGAGAACCATTTCTCATCAACCATCTAATAATCTGTAGGCAAGGGGGGTTTTGCAGTCTGCTCCTATAACCTTCTATATTTAAACTTAGCACAGAACTTGTGATCACTCTTAGGAGCCTATTTATCGATTATTATTTGCAGGATATCCCCCCAAACACCAGTTTTCAGTAGCTCCTGGAAATATCTCTGATACCAGCCGTTGCCCCTCTGTTTCCGAATGCAAAATCAGCCCCTATAGGTTCTCAATATAGAAGCCCCCATAGAAGCCCGATATCCCCTCCCCCGCATGCGCACCCACATCCATTCTAAATTTTGTTGAAAGTCATTGATGTTTCTGGTTACAACATGTTCAGGGCACTGACAGCTCTCCTGGTAATAATACATGTAATCATCATCCCTGGGATTGTGTGACCTTCTTGCAGCAAGACATTGTCTTTCCAAACAAGAGGATTGGAATTAGCCGGAGTTAAATCCGGAGGCTGCCAGTGTGTAGAAGGATGAGATGCTGTGATTGGCTGCATCGCCAATTGCACGGTATGAAACGAGCAAGCTGTTCTCTGGTAATAATGCAGTGTGGTAGTCAGCAACCCTTGTGGATTGATATCTAATTATCTTCTCACTGGTGACCAAGCGAGTCCTGTTCAGCTAAATATCATTCACAACTTGCTGGGCTAGAGGTCAGGAGAAGAGCTCTTCCTGGGAGAGGGCATAAAGCTGGAATTTGGTAATTGAGAGGCAGAAAACATACTGGTTTATGTGTGTGAGTGATGCCCCTCTGGACAATGATGATCCTGATACACACCGGGAAGTGTGTATATGTATTGTATGTGCATTCCATGATGTTACTGAATCACACCCATAGTTATGTGAAAAATAATCAGCCGCGTTATAAATCTACGCTTGTTGGCACTACAGTAATTTGTCTGAGAATCATTTCTTATCAACCATCTAATCATTTGTAGGCAAGGGGAGGGTCTTGAAATCTGCTCCTATAACCATCTATATTTAAAGTTAGCGCAGAATTTGTGATCACTCTTATGGTGCGTACGATGTCGTCAGGTTGCTGCATGTTGGGGAATTGGGGAAGAGAGCCTGGCGCTGAATGATATCGTTAATGATATCGTTCAGCGGGTGTGCTCAATGTCATGAACGACACTGAGCACACCCTGCCGGGGACACACTAGACGATATCGCTCAGGGAGCATATAGTCTAGTGTGTACTCACCATTAGGGCCATATTCAATTAGGTGCGAAAAGTCAGTTTCTGGCGAAAAGTATCGCCGGTGATGTCATTTTACCATGCGTAAACTTTTCCCCGTATTCAATTCCAAAGACTTTTCGCCGGTGCGCATAGTCAATGCAATGGACCTGGTGAAAAAGTTTTGCCTAGGTGTATAAAAAAAAAAAAAAAAGGTGCAGAATTGGGGTTTTGGGGTGCAAACTTCTGGAAATCACCCAGCACCCTTGGGACAATCCCCCAAAAGGTAAATGGTGTCAAAAAAAGTAAAAAAAAATAAATACTTAACACCCCAAAAAAAGCACTTTCATTTTGGGGGCAAAAAATACCAAACTTGGGGTACAAACTAAAAACCATCGCGAAATAGACTCCAGGGGGGTCCTCAAGTATGCCCCAGGTGTTTTTAAGTTTGCAGGTGCTTGCGGCAGGTGGATGTTTTATGTTTTTTAAAACTTCACTTTAGCAACTTATGCTAACACCCATTTTCGTGTACCCCAAATTTGCAGGGACTACTTATTGTCTGCAAAAAACCTGCTATATGCTATTCTTCACCACTTCTGGAAAGACGCTAATTAGCAGCTATTGAGAGCAGTTAAGTACCCCAAATACCTTCAGCAGGCAGGGCTATTCGGGGGCATCTATAGTGATCCCCCATGTCAGTGCATATTTCCGAGGATGTCAGACTGATTTCCCCAAATATGACAGTACTTTTCACCAGGTCCAATTTTTGCAGATTTCTAATTGAATACGGGGATAAGCGGGGACGAGCGCAATACTTTTTCGCATGGAAAACCAGCGATGCCGGCAAAAAAAGTCCAGCTTGCAAAAAGTACAGGACTTTTCGCACTTAATTGAATACGTCCCTTAGGGGCCTATTTATCAATAATTATTTGCAGGATATCCCCCCAAAACACCTGTTATAGGGGTTTTGCAAAGTGCAAATGCTCACAGCCTGTCACTCACTCTGCGATGGATACTTATCTGCATAGGTGGTCACAGTTCGATCGCAATGCTAACTCACGCCTGCGCACTGCGGTACATACGCATGCGTAGTACGCACCATCGGCTGATCTCCGTACGCTGTGGCAGTAGCGATCCATGATGAATCACGACCTTTGTACGTGTGTGAAACCAATTCCTGTGCAGTTAAAATCACAGCCAAGTAAAATACGGTACGCTGCTCCTCTTTCAGCATCTCCGTTGCGCCAGGGGGATATCTTCCCGCACCGGAAGTTCCGATGTTGCTTGTATACATTACAGTAGTTATATATATATATATATATATATATAATATATATACACATACACACACACACACACACACACATATATATGTATATAGATTAGGGGTGTGCACCGGCCACTTTTCGTGTTTTGTGTTTTGGTTTTGGATCTGGATCTTTCTTCGTGTTTTGGATCTGGATTGGTTTTACCAAAACCACCCTTCCATGTTTTGGGTTCTGGGTTTTGTGTTTTGGATCTGTATTTTTTGGAAAAAAAGCATAAAAACAGCTAAAATCACAGAATTTGTAGGTTTTTCTGCTCCTATGCTATTATTAACCTCAATAACCTTAATTTCCACTCATTTCCAGTCTATTCTGAACACCTCACACCTCACAATAGTGTTTTTATGTCCAAAAGGTTGCACCGAGGTAGCTGGATGACTATGCTAAGCGACACGAGTGGGCGGCACAAACACGTGACCCATCTAGGCGTGAAACTGCAGTGGCAGACAGGATGGCAGTTTGAAAAACTAGGCCCCAAACTGTACATAATGCAAAGAAAAAAAAGAGGTGCAAGATGGAATTGTCCTTGGGCCCTCCCACCCACCCTTATGTTGTATAAACAGGACATGCACACTTTAACAAACCAATCATTTCAGCGCCAGGGTCTGCCACACAACTGTGGCTGAAATGATTGGTTCGTTTGGGCCCCCACAAAACAAGCTGGCAATTAATCTGTCCCTGCACAAACTGGCTCTACGGAGGCAAGAAATCATCCTCATCCTCCTCATCCACCGATTCCTCACCCTCTTCAGTGTGTACATCCTCATCCTCACAGAGTATTAATTCATCCCCGCTGGAACCACAGGTCCCTCTGTACGTTCTGGAGGCTGGTCTCCCTGGAAGAGTTGATAATTCATTTTATGAACATCATCTTCTCCACATTTTGTGGAAGCAACCTCCTACGCCTTTTGCTGACAAGGTTCCCGGCTGCACTAAACACTCTTTCGGAGTACACACTGGAGGGGGGGCAACTCAGGTAAAATAGAGCCAGCTTGTACAGGGACCTCCAAATTGCTTCTTTTTCCTGCCAGTACAGGTACGGACTGTCTGACATGCCTACTTGGATACTGTCACCGATGTAATCCTTTAACAGACAGACGCACGCTTGTCGCTGCTGCTTTGAGGACAGTATCATATGCAGTGACAGTAGACTTGTCAGAAATTGTTGGCACGTCCTTCAGTCCGGACCAGATGTCCAAACCAGCCCTTGACTTATGACACAGGCTCACGCTTGGCGCTGCTACTATGTTGATGCACGTGCGGCTACATGGCACACAAGTCACAAACACATTAAAAAAATTGTTTTTTATTTTTTGGAGCACTTTGAGGGTTACACCACCCTTTAACAGACAGACACAGGCTTGTCGCTGCTGCTTTGAGGATGCAAGTGCGGCTACAGCCCACACATTTCACAAAGACCGAAAAAAAAAGAAACAATATTTTTATTGTTTGTGTAGCACACTTTGAGGGTGTCACCACCCTTTAACAGACAGACGCACGCTTGTCGCTGCTGCTTTGAGGATGCAGGTGGAATCTAGACGGGATTTGGAACCGGGGACACACTACCTCCATCAATTGTCTAAATCCCACTGCACTAATGGCGGATACCGGACGCACGTCTAACACCAACATAGCAGTCAAGGCCTCAGTTATACGTTTTGCTTCAGGATGACTGCTGTCGTACTTCATCCTCATCGCTAGGGACTGTTGGAGGGTCAATTGTTTAGTAAAAGTAGTGATGTTCCTACTTCCTCTCTGGGATGATGAACAACTCCCAGCAGCAGCAATAGCACTAGGAGGAAGTGGTTCTTGATCTTTCCCTATTTTATTTTTATCGGAGAAAGTTTGGTCCTCCATTTATGTTATATTGATATATACGTGCGGCTAAAGCGCACACAAACACAGAAAATATTTTTTTATTTTTGCTGGAGAGTAGTGCACTTTGTGGGTTACACCACCCTTTAAGAAATGAGCCAGCCGGCTCTTTACTTATGGGACACAGGCGCACGCTTGGCGCTGCTCCTTTGTTGATGCACGTGCAGCCACAGTGCACACAAGTCACAAACACAGAAAATATATTTTTTTTTGGTTTGGAGTGTACTTTGGGGGTTACAGCACCCTTTAACGGTCAAGCCAGCCGGCCCTTTACTTATGACACAGGCGCACGCTTGGCACTACTTTGTTGATGCACGTGCGGCTACTGCGCACACAATTCACAAACACAGAAAATAATTTTTTTTTTGGTTTGGACTGGAGTGTACTTTGGGGGTTACAGCACCCTTTAACGGTCAAGCCAGCCGGCCCTTTACTTATGACACAGGCGCACTCTTGGCACTACTTTGTTGATGCACGTGCGGCTACTGCGCACACAATTCACAAACACAGAAAATAATTTTTTTTTTGGTTTGGACTGGAGTGTACTTTCGGGGGTTACAGCACCCTTTAACGGTCAAGACCGCCGGCCCTTTACTTATGACACAGGCGCACGCTTGGCACTACTTTGTTGATGCACGTGCGGCTACTGCGCACACAATTCACAAACACAGAAAATAATTTTTTTTTTGGTTTGGACTGGAGTGTACTTTGGGGGTTACAGCACCCTTTAACGGTCAAGCCAGCCGGCCCTTTACTTATGACACAGGCGCACTCTTGGCACTACTTTGTTGATGCACGTGCGGCTACTGCGCACACAATTCACAAACACAGAAAATAATTTTTTTTTTGGTTTGGACTGGAGTGTACTTTCGGGGGTTACAGCACCCTTTAACGGTCAAGCCAGCCGGCCCTTTACTTATGACACAGGCGCACGCTTGGCACTACTTTGTTGATGCACGTGCGGCTACTGCGCACACAATTCACAAACACAGAAAATAATTTTTTTTTTGGTTTGGACTGGAGTGTACTTTCGGGGGTTACAGCACCCTTAACGGTCAAGCCAGCCGGCCCTTTACTTATGACACAGGCGCACGCTTGGCACTACTTTGTTGATGCACGTGCGGCTACTGCGCACACAATTCACAAACACAGAAAATAATTTTTTTTTTGGTTTGGACTGGAGTGTACTTTCGGGGGTTACAGCACCCTTAACGGTCAAGCCAGCCGGCCCTTTACTTATGACACAGGCGCACGCTTGGCACTACTTTGTTGATGCACGTGCGGCTACTGCGCACACAATTCACAAACACAGAAAATAATTTTTTTTTTGGTTTGGACTGGAGTGTACTTTGGGGGTTACAGCACCCTTTAATGGTCAAGCCAGCCGGCCCTTTACTTATGACACAGGCGCACGCTTGGCACTACTTTGTTGATGCACGTGCGGCTACTGCGCACACAATTCACAAACACAGAAAATAATTTTTTTTTTGGTTTGGACTGGAGTGTACTTTCGGGGGTTACAGCACCCTTAACGGTCAAGCCAGCCGGCCCTTTACTTATGACACAGGCGCACGCTTGGCACTACTTTGTTGATGCACGTGCGGCTACTGCGCACACAATTCACAAACACAGAAAATAATTTTTTTTTTGGTTTGGACTGGAGTGTACTTTCGGGGGTTACAGCACCCTTTAATGGTCAAGCCAGCCGGCCCTTTACTTATGACACAGGCGCACGCTTGGCACTACTTTGTTGATGCACGTGCGGCTACTGCGCACACAATTCACAAACACAGAAAATAATTTTTTTTTTGGTTTGGACTGGAGTGTACTTTCGGGGGTTACAGCACCCTTAACGGTCAAGCCAGCCGGCCCTTTACTTATGACACAGGCGCACGCTTGGCACTACTTTGTTGATGCACGTGCGGCTACTGCGCACACAATTCACAAACACAGAAAATAATTTTTTTTTTGGTTTGGACTGGAGTGTACTTTGGGGGTTACAGCACCCTTTAACGGTCAAGCCAGCCGGCCCTTTACTTATGACACAGGCGCACGCTTGGCACTACTTTGTTGATGCACGTGCGGCTACTGCGCACACAATTCACAAACACAGAAAATAATTTTTTTTTTGGTTTGGACTGGAGTGTACTTTCGGGGGTTACAGCACCCTTAACGGTCAAGCCAGCCGGCCCTTTACTTATGACACAGGCGCACGCTTGGCACTACTTTGTTGATGCACGTGCGGCTACTGCGCACACAATTCACAAACACAGAAAATAATTTTTTTTTTGGTTTGGACTGGAGTGTACTTTCGGGGGTTACAGCACCCTTAACGGTCAAGCCAGCCGGCCCTTTACTTATGACACAGGCGCACGCTTGGCACTACTTTGTTGATGCACGTGCGGCTACTGCGCACACAATTCACAAACACAGAAAATAATTTTTTTTTTGGTTTGGACTGGAGTGTACTTTCGGGGGTTACAGCACCCTTAACGGTCAAGCCAGCCGGCCCTTTACTTATGACACAGGCGCACGCTTGGCACTACTTTGTTGATGCACGTGCGGCTACTGCGCACACAATTCACAAACACAGAAAATAATTTTTTTTTTTGTTTGGACTGGAGTGTACTTTCGGGGGTTACAGCACCCTTAACGGTCAAGCCAGCCGGCCCTTTACTTATGACACAGGCGCACGCTTGGCACTACTTTGTTGATGCACGTGCGGCTACTGCACACACAATTCACAAACACAGAAAATAATTTTTTTTTTGGTTTGGACTGGAGTGTACTTTCGGGGGTTACAGCACCCTTAACGGTCAAGCCAGCCGGCCCTTTACTTATGACACAGGCGCACGCTTGGCACTACTTTGTCGATGCACGTGCGGCTACTGCGCACACAATTCACAAACACAGAAAATATTTTTTTTTTGGTTTGGACTGGAGTGTACTTTCGGGGGTTACAGCACCCTTTAACGGTCAAGCCAGCCGGCCCTTTACTTATGACACAGGCGCACGCTTGGCACTACTTTGTTGATGCACGTGCGGCTACTGCGCACACAATTCACAAACACAGAAAATATATTATTTTTTTAGCACTTGGGGGGAGCACCCCTGATGGACAGAGCACCCCCTGGACAACACTACAGCACTCCTTTAGGACTGGGACACTGCACAGGACTTTGGAGTGGACACAGCCCCTATGGAGAACTGACTGCACAACACAGTCCAGCCAGCCCCTATGGACTTTGAAGTAGTGGACACAGCCCCTATTAACAACAGCAGCACAGCACAACACAGCCAGCCCCTATGGACTTTGAAGTAGTGGACAACAGCAGCACTACACTACACTACACTACACAGCCCTAACTCCCACCCTCCCTCTTCACTGTCCACAGCCGAGTGAGAAAATGGCGCCGACGCGGGTACCTTATATAGGATCCAAAACCCGCGAGACTCGGAAGGCGGGATGATGACGTTTTGCCTCGATTTCAGATCCGAGTCAGGCGGGAAAAGTCGAGCCTGACTCGGATCAGACTCGGATCGGGGGGTTTCGGGGGGGTTCGGATTTCAGAAATCCGAACCCGCTCACCCCTAATTTATTCACCATGGATTGGACGGCTCCATCCATTCATGAGGATAAATTGGCTGATACATTTTTTTCTGTTTGGCTTCCCTATGTCCCCTGACATGAAAGTAGCGCTCAAACGTCGTTTTCAGTTGACAACCTGGTACAACTTAGCTGTATTAGAAGGACAGGCACCATTTTGATCTATACTATTCCAAGGCGTTTTTACTCCGATACTTCTTTAGTTTTGATTTTATGTACTTCTTGTGCTCAGTATTATACCTAACAATGTTTTTGTATGATTTTACATATGTATCATTGTTTGTATATTTGTTTATGTCAATAAAATTATTCTTTAAAAAAAAAAAAAAAAATAGATATATATATATATATATATATACATACATATGGGAACACACATTAAATAAAATGCTCAAAAACAGTTTCTCAAAAGAGATAAATGTTTTGTTGTTATTGGAGCCAGCTCATTAGTATTGAGCATCCTGAATCAACTGTTATAAGCAGGTAACCCTTCCAATGATATGTAGTGAGGCTGGATCACACTTGCGTAGACTTTGAAGGACAGGAGATTCAGTCTATTATCATGGCCAAGGGCGGCCTAGGGGAGGGTATTTCAAAGCCTAGATCGGTCTACCTAGAGGCGCACAGTTTTAGTTCTGTTTCCTAATTCTTTCTCCTTGTCCAATATATCACAATACCTGAGGAGGGGATTAGGATCAGGGTTGATCTACCCAACTAGACCTATGGCTCTCCCAGCCATGCCCCCAAACCATTCAGTCACTATGGTTACAGCATAGGCCAGTTTAAAGAGACCGATTAAAAGCAAAGCCTATTATAAATGGAAAGTGTGGAGATAATGTGGGAAGGATGAATAAAATGGGAAAGGTCTCTCGCTTAGTCCTCAGTGTGAGTAGTGTTGCTCCTGCTTTAATAGTGACTGGTTGCACTTTGTCATGATGAGTTGGGAGATTGTGTGGGCCCCCATATCACACCGATTGTGTGTGCGCCAGTAATTATCACACGGACACCTGTAGCTATTTGCATGGTGGAAACAACGATTTCTTGCTTACAATATAATCCAAATGCAATAGTCGGGGTTACACCCAGGGGCGTCCTTTTTTTTTTTATAAAGTTTTCTCCTATGTGGTTCACAGATATCGTTTGGAAATATAGGGGGTGATTCAATTCAGCGCAAGTTGAACAATGCCGGAAAGTTGTTCCGGTTCTCGCTACTTAACCTGGGTGTTTAGTCGCGTAATCGGCATTCTCCTCCCAAAGTGCTGGCCGTGAGGCTGTTAAGAGGGTGCGAGAAGAAATAATTTCCTTGACCTACTGTAGCAGCACGCTGAACTGAATCACGCCCATAGTTATGTGAAGAATAATCAGCCGCGTTATAATCTACGCTATAGTAATTTGTCTGAGAACCATTTCTCATCAACCATCTAATAATCTGTAGGCAAGGGGGGTTTTGCAGTCTGCTCCTATAACCTTCTATATTTAAACTTAGCACAGAACTTGTGATCACTCTTAGGAGCCTATTTATCGATTATTATTTGCAGGATATCCCCCCAAACACCAGTTTTCAGTAGCTCCTGGAAATATCTCTGATACCAGCCGTTGCCCCTCTGTTTCCGAATGCAAAATCAGCCCCTATAGGTTCTCAATATAGAAGCCCCCATAGAAGCCCGATATCCCCTCCCCCGCATGCGCACCCACATCCATTCTAAATTTTGTTGAAAGTCATTGATGTTTCTGGTTACAACATGTTCAGGGCACTGACAGCTCTCCTGGTAATAATACATGTAATCATCATCCCTGGGATTGTGTGACCTTCTTGCAGCAAGACATTGTCTTTCCAAACAAGAGGATTGGAATTAGCCGGAGTTAAATCCGGAGGCTGCCAGTGTGTAGAAGGATGAGATGCTGTGATTGGCTGCAGGGAACTCTCTACTCGCCAATTGCACGGTATGAAACGAGCAAGCTGTTCTCTGGTAATAATGCAGTGTGGTAGTCAGCAACCCTTGTGGATTGATATCTAATTATCTTCTCACTGGTGACCAAGCGAGTCCTGTTCAGCTAAATATCATTCACAACTTGCTGGGCTAGAGGTCAGGAGAAGAGCTCTTCCTGGGAGAGGGCATAAAGCTGGAATTTGGTAATTGAGAGGCAGAAAACATACTGGTTTATGTGTGTGAGTGATGCCCCTCTGGACAATGATGATCCTGATACACACCGGGAAGTGTGTATATGTATTGTATGTGCATTCCATGATGTTACTGAATCACACCCATAGTTATGTGAAAAATAATCAGCCGCGTTATAAATCTACGCTTGTTGGCACTACAGTAATTTGTCTGAGAATCATTTCTTATCAACCATCTAATCATTTGTAGGCAAGGGGAGGGTCTTGAAATCTGCTCCTATAACCATCTATATTTAAAGTTAGCGCAGAATTTGTGATCACTCTTATGGTGCGTACGATGTCGTCAGGTTGCTGCATGTTGGGGAATTGGGGAAGAGAGCCTGGCGCTGAATGATATCGTTAATGATATCGTTCAGCGGGTGTGCTCAATGTCATGAACGACACTGAGCACACCCTGCCGGGGACACACTAGACGATATCGCTCAGGGAGCATATAGTCTAGTGTGTACTCACCATTAGGGCCATATTCAATTAGGTGCGAAAAGTCAGTTTCTGGCGAAAAGTATCGCCGGTGATGTCATTTTACCATGCGTAAACTTTTCCCCGTATTCAATTCCAAAGACTTTTCGCCGGTGCGCATAGTCAATGCAATGGACCTGGTGAAAAAGTTTTGCCTAGGTGTATAAAAAAAAAAAAAAAAAAGGTGCAGAATTGGGGTTTTGGGGTGCAAACTTCTGGAAATCACCCAGCACCCTTGGGACAATCCCCCAAAAGGTAAATGGTGTCAAAAAAAGTAAAAAAAAATAAATACTTAACACCCCAAAAAAAGCACTTTCATTTTGGGGGCAAAAAATACCAAACTTGGGGTACAAACTAAAAACCATCGCGAAATAGACTCCAGGGGGGTCCTCAAGTATGCCCCAGGTGTTTTTAAGTTTGCAGGTGCTTGCGGCAGGTGGATGTTTTATGTTTTTTAAAACTTCACTTTAGCAACTTATGCTAACACCCATTTTCGTGTACCCCAAATTTGCAGGGACTACTTATTGTCTGCAAAAAACCTGCTATATGCTATTCTTCACCACTTCTGGAAAGACGCTAATTAGCAGCTATTGAGAGCAGTTAAGTACCCCAAATACCTTCAGCAGGCAGGGCTATTCGGGGGCATCTATAGTGATCCCCCATGTCAGTGCATATTTCCGAGGATGTCAGACTGATTTCCCCAAATATGACAGTACTTTTCACCAGGTCCAATTTTTGCAGATTTCTAATTGAATACGGGGATAAGCGGGGACGAGCGCAATACTTTTTCGCATGGAAAACCAGCGATGCCGGCAAAAAAAGTCCAGCTTGCAAAAAGTACAGGACTTTTCGCACTTAATTGAATACGTCCCTTAGGGGCCTATTTATCAATAATTATTTGCAGGATATCCCCCCAAAACACCTGTTATAGGGGTTTTGCAAAGTGCAAATGCTCACAGCCTGTCACTCACTCTGCGATGGATACTTATCTGCATAGGTGGTCACAGTTCGATCGCAATGCTAACTCACGCCTGCGCACTGCGGTACATACGCATGCGTAGTACGCACCATCGGCTGATCTCCGTACGCTGTGGCAGTAGCGATCCATGATGAATCACGTACCTTTGTACGTGTGTGAAACCAATTCCTGTGCAGTTAAAATCACAGCCAAGTAAAATACGGTACGCTGCTCCTCTTTCAGCATCTCCGTTGCGCCAGGGGGATATCTTCCCGCACCGGAAGTTCCGATGTTGCTTGTATACATTACAGTAGTTATATATATATATATATATATATATAATATATATACACATACACACACACACACACACACACACATATATATGTATATAGATTAGGGGTGTGCACCGGCCACTTTTCGTGTTTTGTGTTTTGGTTTTGGATCTGGATCTTTCTTCGTGTTTTGGATCTGGATTGGTTTTACCAAAACCACCCTTCCATGTTTTGGGTTCTGGGTTTTGTGTTTTGGATCTGTATTTTTTGGAAAAAAAGCATAAAAACAGCTAAAATCACAGAATTTGTAGGTTTTTCTGCTCCTATGCTATTATTAACCTCAATAACCTTAATTTCCACTCATTTCCAGTCTATTCTGAACACCTCACACCTCACAATAGTGTTTTTATGTCCAAAAGGTTGCACCGAGGTAGCTGGATGACTATGCTAAGCGACACGAGTGGGCGGCACAAACACGTGACCCATCTAGGCGTGAAACTGCAGTGGCAGACAGGATGGCAGTTTGAAAAACTAGGCCCCAAACTGTACATAATGCAAAGAAAAAAAAGAGGTGCAAGATGGAATTGTCCTTGGGCCCTCCCACCCACCCTTATGTTGTATAAACAGGACATGCACACTTTAACAAACCAATCATTTCAGCGCCAGGGTCTGCCACACAACTGTGGCTGAAATGATTGGTTCGTTTGGGCCCCCACAAAACAAGCTGGCAATTAATCTGTCCCTGCACAAACTGGCTCTACGGAGGCAAGAAATCATCCTCATCCTCCTCATCCACCGATTCCTCACCCTCTTCAGTGTGTACATCCTCATCCTCACAGAGTATTAATTCATCCCCGCTGGAACCACAGGTCCCTCTGTACGTTCTGGAGGCTGGTCTCCCTGGAAGAGTTGATAATTCATTTTATGAACATCATCTTCTCCACATTTTGTGGAAGCAACCTCCTACGCCTTTTGCTGACAAGGTTCCCGGCTGCACTAAACACTCTTTCGGAGTACACACTGGAGGGGGGGCAACTCAGGTAAAATAGAGCCAGCTTGTACAGGGACCTCCAAATTGCTTCTTTTTCCTGCCAGTACAGGTACGGACTGTCTGACATGCCTACTTGGATACTGTCACCGATGTAATCCTTTAACAGACAGACGCACGCTTGTCGCTGCTGCTTTGAGGACAGTATCATATGCAGTGACAGTAGACTTGTCAGAAATTGTTGGCACGTCCTTCAGTCCGGACCAGATGTCCAAACCAGCCCTTGACTTATGACACAGGCTCACGCTTGGCGCTGCTACTATGTTGATGCACGTGCGGCTACATGGCACACAAGTCACAAACACATTAAAAAAATTGTTTTTTATTTTTTGGAGCACTTTGAGGGTTACACCACCCTTTAACAGACAGACACAGGCTTGTCGCTGCTGCTTTGAGGATGCAAGTGCGGCTACAGCCCACACATTTCACAAAGACCGAAAAAAAAAGAAACAATATTTTTATTGTTTGTGTAGCACACTTTGAGGGTGTCACCACCCTTTAACAGACAGACGCACGCTTGTCGCTGCTGCTTTGAGGATGCAGGTGGAATCTAGACGGGATTTGGAACCGGGGACACACTACCTCCATCAATTGTCTAAATCCCACTGCACTAATGGCGGATACCGGACGCACGTCTAACACCAACATAGCAGTCAAGGCCTCAGTTATACGTTTTGCTTCAGGATGACTGCTGTCGTACTTCATCCTCATCGCTAGGGACTGTTGGAGGGTCAATTGTTTAGTAAAAGTAGTGATGTTCCTACTTCCTCTCTGGGATGATGAACAACTCCCAGCAGCAGCAATAGCACTAGGAGGAAGTGGTTCTTGATCTTTCCCTATTTTATTTTTATCGGAGAAAGTTTGGTCCTCCATTTATGTTATATTGATATATACGTGCGGCTAAAGCGCACACAAACACAGAAAATATTTTTTTATTTTTGCTGGAGAGTAGTGCACTTTGTGGGTTACACCACCCTTTAAGAAATGAGCCAGCCGGCTCTTTACTTATGGGACACAGGCGCACGCTTGGCGCTGCTCCTTTGTTGATGCACGTGCAGCCACAGTGCACACAAGTCACAAACACAGAAAATATATTTTTTTTTGGTTTGGAGTGTACTTTGGGGGTTACAGCACCCTTTAACGGTCAAGCCAGCCGGCCCTTTACTTATGACACAGGCGCACGCTTGGCACTACTTTGTTGATGCACGTGCGGCTACTGCGCACACAATTCACAAACACACAAAAAATATTATTTTTTTAGCACTTGGGGGGAGCACCCCTGATGGACAGAGCACCCCCTGGACAACACTACAGCACCCCTTTAGGACTGGGACACTGCACAGGACTATGGAGTGGACACAGCCCCTATGGAGAACTGACTGCACAACACAGTCCAGCCAGCCCCTATGGACTTTGAAGTAGTGGACACAGCCCCTATTAACAACAGCAGCACAGCACAACACAGCCAGCCCCTATGGACTTTGAAGTAGTGGACAACAGCAGCACAGCGCAGCACAGCACAGCACAACACTACTCTGCACTACACTACACTACACTACACTACACAGCCCAGCCAGCCCTAACTCCCACCCTCCCTCTTCACTGTCCACAGCCGAGTGAGAAAATGGCGCCGACGCGGGTACCTTATATAGGTTCCAAAACCCGCGAGACTCGGAAGGCGGGATGATGACGTTTTGCCTCGATTTCAGATCTGAGTCAGGCGGGAAAAGTCGAGCCTGACTCGGATCTGCCTCGGATCGGGGGGGTTCGGATTTCAGAAATCCGAACCCGCTCACCCGTAATATAGATGTGTTTTATTCCTAAATAATAGCTGACTCCTCAGTACTATTCTAATCATACACCTGATCAGCATGTTCTGTAACCTGGGTAAGGGAAAACAGAACAAAGGCCGTAATAGAGATAATAACCTGCAGCCGGTAAGAGCCCCACATAGAAACAGTTATTCTTGTACACACTAATGGCTCTTCAAAGTCCGGCATCTGCAATGCATTGTTACCATTTTTGCCACGGCATCAATCCCACCGCTGACAGATCCATAAAGTAGCCTTATTCCTGAAAGAACAAAGCTTAGGTGCTGATTTTGTTGTCACTCCAGTTCCACCTCCTATCTCCTGTCCTCTGGGGTAATGCACACAGAATCAGGCACCTTTTTTTAGGAACTGTGGGCCTGATTCAGAGCCGGACGCTCTGACCAGAGCGCTCGCTCTGAATCAGGGCCCTCCTACCTAAACTTGGAGCGGCCTCTTGGATGCTCGCATAGCTGTGGGTTACCACCCACAGCTTATGCGAGCGTCCATGATGATGGTCGCGATGGTCAAGACCATCGTGACCATCGGGCTTGCGACGAGACCCTGCGGTAGGGTCTCGGTGACCGCAAGCCCTGGAGTGATTTTGGCTCTATCAGAGCCAAAATCACTCCCACTGACATCACTAGTGATGTCAGTGGGGCCGGACCCAGACGGTAGGCGTTCCCATGAGAACGCCTCCGGCACGCCCACCAAAGGGGGCGTGCTGTCAATCAACATCGACAGCACGCCCCCTTTGGTGCGAGACCTGGCTTCCCCGTCGCTCCCCGGGTCTCACGCATGCGTACGACGGAGCTCCCTCCGTCGTGCGCATGCGCACTAGGGCACCATCGACCCGCTTGCGAGCGCTCTGAATCAGGCCCTGTGTACTAGTAAAGGTGCATACACACACAATGATTTTTTGAACGATTATCGACAACGATACCGTTTAATTGTTGAAAAAAATTGTTCAGTTTCTGAGTTAAAACGATGAACGATTATCGTTCATGCACGTTCACGTTTGTAGTTCAGTCAGACTGACCAACTCAACGATTCTCAGTAAGGGAATATGCAAAAATCATTTGTAGTTCAAAAAAATCGTTCATTACATTTAGTAAATGAACAATTTTAGTAAACAATTTTTGTTCATTTTTCCCTTGAAAAAATGAACGAAAATCGTTTACTAAAATCGTTCATTTACTAAATTGTTGTGTGTGTGCGGCTTAAGTTATTAACACACCGATGCAGCTGTTTGATGGGAAGGGGTGTTAGGGGAGGGAAGTGGGACAACTAGTTAGATCTCAAAATTAACCGCAGACTTTACACTCATTAATTGTTTCCATTTGCAAAAATATGAAGGAAAGCTGGTACCCCTGCCCCCTGTGGCTGCTGGACTGGCAGCCTTTCCACAGTAACAGATAGGAGGAGGCATGTAACAATTTCATTTTTCTTCTAAGCATGAGGAATTATACTGTACTTACCCCAACACCAAAGCCCGGAATCAGATCATTCTACAGGCTGCAAAACAAACCCATTACAGCTGCTTCCCAGAGGTGTAACTGCTTTATCCAATATTTTATCAACCTGTACAAATACTAATTAGCTACTCTGCACCCCCTGACAGTCTAATGCAGTGTCCATTACAGCAGTGGTTCTCAGGACCCCACACAGGTCACATTTTCCAGGTCACCCAGCAGGAGCACAGGTGTATTCATTACCCACTGACACATTTTAAATGATCCACAGGTGGAGCTAATTGTTTCACTTGTGATTCTGTGAGGAGACCTGAAAAACATGCACTGTTTGGGGTCCTGAGGACCGAGTTTGAGAACCTGTGTTCTAGAGCAGTGGTTCTCAAACTTGGTCCTCAGGACCCCACACAGTTCACATTTTCTAGGTCACCCAGCAGGTGCACAGGTGTATTCATTACTAAAGGAGCATACACACACAACGATTTTTTGAACGATTGTCGATAACGATATCATTTATTGCTAAATCATTGAAAAAATCGTTCATTTTCTGAGTTATAACAATGAACGATTATCATTCATACGCGTTCACGTTTGTAGTTTGTAGTTCAGTCAGACTGGCCAACGATTTTCAGTGAGGGAATATGCAAAAATCGTTTGTAGTTCAAAAAAATTGTTCATTACATTAAAGGAGCGTACACACTAGACCATATGCTCCCTGAGCGATATCGTCTAGTGTGTCCCTGGCAGGCTGTGCTCAATGTCGTTCATGACATTGAGCACACCCACTGAACGATATCATTAACGATTCCCCCCCCCCATTCCCCAACATGCAGCAACCTGACAATTTCGTAAGGTTGGCCTGCATGTTAGCCCAATGAACGACAATGACGAACGACCCGTGGGAATGCGCATCGTTGTTATCGTTCATTGTTTTGGTGTAAAAAATGGACGCTATAGTGAACGACTGAACGATAGCGATATCGTTATCGTTCAGTCGTCCACTTTATCGCCAAGTGTGTACGCACTGTTAGTAAATGAACGATTTTAGTAAATTATTTTCGTTAATTTTTCCCTTGAAAAAATGTACGAAAATCGTTTACTAAAATCGTTCATTTACTAAATCGTTGTGTGTGTATGCGGCTTTGCTGACATATTTTAGAAGATCCACAGGTGGAGCTATTTGACTTGTGATTGTGAGGAGACCTGGAAAACCTGCTCTGTGTGGGGTGTGTCAACATGACACACACCCCTTTCTTGTCACTGGGAACATTTCTTTCCATTTGCACGTTAATGCAGTGCCCCTTATACAGTCCCCCCTATGCAGTGCCCCTAGTAGTGGTCCCCCTTATATAGTACCCCCAGCATACAATGCCCCCAGTAGTGGTCCCTCTTATGCAGGCCCCCAGTAGTGCCCCTTACACAGTTCCCCCTGTAGTAGTCCCCCTTATGTAGCCCGACATTAGTGCCCCTTAAACAGTGCCCCCAGTAGTTGTCCCCCTTATGCAGGCCCCCAGTATGTTATCCCTATTCAGTGCCCCCTGTAGTGGTTCCCCCAGTAGTAAGCACCTTATATAGTGCACCAGTAGGAGTCCCCCTTGATGCAGTGCCCCCAATAGTAGTCCCCCCCAGTAGTGGTCCCCCCCAGTAGTGGTCCCCCCAATGCATTGCCCCCAGTAGTAGTGCCCCCTATACAGTACCCTTTATAGTGGCCCCAGCAGAAGTAACTCTTAATGCAGTGCCCCCTGTAGTAAATCCCAGTAGTGGTCCCCCCCAAAGCAGTGCCCCTGTAGTATCCCCCTCCCAGAAGTAGTCCCATCCCCCCCGAAGCAGTGCCCCCAGTAGTAGTCCCCTCCTTAGTAATAGTCCCCCCCTGTAGTAGACCCCAGTAGTGGTCCCCCCCTGAAGCAGTGCCCCCAGTAGTATCCCCCCCCCAGTAGTGGAACCTGCCCCCCCAAGCAGTGCCCCCAGTAGTAGCCCCCCCTTATAAATAAACACTGAAATGAAAAATAAATAAAGTAAAAATTGTTGACTGAATCCACGCCGCCGTCCACATGTCAGTCCTCCCAGGCTGGCGCGCTCTGCATTATGGGAGAGATGTCATGACATCATGACGTCTCTCCCATTGCCCACTGCAGGAGCCGGAAGGGAGTCGGCTCTTGCAGTGGGTGCTGTGGCTGCAGCAGTCAATGAGAGTCTATCTGACTCTCATTGGCTGCTGTTTAACACACACATCGCCGCCAAAGTTATGCCACTGCCCTTACTCACATCCATATACTAGGGAAACATAGCGAAACCTTCGGTACCTTTGAGTAACATCGGATCTATATGCACACTTGCACAAGCCCTGACCTTACTCAGAAATGGCCACGTAGTGGATCATTTATGCACGACCCTGCAACGGCGTTGAAACACACTGGCATGCCTGCGTTCGCCCGACCACCCCCCTGTCGCCACCCACAATTTGCACTTTGTGTCAATCACTCTGCTCTGGGTCTGCGTACCCTCTGCAAACACAGGCCCTGATTCAGAGCCGGACGCTCTGACAGAGCGCTCGCTCTGAATCAGGGCCGTCCTTCTTGTTTTTTAGAGCGGCCTTCTGGCCGCTCGCATAGCTATGGGTGACCACCCACAGCTATAGCGAGCGGCCAGGAAGATGGTCGCGATGGTCAAGACCATCATTACCATCGGGCTTGCGACAAGACCCTTGTAGTAGGGTCTCGTTGCCGCAAGCCCCAGAGAGATTTCGGCTCTCACAAAGCCGAAATCTCTCCCACTGACATCACTCGTGATGTCAGTGGGGCCGCCCCCAAACAGAGGCGTTCACATGGGAACGCCTCCGTTTAGGCAGCCACTCCCCCGGCCCGCCCACCAAAGGGGGCGTGCTGTCACTCAACATCGACAGCATGCCCCCTTTGGTACGAGACCCGGAGCGACGGTTTGCCCTTCGCTATCCAGGTCTCGTGCATGCGCTCGACGGAGCCGGCTCCGTCGTGTGCATGCGCACTTGGCCACCATCGACCCGCTTCGAGCGCATAGCGCTTGCGAGCGGGTCTGAATCAGGCCCACAGTTCCCATCGCAATTACTAGTTCATGCAGGCGCACTGCGATGCTTACGCATGCGCAAGGCACAAACATTGACCGATGTCGTGCGTATTACCTTGCTGAATCAGGCCCTGTATTTGCAGTTTCTGCATGGGGGGAAATGGTAAATCTGCCGTATTACCTCTGCCTGCCTGTTATTACCAGACCCAGTCCTGTTTTACTATTGTTCTGTTCCAAATAGTAAAGCGCAGCAGAATACACAGGCACTATATAGTAACTGTTAATACATCAATACATAATAAATAAATAATAAGACGATTCCTCTATGACTGCTTGTTACATTAATACGTTGTATTTTCGTGTGTGCGCGATGGGATTACACATTTTATGCAGATAAATATAGCATAGAATTAGTCTTTCTGCTACTCATAGGGCGTGATCCTGAGACTCGTGTAATCCGCGCGCAGTTCTGATGGTCACGTAACTGAACGATTTTTTGCAACTGCGTCTGCGCACAAATGTCCTATGGGGCATATTCAATTGGGCGCAAGGTTTAGCGAGGAAAAAACCTGGCACCCCTCGCGCCCAAATTAGGAATCCCACGGGTATGTGTGCTCCTGATACCCGCGGTATTCAATTTAAAAAATAGTGGTCACAGGGTTTTCAGCTCTGAAAACCCTGCGCCGCGTAAAAAGAATTAAAAAAAAAAATTCTTCACTTACCTGGCCGAGTTTTCTCGGCGGCTTCCGGAGGCCTCCCCTCTATCTTCTTACTGGAGAGGGGGCTGCTGGGAGTCCCGGGGGCTCCTGGGAGGCTTCAAGGGCTGGTGGGAGGGGTTAGGGCCGTTGGGAGATGTAGTTCTCCCAGCGCCCATTCCAGGGGCCACACGGACACTGGGGGGTCACACACACACTCACTCATACACACTTACAAACACCACTCACACTGACACACTCACCCTGCTGCAGAAGAGCTGGCTCCCGATACTGGATACAGAAGACATCGCTGCAGAAGGTAAGTAATTAAGGACTAATTAAGCTAATTGGATCCCATTTGCTTAATTAGTCCTCAGGGGGGGTGCCGCCGGGGTGCCAGAGCAAGTCCTGGTGATTTTTCCTAAAATTAACGATTTTAGAAAAAAAATCACACTTACTCTGGAGGTGCGAGAATAAAAACCTCCCGGCACTTAAAATTGGAAAAAATCCACACCTGTTTGAATAGCAAAAATCCTGCACCTGCAGTAAAAACCTCACAAGTGCGGGTTTTTGCTATTCTCACACCCAATTGAATATGCCCCTAAGATATCTACAGCGCATGCGTTACGCAGAATACAGAGGAGCTGTAATGATGGAGACAGAGGGTATCGGTTAAACAGTGGGAAAGTGACGGGCGCTCCTTGGCGGTGACTGGGAGGTGGCTAGAAATGAACGTTCAGTGGGCGTTTTATAGAAGTGTCTGACTACGTGCAACAGCGTAAACATCGGTAACATCGGCGCACATCAGGCAGCCACGCAGCTTCTGAGCCAAGTCTGACCTGCCCAGAACACAGCGTCTCTCCTGACATGGCGAGAGCTCTCATGCTGCGAATGAGATCGCATTGGCTAATTTATGCACGCCGAGTGGCTGCATACACAGACACACGGCTGCCGAGTGCAAGTTTCAATAGTCAAACGGATGGTGGCGTATAAGGAGGCACCAGGCGGTATTACACGGATGCAAGAAAATGTCCGTCTCAGTCCTTGCACATTCAGACACACGTATGTACACAGGGGACGGAGTCTGTAGCATTTGCAGAAACTCACAGGCGGGCACCCGCTAATAGACACTGCTACAGGCGCTTCTGCGGGCGACTCAGAATCACGCCCCAAGTGTCATGACTGTACCAGCTTATTATACATCATTATCCATTAATTTTGTCAGTATAAAAGTCACTTAAAGCCCAGAGAGTAAAACAATATAATCGTCTGCTTGTCACATTCTATGAGATACAAATATAAAATGTCATTATTTTGTATTTTAAGTGACCAGAGTAGGAGACAGAGGGCCTGATTCAGAGCCGGACGCTCTGACAGAGCGCTCGCTCTGTATCAGGACCAGTCTTTTTTTTTTTTTTAGAACGGTCTCCTGGCCTCTTGCATAGCTGTGGGTAACCACCCACAGCTATAGCGAGCGGCCAGGAAGATGGTCGTGATGGTCAAACCACCGCGACCATCGGGCTTGCGACGAGACCCTTGTGGTAGGGTCTCGTAGACGCAAGCCCCAGAGAGATTAAGGCTCTGACAGAGCCGAAATCTCTCCCACTGACATCACTCGTGATGTCAGTGGGACCGCCCCCAAACGGAGGCGTTCACATGGGAACGCCTCCGTTTGGGCAGCCACTCCCCCGGCCTGCCCACCCAAGGGGGCGAGCTGTCACTCAACTTTGACAGCTCGCCCCCTTTGTTGCGAGACCCGGAGTGACGGATTGCCCGTCGCTAGCCGGGTCTCACGTATGCGCATAACGGAGCCGGCTCCGTCGTGCGCATGCGCACTGGCCCACCATCGACCTGGTTGCGAGCACTTGCGACCGGGTCTGAATCAGGCCCAGAGTAGGAAACATGTTTTATATTTTAAGAACAAGTCTTCCGTACCCTGTGATGACGCTATTAGATCTCCATATGTATATAATTGGGTGTTTCCTAGAGGCATCTGTCAAATCATTAGTTCGTAATTTGCACCAGGGGTGAGGTGTCCACAACCATCATCCCTCCTCCAAACAGGTCCCCCTCTTGGAATGCAGCCAATGACATCACAGCTGCTATCTCTCATGAATTGCAATAGCGAAAATGTGCTAATGACCTCCAAAGCTTACCTGCGTATAGGGACGCCCACTGCTGCCTTCTCATATCTGTCTGATGACGCGCAACAGCATAAACATCGGTCCTATCGACGTGCATCGGCCAATCATGCAGCCTGCAATTCAAGTCTGACCAGCCGCTAACACTGCGACTCTCCTTACACGCAGCGAGCGCTCATGTTGCGAGGGAGATCGCCCATGCGTTTATCCGACCACTCCCCTGTCACCACCCCCCAACGCTGACGTCCAGTCACTCACTGTGCAATGGCTTTGTATCTGTGTATGAGATCACAGTGCGATTGCATTGCTGACCTGCGCACATGCACTGCGGTGCATACACATGGGCAGTATGCACCATCGGCCGATCTGTGTATGCTGTTGCAATTGTGATCTGTGATGAATCAGGCCCTGAGTCTGTATGCTGGACCGTGAGTCTGTATGCTGGACCCTGAGTCTGTATGCTGGACCCTGAGTCATTATACTGTACCCTGAGTCTGTATGCTGGACCCATAATCTGTATGCTGGACCTTGAGTCTGTATGCTGGAACCTGAGTCTGTATGCTGGACACTTAGGGCCTGATTCAGACCCACTCGCAAGCGGCTGTCCGCTCGCAAGTGGGTCGATGTTGTGCACTGCGCATGCGCACGACGGCGGGAGCTCCGTCGTGCGCATGTGCCAGACGCGACGAGCGAAGGACTTTCCTTCGCTCGTTGTGTCTGATCAAAGGGGGCGTGCTGTCGATGTTGATTGACAGCACGCCCCCTTTGGTGGGTGTGCCGGGGGCGTGCCTCCCTGACGGGGGCGTTCCCAAGGGAACGCCTACCGTCAGAAGCCGGCCCACTGACATCACTAGTGATGTCAGTGGGAGTGATTTTGGCTCTGATAGAGCCAAAATCACTCCGGGCCTTGCGGTTGAAAAACTCAACCGCAGGCTCCGGCTCGCAGTGGCGATGGTCGCGATGGTCAAGACCATCGCGGCCATCAAACTGCACGCTCGTATAGGCTGTGGGTGGTGACCCACAGCTATACGAGCGTCCAGGAGGACGCTCCATAATTATGGAGGGCGGCGCTCATTCAGAGCGTACGGCTCTGAATGAGGGCCTTAGTCATTATACTGGACCCTGAGTCTGTATACTGGATCCTGAGTCTATACACTGGACCCTGAGACTGTATGCTGGACACTAAGTCATTATACTGGACCCTGAGTCTGCATACTCAGGGTCTGGACCCTGAGTCTGTACACTGGACCCTGAGACTTTATACTGGACCCTGAGTCATTATATTGGACCTTGAGTCATTATACTGGACCCTGAGTCTGTATGCTGGACCCATAATCTGTATACTGGACCCTGAGTCTGTATGCTGGACACTGAGTCATTATACTGGACCCTGAGTCTGTATGCTGGACCCTGAATCATTACACTGGACCCTGAGTCTGTATACTGGACCGCGACTGTATGCTGGACCCTGAGTCTGTATACTGGACCCTGAGTCTGTATACTGGACCCTGAGTCTGTATACTGGACCCTGAGTCTGTATGCTGGACACTAAGGCATTATACTGGGTAATGGTGCTGTATAGGGTACTGCATATTGGGGCTTGTGATAAACAACAGAACAACAACTGGGGGCTATATATTTTACTCAGAAATAAGACCTAAAAGTAAATAATTTGGTTCTATGTACAGTAGTGTAGGGATATGAAATATGTGGTCTTTACTCAAGTCCTGGGGATATAGGTACCGGGAACAGGTCAGAGAAAAGTTGAGAGGCTAATGCCATATAGGCATCCTATTCCCAGATAGGTGGATATTGGCCCCAGGCTCCATGAGTGGCCCCTGGGCCTTCCTAGCTCACCTGCCTTTCCCCTAATGCATATTGTACCCAAGCAACGCACTGGGATCCCTCCTTTGTAACAGAGACCCATCACCTTTTGTACAAAGAGTCCTTCTTTTTAGTAATGTGCTTTTTTATGGCTATGGGTGCCTCTGCCTTTAGGTCTGAATAGGATGTAAATGCGCCTCTCACAAAACTGCAACCTTTTGCCCATTAGCGTGAGTCTGATGGTGTGCGCATGACTGCGCGCCTTTTTTTCTACCAAGATACGCAGTGTCATGCAGTCGCTCGCTTCCAGGGGCTGTATCCATTTTCATTGACACATCTAACAAATGACAGAAGCTGATTGGTTGATCTGGGCAACTTCTTTACTCTCTCTCTCTCGCCAAGGCTTGGTACACCTCCCCCTATATGTGTGAGTGTTATAAGCGGATGAGTTCCAAGCATACAGTAGGTGCTACCTGAGGTGAGCTGCAGCTTAACGAGCAGGTCCTGTTCTAAGTACATGAAAGCTGTTTCTTGTTCTGGCCACACAAGGGACCCCTTTCACAGGTACCAGATTCCTGCAGTTTGCTGCTACCGTAACAAAACACCCTCGGCGGGCAGTCTCCTTGCAAAGTCGATGCTTGCATCAGCAGGTAAAAACAAAACGTTACATTTATTGGGCGTCATTTACGACGCTTGTTAGGGCTATAACCCAGGTTGTGGAATTTGTCTGGCTCCCCTGACATCCTGGCTGCTGTGCTGGAGGGGCAACAGCTGCCATCTGTTCACGGATTACAAACCTGTCCGCTCTCTGCTTGTGAGAGGGCCATCGCGCCGGGGAGCTTCTCATTTTTTGCATTTGATGAAGTTACTATATAAGAGAAAAAGTATAGACACTTTTAAAATGTGAATTAATGTCAGATTTGCTGAAGCATCTTTCAACAAAGGAGACCCTTGGAAATAATGCAATCTCACAGAGATGGGCCTCATTACTAAATATAAATGACTTTTTAAAAAACAAAAAACAAAACATGTTTTGGTATGTAAATATAATTCCGCAACGCCATTTATTTCTCTGGGATAATTGCAGTGTATTTATTTATTTCCTCATTATTTCCGTTGCTCGGTTTTTATATCCTGTGACTGTAATTGTCCTTGAAGGTGCAGCGTGTATATGAAAGAAGAAATATCACTTGCAGTATAATAACCGAATGCAGTATCTTGCACCAATGATGCCTATCTCATGTTACAGAGGTTTTTAGTTATGGTGTTACCTAACTTTATACACTATGGGCCTGATTCAGAGCCGTTCGCTATTTGCGGTCGTTCGTTCAAAAACAAGGGGTGGCTATTCAAATGATCCGTTCGCAAATTGCAGTCTGTTCACACCTCTAAGTCTGAACGAGCGAGCAAAACATACGCTCGTTTATTTGTTAAAAACGCCCCCTGGCCGCTCGCACCATACGTCATGTCCGCTATTTATTAGATTAATCGAGTACATCGACCAGCGTATGAACTGCTCGCTATTCTTGTGGTTGGTTTTTGCTACCACAATCTTGCGAGCAGTTCTGGCTATAAAATAACCCAGTGACGTGGTCAATGACGCTGCTGTATTAATTATGCACACCCATAAAACGCCCGTTTTGACCTTTAAGCACGCCTGCGTTCTGATCTCCACTCCCCGTTTTCAAGCACCTTCCCCTGTTACCACCCACATACGCCTCATTCTGTCACTCAAAATAGCAGGCATTCGCTATATTGCGAGCACATGAATTTCGGCCGCACTGACTGGTTCGTGCATGAGTACTAAAAACCGTACGCATGCGCAGATGTGCGAACATCGCTCGGAACGAGCGTACTGCCGCTAGCGAGTGGCTCTGAATGAGGGCCTATATATTTTCCTTTTACCAGAAATGTCTCTCTTTAAAGGTTAATTACATCAGAAACTAAAAATGTGGTTTTGGGGTGGTGGTCAATCAGGTTAAAATTAAAACACCACATTCTGAGAGAAATTAAGGGGTCAACTACAAATTAAACAGGCAGGGCCCCTGCTCCTCTTTTACCCTCTCCTTTTCCGCACCTCTTTAATTTTCCCCATCCCTTTTACTCACAAGGGCATCCCTGTATTACTGATTTAACTGCACTGTGATAATACATCACTGATGTAGGACTGGAATGTATTGATCAACCTCTAGTGTAAGTAAGCACTCTTTAGAACCTATGGTGTCAGCAAGGATTCTTTAGATCGTCCAGGGTCAGCAAGGACTGTTTAGATCCTCTGAAGTAGGTAAGGACTCTTTATAACCTTTGTTGTAGCTAGAGACTATTTAGAACCTCCAGTGTAGCTAAGGGCTCTTTAGAACCTCCAGTGTGGGTAAAAACTCCTAAGATTCTCTCAGGTAGGTAAAGACTCATTAGAACCTCCAGTGTAGATAAGGACTCTTTAGAACCCTCCAGAGAAGGTAAAAACTCATTAGAACCTCCAGTGTAGATAAGGACTCTTTAGAACCCTCCAGAGTCATAAAGCACTTTTCTAAAGCCTACATTTTAGGTAAGGATGATTTGGAACCTACAGTTTAGGTAAGGTATTTTAGAACCTATAGTTTAGGTTAGAACTGTTGAGAACCTCCAGTGTGGTTAAAGACTCTTTAGAGCCTCCAGTATCAGTAAGAACTCTTTAGAACCTCCAGTATTGGTATGGACTCTTTAGAACATCTGGTGTTGGTAAGGACTCTTTAGAACCTCTGGTGCAGCTAAGGACTCTTTAGAATCGCCCAGGTTCTGCAAGAACTCTTTATAACCTCCAGTGTAAGTAAGGACATTTTAGAACTTCCAGTGTAGGTAAGGTCTCTTTAGAACCTCCAGTGTAGGTAAGGACATTTTAGAACCACCAGTGTAGGAAAGGTTTCTTTAGAACCTCCAGTGTAGGTAAGGACTATTTAGAACCTGCGAAGAAGGTGATGATAATTTAGAACCCACAGAGAAAATAAGGAGTGTAGGTCAGGACTATTTAGAACCTTTGGTGTTGGTACGGACTCTTTAGAACTAATTCTAATGCATCACTATAATTTATATATGTAGAGCCACCTATTATGCAATGTTGTAGTAAAAATTTTTCATTAACATCAATCCCTACCCCATTGGGTTTTACAGACTAAATATCCTAACATACAAGCCCACACACTATAGTATCCTTTAGTAAGCAGCCAATTGACCTATCAGTATGTATTTTATTGGAATGTGGGAGCAACCTGCACATGGGGAGAACATGCACAGGCAATTCACTAGTTAGGAATCAAACTCATGACCTCAGTGCTCTGAGTCACCAAGTTGACCTAATGTAGGCCTTAACTCTGTGGAACAACCTCATTTCTTAAGTAGCTCATTCTCGCAGGCGTTTTAGAATGCACGTCCATGTCAAATGATTCATCTAGGATGAAAAGAGAATCAGCTTGTGGTGCAAATAAGAAGTCTTCCTATTTTTGTGTAGTCTGAAGGTGAATTTCGGTTTACTAGAACTCATAACATTTCCATTATTCTCCGGTTTAAGCTCCTGGCTCTTTCCTGCCCCTCACACAAAAACTCCTTTTGTAAGACAGTAAGAAGTTACGTCTTGTATCAATTTCCACTTTGCAATCATAAAAATAGCTACTTCTGCAGAACCAGACTGCTGAAACTAATCTATCTGTCAGTTCAAAGCAGAACAGTTGAAAGCAGACTTAAGAGAAGCCAAAGCCGGGGTTTGTCCAAAAATGGCAAGACAATATTTCTTCAAAAGGAAGTGGATCTGTGTTTTGTAGCTGTATTAGCTCTTTGAAGGCTCGTGCCTGTTGTCAGTCCACTGAGAAGAAAATAATGGGATTGCTATTCACTCTTCTCCTCTACCCATCCCAGATAAACACCAGAAAATAAAGACTAAAGCTTGGTACACACTATGCAGTTATTGGCCCTATTTGGCAATAATCGGGTGATCAGCCTGTTTCACCGTGTAGTGTGTAGGAATGAACGTTTTGCCATTTCATAGATAAAACTGTAAACAAACAGCCACAAACACTCACCTTCAATTTTATGGAATCGGTCAGCCTTGCCGGAAGATATCGGTCAAAGGGATCCCGATATTGTGTAGTCTGTGTGCGTTCTGGATAATCAGACCATATTTCCTATGAATTTTCCTGAATGCCTCATCCTCCTTGTGGGCGGACATATGCAAATTATCGATCAATGAGCCTGGAAATCGGCAGCTATTTTTTTCATTTAAAGTATATAGGCCCTCATTCAGAGGATGTCGCAAGAAGCGACCACTTGCGCTGAATGAGGGCGGCCGCTTGAATTTTCTAGAGCGGCCTCCTGGTCGCTAGCTAAGCTGTTGGTTACCACCCACAGCTTTAGAGACCGACCAGGTTGATGGTCATGATGGTCAAGACCATCGCGACCATCGGGGCTTGTGACGAGACCCTAAGGTTGGGTCTCGGCAACCGCAAGCCCCAGGGAGCTTCCTGCTCTGATCGAGAAGGAAACTCCCCACTGACATCACTGCTGATGTCAGTGCGGCCGCCCACAAAACGGCAGGCATTCCTTAAGGAACGCCTCCGTTTGTGAAACCACCCCCCGCCCCGCCTACAAAACGGGGCGAGCTGTCGATCAACATCGACAGCCGCCCCTTTTGTAGAGAGCTCCGGAGCGAGAGAATATCTCTCTTGCTTCAGGGCTTGCGCACGCGCAGTGCGGCCGCTGCTCGTGCACAGGGCCTAAGCATCGGCCCGGTTGTGAGCGCTCTGCGCTTGCGACCGGGTCTGAATGAGGGCCATTGTGTGTACCGCAGATATTGGAATCCTTCCACTTGCAGATGAGTCATGCCGCATAAGTGTGTACTGAACAGCTATATATTAGTTAGGACTATTGTTCTCCAGGAGATGACTGATAACGAAGATCATATGCCCCCAGGCTGTCCGTACATTTCAGAGCTGGCACAAATTTGTAGAGCTGGAATTAGTGTGTATGGCCCCTCCGAGGCAGAATAAGACAGAAAAGAGATATAGGGCTCCAATAATCAACGAAACTTGAACACAGTGGGGGAGATGTATCAAGCCTTGGAGAGAGATAAGGGACCTCATTCAGAGTCGGTCGCGAGCCTGGTTTGGCCTGTGCATGGTTTGGCCTGTCACTCCGTAGCTCGTTACCAAAGGGGCGGCTGTCGATGTTGATCGACAGCTAGCCCCGTTTGGTAGGCGGGCCGGGGGAGTGGTTTCCAAAATGGAGGCGTTCCTTTACGAATGCCTACCGTTTTGAGGGCGGCCTCACTGATATCATCAGTGATGTCAGTGGGGAGCTTCCTGCTCCATCAGAGAATAAAGCTCCCTGGGGCTTACGAGTGCCCAGACCCAACCTTAGGATCTGGTCGTAAGCCCCAATGGTCGCGATGGTGATCACCATTGCCTCCCTTAGGGGTGGCTATCCCTAAGTACCCCCCAAGTGCCTAACCCTAATCCCCCCTGTAAGTGCCTAAACCTAACCCCCCCTTCCCCGCTGCCTAAACCTTAGTCTTCCGGGGGGTTGCCTAACCCTAACCTCCCCCTAGGGGTGCCTAACCCTAACCCTCCCTTCCCCTAGCCTAACCCTAACCCTCCCGCGGGGGTGCCTAACCCTAAGTTCCCCCGGGAGCCCTAAACCTAACCCTCCCTGTGGCTGCCCGCATCCGGCGCCTGGCTTAACTTCATTTGCTATGCCGGTCTTCCGCCATCTGGTTAATGACAGGTGTCGAGTTTTCGACGCCTGTCATTAGTACCACGCCGGGATTACAGTGTCTGGAAGCCGGTGGTCTGGATTTAGACCGACAGCTTCCGGGCTACATCCCAGCAGGTGCAATCTGACCGAGCCAGGTTAAATCTCGTGGTTGTGGTAGCAATATACCTTTAAGAATTATGATGTTGGTGTCAGTCATTAATGTTAGCCTATAGGGTTCCTTGGGGGTGTGGCCTTGCTGGTATATTAGGTCTGTTATCCAAAGACTCCTCCTCTTTGTTTCTGGAAATCCCGCCCTCCCTCCCTCTTTGTGGTGTGTTGTGGTGGAAAGAACGGTAGTGTGCTTCTAGTTATACAAATTAGATGGGTGCGCTCTCCTTGATCAATGATAGGCCAGACCCGTCCCTTCCGGGAAATGACACAGCCCGTCCGGGCATGCTTTATGCTGGAGAGTAGAACACCAACGGTGATGTGTTTGGTCTGCGTGTGTTTTGTGGGAGTGTCCGTTCTTTGCTGTCCGCCGCCATACTAACTTTAAACTCACAATCAATTTCAATTGGCAACATCTAATTATCTAATTAGATAGCCCAAATTCAATATATAAATTATTTATTAATTACTAATAATCTAATGTCAAATAAATTTGACCTTTAATTTTAAATCCAACTCCTGTTGTCCGTGTGTTTATTTGTAGATAAGTTATTAGTTGTGTGAAGGGTATAATGTACATATCAACCATAGGGAGTTTATGTTTTAGCATTGGGATCATTTCCCCTAGCAGCCCTGCTTTAGACAGGAAGACCACCCAATGTGCTTGACCCAGCACTCAATAAAGAAAACTTATTTGGTGGTTAAGATTATACCATCAGCCTACCTGGGCACAGATCATATACTCCATTAACATGCTATATCCTGTATCACACAACATGCTGTGCGAATGGAACAAAGATGTAACAAAACCGCTATTAGTACTGCTGTGATAAAAATAAGTGTGATTACAAAAGAAAAACAACCTTCTATATATATTAATGGACAAAATAATATCAAGACACGTTCACAATAAAATAAATATTGTCACAACTTATTCAATTTATAAATCCACAATGGAAAAAAACACATAGAAATATTTTTGCCACAATGAAATTAATTAACTTGCATCAATGGGTTCTCATTAAACTCTCTGAAAAACGTAATCTATCTATAAGAGCTACAATGTTGTTCTAGAACCAGGGTCTGCAATATATTAGGAAGAGCAGCACAATCCCAATTGGCCGTAATATATTTAAAATTCCTCACTTACATGTAGGATAACAGTTTACCAGAATGGCTCTAGCCGAGTGCTCTTTATTATCCCAAGAGTTGGGACATATACATATATAATCTGGACATATACATATATAGTCTGGGAATATACAGTAAGGGAGCCACCTTTCTAATAGGAGCACTGCAGCAGTTTAAACAATAGCAGGAGTTATGATTGTGCAGCCCGAGTAGTCTGTGTCAGAAATCCAATCAGTACCAGAGATAGACAACATTAATGGTTGGTGATATTTTCAATACAGCATTGACCAAGACCAGTTCCCCCGACGCATTTCGCCTCTAAAATGTAAGTTTTTTCAAAGGTATCCTACATAAGAACACATCAGTACATCCTACATCATGTATACAATGTACGAGTACTATGCAGGTAAACATCAAAACAATTACTTTATGTACAGGGCACCATAGCACTGAGAACTACATTATAAATAATAATGCCATTTTTCTATATAATAATATCTTGCCCGCACAGTGCCTTGTATGCCAGCGCTGAGGATACACCATTTCCCACTGGCCACAGTTGTCCTCTCACTTTTTTGGCCATGGCCAATGAAAATAAAAGTATCTGCCTAGCCTCAGACTATGTAACACAAGAAATCTCGGCCCAACGTGGACATTTGTGGTACAGACCTGGGTGCGCTCACTTCTGTTGGGTTCTATATAAAATATATATGTAAATACTGTATAGATAACATATAAATACAATGTGCACTGTGTATGTGGTACAGAATCGTTAATATAGATCTATATTGTAACTGACTGTTAATTTGATGGCACACCAGCGTCTGGAGACAGATACCCATACTATATGTACTGGTGCAGGTAGTATGTGGTGAGTCTGCAGCAGGTCACATGACTCAGAAGCTGGAAGCAGCAGCAGGTGGCTGAGGTGGACAGGTAAGGCAGTTACAGGGGTCTCTCCTGAGGTATTGGACCGAGAAGGAGCCTGCGCTAGTGATGTGCCACTGGGGGCGGCTGTGTGTGATCACAGCGTGCGGCAGAGCCAGTGCTGAGTGAGGGAACGCCTGTGCCAGCAGAGCCTCCCGGCAGTAAGGTCTGACATCTTCCGGCGCATGCTGTTGGCATTGGTATGGGGGAGGGGGGCTGGTGAGTCAGCGGTGCATACATGGACATCTTTCTCAGAAAAATACAGTGAGAAGACAGAGGAGGGGTTTCGCGGGGACAGAGCTTTATCGCAAGATTAATTCCTGTGATATTTCCTACATTCGCAACGCAAAAATAGGTGAAAATATCACACTACAATCGCATTTGGAATGATTATTGTAGTAAATTGGTTTCTAAGGGGGAAATGTACTAAGCTCTGAAAAGTGATTAATTGGAGAGTGATAAACTATCAGCCACTCATCTCCTAACTGTCATTTTTCAAACACAGCCTGTAACATGACAGTTAGGAGCTGAGTGGCTGGTAGTTTATCACTCTCCACTTTTCAGAGCTTAGTACATCTCCCAGTCTTCTTAGGAAACAGCTAATAGCAGCAGAAGAGAACTTTGTTTGCTCCTAAGTTGCAACAATCTGCAGAATATTGTTCCACAACATCAGTAACAAGATTAGCAGAACTGGATACAAAATGCAACACCATATGTGCATCACCTTTACAGACATCACTGAGCTTTACTGCAGTAATATATTGGACATTCCTATTAGGATACGGAAAGCGGGGTAGAAATATATTTATTGGTTTATCGTGCTGCTGTGTACAGACATTTTGATTTGTCATTTTGGTTCTCCTAGAGCAGGGGTCTTCAAACTTCAGCTGCTGTGGAACTACACATCCCAGCATGCACTGCCACCTTTTTGATATAACAGCATGCTAAAACTATGTGCAGTGCATGCTGGGATGTGTAGTTCCACAGCATCTGGAGGGCCAAGTTTGAAGACCCCTGTCCTAGAGGAATATATACATATATAGGGCTCTGAGCCCTGTTACATGAAAATGGCTTTTCTCCGCTCCGAGCTATTCATAGAGCAAGTTACTGTGGAGCAGCTTAATACCGGGGAGCACCTGCCCTGTATCTGCTCTGCTTGTACCGCATTCTCCTTATCAGGATGACATAGTGCTACTCCGCATGGGAAGGACAGGGAAGTGGATTACTTACCTGTCCTCAAGGCTGAGCCCCCTGATATAGCTCCGCCCCTCTGTATCCCACCGGCCATTGCTGCCATGCTCCACTGGGGGCTGCTGCTGTCAGTCAGGGCTAGGAGTCCGTCCTCTGCACCAACGCCGGCACATGCACAGAGCTATAAAGAAAACAAAATCAAAATGACAATGAAAAAAATAAGAAGACCGGACGGCAGAACCGAGATATACCGCATCACTTTGCAAAAAAGGCACGGGTACAGGAATTACTACTTATTAATGCTATAGATCGCATTAAACTGATGCGATCTATAGTGATAAGTAAAGGCGAGTATCCACTTGCTGATTAAAATTAGCGATTAAACGATAATGATATCGTTATCGTTAAATCGCACATTTGTCGAAGCTGGATAATTGGCTGAGACAGAATCTGTTAAAATTAAAATCTGCACGACGCCATTTTGCGAATGGCCACCCAACGCCATTTTAGCGAATCTCACACAATATCAGTACATACGGCGATGTTATTATTTAGCGTTGTGCGATTCCCATGCAATAGAACAATGTTAAAAGTCCTCATTATATAAATACATACATTTACTAAAACGTATAAAATGAACAATCCTGCAAAACACGTACCACGGTGTACTCCACAAACACGTAGACGCACAACGCTAACTAGCGTCTTTTCTTAATATCCCTACACTTACACATTGCACACTTACATAGAAAGGTTCCCTAGCATTAAGGTTAATATCCAAGGTTTTATTCATTATTAATTATGTAATAAAGCGACTGTATTTAAGATCTCAGGTTTAGTACGCCGTGTTTGGTGCTATTCTAAACCACTGTGTATTTGTAGACTTCCGGTTCCATCGGTGAGGAAATCGCAACGTGTCTGCAAATTATGGATCATAGAGAGTTAGGCATTGAAATGTACTCTGTAATGTAGCCAGTTTAGACTTGTTCTTGGAGGCTAGACTGTGATCATACAAACTGACCTATGAACTGTATTGTAACAGAAGAACCAGGAAGAAGAATCAATGGGATTATGCCAACTTGTTCTATTGTATTGCCTACCTCTGTAAGGGTACATATACAGACGCTCTATTTCCAGTAGTTAGCCTGCTAGTTCTTTCTTCTGACGGAGGCTTCACCTTTGGTGCCGGAAATCTGGATCCAGAGCGCCTGCGTATGTATCGACTGTACCTAGTGATTGTATAATCTGGTTGCGCTAATTGTATTTAGATCACAGCATGTAACTATCTGCTTTTTGGTGAATAATATCTTTTCGTGCTTTGGAACCACAATCAAAGTCTGGAAAGCAATTATTTCTTATGCAACTTATAACGCTAAACAGCGACATTTAGAGTGTATAGATAAGTAGGAATCAATACATTAATCGTGCACAAATTGAGTTTGAAAATGTCAGTAATGACCAGCGATGCGCGCTCCCGCTGGTCATTTCCAACATCAATCATCGCCAGAGCATGCTGGTTAATCTACCGATAACGACAGATTGCCCATGTTCAGGGATGAGGGAGGGTGTATGCACTGAGTGACTGATCGGTCAGTGTAGGCACTACAGGGGAAGAGGAACGACTCTGCAACTACGATGTTGTAATCATACTGTCGTTCCGCTATCTACTAGTGGATACGTACCTTTACAACCCTACAGTGTTAACATTACAGTGTTATTCTGTTAATTGTTTGTTGAATAAGTATTCATAGTATTACAGTAATATTCACTTGTATGACTATTTAGCCACATAGAGTATACCAGGTCCAGGCAGAGTCGGTCCTAGGCATAGGCAAACTAAGCAAAAGATAGCAGGAAAAGACCGGCAATATTGAAGCGTCAATCTTGCGGCAGTAATAGCGGTGCGCACCCCTTCAATGCACTGGTTAGGCTGATTTCACCTTATTGGGGTCAGCGGCACCTCTCGACCGAGCAGGATGAATGGTGCATTGGTTAGGGTGTCGGATACCGCATCACTTGCTTAGAAAGGGAGAGTTGGCCCTTGCAAATTTTAATATCACACTTGCCCTAGATATTGAGATAGTTGGCCTTCGTGAGTTGTGACATATTTTTTGCCTAAGACAAGTGGACGCTGGTTGATTGCCGTTCTTTCTTCTGTCACCATACTTATCATTGTAACAGAATAAAGCTGAACATTTATATTTGAACGGCATAACTTGGGGGGTCATTCAGACCCGCTCGCGAGCAAAGTTTGCTCGCTAGCGGGTCGATGTTGTTAGACTGCGCATGCACACGACGGAGGGAGCTCCGTCGTGCGCATGCGCGAGACCCGGCGAGCGACGAGAAATATATTTCTCGTCGTTCCGGGTCTCGCACCAAAGGGGGCGTGCTGTCGATGGTGACTGACAGCACGCCCCCTTTGGTGGGCATGCCGGGGGCGTGGCGGCCAGATGGAGGCGTTCTCATGGGAACGCCTACCGTCTGAGTCCGGCCCCACTGACATCAGTAATGATGTCAGTGGGAGTGACTTTGGCTCTGATAGAGCCAAAATCACTCCTGGGCTTGCGGCAGCGAGACCCTACCGCAGGGTCTTGTCGCAAGCCCGATGGTCGCGATGGTCTTTGACCATCACGACGATCATCATGGACACTCGCTATAGCTGTACGAGTGTCCTGGAGGATGCTCCATTTTCATGGAGGAGGGCCCTGAGGGCCCTGATTCAGAGCAAGCGCTCTGGTCAGAGCGTCCGGCTCTGAATCAGGCCTTGGTCTCATGTGGTTATTTTAGTTAAATATACAGATGTGCCCAGCTAGTTTTTTGTTCATGGCGCGCCATTCAGGGCTCTGTGTCGCGCCATGGAATGTTACGTGATGGCTGGACTTGTGGCGTACCGTGGTATTCTTCAATGAAGGATACGCTACGGCATGTAATACAGCACCTAACCGCTGGGTGGCGAGTGCTCCACTGTTGTAATTTGTACTGAATACCATACTGTTAAATTGGATGGATATCACATTCACGCACTGTACAGTATTTATATGTTTTAGTTAAATATACAGTAGTTTAAGTTTATGGGTCACATCTATCACCTTACGATAGAAAGTTTATGCCTAGGGTATGTGGAATGCCTAGGGCATCCAAGCACACCTAGGGCCGACAATAGGTGGAGATTTCGGGCAGGCAATGAGGCACGGGGCACCTGTTGCCGCCGGCTGGGGCAGCTGCTACTGTTTGCTGCTGCTGAACCTGAATGGAGCTGACAGCTGAGCTCTGATCGGGCCCGGCAGCAGCAAACCGTGAGCAGGCAGGCAGCGGTGCACCAGCTGGTGGAGGTTGCGGGGCAGGGCACCTGGACAGTGGGGCTCTGCTAGTGGTTAGGCGGCTATGATCTGATCTCTCAGCTCTGACTGGGCAGCAGGCAGCTCACCATGGGCTCCCGCTGTGGGAGCAAGCAGGACCAGGAAGGCCGGAGCAGAGTAGCAAACTCTGTACAGTGGGGCAGCGATCACTGGGCATTAACAAAAATAGCCGCTGGTCTCTGGAGCAGGGCTACTCTACATTCCCAGCCGCAGCAGCTTCTCCTCCCATGGGCCTTTGCGGAGTCCAGCAGGCCGAGCCTGCACTGACTCCCTGCAGCCTGCCACCGCCACCCCCACAAAGCGCAGTGAGGAGGATTCAGCAGGAGCTGCAAAACAGCAGGGACGGACGCACAGACAGCCGGCCAGCCAGTTTTAAAAATTAAGTGACTGTGTTAGAAAAATGTTTTGCTTTAAGTCAGCTCAGCATGTAGTGAGGGGTGCTGAGCTGACTGCTGTGAGAGTGCTGGTGCTGTGTGCTTGCCAGGTGAGGGGTGATTGGTGGTGGATGTGGGGTTTTGGATGTGGCCGTGATCTGAGCTGCTGGGTGAGGGGTGCTGTGCTGGGAGAAGGCTGAGGTATTCTGTATGAGTGGGGCTATGGTGGTGGGTGAAGGGTGCTGTGTGGGGGAGAGGTGATGGGTGTTGTTGGCTTCCTCTGTGATCTGTGCTGCTGGGTGATGGGTGCCGCGCCATGAGCCAGGGAGAGGGGTGCTGGATCAGAGGTAGAACTAGCGGCAGTGCAGCCAGTACATTACACTGACCTGGGCCAGCCGTAAAGAAGGGGCCCACAGCAGGCAGCAGTATAATGAGTCTGAGTGACTCATTTTATGTCGCTCACCTTTGCGTTGCGGTCCGTAACAACGGAGGATGTCTGGATAGTTGTATATTTTGTGCGTTTAACACGTGTTTCTTTAACAATAAAAAACAAGCCATAAACCAATGTGTCATTGTTGTTGTCCGTGTATAAACACTACGCTTGGATGGTGGAATATCTGATAGGGGGCACCTATAAAAATCTTGCCTCGGGCATCAAATTGCTTAAAGCCAGCTCAGGATCCAGGTAAATGCTAACGGTGCAATGGATGAAATCTTCCGGAATCACAGATTCCAGTACAATAAACTGTAATTCTGTTATCAGCATATTTTACATGTAAATGTTGTGCATATATATATATTGCTGTGAAGTGTTTATTGAAATGGAAGTGATCTAAGCCTATTGGAAGTATTGTTTTAAACAATAAAGTAGAAATGTATTTAAAGACATTAGCAATTGTTTTATTTTATAACCAGAATAATGTATCGCTCTGTCAGATTAAGAGGCTCAAAAGAACCTACATGAATTAGGACGAAGCACTTAGTCCTGGTAAGCTTTAGAGCTTTACATTACAGCCCCACAGTACACTTGTAGCAGAGTATCACACATTTTACTAACAAAGGCAAAAAAACACCTAATCCAGGAATTATTATTGTATTATCATACAAAAAGTTTTACTAGAATGTTACTGCTTTTTCTTTTCCCGAGGTTGAGTACCTTATCTCTCTAACTTTCATTTTATAATGCAGCCTGCACTCAGTAATATTTAATATATGGATAACCTTTATGAAATATGCATTTCAGAAAATACCGAATACAGGTAGCACCGCTCTGTGTCTAATCTCAGACATCAGTGACTGTATCGTATCTGTGTACCTGCTTTTACAGATCAGCAAAGTTATGGTAAACCTTTGTGCGCATCAAGTTTTGGGCTGGATCACGCCATTTTTGCAGAGGCGCGAGGTTCAGAATACACAGGGCCTTATTCAGAGGTGGCTGCAGCGATAATATGCAAATGCTAGTTTCATCCTTCCCCTTGGGTACTACTGTGCGCCCGAATCTGCAAGCCATGAGACGCCCACTTTCACTGCCCGTGCACAGTGTAATTCCACCGGTGGTTCTGGACACTCCACCTTCGGCGCACTATCGTGTGCACTATCGAAACTTGTACTTGACGATGGCAGGCGCAGCGTCTCGATCTGACCATGGCCTCTATGGAAGCGGCTGTGCATCTGAGAACGCAGTCCGATGGTGTAGTCACGCCCTCAGCAGTCCCACTCAATCGATTTATTTTTTTGTGTTCACTTCTGGCCACCTCCCAGACCATTTCTATTACCTGTGGCTTCATACACAACAGTGCAGTTATGCGCACACACAGGGTAACGCATACGCAGTTGGGATTTGCAGAACGAACCGCCATTCCACTGCTTACCATTCAGACACTTGTAAATGGCCACTCTGTGGAATTTATAATCTGTGTGATTTATATAAAGTTTACACGACATCAGTCAAAACATTCTGTACAGTATTTCAATTCAGTTGATGTTGATTAAGGTCTATCAGAAGTAAAATCGCTATTTTCTTGGCCCTCCAGCTTCCTAAACTATGAGCCTGACTCAGTTGTTCTCTATACCAAAGCTTTTATTACAGTGCCTGTGTCTAAGTCGCACGGCGCATGCGTGCTAGTGCTCACATAGAGAATTTAGTCCAGAGTGATTGACAGTTAGGGTCCATTTCTGAGTGGTAATGGAGAGGTGGCTTGGAAAACGCGGGCGTGTGTCGCAACCGTTTTATAGGCGTGTCGGATGCAGAGATTGCCTTTTTCTACGCAGCCTCACTGGTGCAGGTTGTCTTAGTTCAGTCGACCATTCTGCATAACCACATGGTTATTTAGGAGGCCGATAATCAGCTGATCTGTGAATGGGCTGTGTCGCAGACTTTTTATGCAGCCGCATTTCGTGATGCCTCTGAGAAGATGTCTGCGCATAGATGCAGGAGAGCGAGGGGGAGAGGGAGGGCCCTGCTCTGACCATACATCCTGGGCCTATGATTTCTCACCGTTCTCCTGATCAGGATGAAACTGGATAATTATCCCCAAGCAGAAGGACATCCTCCCCTATTCCCCCAGCGTACATTGCCTCTGCAAAGTGTTGTATTGTTGTCATAGCCCAGGCCGAGACACGTTACATACACTGATCAGCGCTAGTAACTCTCCTATTCCTAGGTGTGTCCATTGTGTGGGCATAATTACAATTATCAGATATCTTCATGCTGCAATATCTCATTCCCGAAGATGCATGGCTCAATCAAACTCACAACCGGAAAACTAGATGATGGCGACTTTGGAAGCATGACGGCTTAGCTTCACGCCAGATGGCATATCAGAGGCTGGATAGAGGACGCTTGATCTGATGAAATGTTACAGGGGATTGTGCGGCATCAAACACAACTGGAAATGCTCGCAAAGTGCGCAAAGCTCTAAGCATTTAGTCAGTTCTAAAATACCAAGGTTTTCGCCAATTTCTGGAATTATAGAGCATATTACATATTAACATTGAACTGAGCTCAAGATTTAGCTATAAAATGAGGGTTTCAATAGATGGGTAAAAAGTAGGGGCTGTACACTAGTCGATGCCTGCCCCTGGGTTGGAATGCCTGCCTCTCTTTATGGATTTTGCAGCTATATGGGGCAGTGAGGTGTGAATATAATAGCAGCCATTTGATGAAATCTGAATTCCCAGGGCGGGATGTACTAAACTGAAAAATGGTGGTAAACCCCCCGAAAATGCAGTTTTCCGGGGGGTTTACTGCATTTCCCATATGTCCTACGCACCAGAATGCTTAGTCCCAGTAAGTAATCAAATAAAGGCCTATAGGCTTCTTTTTGGGATGCCCTCTGAGAGGGATCCAATCAGATCTCTCCCAGCTCCCCCCCGTGGCGTAGTGTGTCTTTCTGCGCATGCGCAGAAGGATGCCAGGGGGATTCCTGGGTAATAAACCCCAAAGTCCCTCTATCCAAGGCTATCGCAAAGGTTAACTCTTATCGGGAGAGTTGTCCTTTGTGAGACTAGACGAGGGCTGCATAAGCGGGAGGCTATTTAAGAGTCCTACATTTTTTGTGATGGGTAGCCTAGAGAATCTGTTGCTAGGCAGTTTCTAGTTTGTGAGGTATTTTGTTATAGTTCATGGTCAGCCAATTAGGGTTGATGGGGGCGTGTACATTTAGGCTGTACTATTTAATGGTGCGTACACACTGGGCGATTAAAGTGGACGACTGAACGATAACGATATCGTTATCGTTCAGTCGTCCACTTTATCGTCCATGTTTAACACAAAAAAGATGAACGATGATGACGACGCGCGTTCCCGCGGGTCGTTCGTCATCATCGTTCATCGCGCTGACATGCAGGCCAACCTGACGACCTCGTCAGGTTGCTGCATGTCAGGGAATGGGTGAGAGAGCCCGGCGCTGAACGATATCGCTAATGATATCGTTCAGCGGCTGTGCTCAATGTCATGAACGACATTGAGCACAGCCTGCCGGGGACACACTAGACGATATCGCTCAGGGAGCATATCGTCTAGTGTGTATGCACCTTATGGCTGAATTTGAATAGGTTCAGCTTCTTTTCCAGTTGGAAGCCTCTCCCTCCCTACCCAAAACTGTGGGCCTGATTCAGAGCCGGACGCTCTGAATCAGTGCCCTCCCTCTCTTTTTTTAGAGCGGCCTCCTGGCCGCTCGCATAGCTGTGGGTGTCCACCCACAGCTATAGAGAGCGGCCAAAAAGATGACCATCGGGCTTGCGATGAGACCCTTGTGGTAAGGTCTTGTCTGCCACAAGCCCTGGAGTGCTTTTGGCTCTATCAGAGCCAAAAGCACTCCCACTGACATCACTTGTGATGTCAGTGGGGCCGGCCCCAGACGGTAGGCGTTCCCATGGGAAGGTCTCTGTCTGGGCAGCCACGCCCCTGGCACGCCCACCAAAGGGGGCGTGCTGTCACTCAACATCGACAGCACACCCCCTTTGTAGCGAGACCCATAGTGACGGCTTGCCCGTCGCTATGCGGATCTCATCGCTATGCGGAGCCGGCTCCCTTGTGCGCCTGTCGCTATGCGGAGCCGGCTCCCTCGTGCGCATGCGCACTTGGCCAACATCGACCCGCTTGCGAGCGCTCAGCGCTCGCGAGCGGGTCTGAATCAGGCCCTGTGTGTTTCTCTGTGGTTTGTTTGTCTTTACCAAAAATTCTTAAATCAGTGTGAGGGAAGGCGCTGCTAACCAGAGGCCACATGTGGGGTAAGAGGTCGTTGTGAAGCACTTGCCCTTTTGAAGGACGGCGAGTGGGTCCTACCTATGCTGGTTGGACAATTGGGCACCTTCTTTGCAGAAGTGTCCAGACTGTGCCAAAGTAAGGGGTGGTGAGACTTGCACAGTGCAGGTTACGCATTTTGAGAGGTGGGTGCATTTTAGTCATCCGCCAATTTTGTGGTAAGAGTTATCTTGGCTAGAGCTAGGTAGTGGTAGCGCCTTCTTTTGCCAACCTCTTTCATTAACATAAATTAGCAATTTAATAAATATATCAATTCTAATTCGAACCAAGCAATTGTTGTCTGTGTGGTTATTTCCTTTTGAAGTTAAGCTTAGCATAAGAAGTTATTATGTTTTATCACAATAAATGAATGGATGCCTTATTTTAATCACATGTCTAAGTACATACCGGGGTAATTAACCCTGGTATGTACCCAATAAGAGGCGTGTGGGGTTGTGATATGTAGACTGATTTATCAACGGGCGAAAATCCTATCACTGGTAAAAACACTATTGCCGGCGGCAGCTCCATTAACGGTAGGATGCTATGGCTTCTGCCATTAATGGCTGCCCCATGTCGTTGCATTGGGAATATTATTTAGCAGGAATCACAGCAGTTTCTGCACCTCCGCAATTCCTGTCCTGTTCTCACCCTCTCGGCATGCTTTGGGAGTTTTCTTTTCATCTAACACTTTTCATCATTTCATTTTGTGCTAGTTTTGCACTAAAGACGATCCCTTTTATAATCCTCTAGGTTTTCTTACCTTTTATATATATAAAAAGTTACGAATGGTCAACAAGAGAACTGTTCAGAGTTATATAATAATATAATTGGTTGGTTTCTCCAGCTACAAATATATCCCAGTGAATTTACACAAGAACGGCACAGTTTAAACCACTGTCTCTACAGGGATGTGACACCTGAGAAAGGTTTTTGGATTCTCACTTGTAAGATAAAGCTGGGAATCTCAAGACAATGTTCAACCGGCCTAGTCAGACATAAAGGTTTAAATGTCTCTCGGAAAATGTCTTCCAAATGTTACTGCTAGGAAATCTTTAGCTTGTTAGATCTCTTAATTTAGATGAAAAAGAAAAGAGAAGAAATGAAACTTTGCCTACATTTTTTATAACTTTTGGAAAACTTGACTCCTTGTGAGTTGGTCGAACTAATAATTCAGTGTCAAGCACAACAAGGCTGGTAAAACCTTTTCACAAAGTCAGACGGCTTAACCTAATTAAACTGTTGTTTTGACAGGTGGATTAGGGCGATGAATCCTATTGGGAGAAAGGCTGCAAAGATCAGAGTGAAGTGTAATGAAGTTGTTTTCTGCAGAACATGCTGGAAATAGTCTCCTCTCACCGTGCACCAATTTGGCAGGTGGTATAGCAAGGTGCCATGACTAGAATCGAATCTAATTATCTTAACAATGGAAATAACTGTTTATATAGCATGAGTCATGTCATGTCATACATGTCATATGCTATGGGGCATAAAATGAACTAGGGCACTGCTATGGGGCATAAAATGAACTAGGGCACTACAATGGCACATAAAATAAACAAGGGCACTACTATGGGTCATAAAATGAACTAGGCCACTACTATGGGGCATAAAATGAACTAGGCCACTACTATGGGGCATAAAATGAACTAGGACACTACTATGGGGCATAAAATGAACTAGGACACTACTATGGGGCATAAAATCAACTAGGCCACTACTATGGGGCATAAAATTAACTAAGGGACTGCTATGGGGCATAAGATGAACTAGGGTACTACTATGGGGCATAAAATTAACTAGGGCACTACTATGGGGCATATAATGAGCTAGGGCACTACTATGGGGCATAAAAAGAACTATGGCACTACTATGGGGCATAGAATGAACTAGGGCACTACTATTGGACATTATCCAAAAAAAGGGGGTGGCATTTTGACACGCCCCAGTTTTCATAATACTGGAAATGCTGGGCTGCACCCTACTCTCTCCTGCACCCACCTTTTAATGGCCTTGCATATAGTATTCCATTGCTTACATTAGTTTAAATGTTTTCACACCTTTTTCACATTATTTTACTATAACTTAAATGTATGGTTTTATAGGGCTTTTTGGAGCAGTTTTTGTAAAAATAAAACCACTCCAAGCCCCTAAATTACCATTCTTTTAGTAAGCAGATCACATTTCCCATACTTGTAATAGGAAATGTGACATGTTTCAGATTTTCTAAAAGAAAGTACGAAAAAATACCAGGAGAGAACCCTGTGATAATAATGCTGTCTGGAGATGGTGTTAAGCAGGCTTCCTCCTCACTTTACCTACTCCAGCTCAGTCTTTCCTGCCTGCTGGCAGGGAAAGAAGAGTCCGGAACTGGCTTCTGTAATCAGCCATGTGTTTCTGATAGACCACAGGCTGATTACAAAGAAAAATAAATAAATAATAACACATACCTGCACCTGGTGCTGGTGATTGGTGAGCTCCTCCACGACTCCGATCAGCTGATCGCTGGGGTCCTGCCTCTGTGAGTCAGCTGCTTTACGCTGTTATCTGAGATGCCGGTTCACAGCACAGAGCTGCTGAGTGGGGTCACAGAGCAGGAGCCGGGCGTTCAGCTGACTGGAGTCACGGAAGAGATGACCAGATCACAATCATCGTGCAGGTAAGTGTCAGCTATAGAAGGGAGAGTGGATCGTTGGAGGGGGTGGTTGCGTGCGCGGGGCGGGGGAGTCGGCAGGGCATGTCTGGTCACACTCTCAGGTTATTTTTTGTGTAAAATACCCTGTGAAGTGCTATTCGCAGGGACAGAGCTTTATATAACGGAGGTTAGGAATAGAGCCGACGGCACATAAACTTCTAGTCAGGGATAGAGGGGTTAATAAAGTTAAAAATGTTTGTTGACAGTTATAGGCAGATGCGATAGGACGTTAGGTTAGGGGCGGAGTTAGTGAGAGGGTGTAGAGAATCTACTGTGGTAAAATCTGCCTCTTTGAATTGATCTGCAACCAGGAAAGTACAGTTCTTTCTTAGCAGATCTGTCTGTTGGAATAAACGTTGTTCATCCCTACTTTCTCTTTCCCTACTTTATATCTTTCCCTACTCTCTTCTCCATACTTTCCCTATATCTACACTCTCTTTTCTTATCTAACTTTTCTTTCCCTTCCGCGGCTCACCAGTCGCATTGCGCTCCTACCTCCTTGCCTTAGCCTTTGTGGAGCAACATGAGCCGTCCCCAGCGCGCGCGCTCGGTACCCGCCCGTCTGTCAGACGGTGTCGGGTCCGGCGCACTTTATCCCCCTCTCTCTCATGTCCTGCCCTCCCGGCGTTCGGGAGGGTCAGGTAAAGTGGCCCCCTTACAAGCAGCAAGCGCTGCGGTCCCGGGCGCGTGGCCGCGGCGGTGCCGCGAAACCCTTCAGTTACTGCCTCCGCCTGCCCCTGGTTCCCCGCTGGTCGCCAGTACTAGTGCGGCTAGGGACCAGGGCAGGCGGGGATCGGAAGCGGCCGGGCGCACTGCGCCCGCGGGAGTCGCGGGTGCGCGCTCCGGCCGTTCCCACGGCCATCAGCGGGCAGTCACACTGCCCGTCCCTTCTCCCCCAGTGGCCGCTCAGAGTGAGCCGGCTGAAGTCCGGGGGGAAGGGCGGCGGAAAAGGCCACATAAGCGTGCAGGCCGGATGCCTGTCATGGCGCTGGCTTGCACGCAGGCCAACATTAATACAGGCGGGGGGCGGAGATGAAGGGGGCGGAGCCAATGCCTGCATAGTGACAGGCAGGTTAATCTGCCCCCTCTTCTGCTGCCCCCTGTTTATGATGATAATGGCGACTCAGACATGGGGTCCCCCATGTCTGTAGCAGCCAGCTCCTCCAGGCCTGCGGGGGTGGCAGCTGCTCAGGGGTCTGCTATGCCTGCAGGGCCTGCGGCACCAGGGAGTGCTCCCTTGCTAGATGCTGGTGCCATAGCCGGACTGCTGGTGTCTGTGGTGGGTGCACTGACACCGCTTTTGACCCAGCAGCCCGGAAACGCTGACACTGGAGGCCCTTCTGCGTCGGTGGCGTCCACCGTGCAGACGCAGCTTGGCCCGCTGGTGCAGCAATTAGGCAGGATTTGCGGTCAGACAATGCGCACGATGCTGCCTCAGTCTCTTCTTTTACAGACGACAGTCTGGAGGAGTTAACAGTGGTCGCAGCCCCGACCAGAAGTGCGACGGCTGAAGTCAGAGCTAGCGCAGGCACTGGAGTTACCAGTGCCCTTGCCAGTGCTTCTGGTGAGTGTGACAGTACATCTGACTGCGGGCCTACTTCCATTTCCTCCTCCTCTTCAAGTGATAGTTCGCATAAGGCTAGGCGTAAAAGGGCAAGGAGGTCTCGTAGACGTCGCTCACGTCATCATAGGCATTCTAGCGAACGGTCCTCCGGCAGTAGTACCAGTGTAGATCACGGAGCGGGTCCGGAGGATGTTGTACACTGCGCTAATATAGCTGTCACTCGAGGTATGCGTACCAGGGTTAAGCAGCGGATCAAAAAAGGGCGCTACGTAGATATGTTCACCCTTACAGCTACGGCGAAGAAAGCTGCTGCCACCGCAAAGACAAAAGGGGGTATTGGTCTGGAGGCCTTTAAGTCTTACACGAATTGGCTATCTGGGTTCTGCGTGTTCTCAACTTGCTATCTCAAAACCAGGCCTTCCGAGTACCTTAATGTTATACGATATTTACACCTGATACATGGCCTATTCAAGGCCTCACGCAGTACGGCGTGGCGTCAATACGATGAAGAGTTTAGTCGAAAGCAAGATCAGGTCAAGGTCATGGAATTGGGTTGTAAAGATGTGGAGGTGTGGATGGAGGTGACACAGCTTACACGCGTCCTTGCTGATCAGTCCCCTGGGCGGCCAGTTCAACCCTCGTCCCCCTCGGCACCAAGGGCAAAACAAGCGGAATTGTTACGCATACAATAATGGGAATTGTACCCTTGGTAAAAGGTGTCGCTTTCGACACCAGTGCTTCCGCTGCGGCGCGGCACACCCCAGTAAGGACTGCTCCCGCGGTCCAGGAGGAGGTCAGGCCTCCGCTGCGGCACCCTCTGCCAAACGGTCAGGGGCCGGGACTTCAAAGTAAAGCGTCAACTCCCATTCGTCTGGATGCCATGGCAAAATGGTTAGACTGGTATCCTGTGCGGGACGACGCCGCCTTTTTGAGTAAGGGTTTTGCAGAGGGATTTTCGCTTCCAATAATAAGTCCTGTCGGTTCCGGGTCCCCTAGGAATTTACACTCGGCCTGCGATTTACCTCACGTGCTAAAGGATAAGGTTATGAAGGAGGTCGGGCTGGGTCGCATGATTGGACCTTTCCCGCAGCCTCCGATACCTGATCTGGTCCTTTCCCCTGTGGGTGTTGTCCCCAAGAAGGCCCCCGGGAGTTACCGTTTAATTCAGCACCTGTCACATCCGTCAGGTGCGTCAGTTAATGACGCCATAGATGTTGAGGTCTGCCGCGTACAGTACCAGTCATTCGAATCTGCGTTAGCGTTAGTTCGCGCAGCGGGTCCGGGTTCTTTCATGGCGAAAGTGGACATTGAGTCCACCTTCAGATTGTTGCCCCTGCATCCTGACTCATTTCGCTTCATGGGGTTTCGGTTGCCGGATGGCTACTACCTGGACAAATGTCTTCCGATGGGTTGTTCGATTTCCTGCGCGTTCTTCGAGTGTTTCAGTTCCTTTCTCCATTGGTGTGTCGCGGTGGGGTCTGGGGAGACGAGCATAGCCCATTACTTGGACGACTTCTTGTGCGTAGGTCCAGCCGGTTCGCGTCGCTGCAATCGTCTCCTTTTTTCATTGCAAGCTCTCTTCTCGGAATTTGGAGTACCTATTGCGCACGATAAAACTGAGGGCCCAGCCACTAAGCTGGTTCTCTTGGGTATTGAAATTGATACCTTGGAGGGTCTTTGCCGGCTGCCGCTGGACAAGATTCGTCGTTTGCAAGATGCTATCCTCCTAGCGTTGGCAGGAGGAAAGGTAACTCTTCGTCAAGTTCAATCCCTGCTCGGGCTGTTTAACTTCGCGTGTCGAGTTATCCCGATGGGGAAGATTTTTTGTCGGAAGCTACAGAGGGCTTTGGTAGGGCTACGTCAACCGCACCATTTTCTGCGGCTGTCGTCTGAACTAAAGCTGGACCTGGCGGTTTGGGAGACATTTTTGGGCGATTTTAATGGAGTGCGCGTCTGGCCTGCGGATCCTCAGCCTAATGCTTGCCTGCAGCTCTTCACGGATGCTGCTGGATCATCAGGTTTCGGATCTTTTTTGGGAGGAGATTGGTGTTTTTCAGTTTGGCCGGCGGAATGGGTGCAGGCAGGATTGACCAAGAACTTGCTCCTACTGGAGCTGTTTCCCATAGTGGTGGCATTAGAGCTATGGTGTCAGCGGTTGCGCGACCGTTCCATAGTTTTTTGGTGCGATAACCTGAGGGTAGTACATGCAATCAATAACCAAAGATCGTCGTCGCTACCAGTGTTGCGGCTTCTTGCTTGGCTGGTTCTGCGCGCTTTGCAGTTTAACATATTGTTCACAGCTCGTCATGTGCCGGGTACTGATAATTCCATTGCAGATGCGCTCTCCAGGCAGGATTGGCGGAGGTTCCGCGAATTGGCCCCGTACGCGGCATTAAAAGGTGAGCTTTGTCCATTTCATTGTTGGCAGATCATCAAACCAGAATGGAAGATCTCGCACGTCGGTCCGTGGCCCCACGGACGTTGACAGCCTACCAAACATCTTGGCAACAGTGGGAGAAGTTTTTGCAAGGACGGAGTTCGTCAGGTAGCTCTCGTTATACTAATATGGTTGCTTTTGTTTGTTTCTTGTTCGATTCCGGCAGGTCGCGGGCTTATGTTGCCCAGAGGCTTGCTGGGATTTCATTCTTTTTGCGCCTAGCGGGGCAGAGAGACATAACTAAGGGTTTTTTTAATACAAAGGGCCCTTAGGGGTTGGTCTCGCGTCAGGCCTGCCACGGATGACCAGCGTCATCCTATTGGTCCTGATTTGTTAGCGCGTCTAGGTGAAAGTTTGACGGGCATTTGTTCTTCGCAATTCGAGGTTCTGTTATTCCGCCTCGCTTTTGTGATGGCCTTTCATGGGGCTTTTTGAATCAGCGAGCTGGTAGCGTCTTCGCGCCGCGCTCAGCCCCCTCTGCTTCGTTGTCACATTTTGCTGCATGATACGCTGTTGTGCCGTATTCGGCGTTCCAAGACCGGTCAGATGGGTAGAGGTCGCTGGGTGTCCCTGAAATCCTGTCCTGATGACGGGATTTGTCCGGTTCACTTGGCCTCCCAATATACTCTTTGCAGGCCGATGCTGCCGGGGGCTTGGCTTATGCTTGCGGATGGATCTCCTCTGACTAAATTCCAATTTAGATCGGTCTTCCATCGCTGCATACAGCACCTCGGGCTTTCCCCTTCGGCTTACGGCACCCATTCTTTTAGAATAGGTGCCGCCACTTTTGCGGCCTCCTCGGGTCTTTCTTCACAGGAGATCCAGGCTCTCGGAAGATGGAAGTCCAATGCCTACAGAAGTTATGTTCGTCTGGAATCATAAATTGTTATACTTTATTCGTTTGGATTTGAGTGCCTTGGCCAACTCGCTGCCTTTCCGGTGGGGGTCCCGAGAGATTTTGCCCAGCTTTGGACATTGATCGATTAGCTTAATATAATATTAATATGAACGAAAGAAACATAAAAAAGATCCAGCAGGTTTTTTGTAGGTTTTCACATCGGGTCAAGTCTTCCTCCCCCCTCCCACCCTCCCACTCCTCCTTTGTGATTTACATGCTGCATATATACTTATCTATTTTATTTCTGTATATTTGCAGGTGTCCAGGACGCTAGGCCCATTTGGTTCATTGGTCACTCTTTTATTTTTTGGGCCGGGCAGTCGCGCTTTGCTGTAGATGCCTCCGTGTTCCCACGTTGGGAGAGTGTTAGGTGGTTGGGGCAGAGGGGATGCTTTGGGAAGCTTTGTTGCACAACTTGCACAGGTCAGTAGCTGAATTTGGTCCCCCTTTAGTGTTAATTATCCATCTCGGGGGGCAATGATTTGGGCCAGCAAACTTCCTTAGAGTTGCGCCATGCGATTGTTCGTGACTTGAGAGAGGTGGTTCTGTTATTGCCCAACTGCCTTTCGGTGTGGTCCCCTATCATTGCCAGGCTTTCATGGCGATATTACTATAATAGTGTGGCTTTGGACAGGTCCAGGAGGAAGGTTAACAAATGGGTGGCTAGGCACGTGCTGGAATTGGGAGGGTTGGTGGTGCACCATCCTTTAATTCGGGTTCAGGATGCCCACCTTTTCCACAGGGATGGAGTTCATCTTACTGAGGAGGGAAATTTTTTGTTTCTAGAAGATATTTTTGCAGTTTTTAAGGGTTTGGTTGGTTAGCATGGTGGCGGGCTGCTTCTCTCCTGAGAGCCGCTGTGGCGGGAAAGACCGGCAATATTGAAGTGTCCATCTTGCAGCAGTAATAGCGGTGTGCACCCCTTCAATGCACTGATAGGCTGATTTCACCCTATTGGGGTCAGCGGCACCTCTCGACCGAGCAGGATGAATGGTGCATTGGCATGGGTGTTGGGGCCACATCACTTGCTCTGAAAGGGATAGTTGGCCCTTGCAAGTTTTTAAGAACACCCTACCCTTGTCTGAGATAGTTGGCCCTCACATGTTGTGATTTACTTCCGGCCTAAGACAAGTGGACGCTGGTTAGTTGCCGTTCTTTCTCCTGCCACCATGTCTACCTCGTAACCAAATAAAGCTGACCAATTAATTTAAACGGCATAACTTGGTCTCCTGTGTTTATTTTAGTTAAGTTTAGTTTAAGTTTATGGGTCACATCTATCATCTGACGATAGAAGTTTAATCACAATCCCTGTATACGATATATAATACATCCTTGCGATGTATTGAAATATCGCTTTGCATATTTGAACAATATTATCACATCCCATCCGCCTCTGACATGAGGATTGGTATACCCTCCTTATGGCCCAGGGTGCTGTATTTCCATCTTTTTGCATTTAATATGTAATTTGTTATTTTAAATCCTTCAGCGCAGTATGTTGACTAAAAAGTGCCACAATCCCATCCAGTGGCGGCTCCAGAGGTGGCGGTTGCAGCACAGTCCAAAATTCAAATAGGGGAGCCACACCAACTGCCACCCCAAACGCTGCCAAACCTCACTGGCTGGGACTCACTGGCAGTTGGTGTGGCTCCCCTATTTGAATTTTGGACTGTGCTGCAGCCTCACCTCTGGAGCCGCCATTAATCTCATCCATCACGGTTTGCCTCTCACATTTGCCTCTCACACGGTTCTCACACTGGCAAATGTGATGGTGAGATCAGCGATCGTGCAGCCTAGGGCACATTTCACCATGGAGGCGCAGAACAATGTTTTTTGGCAAAAGGTAAAGAGTGCACCATTTATTTTCTGATTAGCTTTTGAACCCTCACACAGCACTTATGGTGGTTGGTTGGTCAACTATATTTTGCTTTCTGCCCCATAAAATTCCATTAGACCTGATTTTTATGGTTTCCAATGATTATTTAGCGGCTACTGACATCTTCTACTTTGGGGCTAATTAGACTGAAAGTAACCCTATGTACAGTACTGGTCAGATCTGAACGTGTCTGTCCAGAATTGTATGAGAGGAAGTTATCTTGTTTAACCTTTGACGCTAGTCAAATTTTGTTACTTGAAAACTATTCCATAAGTAGTGCAGAATATGTGATGGAAATCATATCTATGTATTAAAATAGAGATGTGCGGTTCGGTTTTCCGGAAATAGAACACACCCGATCTTAGGGGTTCTGAGTTGAATCCTAGTCATAATTGCCGACATTTAAATGGAGCTTCCCGGGAGAAGGCTCCTTCACTAGATGCAGGTGGGCAGGAATGGGGCGGGGCTGGACAATTGTGTCATTAGGCCCACCCCCTCTCGGTGACATGCCACAAATCATGAACATTTAGTTAGGGTCAAATTATGCGATTGTCATATAATCGCATTATTAAGCCCCGCCCCCCTCTCGCCGGATCGTGGATTCACAGTAAGATTCTCCCTCATTCTGCCCACATCACTAGGAAGTTGGCGGGATGCGGGAGAAGTGCCTACTCTCCGGGGGTGCGGGAGGGTACCCGAAAAATTTAGAACCTCCAGCAGGTTCTGGGAGAGTAGGCAAGTATGGTTCTTTTTATTTTTTGACCGGCCTCCAGTCCGCTTGCACAGCTGTGGGTGACCACCCACAGCGGGTGTGTGCGGCCTGGCGATGGTTGCGATTATCGCGACCATCGGGCTTGTGAGGAGACCCTGTGGTAGGGTCTCAGATCTCGCAAGCCCGAGTGGAATTCTTGCTCTAATAGAGCAGGAAGTCCACTGCTGACATCTCCGGGAACACCTCCGTTTGTACAGCCATCCCCCCTCCCCGTCTACAAAATGAGGCAAGCTGTCTTGTAGCATCTTGTAGCCAGCCCCGGACCGAGTGATTTCTCACTCGCTCCGGGGCTCGCATGTGCGCAATAGCCCACTATCGACCCGCTTGTGAGCGCTATGCGGTCTGAATAAGGCCCCTAGTTCGGAGTCACTTTGGGGTTGCAAGTCAACCGAACAAGACTTGGGTTTTGGATTGCATGTAAAATGGTCCATATTATCAATTTTTTTTAATCGTTTCTTTATCGATTGTTAAACGATTTTCATTGTTTTTTATTTTTAAGGAATCCGATACCAAACCAAAACCGAATACAAACTAAAACTAAATCACAGGGGGCCGTGCTCATCTCTAATTAAATATCACGGAAGTGCCCAGTTTTTTTTTGACGCAATAAGACAGATAGGGCATGTGACTTAGTGGCTGGGTGTAGGCTGAAGCCATTGGGGAGTAATACAAGGTACTGTACAGACAGTGGACCTCATTCAAAGCCGGACGCTATTTGCGCTCGCTCGTTCAGAAAAAAGGGGTGGCTATTCAAATGAACCCATTCGCTCTTTGCGGTCTGTTCACGCCTCTAGGCCTGAACGAGCGAACAAAACATGCGGTCGTTTTTTGGAAAACTACGCCCCCTGGCCGCTCGTATCCTACGTCATGTCCACTATTTATTAGATTAGTCGAGTACATCGACCAGCGTATGAACTGCTCGCTATTCTTGTGGTTGGTTTTTCCTACAGCAATCTTGCGAGCAGTTCTGACTATAAAATAACCCAGTGACGTGGTCAATGACGCTGCTGTATTAATTATGCACACCCATAAAACACCCGTTTTGACCTTTAAGCACGCCTGCGTTCAGATCTCCACTCCCCGTTATCAAGCACCTTCCCCTGTTACCACCCACATACGCCTCCTCCTGTCACTCAAAATAGCAGGCATTTGCTATTTAGCGAACAAACGATTTTCAGCCGCACTAACTGGTTCGCGCATGCGTATTACGATCCGTACGCATGCGCAGTTGTGCAAACATCGCTCAGAACGAACGAGCGGACGCTTATGAGTGGCTCTGAATCAGGCCCAGAGGTAGGGTTGTGACATAACTCATTTCTGGGAACGGGGCTGGAGAATCGGCATACACACAGCAATGTATTCATTGTATAGGAAATAATACACAATTTCTGTCATGCCAACAATAACATTGAGTACAGGAAGCATTCTATATTCTTGTGTGTAAATCTCTCAGCGACTTGTTAGGTGTGTATTAGGATAGAGGTGACGATCCTTTAGGGTTAGTCAGATGTGTCTGTCTACACATATTTACTGACATATCATGTACCTGCCAACATTCCCGACATGCACGGTGAGAAGAGACACACTTACAGCTGCACAAAGATGAATACCAAGTGTCACACGCCGGCTTGGAGCCCCCCGAATCAGACCCCGTCGCTTACCTGTGCGGGCGCTGACCCGTGCTGTCTTCCGGCTCCCGCGCTGTACGCTGTTGTCCTCTGGAGGGTCCCGCTGCTGTGCTGCTCCCACGCCGGCTCCTGCTCACCGCTGGTCCCCGCCGACTACCTCCAGGAAGCGCTGTCCTCTCGTCCATGGGCGCGGCCATCTTGGATTGCCCATGTGACCCCACTTCCACCAATGAGGAGCCTTCTCCTTCTCTCTCAGCCTGTCAGCTCCCAGTGTCCACTATAAAAGGATCCCCAATGCTCACACAAGTTGCCAGTGCAACTAGTTTCTTAGTTTAGCTAAGTAGCCTTCCCACTGTGCTCCAGCCGCTCCACGTAGCCTCTCAGCTACCAATGTCTACCCACGGCTATCCAGCCGCTCCACGTAGCCTCTCAGCTACCAACGTCTACCCACGGCTATCCAGCCGCTCCACGTAGCCACTCAGCTACCAACGTCTACCCACGGCTATCCAGCCGCTCCACGTAGCCTCTCAGCTACCAACGTCTACCCACGGCTATCCAGCCGCTCCACGTAGCCTCTCAGCTACCAACGTCTAACCACGGCTATCCAGCCGCTCCACATAGCCACTCAGCTACCAACGTCTACCCACGGCTATCCAGCCACTCCACGTAGCCACTCAGCTACCAACGTCTACCCACGGCTATCCAGCCGCTCCACGTAGGCTCTCAGCTACCAACGTCTACCCACGGCTATCCAGCCGCTCCACGTAGCCACTCAGCTACCAATGTCTACCCACGGTTATCCAGCCGCTCCACGTAGCCTCTCAGCTACCAACGTCTACCCACGGATATCCAGCCGCTCCACGTAGCCACTCAGCTACCAACGTCTACCCACGGCAATCCAGCCGCTCCACATAGCCACTCAGCTACCAACGTCTACCCACGGCTATCCAGCCGCTCCACGTAGCCTCTCAGCTACCAACGTCTACCCACGGCTATCCAGCCGCTCCACGTAGCCACTCAGCTACCAACGTCTACCCACGACTATCCAGCCGCTCCACGTAGCCACTCAGCTACCAACGTCTACCCACGGCTATCCAGCCGCTCCACGTAGCCACTCAGCTACCAACGTCTACCCACGGCTATCCAGCCGCTCTACGTAGTCACTCAGCTACCTACGTCTACCCACTGCTATCCAACCGCTCCACATAGCCAGTCAGCTACCAACGTCTACCCTAGGCTATCCAGCCGCTCCACCAGCTTCCTAGCTATCTCGTTACTGCCGCATTCCTCAAACCCTGTCAGTTCGCTGCACCCTCTCATGCGGAGAAACTTCATTAAGCCAAGCCTCCTCCAGCGAGCGTCTGCGCCAAATAATACAGATCCAAGGCCCAGTCCGGGAACACAGCTCCTAAATTCCACGGTTGTGACAGTTTGCACTGGCCAGATGGACTCGGCAAGTGGTCAAGGATCTGGGATAGAAGCCTCGCAGGATGTACTATCCCGTCTGGAAAGACAGGAGACCTCTCAGGCTCAGCTGATCCAATTTATCCAAGATATGTCGTCACGCCTGGACAACATCCAGTCCTTACTGGCTCATCCCGCTCCCGCTGGCTCCCAAGCCGCCTCTCCTCCTGTGATGTCACCTGCTCCTCCGGTTCTACCTCCTGCTCATCTTCAGCTCTCCCCTCCGAGCAAGTTCGATGGCAACCCCAAATTATGCAGGTTTTTTTTAAATCAATGCGAAATCCAATTCGAGCTACAATCCGCCAACTTTCCGACGGCCAGAACCAGGGTGGCATATATCATCTCTCTACTCTCTGGCCAAGCACTCGATTGGGTCTCGCCCCTTTGGGAGAAGTCGGACCCCCTGCTCTCCAACTACCCCGAATTTGTTGCTACATTTCGCAAAATCTTTGATGAACCCGGAAGAACCACCTCCGCATCAGCTGATATTCTACGCCTCCGTCAGGGCAGCAGGACCGTTGGCCAATACGTAGTCCAGTTCCAGACTCTGGCTTCAGAAGTCAATTGGAACGAGGATGCCCTCATCGCTGCCTTCTGGAGTGGCCTTTCTGAAAGGCTCAAAGACGACCTAGCTTCCCGTGACCTTCCAACCAGTTTGGATGGGTTAACCTCCCTCTGCAACAAGGTGGATCTCCGTCACAGGGAGCGTGCCTTGGAAAGAGGCAGATTTGATCGTGGAAGGCCACGTCCAGTTTCCCGCTTACCCTCTCCTCCTCTGGGCGAAGAACCCATGCAGGTCAACCGCTCTCATTTATCGGCTGAGGAGCGTCAGAAAAGGCGGAGGCAGAACCTCTGTATGTACTGCGGATCTCCGCAACATTTAGTTAAAACTTGTCCCATTCGTCCGGGAAACGCCTCCTCCTAACTTATGAAAGAGAGGTTAAGTTAGGAGTTGCCATTGAATCACAAAGGAAGTCTGATTCCACCATCCAGGCTCATTTAAAGTGTCCTCGAGGTTCCAAAGCTGTATTAGCTCTCCTGGATTCCGGAGCGGCAGAGAACTTTGTCACTACTGAATTTGTCCAGAAGCATCAAATCCCCATGGAAGCGTTGCCTCGAGTCATCACTTTAACCGCCATCGATGGTAGTCGCATTTCTAGTGGAACCATCACCCATCGTACAACACCACTTAAACTTACCATTGGGGTGCTCCATTCCGAACAACTATCCTTCCTAGTGATTCCCAAAGCCTCTCATTCTTTAGTCCTCGGATTACCCTGGCTACAGAGACATTCACCTCAAATCAATTGGACCACCATGCAAATAATCTCCTGGGGTTCCAATTGCTTCAAAGGTTGCCTTCAGCGGGTAATACCTATCAGATCTTCCGTTGTACGGGATTCTACAGACCTGCCCAAAGCCTACGATGGGTTTCAGGACGTCTTTTGCAAACAGAGCGCAGACCTGTTACCTCCCCATCGTGATTGGGACTGTCCCATAGATCTGATTCCCGGGAAGAATCCTCCTAGGGGCCGAACCTATCCTCTATCTCTCCCTGAGACTCAGGCCATGTCGGAGTACATTACGGAAAACTTAAATAAAGGCTTCATTCGACCTTCCACGTCTCCAGCAGGGGCTGGCTTTTTCTTCGTAAAAAAAAAAGATGGTGGCTTGCGCCCGTGTATTGACTACCGGGGTCTTAATGAAATAACTATTAAGAATCGCTACCCTCTTCCTCTCATCACAGAGTTATTTGATAGAGTCAAGGGAGCCACAGTTTTTTCCAAACTCGACCTAAGAGGAGCCTATAATTTAATTCGTATCCGTACAGGCGATGAATGGAAAACGGCCTTCAACACCAGGGATGGGCACTACGAGTATCTCGTTATGCCCTTCGGCCTCTGTAATGCTCCAGCCGTCTTCCAGTTTTTCGTCAATGAAATCTTCCGGGACCTCTTGTACAAGTGTGTGGTCGTTTACTTAGACGACATTTTGATTTTTTTCTCAAGACCTCCAAACTCATCGAGACCAGGTCAAACAAGTCCTTCTGAGGTTACGGTCCAATCAACTGTTTTGCAAATTAGAGAAGTGTCTGTTTGAGGTCTCAAGTGTACCATTCCTAGGATACATTATCACCGGAACAGGCCTTCAAATGGATTCGTCAAAACTACAAGCCATTCTTGATTGGTCTCTTCCTTCTTCCTTAAAATCCATACAAAGATTCCTAGGATTTGCCAATTACTATCGCAAGTTTGTAAAAGGTTTCTCGACTCTGGTAGCTCCGATTACAGCCCTCACCCGCAAGGGAGCAGATCCAACTATATGGCCCGTCGAAGCTACCTCTGCATTTCAACTACTTAAGCAAGCCTTCATCTCCGCTCCCATCTTAAAGCAACCAGACTCCACCCGGCCCTTTATCCTGGAGGTGGACGCATCCTCTGAAGGTGTCGGTGCAGTGCTCTCCCAGCGATTTAAAGATGAAAAACTTCATCCCTGTGGTTTCTTTTCCCAGAAGTTTTTGCCTGCAGAGAAGAACTACACCATTGGAGATCAAGAGTTACTCGCCATGAAACTAGCCCTCGAAGAATGGTGATATCTTCTAGAAGGAGCTCATTACCCCATTACCATTTTTACTGACCACAAGAACCTCCTTTATCTTAAATCTGCAAATTGCTTGAACCCTCGTCAAGCCCGGTGGGCAATGTTTTTCTCCAGATTTAATTTCAAAGTCTCCTATCGCCCAGGTTCACAAAACCTCAAAGCCGACGCACTCTCCCGTTCCATGACAAGCAACCCTGATCTACCCATGGAGCAGCCCCAACCAATCTTGAATTCCGCTTCCTTCGCCTCTACTCAACTATCTTCTATACCCCCGGTTGGGAAGACTTTCGTCGCTCCGGAACTCCGCAAGAGGTTACTGCATTGGGCTCATGCTTCCCGGTTCTCTGGTCACCTGGGTATGGATAAAACCCTAGAATTTATCCAGCGGTCCTATTGGTGGTCTTCGATGAAAAAGGACGTCAGGTCTTATGTGTCTTCATGCATCAAATGTGCCCAACACAAGATACCTCGGCGGGTTCCACACGGTCAACTCCAACCTCTTGCAATTCCATCTAAGCCATGGACTCACCTATCTATGGATTTCATCTCTGATCTTCCTCCATCTCGGGGCCACAACACAATTTGGGTTATCGTGGATCGTTTTTCTAAAATGGCTCATTTCGTACCACTTACTGGGCTTCCGTCTGCACCTCTACTCGCCCAGAGCTTTATAAAAGAGATCTTCAAGCTCCACGGCCTTCCTCAAGAGATCATCTCCGACAGGGGAGTACAGTTCGTAGCGAAGTTCTGGAGGTCACTCTGCTCAGCCCTTCAGGCAAAACTCAAATTTTCTACCGCTTATCATCCCCAGACCAACGGTCAGACCGAAAGGGTCAATCAAGACCTGGAACAGTTCCTGCGCACTTTTGTCTCCTCCTCCCAAGACGACTGGATTGAACTTCTTCCTTGGGCCGAATTTGCCCACAATAATCATTATCACACATCCACCAGCTCAACTCCGTTTTTTACAGTTTTTGGTCAACATCCTCGAGTGCCAGATTTCCCTCTTCTTCCCACATTAGATGTGCCTGCGGCCAAAATGTCCCTTCAACGATTCTCCAACATCTGGGAAAAGGTTCGTTCCTCTCTGACTAAAACGTCAGCCCGGCACAAGAGATTTGCTGACCGCCAAAGACGAGCGATTCCAAATTTCCGACCTGGGGATATGGTCTGGCTCTCTACCCGAAACCTAAGACTCTGAGTACCCTCGATGAAATTTGCTCCGCGATTCATTGGTCCATTCCCAATCATCAAAGTCCTGAATCCTGTGGCTTACAAGTTAAAGCTTCCTCCATTTCTTCGCATTCCAAGTTCCTTCCATATTTCTCTTTTAAAACCACTAGTCTTAAACCGATTTCAGAAGGTCCTGCCTAAAGCTTCTAGTGTTCAAACACAGCAGGGAGAGGAGTTCGAAGTTGACAGAATCTTAGATTCCCGTTGTCGATACAACCGTCTTCAATACCTTATCGACTGGAAGAATTATGGTCCGGAGGAACGAATCTGGATAAATGCATCCGATGTCCATGCACCCCGTCTGGTCAAAGCGTTCCATGTGAAGTTTCCTCATAAACCAAGGAAGTGTCCGGTGGCCACTCTTGAAGAAGGGGGTACTGTCACACGCCGGCTTGGAGACCCCAGAATCAGACCCCGTCACTTACCTGTGCGGGCGCTGACCCGCGCTGTCTTCCGGCTCCCGCGCTGTACGCTGTTGTCCTCTGGAGGGTCCCGCTGCTGTGCTGCTCCCACGCTGGCTCCTGCTCACCGCTGGTCCCCGCTGACTACCTCCAGGAAGCGCTGTCCTCTGGTCCATGGGCGCGGCCATCTTGGATTGCCCATGTGACCCCACTTCCACCAATGAGGAGCCTTCTCCTTCTCTCTCAGCCTGTCAGCTCCCAGTGTCCACTATAAAAGGATCCCCAATGCTCACACAAGTTGCCAGTGCAACTAGTTTCTTAGTTTAGCTAAGTAGCCTTCCCACTGTGCTCCAGCCGCTCCACGTAGCCTCTCAGCTACCAACGTCTACCCACGGCTATCCAGCCGCTCCACGTAGCCTCTCAGCTACCAACGTCTACCCACGGCTATCCAGCCGCTCCACGTAGCCACTCAGCTACCAACGTCTACCCATGGCTATCCAGCCGCTCCACGTAGCCTCTCAGCTACCAACGTCTACCCACGGCTATCCAGCCGCTCCACGTAGCTTCTCAGCTACCAACGTCTACCCACGGCTATCCAGCCGCTCCACATAGCCACTCAGCTACCAACGTCTACCCATGGCTATCCAGCCGCTCCACGTAGCCACTCCGCTACCAACGTCTACCCACGGCTATCCAGCCGCTCCACGTAGCCTCTCAGCTACCAACGTCTACCCACGGCTATCCAGCCGCTCCACGTAGCCTCTCAGCTACCAACGTCTACCCACGGCTATCCAGCCGCTCCACGTAGCCTCTCAGCTACCAACGTCTACCCACGGCTATACAGCCGCTCCACGTAGCCACTCAGCTACCAACGTCTACCCACGGCTATCCAGCCGCTCTACAGTAGAATAGAATAGGTATTATTTCAGACATGCATGGGGCAAGGATGAACTCTCATTACTCTTTGAAAACTAAGTAAGAGTGAAAAGTGATAAGAAAGTGATAAGGTGCCAGCCAATCAGCTCCCAATTGTCATCTCACAGGCTGTGTTTGAAAAAATGACAGTTGGGAGCTGATTGGCTGGCACCTTATCACTTTCTTATCACTTTTTTCTCTGTCTCCTAACACTGCTTAGTAAATAGATCCCTAAGGGCTCTATTTATTAACATTATTTTTACTAAAATAAAGTGAAAAAGGGTGTTTTCACACCCTTTTCACATTATTTTAGTTTCACCTGTAGTTATTACAGGGCAATTGGAGTAGAATTAGTAAAATTCTACTCCAACCCCCAGTATCACTTATTTTTAGTAAAGCAGATCGCATTTCCCATAATTGTAATGGGAAATGTGATCTGTGTGCAAGTGACTAAAAATAAATTGTAAAAAAATACCGGGGGAAGCCCTGTGATAATAACGCCACCTGGAGGTGGCGTTATCCAGGGTCTCCCCCGGCTACCGGGCTCCCACTCTGCTCTAACGGAGAGAGCAGAGGCGGGAGCCGGTACCAGTAATCAGCTATGTGGTCTAAGTAGACCGCAAGCTGATTACTGTAAAAAAAAGAAAAAAATATATAATTTTTTTTTTTTCCTTACCTGAATCCAGGGACCGGTGATCGAGCCTCCGGTGATGGCTCCTCTCCGGTCAGCTGGTCTCCCACAGTGCACTGGGGCCCGGTCATCAGGTGATCGGGTCCCAGTGCAGTATGGGAGATCACCTGATCGGGAAGCCCAGAGAAGATCACCGGAGGCCAGGAGGATGCAGGTAAGTGTAATGAAGGGAGGGGGGGTCGCGGGGGGGGAGGGGGGGTCGCGGGGGTCCGCGATCGTGGGGGGCGGGGCCAAATGTACAATGTTAAGATGTATAGAGCAGAACAAGACAAAGGGCTCTATTTATTAACATTATTTTTACTAAAATAAAGTGAAAAAGGGTGTTTTCACACCCTTTTCACATTATTTTAGTTTCACCTGTAGTTATTACAGGGCAATTGGAGTAGAATTAGTAAAATTCTACTCCAACCCCTAATTACCACTTATTTTTAGTAAAGCAGACCGCATTTCCCATAATTGTAATGGGAAATGTGATCCGACCATAGTTACTAAAAATAAATTGTAAAAAAATCCCGGGGGAAGTCCTGTGATAATAACGCCACCTGGAGGTGGCGTTATCCAGGGTCTCCCCCGGTTACCGGGCTCCCACTCTTTTCTAACGGGGAGAGCAGAGGCGGGAGCCGATACCAGTAATCAGCTGTGTGGTCTAAACAGACCGCAAGCTGATTACTGTAAAAAAAAGAAAAAAAAAATTGAAATATTTTTTTTTCCTTACCTGAATCCAGGGACCGGTGATCGGGCCTCCGGTGATGGCTCCTCTCTGGTCAGCTGGTCTCCCACAGTGCACTGCTGCCCGGTCATCAGGTGTTCGGGCCCCAGTGCAGTATGGGAGATCACCTGATCGGGAAGCCCGGAGAAGATCACCGGAGGCCAGGAGGATGCAGGTAAGTGTAATGAAGGGAGGGGGGGGTCGCGGGGGTCCGTGTTCATGGGGGGCGGGGCTTAGCATCGGTGGGGGTAGCAGCGACGGTGGGTCGGCGCATGCGCGGGCTGTTAGTCGGATCTCTCAAATCGAGGCAAAACCATAGAGACGAAATCTCGCGGCTCGCAAGCTTTCATCTCTATATATAAGGGACGCGGCAGGCGCCATTTCACGCCGACTGTGGAAACTGAACAGGGAGGGTGGGTAGTGTAGGGCTAGGGAGAGGGGATGTGCTGTTCTGTCTGCTGTGTCCTGTTCTGTCTGCTGTGTCCTGGGCTGGTGCTGATCCATTCTGGGCTGGTGTTGTTGTGCTGTCTGCTGTGTCCATCTGGGCTGTTGCTGCTGATCCATCTGGGCTGGTGCTGTCTGCAACGTCCATCTGGGCCCAAGTTCTGGACCCCACAAAAAATAAAAATATATATTTTTTGTGTAATATATATTTGTCTGTGTGAGTGTTAGGCTTAACTGCACAAGATCTAGCAAGTCGGCAAGGCAACCTAGTGCTGCCCGACTCCAGTCATCATCAATCTGTGCTGTGGGCCCAAGTTGAGGACCAGCAAAAAAACATTTTTTTGTCAAATTTTTTTCTGTGTTTTCAACTGCACGGGTGTGAATCTTGTAACCGCACCTTGACTACACTATTGGTGCTTGTGACACTGCTTCAAGACTGCAGAAAATATGGAGGGCTGTCACATGACAGGAGAGTAAGTCCAAAAACCACATGTTGTAGCTGCCACCAGCAGTGTAAGGCCATCAACTTCCTCGTCCTCTATGAAGGCCCATGCATGAGGGCTTAAGTCACGCCATATGGTAAAGCTACTTTTACTGAAGTTAAGAAAAAAAAATTGGAATGAAATTTGCCTTTAGATAAACAAAAAATTGGCAATATGCCCGTCACTACACATTTTATGAAGACTGCTGGTTCTGATTTTGATAGCCCTTCTGAAAAAACAACTGAGTGCCCTGAGAAATCGAAATCACAAATCCCCGAGGAGAGTGCAAGTGTATCTGTGGTTGCCATGTGTGAGCCAGACCTAAATACTAGTGTACTGGAGGATCCTCCAAGTTCCAACATTTGTGTGCCCTCTGTAAATGTGGGGAAAGGCAGTCAACATCTTGCAGACGTAGTCAGTGAAGATGCTTCTGTGGAATTGCACATGGAGGAGGAGGATATTTTGGTAGTTGAAGGTGCTAAGGATGATGAGGATGTTGATGATGAAGATGTTGGTGATGAGGATGTTGATGCCGAGGATGTCCTTTGTGTAAGTAAGGCAACAGCTGTTGCCCATGGATTGAAAAAGCCAAAGCCCATTGTTGTCTTGCCGGGGAAAAAGACAAAAAAATCCACTTCTCACGTGTGGAATTATTTCCACCACAATCCAGACAACAGTTGTCAAGCCATACTGTATGTAACCATTGCACAGCAAGAGTGAGTTGACGGAGGGACCTAAACCACATAGGAACTTCCTCCTTGTTACGTCACTTGGAGCGCATTCATCAAATATCAAAGTGTACATCGCCAAGTTCCAAAACTCAAAAACGTAACAAGTCCAGTGTCACCTACCTGCTCCCTCTCTGTGGGATCCAAGCGCCTTTGATCTCCAACACCAACACCTGCATCATCACCTACATCCTCATTCATGATCGGAAATAATAAAAAAAAACAATTGACTATTAAACAGTTCTTTGATAGAGGAGGTAAGTATAACAGCTGTCACCCAGTTTCACAGCGGATCACTGAAGCCATAATGGCTGTGCTAGTATTAGATGGTGAAATAATAAAAAATGAGGATGATAATGTGGAGGAAGTGAAAAAGGAGGATGACGGGGAAATTTGTGTCCTATCTGACGCTAATGAGGATGTTGATGAGGAGGATGTTGTTTGCGTAAATCAGCCACCACTGGCAGCAGTTCTTGCTAATGATAAAAATAAGCCAGAAAAGCAAAGTCTTGGGTGTGGAATTATTTTAATCTAAATTCTGACAACAGTTGTGAAGGCATCTGTTCCATTTGTAAAGCCAAAGTTAGCAGAGGAAGGGACGTTAACCATCTAGGCACCTCCTCCCTGTTACGTCATTTGCAGCGAGTTCATGCAATTTGTTTAACACAATTAAAATAATTTGCAAATTAATAACAAGCAGTCCAGTATCAGCTACCAGCAGTTTGGACCATAACATGCAATCTCCACCACCAACACCTTCATCATCAACCTCCTCCTTAATAATTGAAGGTAGTCCTTCCAAAAAATGTTTTGTGGGGGCCCAAACAAACCAAGGAGTTCAGCCACGAAAGTGTCAGTCCTAGTGGCTAAAGTGCTTGGTTTGTTAAACTGTGCATGTCCTTTTTACTATCCCACATAAGAGTGGGTGGGAGGGGCAATTCCATCTTGCACCACTTTCCTTTACATTTGATACAATTTGGGGCATTGCTGACTGACATTATTATAGTTTATTATACTGCCATCCTGTCTGCCACTGCTGTGTGGCAATGTTTCATAGATGTCTGATATTTTTTTACATTGCCGTGCGTTTGTGCCGCTGCTCTGTCGCTTACTTTAGCCAGCCAGCTCGCTGCAGCCTTTGGCCTATATTGGTGAAAAATAGTGAAATCAATATTGTGAGCTGTGAGGTGGTTAATGATGCCTGGAAATGCCTGAAAATGATTGTTATTAAGGTTAATAATTCTGTAGGAACAAAAACAGGCCCAAATTATGTGGTTTTAGCTATTTATATAAGTTTTTGGAAAAAATCCAGATCCAAAAGCATGACCTAAAAACAAAGTCAGATCCAGGTCCAAAACCAGGGGAGATCCAGATCCAAAACCAAAACACGGGGGTCGGCGCACATCTCTATTTGCGAGTGAGCGACTTCCGGGTCTATGACGCAGAAGTCCCTTTAGTGTCCTTCTGCGCATGCAATAAAAAATGAGGGTTCTATTGCGATAAAAATGTGGGGTTGCAGCTGATATATCCCCGATTTAAGCTGTGGAATCCCTGTTATACATCCGGGGGATACTTACATTTTGCAGGAACTTTCTTCTTCTGTCGATTTATCTGTAAAACAAGGAGCAGCAAGGTTTCGAATGCCCGGAATGCCCTTAGGCTGCCATATATACCTTGGACCGGTGAACATACCGCCATCTTATCACCGCTGTCACCTTTGCCAGGGATTGAGGCATGTGACGTTCCTAAAGGCGCAGGAATCTGTTCTGCGCCTAAGCTGTTCTTCGCGCCACAAGTGCGTCTCTCTCTCTCTCTCTCTTCTTATCTCTGGCCTTAAAAGTTAGTAGGTGATAAAGCGCAGGAAGTTATGAAGGTCCTTGTGCGTGACGAAGAGGCAGGCGCCGTACATCACTTTCTTTTATATCACTTGGCTACAAACACCACTGAAACTATCACTAACGACGTCTGCCATGGTCTTAATAAGCTGCAAGTTCATTTTTATTAATGGTGACCTTTGCAGTAAGCCATTAATTAGAGCCAGGCAGGGCCCATAACAAATCCACTCAGAGAATCATCCGGCCATTAATTAGTATTCACAGCACCCAGGAAAGAGCTGGTGTTTATTCACATGGAGTTTGTGTTATTCCCCTGCAATCCCACATATGATGTATATAATACACAAGTCATGGCAATATATATATATTAGGGGTGTGCACCGGCCACTTTTCGTGTTTTGTGTTTTGGTTTTGGATCTGGATCTTTCTTCGTGTTTTGGATCTGGATTGGTTTTGCCAAAACCACCCTTCCGTGTTTTGGGTTCTGGGTTTTGTGTTTTGGATCTGTATTTTTTTGAAAAAAAGCATAAAAACAGCTAAAATCACAGAATTTGTAGGTTTTTCTGCTCCTATGCTATTATTAACCTCAATAACCTTAATTTCCACTCATTTCCAGTCTATTCTGAACACCTCACACCTCACAATAGTGTTTTTATGTCCAAAAGGTTGCACCGAGGTAGCTGGATGACTATGCTAAGCGACACGAGTGGGCGGCACAAACACGTGACCCATCTAGGAGTGACACTGCAGTGGCAGGCAGGATGGCAGTTAGAAAAACTAGGCCCCAAACTGTACATAATGCAAAGAAAAAAAGAGGTGCAAGATGGAATTGTCCTTGGGCCCTCCCACCCACCCTTATGTTGTATAAACAGGACATGCACACTTTAACAAATCAATCATTTCAGCGCCAGGGTCTGCCACACAACTGTGGCTGAAATGATTGGTTCGTTTGGGCCCCCACAAAACAAGCTGGCAATTAATGTGTCCCTGCACAAACTGGCTCTACGGAGGCAAGATGTCATCCTCATCCTCCTCATCCACCGATTCCTCACCCTCTTCAGTGTGTACATCCTCATCCTCACAAAGTATTAACTCGTCCCCACTTGAATCCACCACCACAGGTCCCTCTGTACCTTCTGGAGGCTGGTCTCCCTGGAAGAGCTGATAATTCATTTTGATGAACATCATCTTCTCCACATTCTGTGGAAGCAACCTCCTACGCCTTTCGCTGACAAGGTTCCCGGCTGCACTAAACACTCTTTCGGAGTACACACTGGAGGGGGGGCAACTCAGGTAAAATAGAGCCAGTTTGTACAGGGGCCTCCAAATTGCCTCTTTTTCCTGCCAGTACAGGTATGGACTGTCTGACATGCCTACTTGGATGCTGTCACCGATGTAATCCTCCACCATTCTGTCAATGGTGACAGTATCATATGCAGTGACAGTAGACATGTCAGAAATTGTTGCCAGGTCCTTCAGTCCGGACCAGATGTCCAAACTTGGTCCTGCCTGCCCTGCATCACCGCCAGCGGGTTGCTTAGGATACCTAAGTTTTTTCCTGGCAGCCCCAGTTGCGGGAGAAAATGAAGAAGGAGCCGTTGACGTGTCACGTTCCGCTTCAGCTGACAGTGTGTTCACCAGCAGGTCTTTGCACCTCTGCAGGCTTGTGTCGGCCGGAAAGAGAGACACCACATAGGCTTTAAACCTAGGATCGAGCACGGTGGCCAAAATGTAGTGGTCTGATTTCAACAGATTGACCACCCTGGAATCCTGGCAAAGCGAATGAAGGGCTTCATCCACAAGTCCCACATGCCGAGCGGAATCGCTCCGTCTTAGCTCCTCCTTCACTTTCTCCAGCTGCTTCTGCAAAAGCCTGATGAGGGGAATGACCTGACTCAAGCTGGCAGTGTCTGAACTGACTTCACGTGTGGCAAGTTCGAAGGGCTGAAGAACCTTGCACAACACGGAAATCATTCTCCACTGCGCTTGAGTCAGGTGCATACCCCCTCCTTTGCCTATGTCATAGGTGGATGTATAGGCTTGTATGGCCTTTTGCTGCTCCTCCATCCTCTGAAGCATATAGAGGGTTGAGTTCCACCGCGTCACAACCTCTTGCTTCAGGTGATGGCGGGGCAGGTTCAAGAGTGTTTGCTGGCGCTCCAGTCTTCGGCACGCAGTCGCTGAATGGCGAAAGTGGCCAGAAATTTTTCGGGCCACCCAAAGCGTCTCCTGCACGCCCCTGTCGCTTTTCAGAAAATTCTGCACCACCAAGTTTATTGTGTGAGCAAAACATGGGACGTGCTGGAATTTGCCCAGATGTAATGCCCGCACAATATTGGTGGCGTTGTCAGATATCACAAATCCCCAGGAGAGTCTAAGTGGGGTAAGCCACTGGGCGATGATTTCCCTCAGTTTCTCTAAGAGGTTGTCGGCGGTGTGCCTCTTACTGAAACCGGTGATACACAGCGTAGCCTGCCTTGTAACGAGCTGGCGTTTCTGAGATGCTGCTACTGGTGACGCTGCTGCTGTTGCTGCGTAAGGTGATACATCTACCCAGTGGGCTGTCACAGTCATATAGTCCTTAGTCTGCCCTGTTCCACTTGTCCACATGTCCGTGGTTAAGTGGACATTGTGTACAACGGCATTTTTCAGGACACTGAGGACACTTTTTCTGACGTTTCTGTACAGTCTCGGTATCGCCTGCCTAGTGAAGTGGAATCTAGACGGGATTTGGAACCGGGGACACACTACCTCCATCAATTGTCTAAATCCCACTGCACTAATGGCGGATACCGGACGCACGTCTAACACCAACATAGCAGTCAAGGCCTCAGTTATACGTTTTGCTTCAGGATGACTGCTGTCGTACTTCATCCTCCTCGCTAAGGACTGTTGGAGGGTCAATTGTTTAGTAAAAGTAGTGGTGTTCCTACTTCCTCTCTGGGATGATGAACGACTCCCAGCAGCAGCAGCAACAGCAGCAGCGGCAGCAGTAGGCGTAGCAATGCAGGATCCTCCGGAGGAATCCCGGATAGGAGAGTCAGTCATGCCAGTGATATGGCCTGCAGGACTACTTCCGATCCTGACTAAGGAGGAAATTGACGAGGAGGGAGTTGACGGTGTGGTTTGCAGGCGCTTGGATACAACAGGACAACGGGATTTAGGTGTCCCTGGACTGCTTACGGTCTGAGCCAAAGTTTCTGAACTTGACAGTAACTTTTTATGAACGCGCTGCAGGTGCCGTATAAGGGAGGATGTTCCTAGGTGGTTGACGTCCCTACCCCTACTTATTTCACCTTTACATATGGTACATATGGCAAGACAGTTGTTGTCCGGATTTGGATAGAAATATTGCCAGACCAAAGAGGTGGAATGTTTGGTCTTCTGCCCAGGCATGACCGTGATGGGCTTTTTCATCCCACGGACAACAACTGTCTCCCCCGGAGCCTGATTTAAACAAACCACATCACCATCAGAATCCTCCTCGCCAACTTCCTCCTCAGCACCAGCTACACCAGTATCCTCATCCTGTTGTACTTCAACAGTGACATCTTCAATTTGCATATCAGCAAGTGGACTGTGGGTGCTCCTTTCAGCACTTGCAGGGGGCGTGCAAATGGTGGAAAGAGCCACCTCTTCCCGTCCAGTGCTGGGAAGGTCAGGCATCGCAACCACCACCACACTTGGACTCTCTTTGGGGATTTGTGATATCTTCTTAGAAAGCACAGTTCTTCGCTGTGCTTTTGCCAGCTTAACTCTTTTGATTTTTTTAGTGGGAGGAGTGCTTCCATCGTCATGTGAAGCTGAACCACTAGTCATGAACATACTAGGGATCGACCTTAGCCGTTCCTTGCCACTCCGTGTCGTAAATGGCATATTGGTAAGTTTACGTTTCTCTTCAGCTGATTTAAATGTCTTTTTCAAGGTCATTTTCCTGAACTTTGCCATTTGGGATTGTATGTGCCCTCTACTATGACATTGGGCATCGGCCTTGGCAGACGACGTTGATGGCATGTTATCGTCTATGTCATGACTAGTGGCAGCAGCTTCAGCACTAGGAGGAAGTGGTTCTTGATCTTTCTCTATTTTATTTTTATCGGAGAAAGTTTGGTCCTCCATTTATGTTATATCGATTTGATATATACGTGCGGCTAAACACAGAAAATAAATTTTTTTTTGGTTCGGACTGGAGTGTACTTTGTGGGTTACAGCACCCTTTAACGGTCAAGCCAGCCGGCCCTTTACTTATGACACAGGCGCACTCTTGGCACTACTTTGTTGATGCACGTGCGGCTACTGCGCACACAATTCACAAACACAGAAAATAATTTTTTTTTGGTTTGGACTGGAGTGTACTTTGGGGGTTACAGCACCCTTTAACGGTCAAGCCAGCCGGCCCTTTACTTATGACACAGGCGCACGCTTGGCACTACTTTGTTGATGCACGTGCGGCTACTGCGCACACAATTCACAAACACAGAAAATAATTTTTTTTTGGTTTGGACTGGAGTGTACTTTCGGGGGTTACAGCACCCTTTAACGGTCAAGCCAGCCGGCCCTTTACTTATGACACAGGGGCACTCTTGGCACTACTTTGTTGATGCACGTGCGGCTACTGCGCACACAATTCACAAACACAGAAAATTATTTTTTTTTAGGTTTGGACTGGAGTGTACTTTCGGGGGTTACAGCACCCTTAACGGTCAAGCCAGCCGGCCCTTTACTTATGACACAGGCGCACGCTTGGCACTACTTTGTTGATGCACGTGCGGCTACTGCGCACACAATTCACAAACACAGAAAATAATTTTTTTTTGGTTTGGACTGGAGTGTACTTTCGGGGGTTACAGCACCCTTTAACGGTCAAGCCAGCCGGCCCTTTACTTATGACACAGGCGCACGCTTGGCACTACTTTGTTGATGCACGTGCGGCTACTGCGCACACAATTCACAAACACAGAAAATAATTTTTTTTTTGGTTTGGACTGGAGTGTACTTTCGGGGGTTACAGCACCCTTAACGGTCAAGCCAGCCGGCCCTTTACTTATGACACAGGCGCACGCTTGGCACTACTTTGTTGATGCACGTGCGGCTACTGCGCACACAATTCACAAACACAGAAAATAATTTTTTTTTTGGTTTGGACTGGAGTGTACTTTCGGGGGTTACAGCACCCTTAACGGTCAAGCCAGCCGGCCCTTTACTTATGACACAGGCGCACGCTTGGCACTACTTTGTTGATGCACGTGCGGCTACTGCGCACACAATTCACAAACACAGAAAATAATTTTTTTTTTGGTTTGGACTGGAGTGTACTTTCGGGGGTTACAGCACCCTTAACGGTCAAGCCAGCCGGCCCTTTACTTATGACACAGGCGCACGCTTGGCACTACTTTGTTGATGCACGTGCGGCTACTGCGCACACAATTCACAAACACAGAAAATAATTTTTTTTTAGGTTTGGACTGGAGTGTACTTTCGGGGGTTACAGCACCCTTAACGGTCAAGCCAGCCGGCCCTTTACTTATGACACAGGCGCACGCTTGGCACTACTTTGTTGATGCACGTGCGGCTACTGCGCACACAATTCACAAACACAGAAAATAATTTTTTTTTTGGTTTGGACTGGAGTGTACTTTCGGGGGTTACAGCACCCTTAACGGTCAAGCCAGCCGGCCCTTTACTTATGACACAGGCGCACGCTTGGCACTACTTTGTTGATGCACGTGCGGCTACTGCGCACACAATTCACAAACACAGAAAATAATTTTTTTTTTGGTTTGGACTGGAGTGTACTTTCGGGGGTTACAGCACCCTTAACGGTCAAGCCAGCCGGCCCTTTACTTATGACACAGGCGCACGCTTGGCACTACTTTGTTGATGCACGTGCGGCTACTGCGCACACAATTCACAAACACAGAAAATATATTATTTTTTTAGCACTTGGGGGGAGCACCCCTGATGGACAGAGCACCCCCTGGACAACACTACAGCACCCCTTTAGGACTGGGACACTGCACAGGACTTTGGAGTGGACACAGCCCCTATGGAGAACTGACTGCACAACACAGTCCAGCCAGCCCCTATGGACTTTGAAGTAGTGGACACAGCCCCTATTAACAACAGCAGCACAGCACAACACAGCCAGCCCCTATGGACTTTGAAGTAGTGGACAACAGCAGCACTACACTACACTACACTACACAGCACTAACTCCCACCCTCCCTCTTCACTGTCCACAGCCGAGTGAGAAAATGGCGCCGACGCGGGTACCTTATATAGGATCCAAAACCCGCGAGACTCGGAAGGCGGGATGATGACGTTTTGCCTCGATGTCAGATCCGAGTCAGGCGGGAAAAGTCGAGCCTGACTCGGATCGGACTCGGATCGGGGGGGCTCGGGGGGGTTCGGATTTCAGAAATCCGAACCCGCTCACCCCTAATATATATATATACAGTATATACTTGCATCCTGCATGGTGGTTGTCGTTATTATCCATTTGTGTTTGCTGCGACTCTCGAAGAAGGTCACGCAATTGTGACTGAAACGTCAGTACTATCTGTGTGATTGTTGGAATAAAGTTGGACTAATCTCCTTTTAAAGCCTGGTGAGTGCCCCTCTCTACTGTTCTCTCTCTCTCTCTCTCTCTCTCTCTCTATATATATATATATATATTAGGTGTGAGCGGGTTAGGTTTTACTCGGATCTTTTTATTGGCTATCGCCGAACACGTGTTTTGGATAGCGAATAAAATCGAGCCGAATTTGCGGTAAAGTGGCGATAAGAACCGAGTAAAACCGAGTAAAACCGAACCCGCTCACCCCTAATATATATATATATAAACTTGAAAAGAGGGGTACACTCACCAGTCTTCTAAAAAAGTCCTTTATTCAAACAATTAAAAGTAAATACAGGATGCTGCATCTACTTTTAATTGTTGGAATAAAGGACTTTTTTAGAAGACTGGTGAGTGCACCCCTCTTTTCAAGTTTATATACAGGGCCTGTAGGTCTCTTTTGGGCAGCTACCCCAGCAATCTTCAACCACAAAAACGTGGTTAAAGATTGCTGGGGATATATATATCTTGATTATCTATATATACAGCGTGGATGGCACTCCCACTTGCTGCCCGAGATCAGGGTGCCCTCTGGGGATAGCCGAGAATCAGCAACCAGACATACACGTAGCCAGCGGCACTCCAAGAAATCAACACAAAGGCAGGCAGTTTACATCAACGTTTCGATGCATTAAAGCATCGAAACGTTGATGTAAACTGCCTGCCTTTGTGTTGATTTCTTGGAGTGCCGCTGGCTACGTGTGTATATATCTATAAATATATATATATATATATATATATATATATATTCACAAGTAAGTGTTGCCTTTAGCACAGTGTGTAATTAGTTACGTTATGAAAAATTCACAATGTGATGCCACAATGGAAGGGAAAACGCAATGTCTCTGGCAGGTGGCCCAACAGTCTTCAGATGAAGCTTTGTACATTGCTAGATGTCCAATACATGCAGAGGACCCAGCAGAAGGGCTTGACGGGTCTGGGAAAATAAAAAATTTTAAATGCCCATTTCTACATTGTCACAGGACAACATTTAGTGAATATTACAACTCAATCTTTAGCTTGTTCCATTTAAAACTACAAAAACTTTTGTGAATACGGACATTCAGGATATATTCCAAGCAACAGTATATACAAAGAGACACATATGTAATGGCCACCAGCGACACCAGCAGCTCCGCCTCCATGTCCAGGCTATTCGGGATGTTGTCCAGACAAATCGCGCAGTCATGTCCTGTTTCGGCTTCCCTCTATTTGCTCTGAAATGATAGTAGGTGACGGACAAGGTGGGCGTCAGCGCAAGATCCCCCCGTCTCCAAGTCCCACTGTCCTCTTGCAATGGAGGCAGTTACAAGCTGCCTCCATTTTGCATAGGCAACAGGTACACTGTAACGCCAGAGACCACACATCCCCATAATGTGGACATAAACGATACCACATAAATAATGACCTTAAACTAACTTTCCACATTCATTACGTACTTAACATTCATTGTTCGAATATGACAGTTAAGTACGTAAATTCTTGTATATCTCTTGTTCTGTCAACAAGTGCCCATGACTTGTCTGCTTTTACCAACTCTCAAGTTAATTAAAAAGATGAAAATTATTTATATCTGGTCCATTAAACAAGGTCATCACCAGGAAATGAAATCCTTTATAACAGCCAAAATCCGAGCTAATTTGGAAGCTGTACAACGTATCATTTTTAATTCCTTTAGCGAGTCTATTAATCTATTGAGCATACCTTGAACTTAAGAGCGGATATTAAATGTTACACTAAAAAGTACATTTCTCAGAAGCTTTGTGTTCAATTACGCGTGACAACGTGAGACTTCACGTCGTTGCGCAAAAGGGAAAGTGAGCAATGAGGGAACAATGGGTAGCGAGCTGTCCGTCCTGCCTGACAGTGCAGCAAAGCTTTACACAGAGATTGAAATAGTGTATAGTTCTCTTCTCTGCAATCATTTGTAACCTTCAAGTTTAGCAAAAAAAATACAGAACAAACGAATTGCAGCAAAGACACAGATCAATTTATGTATACAGTATAAGTCGCCATCTTCATTGGCAAAAGCGCCTAGAGTTGGTTGGAAGGATGGCGTGAGGCAGGGCAGTAACCAGGGGCGCCGAGAGGGGGGCAGAGCGGGTACTAATTACCTGGGGCTTGCTTTAGGGGTCCGGCGGGGGCCCAGGTCCGGCACTGCTCCCCCCCCCTCTTACATCACTGCTGTGTGCTGGGCTGCACTGGGAGACTGCTGGTGGCTGCAAAGTAGCAACCACAGAAGTCTCCTATGCCTGTGGGGGGAGCGATCAAGCTGATCGCACCCCCCACTGGTTATGCGCCGGGCTGATGGGGCTCACTGCTCCCCCCTCACCAGCACTTCGGCGCTGCAAAACTTTTCTTTTTAAACCTAAGGGGGCGTGGCCACACCACCGCAATTAGTCCACGTCCCCATTTTACTGGGGCCCTGGGCGGCTATTGGTGGGCCTGGCTGTAACTAGGGTAGTGCGACCAGTGCCATGGCACAGGGCACAGCAGGTCAGGGGGCGCTGTTTGGGTCTGTCAATTTTCCTATTTATTATCATTCTCACTTGTAGCTTCCTCTTCTGTTATCCCCAGCATCTCCTGGCCTCCCCTATCTCTTCCCTGGCCCATCCCCATGAGGCCATGGCCCTCTCTCAGGTGCACTATATTATGTCCCTATTTATCCCCAGCATCTCCTGGCCTCCCCTATCTCTTCCCTGGCCCTTCCCCATGAGACCATGGCCCTCTCTCAGGTGCACTATATTATGTCCCTAGTTATCCCCAGCATCTCCTGGCCTCCCCTATCTCTTCCCTGGCCCTTCCCCATGAGGCCATGGCCCTCTCTCAGGTGCACTATATTATGTCCCTAGTTATCCCCAGCATCTCCTGGCCTCCCCTATCTCTTCTCTGGCCCTTCCCCATGAGGCCATGGCCCTCTCTCAGGTGCACTATATTATGTCCCTATTTATCCCCAGCATCTCCTGGCCTCCCCTATCTCTTCTCTGGCCCTTTCCCATGAGGCCATGGCCCTCTCTCAGGTGCACTATATTATTTCCCTATTTATCCCCAGCATCTCCTGGCCTCTCCTATCTCTTCCCTGGCCCTTCCCCATGAAGCAGTGGCCCTCTCTCTGGTCACATCACATTTTAGTTTTACGATTCCCATAGAGAAAAATTAACTGCGCATGCTCTGCTTGTGTGTTGGACATGTGTAGTGCATCGATGTCGGTGTCCTACACATGTTACAGAACAGACGGACGGACGGTTTCAGAATCTTTAGAAGAATAAGGTGACAAAAGAAGGCAAGTGACATTTGTACATCCATCCATTATAAGATCACTGAGGGACTATTCCTATTAATGCCAGAAGTTGCTTGATACATATGCCCCAGGGAGAGAAGTTGGCTGCTCGGATGAAACAGTTGGCTAGGTGTATGGAGTCACTGTTCAGCTGGACAGACAAGTTTGACAGTTTGTTAGTTAGGTGAAACACGTTAAGGACTTGGATTATCTATACCAGCTACTATTTCCCCTTATGCACTTGTTGATGGACGATAAGGTTGATGCTAATTGTGGGCTATCGATTGACAGTAGCTACAGAGACCGCAGCACGAGTGGAACTGCACCCAACAGTTGATCTTGGTAGCTTGGGACGGGTGATTTCATCCACTAAAGCCGGACAGAGATTGTTAATACGCCGGCTAGAGAGTGCGGATAATCTGAGTCTCTGCAGCATATATCCTGGAGGTACTGTCACCGTGATTTGCATTTGACTTGCATTCACGCTTCAGCTGGCGGCAGTGAGTAGATCCTTACCATCAGGATTCCAAATTAAGCTGCTGGATCTGGATCTAACCAATACACCATCACTGTGCTACCAAGTGGGGATTATGTTTGTTCAATGAACTTATTTTTATTGTGTAGCTGGTATAGGCTATATACCTCTTAGTATTTTAAATTGCTATTGAGTTTTATTGGCTATGTGCACTTTATTTTTATTTTTTACTATTGACAATTGCTGTCTAGAGTAGTATATGCTCTAATAAATATTTATTATATCATAGCGCTATCAAGTATATTACTTTATTGTGATAATATTTGTTAGTTGGATGGTTGGATGAAAGTTGGTCTAGTATATGGCCAGGGGCGTTGACAGCAGCGCAAAAGCCCGGGTGGAAGGGGGCAGGGCCTAATCACGCCAGATGTGGCCACGCCTAATTAAGATTTTTTAAAAAGCAAATTTTGGTGCTACGCGCCATGTAGGGGAGTGCTGTGAGACCCTCAGCCTGTCGCAAAGCAAGGGAGAGCGCGGTCAGTGTGATCGCTCCCCTCCACAGGGATAGGAGACCCACTGCAGCTGCTGTGATGTAAGAGGGGGGCGGTGACCAGTGGCGTAACTAGGGCAGGGCGAGCGAAGTGCGGGCGCCGTTGGACCGGCGGTGCAGGGGGGCACCGCCGGCCACGGTACCGGCCCGCCCACCCTAGTTAGCCAGTGTAGCGCTGACCGCAATGAGTGCGGTAAGCGCTACGCATTTACACAGGACCGGCGCTAGGCTTCCAGCGCTGGTCCTGTGCTTCACACCTGAGCCCGTTCCCTCCCCCTGAGTGCTTGCCCAATAGCGCTAGGAGGCGGGCTCAGGCTGTGCATAACACACGCATCGCCGCCAGCGCTGGCGGCGATGCGTGTGTTAAACAGCAGCCAATGAGAGTTAGATAGACTCTCATTGACTGCTGCAGCACCCACTGCAAGAGCCGGACTTCCGTCCGGCTCCTGCAGTGGGTAATGGAACTGACGTCATGACGTCATGACGTCTGTCCCATAATGCTGAGCACGCCAGCCCGGGCGGACTGGCGGGCGGGAGCGGCGGCGCGGACAGGAGCAGCGTGGATTCAGGTAAGTATATTTTTATATATATATATATTTTTTTTTTTTAACCTATCTGCACAACGGGGGAGGGGGGTGGCTACTACTGGGGGGACCTCCACTGGGGGAGGGGGCTACTACTGGGGGCGCCATTATTGGGAGGACCTCTACTGGTGGGGGGCTACTACTGGGGGCACTTAATCGGGAGGGGGAACCTCTACTGGGGACTACTACTTGGGGGGGAACTACCACTGGGGGCATTATAAAAGGGGCCTACTACTAGAGGCAGTGCCCTCGGGGGACCACCACTGAGGGCAATAATAGGAAGGGCCACTACAGGGGGCACTGGATAGGAGGGATCACAACAGGGTGCCTGCATAAGGGGACCACTACTGGGAAACTGCATGGGGGGACTACTGCTGGGGGCACTATATAAAGGGTACTGCATAGGGGGGGGACTACTACTGGGGGCACCATATAAATGGAACTGCAAAAGGGGATACTGCTACTGGGCGCACTGCATTGTAGGGACTGCTACTGCATAAGGGGGAACACTACATGGGGCACTGCATTTGGGGGGTGCCGCTACTGGGGGTACTGAGTAAGGGGAACTAATTGGGGGCTGTATAAGGGGGACCACTACTGGGGATACTGTATAATGGGCACTACTATGGGCCTGCATAAGAGGGACCACAACTGCATACTGGGGGTACTGTATAAGGGGTACTACTGGGGTTAAGGTGCATATGGATAGGAATGTTCAGTTTGAAAATAAAGGGGTGTGTCATGTTGACACGCCCCATTTTTAAGTGACCACGCCCATTTTGTTGCCGCGCGCGCCGACAGCGTGCGCACATCGGTGGTGGGGGTGGGCTCCTTTTTCAAATTTGCCCTGGGCTCCAAATACCCTAGTTACACCACTGGCGGTGGCGCCAGACCCAAGCCCCAGCCAGGCCCCTCCAGCAAGCATGGGTAATTATTACCTCCCCTCTCTGAGCCCCTGTGTATGGCTACCTTTTGGCTGCAATAAGACTTAAATAACCTCTATAATAAAGCAGATACATTGCCCTACTTCATATAGTAAATATTGTATATAGATAAGGTGCTGTAGTAACTTGTATACTAGGAAGCTGGGCAGGCTCTGCAAATGTAACACTCCATTAAATGTTGCTGTTTACCCCAAATAAAGAGAAAATGTATCAGCCAGGGATCGGCATATAACGGGACAGGCTGAGGAAGCTGTGTAAGATCCTTGGGGTATTATTATTGCAGAGGACAGCGCTATGCTCTGCAGCGACGAATAGCGGGAAAACAGGGAGGTGTAAGGTAGACACAATGCTGACATGAAAATAACGGGGGGATGCTTGGCAAGAGAGCTTACAATCTAGTAGAAAATTGTAGAGAATTCATTACAAAATCTAGTTTTCCTTACTTACAGCATTATGCGCTGAGACCCCAATGAAACACTAACTTATAGTAATAAGTGTAAATATATAATTTCGCTGTAATTATCCAATGCTCGAATTTACATCCATGGCAGATATGTTTCTTTATTGTTTATTGAGTAAATTTGTTTTCATCATTTGAAATTCCTATAATTGTTAAAGAAATAATTATTTGGCCAATCAATATTACATTTAGGTGCTTTTACTATATTAACTTCACCGTGACAGGAAAACTATTTTTACACATTTATAAAAGTCTGTGTACACAGGACAATGCTGATAAAAGTAAATTCAGTATTTAAAAATAATTGACAACAAAAGCTATGTATTACTAATCTAAAATATAGACATGCAATAACTGACACACACAGACATAGAAATTTAAATAAGTACTGTACAATATGTCCATCATGCTCTCCTTTAGTTCTATTTTCAGCTTGTAATCATATAAGTTCCAGGGTCGTTCTCTTTCTGAATAGACAGAGGGCCTGATTCAGAGCCGCTCGTAAGCAGCCGCTCGTTCGCTCTGAGCGATGTTCGCACAACTGCGCATGCGTATGGGTCGTAATGCGCATGCGCAAACCAGTCATTGCAGTCGGAAATCGTGCGCTCGCAAAACAGCGAGGGGCTGCTAATTTGAGTGACAGAATGAGGCGTTTGTGGGTGGTAACAGGGGAAGGTGCTTGAAAACGGGGGAGTGGATATCCGAACGCAGGCGTGCCTAACGGTCAAAAGGGCGTTTAATGGGAGTGCATAATTATTAAAGGAGCGTCATCGACCACGTCACTTGGTTGTCTTTTAGCCTGAACTGCTCGCAGCGATAGCGGTAAGAAAAACCTACCACAAGCACTGCGAGCAGTTCAAATGCCTTTCGATGTTCCCGATTAATCTAATAAATAGTGGCGATGACGTGTGATGCGAACGGCAAAGGGGCGTCTTTACAAAATAGCGAGCGCATTTTTTGTTCGCTCGCTCAGACATAGAGGCGTCAACAAACCGCAAAGAGCGAGCGCTCAATTTAAATAGCCGGCCCCTTTTTAGGAACAACCGTCCGCAAATAGCGTCCGGCTCTGAATCAGGCCCAGAGTACGGCTGACAGACTTGCAGACTTGGTTTATTCACACTTAGCTCCATGGCTAATGCTAAAAATGACAGATATATCAGCTTAGGTCCCATAAGGTCACCGTCTTAAAGGCCTGGGCAGAGTTTAAGCTGCCAGTAATGGAATGGGAGGAGGTTGTTATTTATTATGTAACAGAGTTACTGAATGTCAGATTCTGAATATTAAAAAAGCTTATTTGCAGGTTTAGAGGTCCCTTAAAAAGACAAAATGAGGTGATGAATATTAGTGTAGTACATAAAATGAATCAATGTGTAATAAATAGCCGCCTGTGTATGTGCTGCATTGCTCCAGCAATGGGGCTTATGATCAGCTCTCCCAAAACCCTCCACAGAGACCATTTCATTTAATGTAATCAAATCTGGCCTTTCATTTTACAAGAAGTCATTACTCAAAGGACATTGTTTGGCTCCAGCATTATCTAATATGTGAATCTGATGGAGTGTCATATCTCCAATGTAGCCTGTCTCCTCTGCAATATTATGAGGACCCTTCACAGAGAAACAACTCACATCATCATAGACTGATATTTCGCAGTACGGCCGTCTCATACTGTCATGTTGTGTGTTATGTTTATGCTGCTAGTAAGGACCAGGGTTGGACTGGCCCACAGGGGTACAGGGGAAATCCCCGGTGGGCCCCACTGCCTGGGGGCCCTACCACTTGCTCTAATGTCAGTTTCAGACTGTGCACTTGAACTATACATTGTTATTCTATTAGAGGGTCAGTTAAATGGTCACTAATGTCTGTCCAATCTTCTGTGGGGGCTGGCCTCATCCCTTATGGTAACTGACCATGCTCCAAAGCATGGGCCCCTACCACTGGATTCCCTCGGTGGGCCCTTCATGCTCCAGTCCGACACTGGTAAGGACAGACAACAAAACACATTCATCCAATGCAGGAAAACTGTCTCTGTGTTCGAATAATAATAAAGTGTTTGAATAATAATAATCTGAGCAAGAATAAGATAAGGAAGCAATTTTCCAGTGTACTCTGCTTGCATCTGTGATTTGCCTACGCTGGTTCCTTGCAGGAACATGCTGCCCAACTGTGAATATCTGAGAGGACTATCCCACCATCTCACTTTTGGCATATTTGTCTCGACCCACCAGAATTTGGTAGTTGTGTAGATGCCTCTGGTGAGATGGTGGGATGAGATTACTGGAAGGTGGCACCAATGGTGGGAAGAGATGACTGTATGGTGGCACCCACTGTGGGAACAGATGAGAAGATGTGTCACCACCACCTTCCCCATGAGGCCATTGCAATTTTTCAGGTGTGCTGTATTATGTCCCTATTTAAAATAATGGGCAGGGGGGCACCAATACTCTCTCTGGCACAGGGCACCAAAAAGTCCAGTTATGGCTCTGGATAGAACCCATTGTAGGAATAGATGAGTGACTGGTGCCACCTGCACTAAGAAGAGATGAGTGGATGGTGACACCCATGGTGGGAAGAAATGAGTGGATGGTGACACCCATGGTGGGAAGAGATGAGTGGATGGTGACACCCATGGTGGGAATATATAAGTGGATGGTGGCACATGATGGGGAGAGATGAGTGGATGGTGGCACACATGGTGAGAAGAGATGAATGGATGGTGGCACACTTGGTGAGAAGATATGAGTGGATGGTGGCACATGATGGGGAGAGATGAGTAGATGGTGGCCCACATGGTGGGAAGAGATGAATGGATGGTGGCACACATGGTGGGAAGAGATGAATGGATGGTGGCACACATGGTGAGAAGAGATGAATGGATAGTGGCACACATGGTGAGAAGATATGAGTGGATGGTGGCACATGATGGGGAGAGATGAGCGGATGGTGGCCCACATGGTGGGAAGAGATGAATGGATGGTGGCACACATGGTGAGAAGATATGAGTGGATGGTGGCACATGAATGGGAGAGATGAGTGGATAGTGGCACATGATGGGGAGAGATGAGTGGATAGTGGCACACATGGTGGGAAGAGATGAGTGGATTGTGGCACACATGGTGGGAAGAGATGAATGGATGGTGACAGATGATGGGGAGAGATGAGTGGATAGTGGCACACATGGTGGGAAGAGATAAGTGGATTGTGGCACACATGGTGGGAAGAGATGAGTGGATTGTGGCACACATGGTGGGAAGAGATGAATGGATGGTGGCACATATGGTGAGAAGATATGAGTGGATGGTGGCACACATGGTGGGAAGAGATGAGCGGATGGTGGCCCACATATTGGGATGAGATAAATGAATGGTAGCAGACATGGTGGGAAGAGATGAATGGATGGTGGCACATATGGTGAGAAGATATGAGTGGATGGTGGCACACATGGTGGGAAGAGATGAGCAGATGGTGGCCCACATATTGGGATGAGATAAATGAATGGTAGCAGACATGGTGGGAAGAGATGAGTGGATGGTGTCACACATGGTGGGAACAGATACATGGATGGTGGCAGACAGAGTGGGAAAAGATGAGCGAATAGTGGCACACATGGTGGGAACAGATAAATGGATGGTGGCACACATGGTGGGAAGTGATAAGTGGATGGTGGCAGACACAGTGGAAAGAGATGAGTGGATGGTGGCACCCATGGTGAGAAAAGTTAAATGGATGGTGGCACAGGATGGGAAGATATGAGTGGATGGTGGCATACATGGGAAGAGATGACTGGATGGTGACAGACATGGTGGGAATAGATGAATGGATGGTGATACCCATGGTGGAAAGAGATGAGCGGATGGTGACAGACATGGTGGGAATCGATGAATGAATGGTGGCACACATGGTGGGAAGAGATAAATGGATGGTGATACCCATGGTGGGAATAGATGAATGGATGGTGGCACACATTTTGGGAAGAGATGAATGGATGGTGTCACACATGGTGGGAACAGAGACATGGATGGTGGCAGACACAGTGGGAAGATATGAGTGAATAGTGGCAAACATGGTGGGAACAGACAAATGGGTGGTGGGACACATGGTGGGAAGAGATAAGTGGATGGTGGCACCCATGGTGAAAAAAGTTAAATGGATGGTGGCACAGGATGGGAAGATATGAGTGGATGGTGGCACACATGGGAAGAGATGAGTGGATGGTGACAGACATGGTGAGAATAGATGAATGGATGGTGATACCCATGGTGGAAAGAGATGAGCGGATGGTGACAGACATGGTGGGAAGAGTTGAGTGGATGGTGGCACACATGGTGAGAAGAGATGAGCGGATGGTGACAGACATGGTGGGAATCGATGAATGAATGGTGGCACACATGGTGGGAAGAGATAAATGGATGGTGATACCCATGGTGGGAATAGATGAATGGATGGTGGCACACATTGTGGGAAGAGATGAATGGATGGTGGCACACATGGTGGGAAGAGATGAATGGATGGTGGCACACATGGTGGGAAGAGATGAGTGGATGGTGACAGATATGGGAAGAGATGAGTGGATGGTGGCACACATGGGAAGAGATGAATGGATGGTGGCACACATGGTGGGAAGAGATGAATGGATGGTGGCACACATGGTGGGAAGAGATGAGTGGATGGTGGCACTCATGGTGGGAAGAGATGAGTGGATGGTGGCACACATGGGAAGAGATGAGTGAATGGTGGCACCCAACAAAATGAAACAGTAAGAAACGTAAAAATTAGTTTTCTTTTTTTCTATTTCATTGAAATCCATCTAACACAATTTTTTTGTTTTGATGATTGTATCCTTTACATGTAGCATGTTAGTTACTTCTGAATATTAATAAAACACTAAAATTATTCTGTATTACCTTTCACTTTACTTTTAAGATACAGAAGTGTTTGAAAGATAATTTTCAAGAAAGTAATTTCCTTCATTGCTTTTAATTTTATAATTATAATTTTAATTTAATTTTAAGCTCTACGCAGTCCTGAGGATGTGCAACCGTCAGTTACAGCTCATGTTGAATGTGTTTTAAATTAATGAATACCTGCCAGTGATTCTTAACAGACATTTATAGTAATTAATTAGAATACATTTCTTAGGGACTTGAAGCCTAGTTTGGATGCAGTGAGTATTTATTTTATTCACAGTTACAGTTATCCTCTCCTAATCCTAATAATCTCTTGTCAATATGTTATACGATTTATCAGAATACGGCATCTTTACGACTGACGGAATAAAAAGGTCCCTAAAACTGTTACCTAAAACTTACATCCCTTTGTTACAGGGGGGAAGAGCCACGCTGGGGCAGGATTTCAGACAATGGCAGGAAACATAAAACAGGTGGGAACGTGCAACCAACAACCATATGGGCATCAATGATGGATATTTTGTGCCAACAGAGTGTGATTTTGTTGGCAAGTTTAAACTCGCAGCAAATCGGTGCAAACTGCAGAGACTTTGGGCCTGATTCAGAGCCGGTCGCTATTTGCGCTCGCTCATCCAGAAAATAGGGGTGGCTATTCAAATGAACCGTTCGCTGTTTGCGGTCTGTTCACACCTCTAGGTCTGAACGAGCGAACAAAACTTGCGGTCGTTTTTTGGGAAACTACGCCCCCTGGCCGCTCGCATCCTACGTCATGTCCGCTATTTATTAGATTATTCGAGTACATCGAACAGGGTATGAGCTGCTCGCTATTCTTGTGGTTGGTTTTTGCTACCACAATTTTGCGAGCAGTTCTGGCTAAAAAATAACCCAGTGACGTGGTCAATGACGCTGCTGTTTTAATTATGCACACTCATAAAACGCCCATTTTGACCTTTAAGCACGCCTGCGATCGGATCTCCACTCCCCGTTTTCAAGCACCTTCCCCTGTTACCACCCACATACGCCTCATCCTGTCACTGAAATTAGCAGGCATTCGCTATTTTGCGAGCACATGAATTTCGGCCGCACTGACTGGTTCGCGCATGAGTATAACGATCCATACGCATGCGCAGTTGGGCAAACATCGCTCGGAGCGAACGAGCTGCCGCTTACGAGTGGCTCTGAATAAGGCCCTTTGTTTTTTTCAAGTTAAGATTTTATAAATTTTTTTTAAACAGGGAACATTCCATGTACTACCTAATGGAATTGAAAATTAAACAGTCAGAATGATGACATCTTCAAAAAGCTCTTCTTCCACTTTCCACACAGACTTGGCTGAAAAAAAAATCCCCCAGAAGAGCTTTTTGGGCTCCCTTTCCTTCAGCTCTTCAAACTGTGCATCCAGCCAGATGGTTTGTTGGCCTTTAGCTTGAACTCGTAGTCAAGGTGCAAGCCCATCCACAAGTACATGAGCAGCAGGTTCCCATGTCTTTGCTTCCCCTTCCCGCAAGCCCACAGTCCCCACCACCAAGCGGCACCATAGTTCCCCATGGGAGGAGGAGCCAGTTGCTGCCAGTGTTGCTATGCCACTTGTACTTACGCCCGCTGGAGGCCTGAGAGATAGAGGGTCTGTGCTCAGTCATTGGGAGCTGACGAAGGCCTCCCTGGTGACTATAATAAAATAAACAAAGTATGGTTTAAAAACATTTTTTGTTACATAACAATAAAGCACATCCAATGAGCAGTAATGAAAAAATGAAAACATAAAAATTAAAAATAAAGTAAAATTTGGACAGTTAGTATAAGAGCAATGTGGGAGAGGTATTAGTAACCTGTAGTTTTACTAAACCCTATGCGTTTCACAGGACATCCTGCTGGTGAGAGGATACTGACAACACCTGATTTAAATAGGAGAATACCATGCTCCTTAATTGTGAATGGCAGGCAATGAAGGAAATTGTTCAGTAGTTTTAATACTAAATACATTAATATAAAACCATCATGGATACACTGGAAACTATAATACATGGCTTAAAATAAACATAAATATGTATTATGGTAATGAAAAGTGTGCAAGTTAAATAAGGTCCAACTGTCAAATGGCTGGTCCGGTGTTTATGGGAATGGAGGTGTGTCAGCCTCTGGCTGAGTGGCATTGAGAACAGGCGGTGTAGGGTCTGGGCGGGCAGTGTTGTGAACGAGGGCGTGTCAGAAATCAGTGCCATCTATAGTGACAGGAGAGAGAAGATCTATGCACCTGCTCAGGAATGCCAATAGAGTTACCAAATCAGGGATTGGTATGGGATGCCAGCGCTCTGGATGCCGGCAGTCAAAAGCCTGACACTGGCATCCCGACAGGGTTAGGACACCGACACCTGTTGGTAAGTATCGTAACTTTAACCCTAAACCTAACCTCCACCCCTAGTGCCTAAACCTAACCCTCCCCCCTCGTGCCTAACCCTCCCCGTAGTGCCTAACCCCTTACCCTAACTCTTGCCCTAACACCACTACTGTCTATTGGGATTCCGGCACCAGAATCGGTATGATTTACCGCTGGACCCATGCCCGGCGGTTGGAATCCCGACAGCGGCATCCCGGCAGAGGAGGAAATCCTGATCGTCCAAGGTAAGTATTCTCTAACCTAATTTCCCCCCTAACCCTAACCCTCCCTTAGGGGTGCCTAACCCTAACCTTCCCCCCCCAGTGCCTAATCCTAATCCCCCCTCTAAGTGCATAAACCTAACCCCCCTTCCCTGCCGCCTAAACCTAACTCCCCCGAGGGGGTGCCTAACCCTAACCTCCCCCCTGTGCCTATCCCTAATCCCCCCTCTAAGTGCCTAAACCTAACCCCCCCTTCCTCGCCGCCTAAACCTATGTCCCCCAAGGGGGTGCCTAACCCTAACCTCCCCCCGGGGTTGCCTATCACTAACCCTCCCTCTAGCCTAACCCTAACCTGCCGGGGGGGTGCCTACCCCTAAGTCCCCCCCGGGAGCCCCTAACCTAACCATCCCCAACCGCCACTGTCCACGCTCGGCGCCTGGCATCTCTTCGATCAGGATGCCGGGCGCCAGTCTCCAGGCGTCCGTAAAATGACAGGCGTCTAGATTTAGACGCCTGTCATTTAACCCTCGCCAGGAATAAGCAGTCGGGAAGCCGGCTGTCGGGATTAGGTCCACCGGCTTCCCGACTGCATACCCGTTACAGCATACCCGCCGGCTTCCCGACTGCATACCCCGGCACCAGCATCCTGACAGCCAGGATTATAACTACATCCCATCAAATCAAATGTAATGTCAGGGATTAAACCGGGGTGTCCCGATTCTCCACATAAATGAACATACGCGTGAAATAAGTGATGGGGGGATAGGTGGCAATAAGTGTAATGTGTGATGTGCTACAAATACACATGACACACGATTACATATATACTGTATAGACATGTTTATTATAATAGCTCTAATATTTCATAAAGAAGTGGTCAGGCATCAGTGGTACATAACTAACATGATAAAAGTCCACATTTATTATACCGATTAGGTAGGATTGGAACAAAGGACCCCATTTAATAACAATATATAGCCCTGTAGCACTCGCTAATGGGGTTATGTCATCCTTTCAATATACATCAAACAGCAGCAATGTAAGATTAGCGCTGTTTGTCACTACATCGTTCCTGCCATCTTTAGATGACAAGAGCGATCTGGTCCCCATTGCCGGCAATGGGGACCCGCAGCGGCCTTTCCAGCTTCAGCGAAGCCTTCCAGGAACTGTCGGGTCCCCGCCGGATTATCATGGCGCATGTCATTGCAGCCCGTCGCTGGCAGCGATAGGCGAGGTCATGATGAACACCAGTGGTATATTTGTTTCTATCACTGCAATACTAAACAAAATATGCCGCTGCTACTTAGATTCGTTGTTGAATGGGGCCCAAAGATACATGATTAACATGATAAGAGATTAAAGTCAACATTTAATATACACATTAGGAAGATTGTAACAAAGATACATAATTAACATGATAAGAGATAAAAATCCATTAATATACCCATTCAAAAGATTGGAACAAATACAAAAAACAAAGCAAAAAGAAGCTAAAGCCTGTGAAAAACCAACAATACAGGATCAATACTAAATTGAAAACAAGGTTTAACCTTGTATTCAATTTAATATTGATCCTGTATGGTTGGTTTTTCACAGGCTTTAGTTCCTTTTTGCTTTGTGTTTGTATGTGTTCCAATCTTTTGAATGGGTATATTGATTTTTATCTCTTATCATGTTAATTATGTATCTTTGTTACAATCTTCCTAATGTGTATATTAAATGTTGACTTTAATCTCTTATCATGTTAATTATGTACCACTGTTGCTTTGCCTGGTTCTTTATGAAATATCAGATCTATTATGATAAACATGTCCAAGTTATATGAATGTGTTTATTCTAAGCCATTTATTATAGCTTTCAGTATATCCATGATGGTTTTGTATTAATTTAATTAGAATTAAAACTAATAAATAAATAATGTTATTGCCTGTCAATCACAATTAAGTAGCATAGAATTCCCCTATTTATACAAGGTCTTGTCAGTATCCTCTCACCAGCCTGATGAAGCAGGATGTTCTGCAAAACGCGTAGCTGACTTTCAATAGACCTACAGGTTACTAATTCCTCTTTCACATAATTCTGCTACTAACTGCCCAAATCTGTCATTATTGTGCTTTATTGATATTGAATTAATAATGTTTTTGTTTCATACTTTGTTTTACTTTTCATAATAAATAATCAATTTTAAAAGCACATTTTCTTGCAGAATTTTATATGCACTATGTATTTATTCAATTAATAATATATGATATATTCATACATCTTTAATTTTCATTTATCTATTTGTCCTAAAAAACCAACACATATCGGGTTAGGAAATGAATATCCAGTGCAAATACTTCAGCACAAAGGTGAGTGCGACTGATACACCAAAATCAAAGCAACGTGTATAAATGGTACATGCTATGTCACTATGTATGGAGCCTTCTCCTGGGTCAAATGAGATCCAGAGAGCGTCCTAAAGACACTGCGTTGCCCTTGCAACCACCTTAGAACAAGGATGCAAGATTGTCCAAAGCGGTCATAGAAGGGATAAAGGGTGAGTTCTGTGCTTGATGAATTGGCTCATTTTAAATCCAATGCACACTATATATTTTTCCCATATTTGGGATTCGGATATGAGAACCACTGTACCACACATTCCACTTTGTGACTTGGACAATCACCACAGGAAGCGGGGTGAGTTTGTCCAACGCCTATTGTCTTTTCATATATATACCTTCAATCAACACACCTGATAAGAACATTGACTATCCAATCATTTCTTAATGCCCCTATAAACCTCCAGGATGGGTCAACATATATTTAGTAGCAAGGGTTAATTTTGTGCAGCATACTCTTAGCAGCAAGGGTTACATTTGTTAGAAGGCTGAGGTTTGGGTTTATGGCTCGTTGTTACTCTGGCCTATCAGGATTTGAATGGGTTTATTTTGGGGTGCGGTTTGTGCTTTATACTGTGGTTATTATTATTATGTTGTTGGTTAAAATTTAGCAGTCAGTGGCGGCTCCAGCACAGTCCAAAATTCAAATAGGGGAGCCACCCCAACTGCCCTTCCAAACATCAACGCCCGGGACTCATTGGCAGTTGGTGTGGCTCCCCTATTTGAATTTTGGACTGAGCTGGAGTCCCACTTCTGGAGCCTCAACTGGTAGCACTGGTAGCACTGGTAGCACTGGTAACAGTGGTTGTCTCGCTTTAGGTCTTGAGGTGCTCTCTCCACCAGTACATGGTTTAAACTGATTTTAACCTATTGGGGTCAATACTTTAATACTGATTCTCCTTTCATTGTGTTTGCCAACATGCCTGTAATGACTCGGGATGTGCAGGCTCGGATAGGTTCGAGTTTGCACGCCGAGTTTGGATTTTTCCCTCCAAAAAACAGAACTCAGAAAGAGGCAAAACATCATCATTCCTGGACTTTAGTCCTATCCGAGCCTGCACATCCTCTATTAATGACCCAATCATGGTCACCAACAATCAAAATACAATAGTTGAATCCTTGCATAGACCCGATTTGGCGGCCCTAGGGAATAATATAAATACACTGAGATGCTGCTGTTATCAAATACATCATGTACAGTATTGGTAACAACGGTTGGTGTTTTTCAACTATTCTTGAGTGCTGCCGAATTGTGTATATATATATATATATATTAGGGGTGAGCGGGTTCGGATTTCTGAAATCCGAACCCCCCCGAGCCCCCCCGATCCGAGTCCGATCCGAGTCAGGCTCGACTTTTCCCGCCTGACTCGGATCTGAAATCGAGGCAAAACGTCATCTTCCCGCCTTCCGAGTCTCGCGGGTTTTGGATCCTATATAAGGTACACACGTCGGCGCCATTTTCTCACTCGGCTGTGGACAGTGAAGAGGGAGGGTGGGAGTTAGGGCTGTGTAGTGTAGTGTAGTGCTGCTGTTGTCCACTACTTCAAAGTCCATAGGGGCTGGCTGTGTTGTGCTGTGCTGCTGTTGTTAATAGGGGCTGTGTCCACTACTTCAAAGTCCATAGGGGCTGGCTGGACTGTGTTGTGCAGTCAGTTCTCCATAGGGGCTGTGTCCACTCCAAAGTCCTGTGCAGTGTCCCAGTCCTAAAGGAGTGCTGTAGTGTTGTCCAGGGGGTGCTCTGTCCATCAGGGGTGCTCCCCCCAAGTGCTAAAAAAATAATATATTTTCTGTGTTTGTGAATTGTGTGCGCAGTAGCCGCACGTGCATCAACAAAGTAGTGCCAAGCGTGCGCCTGTGTCATAAGTAAAGGGCCGGCTGGCTTGACCGTTAAGGGTGCTGTAACCCCCGAAAGTACACTCCAGTCCAAACCAAAAAAAAAATTATTTTCTGTGTTTGTGAATTGTGTGCGCAGTAGCCGCACGTGCATCAACAAAGTAGTGCCAAGCGTGCGCCTGTGTCATAAGTAAAGGGCCGGCTGGCTTGACCGTTAAGGGTGCTGTAACCCCCGAAAGTACACTCCAGTCCAAACCAAAAAAAAAATTATTTTCTGTGTTTGTGAATTGTGTGCGCAGTAGCCGCACGTGCATCAACAAAGTAGTGCCAAGCGCGCGCCTGTGTCATAAGTAAAGGGCCGGCTGGCTTGACCGTTAAGGGTGCTGTAACCCCCGAAAGTACACTCCAGTCCAAACCAAAAAAAAAATTATTTTCTGTGTTTGTGAATTGTGTGCGCAGTAGCCGCACGTGCATCAACAAAGTAGTGCCAAGCGTGCGCCTGTGTCATAAGTAAAGGGCCGGCTGGCTTGACCGTTAAAGGGTGCTGTAACCCCCAAAGTACACTCCAGTCCAAACCAAAAAAAAAATTATTTTCTGTGTTTGTGAATTGTGTGCGCAGTAGCCGCACGTGCATCAACAAAGTAGTGCCAAGCGTGCGCCTGTGTCATAAGTAAAGGGCCGGCTGGCTTGACCGTTAAGGGTGCTGTAACCCCCTAAAGTACACTCCAGTCCAAACCAAAAAAAAAATTATTTTCTGTGTTTGTGAATTGTGTGCGCAGTAGCCGCACGTGCATCAACAAAGTAGTGCCAAGCGTGCGCCTGTGTCATAAGTAAAGGGCCGGCTGGCTTGACCATTAAGGGTGCTGTAACCCCCGAAAGTACACTCCAGTCCAAACCAAAAAAAAAATTATTTTCTGTGTTTGTGAATTGTGTGCGCAGTAGCCGCACGTGCATCAACAAAGTAGTGCCAAGCGTGCGCCTGTGTCATAAGTAAAGGGCCGGCTGGCTTGACCGTTAAAGGGTGCTGTAACCCCCAAAGTACACTCCAGTCCAAACCAAAAAAAAATTATTTTCTGTGTTTGTGAATTGTGTGCGCAGTAGCCGCACGTGCATCAACAAAGTAGTGCCAAGCGTGCGCCTGTGTCATAAGTAAAGGGCCGGCTGGCTTGACCGTTAAAGGGTGCTGTAACCCCCGAAAGTACACTCCAGTCCTAACCAAAAAAAAAATTATTTTCTGTGTTTGTGAATTGTGTGCGCAGTAGCCGCACGTGCATCAACAAAGTAGTGCCAAGCGTGCGCCTGTGTCATAAGTAAAGGGCCGGCTGGCTTGACCGTTAAGGGTGCTGTAACCCCCGAAAGTACACTCCAGTCCAAACCAAAAAAAAAATTATTTTCTGTGTTTGTGAATTGTGTGCGCAGTAGCCGCACGTGCATCAACAAAGTAGTGCCAAGCGTGCGCCTGTGTCATAAGTAAAGGGCCGGCTGGCTTGACCGTTAAGGGTGCTGTAACCCCCGAAAGTACACTCCAGTCCAAACCAAAAAAAAAATTATTTTCTGTGTTTGTGAATTGTGTGCGCAGTAGCCGCACGTGCATCAACAAAGTAGTGCCAAGCGTGCGCCTGTGTCATAAGTAAAGGGCCGGCTGGCTTGACCGTTAAGGGTGCTGTAACCCCCGAAAGTACACTCCAGTCCAAACCAAAAAAAAAAATATTTTCTGTGTTTGTGAATTGTGTGCGCAGTAGCCGCACGTGCATCAACAAAGTAGTGCCAAGCGTGCGCCTGTGTCATAAGTAAAGGGCCGGCTGGCTTGACCGTTAAGGGTGCTGTAACCCCCGAAAGTACACTCCAGTCCAAACCAAAAAAAAAATTATTTTCTGTGTTTGTGAATTGTGTGCGCAGTAGCCGCACGTGCATCAACAAAGTAGTGCCAAGCGTGCGCCTGTGTCATAAGTAAAGGGCCGGCTGGCTTGACCGTTAAGGGTGCTGTAACCCCCGAAAGTACACTCCAGTCCAAACCCAAAAAAAAATTATTTTCTGTGTTTGTGAATTGTGTGCGCAGTAGCCGCACATGCATCAACAAAGTAGTGCCAAGCGTGCGCCTGTGTCATAAGTAAAGGGCCGGCTGGCTTGACCGTTAAAGGGTGCTGTAACCCCCAAAGTACACTCCAGTCCAAACCAAAAAAAAAATTATTTTCTGTGTTTGTGAATTGTGTGCGCAGTAGCCGCACGTGCATCAACAAAGTAGTGCCAAGCGTGCGCCTGTGTCATAAGTAAAGGGCCGGCTGGCTTGACCGTAAAGGGTGCTGTAACCCCCGAAAGTACACTCCAGTCCAAACCAAAAAAAAAATTATTTTCTGTGTTTGTGAATTGTGTGCGCAGTAGCCGCACGTGCATCAACAAAGTAGTGCCAAGCGTGCGCCTGTGTCATAAGTAAAGGGCCGGCTGGCTTGACCGTTAAGGGTGCTGTAACCCCCGAAAGTACACTCCAGTCCAAACCAAAAAAAAAATTATTTTCTGTGTTTGTGAATTGTGTGCGCAGTAGCCGCACGTGCATCAACAAAGTAGTGCCAAGCGTGCGCCTGTGTCATAAGTAAAGGGCCGGCTGGCTTGACCGTTAAAGGGAGCTGTAACCCCCGAAAGTACACTCCAGTCCTAACCAAAAAAAAATTATTTTCTGTGTTTGTGAATTGTGTGCGCAGTAGCCGCACGTGCATCAACAAAGTAGTGCCAAGAGTGCGCCTGTGTCATAAGTAAAGGGCCGGCTGGCTTGACCGTTAAGGGTGCTGTAACCCCCGAAAGTACACTCCAGTCCAAACCAAAAAAAAAATTATTTTCTGTGTTTGTGAATTGTGTGCGCAGTAGCCGCACGTGCATCAACAAAGTAGTGCCAAGCGTGCGCCTGTGTCATAAGTAAAGGGCCGGCTGGCTTGACCGTTAAGGGTGCTGTAACCCCCGAAAGTACACTCCAGTCCAAACCAAAAAAAAAATTATTTTCTGTGTTTGTGAATTGTGTGCGCAGTAGCCGCACGTGCATCAACAAAGTAGTGCCAAGCGTGCGCCTGTGTCATAAGTAAAGGGCCGGCTGGCTTGACCGTTAAGGGTGCTGTAACCCCCGAAAGTACACTCCAGTCCAAACCAAAAAAAAAATTATTTTCTGTGTTTGTGAATTGTGTGCGCAGTAGCCGCACGTGCATCAACAAAGTAGTGCCAAGCGTGCGCCTGTGTCATAAGTAAAGGGCCGGCTGGCTTGACCGTTAAGGGTGCTGTAACCCCCGAAAGTACACTCCAGTCCAAACCAAAAAAAAAATTATTTTCTGTGTTTGTGAATTGTGTGCGCAGTAGCCGCACGTGCATCAACAAAGTAGTGCCAAGCGTGCGCCTGTGTCATAAGTAAAGGGCCGGCTGGCTTGACCGTTAAGGGTGCTGTAACCCCCGAAAGTACACTCCAGTCCAAACCAAAAAAAAAATTATTTTCTGTGTTTGTGAATTGTGTGCGCAGTAGCCGCACGTGCATCAACAAAGTAGTGCCAAGCGTGCGCCTGTGTCATAAGTAAAGGGCCGGCTGGCTTGACCGTTAAGGGTGCTGTAACCCCCGAAAGTACACTCCAGTCCAAACCAAAAAAAAAATTATTTTCTGTGTTTGTGAATTGTGTGCGCAGTAGCCGCACGTGCATCAACAAAGTAGTGCCAAGAGTGCGCCTGTGTCATAAGTAAAGGGCCGGCTGGCTTGACCGTTAAAGGGTGCTGTAACCCCCAAAGTACACTCCAGTCCAAACCAAAAAAAAAATTATTTTCTGTGTTTAGCCGCACGTATATATCAAATCGATATAACATAAATGGAGGACCAAACTTTCTCCGATAAAAATAAAATAGAGAAAGATCAAGAACCACTTCCTCCTAGTGCTGAAGCTGCTGCCACTAGTCATGACATAGACGATAACATGCCATCAACGTCGTCTGCCAAGGCCGATGCCCAATGTCATAGTAGAGGGCACATACAATCCCAAATGGCAAAGTTCAGGAAAATGACCTTGAAAAAGACATTTAAATCAGCTGAAGAGAAACGTAAACTTGCCAATATGCCATTTACGACACGGAGTGGCAAGGAACGGCTAAGGTCGATCCCTAGTATGTTCATGACTAGTGGTTCAGCTTCACATGACGATGGAAGCCCTCCTCCCACTAAAAAAATCAAAAGAGTTAAGCTGGCAAAAGCACAGCGAAGAACTGTGCTTTCTAAGAAGATATCACAAATCCCCAAGGAGAGTCCAAGTGTGGTGGTGGTTGCGATGCCTGACCTTCCCAGCACTGGACGGGAAGAGGTGGCTCTTTCCACCATTTGCACGCCCCCTGCAAGTGCTGAAAGGAGCACCCACAGTCCACTTGCTGATATGCAAATTGAAGATGTCACTGTTGAAGTACAACAGGATGAGGATACTGGTGTAGCTGGCGCTGAGGAGGAAGTTGGCGAGGAGGATTCTGATGGTGATGTGGTTTGTTTAAATCAGGCTCCGGGGGAGACAGTTGTTGTCCGTGGGATGAAAAAGCCCATCACGGTCATGCCTGGGCAGAAGACCAAACATTCCACCTCTTTGGTCTGGCAATATTTCTATCCAAATCCGGACAACAACTGTCTTGCCATATGTACCATATGTAAAGGTGAAATAAGTAGGGGTAGGGACGTCAACCACCTAGGAACATCCTCCCTTATACGGCACCTGCAGCGCGTTCATAAAAAGTTACTGTCAAGTTCAGAAACTTTGGCTAAGACCGTAAGCAGTCCAGGGACACCTAAATCCCGTTGTCCTGTTGTATCCAAGCGCCTGCAAACCACACCGTCAACTCCCTCCTCGTCAATTTCCTCCTTAGTCAGGATCGGAAGTAGTCCTGCAGGCCATGTCACTGGCATGACTGACTCTCCTATCCGGGATTCCTCTGGAGGATCCTGCATTGCTACGCCTACTGCTGCCGCTGCTGCTGTTGCTGCTGCTGGGAGTCGTTCATCATCCCAGAGAGGAAGTAGGAACACCACTACTTTTACTAAACAATTGACCCTCCAACAGTCCTTAGCGAGGAGGATGAAGTACGACAGCAGTCACCCTGAAGCAAAACGTATAACTGAGGCCTTGACTGCTATGTTGGTGTTAGACGTGCGTCCGGTATCCGCCATTAGTGCAGTGGGATTTAGACAATTGATGGAGGTAGTGTGTCCCCGGTTCCAAATCCCGTCTAGATTCCACTTCACTAGGCAGGCGATACCGAGACTGTACAGAAACGTCAGAAAAAGTGTCCTCAGTGTCCTGAAAAATGCCGTTGTACACAATGTCCACTTAACCACGGACATGTGGACAAGTGGAACAGGGCAGACTAAGGACTATATGACTGTGACAGCCCACTGGGTAGATGTATCACCTTACGCAGCAACAGCAGCAGCGTCACCAGTAGCAGCATCTCAGAAACGCCAGCTCGTTACAAGGCAGGCTACGCTGTGTATCACCGGTTTCAGTAAGAGGCACACCGCCGACAACCTCTTAGAGAAACTGAGGGAAATCATCGCCCAGTGGCTTACCCCACTTAGACTCTCCTGGGGATTTGTGATATCTGACAACGCCACCAATATTGTGCGGGCATTACATCTGGGCAAATTCCAGCACGTCCCATGTTTTGCTCACACAATAAACTTGGTGGTGCAGAATTTACTGAAAAGCGACAGGGGCGTGCAGGAGACGCTTTGGGTGGCCCGAAAAATTTCTGGCCACTTTCGCCATTCAGCGACTGCGTGCCGAAGACTGGAGCGCCAGCAAACACTCTTGAACCTGCCCCGCCATCACCTGAAGCAAGAGGTTGTGACGCGGTGGAACTCAACCCTCTATATGCTTCAGAGGATGGAGGAGCAGCAAAAGGCCATACAAGCCTATACATCCACCTATGACATAGGCAAAGGAGGGGGTATGCACCTGACTCAAGCGCAGTGGAGAATGATTTCCGTGTTGTGCAAGGTTCTCCAGCCCTTCGAACTTGCCACACGTGAAGTCAGTTCAGACACAGCCAGCTTGAGTCAGGTCATTCCGCTCATCAGGCTTTTGCAGAAGCAGCTGAAGAAAGTGAAGGAGGAGCTAAGACGGAGCGATTCCGCTCGGCATGTGGGACTTGTGGATGAAGCCCTTCATTCGCTTTGCCAGGATTCCAGGGTGGTCAATCTGTTGAAATCAGACCACTACATTTTGGCCACCGTGCTTGATCCTAGGTTTAAAGCCTATGTGGTGTCTCTCTTTCCGGCCGACACAAGCCTGCAGAGGTGCAAAGACCTGCTGGTGAACACACTGTCAGCTGAAGCGGAACGTGACACGTCAACGGCTCCTTCTTCATTTTCTCCCGCAACTGGGGCTGCCAGGAAAAAACTTAGGTATCCTAAGCAACCCGCTGGCGGTGATGCAGGGCAGGCAGGACCAAGTTTGGACATCTGGTCCGGACTGAAGGACCTGGCAACAATTTCTGACATGTCTACTGTCACTGCATATGATACTGTCACCATTGACAGAATGGTGGAGGATTACATCGGTGACAGCATCCAAGTAGGCATGTCAGACAGTCCATACCTGTACTGGCACGAAAAAGAGGCAATTTGGAGGCCCCTGTACAAGCTGGCTCTATTTTACCTGAGTTGCCCCCCCTCCAGTGTGTACTCCGAAAGAGTGTTTAGTGCAGCCGGGAACCTTGTCAGCGAAAGGCGTAGGAGGTTGCTTCCACAGAATGTGGAGAAGATGATGTTCATCAAAATGAATTATCAGCTCTTCCAGGGAGACCAGCCTCCAGAAGGTACAGAGGGACCTGTGGTGGTGGATTCAAGTGGGGACGAGTTAATACTTTGTGAGGATGAGGATGTACACACTGAAGAGGGTGAGGAATCGGTGGATGAGGAGGATGAGGATGACATCTTGCCTCCGTAGAGCCAGTTTGTGCAGGGACACATTAATTGCCAGCTTGTTTTGTGGGGGCCCAAACGAACCAATCATTTCAGCCACAGTTGTGTGGCAGACCCTGGCGCTGAAATGATTGATTTGTTAAAGTGTGCATGTCCTGTTTATACAACATAAGGGTGGGTGGGAGGGCCCAAGGACAATTCCATCTTGCACTTCTTTTTTTTCTATGCATTATGTACAGTTTGGGGCCTAGTTTTTCTAACTGCCATCCTGTCTGCCACTGCAGTGTCACTCCTAGATGGGTCACGTGTTTGTGCCGCCCACTCGTGTCGCTTAGCATAGTCATCCAGCTACCTCGGTGCAACCTTTTGGACATGAAAACACTATTGTGAGGTGTGAGGTGTTCAGAATAGACTGGAAATGAGTGGAAATTAAGGTTATTGAGGTTAATAATAGCATAGGAGCAGAGAAACCAACAAATTCTGTGATTTTAGCTGTTTTTATGCTTTTTAAAAAAAAAATACAGATCCAAAACACAAAACCCAGAACCCAAAACACGGAAGGGTGGTTTTGGCAAAACCAATCCAGATCCAAAACACGAAGAAAGATCCAGATCCAAAACCAAAACACAAAACACGAAAAGTGGCCGGTGCACACCCCTAATATATATATATATATATATGTATGTATATATATATATATATATTATATATATATATATATATATATGTTACATTCTAGCTACTGTGTTCCCACTTGGAAAGCAAAATGATAACCAACTGTATTTGTTGTAGTTTTCTGTTTCTATTAAGAATAAACGCCACCCTGCACCATCAGCGGGATCACGTATATGGGGCGAAGTGAAAAAGCGTCCTAGGGAATAATTTTATCTTTTAATTATGTATCTTAGGCTACAGCTAGTTTGTCAGAGGTTGTATACTTTCTGGCACATTTATTAAACACTATCGACGAGATATAGCCCCAAAACACCCATTTTTGGAGGTGGCGAGGGGGGCGGTGTGAGGGTTATATGGGGGCTGCTATGCTGATGGATTTACAAATTTGGCCCCAATAGCTAACACCATCTGAAGATAGCCTATGGTAGAGTGTATTGAGGTTTATTTCGAAGAGGGATCCGACGACCGCTCAAGAGCAGTACGCGCCAAACACCCAAAACAGTCACCCCTTCCCAGCAGCTCTTTGCCAGGGTGGGCTCTTATTGGAGCCCATCTCTCAGCAAGAGGATATTGTGCAAATGTACATATTAATTTTTGCAAATTTAGGCATAAAAAATGTATCACACTGTGCTTAATATGTCATATAGAGTTATACGCTGTGAACATTACACTACTGCAGCCTGAAGCTGAACAGTGTATAAACATTGCTGGCAAAAAACTCACAAATTAGTCCTAATTTATGCTAAACTTCTGTTACCAGGAATTTACATATTTCCATTGGAGGGAAACAAGTTGCAACCTATTGATTACATAGATGAAGCCAACACACTAGACGTATGCCGTTTTTTGGCATATAAAGAATTTCTCTTTTTCAGCCAAAATGCATATAAAATTAGTTGGAACATGTAGAATATCATGTACAGCTTGGATTAGAAACATATGTTTTAATCTTTGCATATATATGAAAAAAATTCCGGAGCCCATATATCTTCCTATTCGGTTTACTTATGGCATATTAGAAACATAACTAGCATATTGTGATTGTATATTGTGATATTGTGGATTATTTTTTTTTTTTTTTTGCCACCATCAAATATTTTATTTTGGCAAAGCAAGTGACGTAGCAGCTCTCACCCACATCTGATGGGAGGTCCCTAACCGCACTTCTACTTTTTCTGGAAGGACTTACAGGGAAACTTTCCCAGCACCCAACATCCGCCAAGTAGATTATTGGCAGGGGCATGCAATTGGAATAACACTGGAGAAGATCAATGATTCATGCCTTGCAGTTTGGAGCCAATATTTAAAAAAAAAAAAATATATATATATATATATGTATATATATATATATATATATATATATATATATAGTTTCACAGAGGGTATGGCTCTCCCAGGTAGGATATAGCTTGGCCCAGTGCCCGCATAAAAAAAGGTAAATAGCACTTAACATCCAGATGCGGCACTCAGGGTACTTGTTGTAACACGTTTTAATGTAACTTCAGATATATGAACAGCAACATTTCTGTGCCCCTATTATATCGGCACTGTTGTCACACAGCCCTTTACCTTTTTTATATAATTTTATAGGTTAATTATTGTATCATTAAATGTGTTTTTATGATTACTTTTAATTAAATATGAATACATTCTGATCATTATAAATTGATATCCAATTGTAATTTGGAATAAATCCATTGATTTTATAGGCGTGTCTATAAATCATTTCAGCCTAGGCAAAAATGTAGTCAATAATTTTTCATAAGTGCTGCACCTTCTATATAATATTTGTTTGGTAAATACCCTTAATTGGTAGGGGTGTGAATTTTACGCCATTTGTAAGTGTGTATCCACAAACACACTAAGGGGTCAATCCCATTAGGTGCGAGGTGCGAGTTGCTATTTTCACTTCGTATTCGCATAGCGAATTCAGTTTGTAATCCAATTAGAAACTCGCACTGAATCAGTCAGACTGAATTTGCATCTTTCCATTCGCACCACCACGAGGGTGAGTGATGGAAAGGAAAATCTTTATTTTAAGGTTAAAATGTGGGGACACCGTGCTGAACCCCTTGGACACCCCCCCTTATGACTAATTAGGCATTTGGAAGTTTCCAGTTAGCTTAATTAGTCCAATAATTACGTCATTTTTTGGGGTTAAAAAAAAGGCCTCAAATTACACCAAAATCAAACTTTTTAGTTAGTTTAGGCAACCCACATTTAATTACAATAATTTTTTAGTTGAAAATTAATTATAATTTTATTTTCAATTTTTCAAAGTGCCCTCAAAGTACCCCAAAATCACCCTTTTTCCTACCTTTTTTTTACATTTTTCATTTAATTCGTTTGAGTTTAAATGAAAAAAGTTTGCATTTTTATCATTTTCTTGCATAACCCCCCCCTCCCAAATCAGCCATTAGACACCATTATAAAACCTACAGTACACTCCTAATGCCCACAAACAGCCTTCTATATGGTCCTGCTAACAAAATTATCCATTTTGGGGGGTTCAGGATGGTCTCCCCACATTTTCATGCATTTCTCGCAAATCTCATTTGGCAGTCAATTCGCAAACCTCCGCTGTGAGTAGTGCAAATAGGCATTTTTAATTGGATTGGAGAATTCTCGGGAGTGCGCTTCGCTGCGAAGTGTGCGAGTTTCAAGAAACAAACTCGCTACTCGCAATTCGCAAATAATAGGATTGAGCCCTAAGTGCTTTGCAGCTTCAATACAATACACATTTTAAATAAGCACCTGAATAGTGTCTGTATGTACGTTTCTGGTGTTGTTATAGGCAAAAAAAAGATTTTTATTTTTGCCCTTGCGGACGGTATGGTGGCACCTGGGATTTTATTTTGGATCACGTTGAAAGTTTCACCGATATTATACTAGAAGGCGCTTGTTTATACCTTTATTTATATATATATAATTTTGATAGTAGTGCAATGTAAATAAAAGCTACTAACTTATATAGAAAATATCTGGAATCTTACGGATTTTGAAAATCCAAAGCTTTGCAAATTCCTTTAGTTCATCTCTACTGCAGAACTTTGATGTAAAGTCCACTTTCAATGAGGATATGATGGAGAAGGGCTGATTCTGGGCTGGCTCAGTGATACCGGCAGTTATCCGTTTAACTTTTGCTTGCAATAGAGATTTTTGCCCAATGTTTAAAAGGACAATTTCTATGACTGAATAATTATAATAAATAATAATAATAATAATAATAATAATAATAATAATACAGACTCCTCCTCCAGCAGTATTGTTCACACCCCAATATTTCTAGACAATTAATTAATCTGAAATCCAACATTCACAGGGCGGAATTCAATTGTTTTTCGCGGCCCGCATCTCCCGTCTAAAGTGACAGGAGATCGCGGGCCGCTATTCAATTGTGCCAGCTTTTCACGCTGATCGCACCCAAAGTGGTCGGGTTTAACCGCGTAAATCGGCTAACCCCGACCAAAGTGCTGGGCGCGATCGCGAAAAGTGATGTTTGGGCGCCCAAACATGTCACTTTTCGCACATTTCAGTTCTCATCCCCCAGGGGCTGCGAGCTGAAATGTAGCGCTTGGCAGCTCATCGCGCCCGACAGGAGCAAGAATAGAATAGATCCATCGGGCGCGATAGGGGATGAAAACAATTGAATTCCGCCCACAGAGAGATGAAAAATAACTTTTCCATATCACTTATATCCATGTATTCTAATACAAGACATAGCTCTAAAATGTACAGTAGTCCCTGAAGTTTCTATGACTTCCACTTACTGCTGGTGCTTGGTAAAATATTAGGGTGTCAGAGTGACCCCTACAGGTGACAGTTGCACAGCAGGGATTCACATTGTCAGACCGTCAAGCTTTTGGATGTATCTAACTAGTAATAGTTTAGAACCAGCCAATGTCTTAGTTGCAGGATGTCTGGGAATGCTGTGAGTTGGGCCTCTACCCTGTCACTAGCAGAACTTCTTGTTACAAACTCAATGAGGGTCATTTACAAAATTAAAAAATGTGGAAAGAGGGTCTTTATGAAGGACGCTGAGGATCCACTGCCAACAGACAAGATGGGCAATAGAATCTCATTGGGTTGACACATGTGCAGTGTGGCAGAAGTACCAGCATTACAGTGGGCATCAGCTATGGGACCTGGGGGTGACCAGCAGCCTTATGGGCGTAATTGCATGGGAATAGGAGCATGGCTTTATAAAATAAAAATAAACAGCACATACTCTGCGTCAACACAATTTTCTCTGTTCATAAATGACTCTCACCGATGGCAGACATCAACTTAAAGGTCTTTCTACGTGCAGATTCCAGCGCGTTATCATTCTTGTATACACAGGCATAAAGCTGGCGGGTTGACAAATCGTTTCCCATCTTGAATTAATAAGGATGTAATCTGAGGCTGTGCTGCGCCTCTCATCACTTGTGTGAACATTATGAAAAACAAATGATTTCTAATTCTCTCAGCCTGTCTCATCCATTTCAGAATAATAAGCAAACTCATGTGGACCGTTCTCAAGGAGAGAGACGAATTGCTGGAGAGAGGAGAAAGAGGAAAAGTGCGTTTACTTTAACCCTCTGGACTTCTACCAAGAACATCAGAATCCATTCCGGAGCAGTTCCTGTTAACAGTAGCAAGGTTCATGCTCAGCTTGGCTTCACACCTTCATGTAGGATACATGCGGCCCTGGAAATTATAATACAGCTTTATGAAGAAGGGAAACAATTCACTAGCTGCTCCTTAGTGACCTCCTAAGATGATCATGGACAGAGTTTGCATTGCCCAAACACTGCCGATGTGTATGGCCACCCAGATGTCCGAGCCAACTATAAATTATCCCTGCCATGGAAAATCACCACCAAGCAGAGCATGAATATCGCCCCATGGGGCCATAGGCAAGATACTGGTCTGCTTCTCCCAGCTCTGCTCGTCAAACATAGAGCACAGAGCCTGATTCTGCAAGGATCGTAATTGCAAAGCTGCACGCAGGCTATAGATATGATGTATACACGCAGGCTATAGATATTATGTATGCAAGCAGGGTATAGATATGATGTATGCATGCAGGCTATAGATATGATGTATACACGCAGGCTATAGATATGTGATGTATGCAAACAGGGTATAGATATGATCTATGCACGCAGGGTATAGATATGATGAATGCACGCAGGCTATAGATATGATGTATGCACGCAGGCTATAGATATGATGTATGCACGCAGGGTATAGATATGATGTATGCACGCAGGCTATAGATATGATGTATGCACGCAGGGTATAGATATGATGTATGCATGCAGGATAAAGATATGATGTATGCACGCAGGCTATAGATATGATGTATGCACGCAGGGTATAGATATGATGTATGCACGCAGGATAAAGATATGATGTAGGCACGCAGGCTATAGATATGATGTATGCACGCAGGCTATAGATATGATGTATGCATGCAGGCAGCTTTGCAATTGCAATCCTTGCAGATATAGTAATGCAGAAGGAGGCATCACGCCTCCTGTGCATTACTTGTCCGAGCTGCGTTGTCTAACATCGGCCGGCTGCGGTGACCCATGGGGTCCCACAGCCGGCCGCCACAGTTTAGAGGAAGAGGCCAGGAAATCTCCTTCAGCTGATGGAGATCCTGGCTTTTTCCCTCCCCCGCTATGGCGACGACACGCCTTCATTTCAAGAACATCTGAAATCTGCATTCAGCATTGCGCTGCTGAATCAGGCCCACAGTTCAGAGTAATCTGGGCTCCTTGTTGCTTAGGTTGCCTAATGCATGACCCAGCTCTGCTTCAAAGCATTCTTCTCCCCCACATCTAATGTTGTGCCCAGAAGTGTATCTATAATGGGTGCAGGGTGTGCGGTGCACACGGGCCCCATGGTTCAGGGGAGCTCATACCCTGCACCCATATTTACTTATATTTACCTTTCCGCGGTCTCCAGAGTGCTGCATTGCAGCGCCAGGCCCGCACTGCAGAGCAGCAAAAATCACAGGGAAAATAGCGACGACAATTTCCCGGTGACTCGCACATGCACAGAGAAGATGTCCCCCGGCATAAGGCGTGTGTGCCATATTCCTGGAGATCCACGTATGCGCATTACATTCTGACATTATTATTATTATGATTTTTATAATCCTTTATATGGCACCACAAGGGTTCCGCAGCGCCTCACAAAGTACATAAACATATGAGCAAACAAGAAAACAGCGACTTACAGTACAATACAATGCAGGACAAGGATACGGTATATACACATTGCTGCATTAGCAACTATAACACTCAAATAAGCAGCAGGGCGTCAGCAACCAAGTGTTAGGTGCCCTTGTGGGGAGTTTGGAGTAGACGGTCGTATGAGTGAGGGAAGGAGAAGAACACGAGGGAAGATGGCCCTGCTCGTGAGAGCTTACATTCTAAAGGGGAGGGGCAGACAGACAGGGGTGACACAGATGTGGTGGACAGGGAGGAAGGAGCATGGAGCAACAGGTTAGGATGAGAGCTGGAAGGCTATGATGAAGTAGTGGGTCTTGGGAGCCCGTCTGAAGATTTGTAGAGATAGGGAGAGGTAGGAAGGTAGGAAGCAGCACGGGCAAAATCTTAGAGGCGGGAGTGGGAGGAAGTAATCAATTGTCAAAAAACATTTGTTGAGCAAAGTGGGTGGGCAGGAGTGGGAAGTGAGAGGAGTACCGAGATGTAAATGGGAGAGAATTGGGTGAGGGCTTTGTAAGTGAGCGTAAGAACCTTGAATTGGGTTCTGAAAGGGAAGGAGAGCCAGTGTAGGGCTTGTAGGAGAGGGGAGGCAGATATAGAACATTTGGAGAGGAAGATGAGTTGAACAGCAGTATTGAGGACAGATTGGAGTGGAGAGAGGTGGGAGTCAGGGAGACCAGATAAGAGGAGGTTACAATAGTCCAATCTGGAGATGATGAGTGATTGGATGAGGGTCTTAGTTGTCTCCAGGGTGAGAAAGGGTTTGATCCTAGAAATATTTTTGTGATGAAAGTGGCAGGACTGTGAGAGATACTGAATGTGTGGTTTGAAGGAGAGGGAGGAATCCAGGATAACTCCAAGACAGCACACTTGGGGGCTAGATGAGATAGTGGTGCAGTTAATACATAATGCAATTGTGGGAAGTGAGGTTATACAGGAGGGTGGGAAGATGATCAGCTCAGTCTTAGACATGTTCAGTTTAGGAAAGCGCTGGGACATCCAGGAATAGATAGCAGAGACGCAGTTAGAGATTCGAGTGAGGAGAGAGGGGGAGAGGTCAGGGGAGGAAATGTAGATCTGAGTCAGCATAGAGAATATGTTGGAGGCCAAAAGAGCTGATGAGGTCACCTAAAGAAGATGTATACCTAGGGTTCCCCAAGGTTCTGTTCTTAGACCTCTTCTATTCTCCTTCTATACATCTTCTTTAGGCTACCATTAGTCACCATTAGTGGAAATGGGTAGGGGGAGACATGGGAGAAGACAGAGAAGGAATGGTAAGAGAGGTAGGAGGACAGCCAGAAGAAGGCAGTATCACATAGACCAAGAGAGTGAAGGATCTGCATGAGGAGAGTCGTCCACAGTGTCAAAAGCAGCAAAGAGGTCAAGGAGAATGAGCAGGGAGTGGCCTTTGGATTTGGCAGCAAGGAGGTCATTGCTGACTTTTGTGAGGGCAGTTTCTGTAGAGTGGAGAGGACAGACTGAAATGAGTCAAGCAGGGAGTGTGAGGAAAGAAAGGCAGTAAGGTGGTTGTAGACAATACACTCAATTAGCTTGGAGGCAAAAGGGAGGAGAGAGATGGGTCAGTTGTTGGTGAGAGTGTTAGGATTAAGAGCAGGTTTTTCAAGAATGGGGGAGACAAGGGCATGTTTGAATGCAGAAGGGACAGTGCCTGATGAGAGGGAAATATTAATGATTTGGGCAATATGGGAGCAGGGAGAAGGAGAGACATTCAGCCAGAATCTACTGAGCTGCCAGAGTGGAGGGTGCCCAAACGTAGGCTCCTCTCTTTATACATCCCTGGTTGTGCTGCTTATCTTCATAGGTGCTCATTGCAACTCAATAATACATTGCCTGATTTTTTTAAATAAATTACTATAAACATCCCAAATTATTAAAAGAACAGATGGTGCATGTGGAATACAGTACCTTTATCTGCAGCTCCACTGGACAGTATGGGAGTCATTTATCAAACCTTCTAAAGAGGACAACTCTTCTCACTGTATCACTGTCACCTCTTGTTGGATTATAGTTCCTCTGATAACATTGTATTTCAGATTGTTATTAATTGACAATCAATCTTCTTTATCTGTTAGTGTGGTTTGGAGGTAGCGACCTCAAATCAATGTAATTCAGTACAGCTGGAACTATATACTACTGCTCTGCAATAAGCTCCGTTTTTTTACCAGGTGATCACTTTGGGCACAATGGATGAAATTGAAGCTTTGAAAAACAGGAGTTAAACGAAACTGTCTCTGTTATTCAGTTATAGAACCATTTTACAATTCCACATTATTATTCAAATCATTTTCTTTGTGTAGGTTTTCACATAAAAATATACTCGTATGAGTATTGATGAATTCGCAGTTCACATAAAAAATGCGCCTCTGGTAATCAACGTGCGGGGAAACCCATTGGGTTCCACATCTTACATGGAATCAGTAGATTACCGTGTGTTACCAGAGGTTTTACCATGCGGGGAAAAGGTTAACTAATGGAATAACTCTGGGAATGAGACCCGGACCTTTTTCGAACGTGGTATACCCTGTACCTAATTGGCCTGTGGGTCTGTACTGTATCTCTTTTGTCTGCCAGTCCCCCTACTCCCCAGATTCAATGAGAAATGATGAAATGTACCTGAGACTGACAAGCACCCAAAGCAAGATTAGAGAAAAAGCTCCACAAATGCCGTCCATCCAGCAAGACCCAGTTTGCAAGCACAAAAGCCTCCACTCCTGATTTTCCCTCTTATTTTCCAACTACAGTAACCTGGGATGAATCAATTTAGAATACGTTTTTATTATCAATTTATCCCAGGTTACTGCAGTAATGGGAAGTTTGGGATAAGAGCATTTTGGTGCCTCGAAGATAGGTTACTTTCCCCGGAGCGATGGGAATTTTGGAACTAGTTTGTCTCATGGAGCTGGAGCTGTAGAACGCACTATGGCACATGTGAGGAGAGCTGCGACTGGCTGAGAGCTGGGGCAGACCTGTAGGATGTAGAGGGCTTGGAAGAAGTTTTCAAACCTGGCTGTCTATTTATAGGGAACGTTGGGACTGGTTCAGAGGTGGCAACTGCAATTTCGGCCGCAGAGGACTTGCAAAAATTTAGTAATGACTTAGTTGATGTCTTGTGCAGAGAGACTCCCACCTCCAGCGTCTCACATCCGCCGCTTACGTAGAAAAGACAAAAAAAACATTGGTCCCACATTGAATTTCTGAGCAAGCCTATGATGTGTCAGAATGAGCATCTCACCTAAGACGTCGGGGCCTCTCCAGCTGCGTACGAATGCGGAGAGGCTCACTGGTGCACGCCCAGAAAATGGTCCCGGTTCTGCAGCGACACCCCATTACCTCCCCCAAATGCTGACTACCTCTAGCTCACTTTGTGAATAAATCCTCATTTTGCCCGCCATCTCTAATCCATCTCTGTGTGTGTGCGCAGTGTGGTTTTGACGCATGTGCAGTAGCAAAAAATCACAGGCCCATTATCTTCTTCCACGGGAAATAGGATCAGCACCTGGAGGATTATGGGAGTACGAGTCTGCAGAAGAGATGTGCGGGTCCAGTTCTCAAAGAACCGACAACAACGGAATTTAGAGGTTCCATGTCCGAGTCCAAGCCCGAGTTGGGACTCACTTTGGGGTACCGAGTCGTGCCGAGTACCGGTTCGGATCTTCCCACTGTTCAGAACTCGGATTTCAAAAACGAACTCTGGTTTTGGATTGCATGGAAACAGGTCAAAATGTCGTAATTTTAGCTGTTTTTTTATTTATTTGAAAAAAAAAAATACAGATCCAAAACCAAAACACGAATTTGAATCCGGATCCAAAACCAAAACTAAAACACGGGGTCGGCGCACATCTCTGGTCTACAGCTTTTTTGTTTAACCACTCTTTTGTCTGGATGGATTACCCCCCTTCGTGACCACAAGAATCTTAAAATGTTACTTTTTTTGCATATTTTTGTGACCTGTTCCATAGAAAAACTTTTTTCATTTCTTATAAGTCATTGAAAGTTTTTGGTGACCTTTGGGCTTCATTTTGCTAGCATAATAGATGGTTCCCAACTGTCCCAAAATTCTAGAGTCAGCCACAGGTTTTAAAGATTTGCCCCTGGGTTCTTTCGTCCCTGGGGTGCCTGTTTATCAAGCTTTTCCACGCTGAAAATAATGGCAATATAACAGTCTCTACATTTCTCAAAATTAAGTTTTGTTACTATTTATCAAGTGTCTAATGCAGGAGCAGATAAATCCTACATGAATCGCAGCTTTGGAGCACAGAGGCACCGTCATCATTGTACAATGTGCCGGGGGACGTTGTGGTTGTGCTAATTATCAAGTTCCAAAAAACAAAATGTTTACAGAGCTTGTCTCCGATAACAAACTACATCTTTGCTATGGAAAAAGCTATTGGAGTGCCATCAACTTGCTCGGAAGGTAACTCCTCTCTCTGAGAAAACAGCCTATTCCCCCCTCCGTCCGTCGGTAGTGATATTGTCCAGAATTACTGGGGGGGTGTGCAATCATTTCCTGTCAAGGAGGATCCAAGGTACTATCTGAGAAGTGCCCAGAGTATTAGACTGGGCACTCCTACATGGGTGATCCAAAGAGAAGTCACCGATGACCATACCAGCCAGGGGCAAAACACTGCCATGACAGAAACCGTCAATGTAATCTTTGGTCAGATTATAGTACACCAACCATGGGTGTGCAACCAATGTCATCACCCAGGGTACAGGGTCCTGTTGGCACACCTTTGCTGCCCAATAGCACCTATAGTACATTTGGCTGGTAGGGTGCCTGGACCGGCATCCTGTAGCTTGTAGCACTACTGCGGAGTCTCCTGAGGATGCTCTTGGCTTGAAGCCTGCACCCTGTACAGCTGCCTGGAGCTTCGCAGTGCTGTACTTATTGGTGCCCGGCGGCCCCTGCCTCGTAAGTACGATCTTGTCATCACCACACAAATCGTGGCATTGTGCAGTGGGATAGATGACATGAGTTAAGTCACCGTGCCATCGGCCCTTGTCCCTCGTAGACCCGAGCATTGAAGCTGAAGAAGTAGGTAAGTATGACATAATGAGTTTATTAGTGGAACTTTGCACCTACTGTATGCCAAGTGGCTGTGCAAACACATGAAATTCAATTGGACAGCTTCAGCAATTGGAGATGGTAACATATATTAAAAAGCAAGACTGCACGGCTGGAACCCTTGTCAACCATAGGTTGGATCAGAAAAACCAACCCATGTAACACTTCTTGCCCGGCGTTCTAGAGCGTTCTAGAGCATCTGCAGTCTTCCTAAAATGGCCATACAATATTTAATATCCATTCCAGCATAATGACACAGTCAAGGGATGGAATAAAATTAACAAAACCCCAGAGTAATATGCACCTCTCACATGGCCTTATACTCAGTGTTCCTATCTTCTCGTGTCATTTCCTAGACAAAATACACAGAAATTAGGGGAAACACAGAGCAAATGATACCATCAGGTAAACAGGAAAAGTTTAAGCAATTTGTCTGAACATAACGCAGTCAAGGTGATTCCAAAGGATAACACAATGCAGGGGAAATCAGGCCTGCCACCGCTGATTATAAATTCCAGGGGTCGCGGGGAAGATAGACACATTATACCCCCGGCCCGGATAAGGAGAACATTCTGCGCTCTCGCCAAACGTCAATAAATGACAGAGTAACATTTATTAAAGATGTTGATGTACAGCCTGAGCATTCAGCTCCTATTCCCATCAAACAGGAGACATGAGATGGGTTAGATAAGAACTGTGTGAGCGGGATGTCGGCCTGAGAAGCATTGCTCGGTTTGTATAAGATAACCAGATTACCCAGACGTTTCATGGCTCTCCTGATCTTACATGCATTGGACACATTGGAACAATTTAGGGAAAACATATGAAAAAAAAACATAAGACTGCGTTTAGCTGGGGCTATGGTTTTCTTTTCCTTTCCACTTGTATTTAAAAAGTATATTTAATGGAACGCGGAATCTGTATGTCTTGTCTGCTTGAGTTGTATAGTTTTTTAATTTCAGGCACTTTATAGGGTATAAGGCGGGAACGAAAAAAACAAACTAGCGCTGAAACCCCTACCAAATATGCCAAAAAGTGTATCAACGAGTAAATAAAACATCAAGAATGAAATTTTAAAATTAAGTTCAAATCAAAAGAGAACAGTCCCAAAGCCCTTGTTTACCATTTATTTTTATAAAATAAAAACCTTTTTATCTGTGTAATTAAATAGGATAAAATAAAACAAAACTGGGAGCCCGTCACTGAGAGAGTGTAACATGGCGTATCCCAATAACCACTCAACCAATCACAGGTGTTTTCCCACACTGTCCCATGTTACTGATTATGGTGCCACACCTATCACACCAATGTCACTGTGTGCCCTGTGCACTGACTGCTATGTAGCCTATCCTATTCATGTGACCGCAGGCACAAAGCACCTCTCCCCCCACCCCTTACCAGAAGCACACATGGTGCCACACCTATCTCACCAATGTCACTGTGTGCCCTGTGCACAGACTGCTATGTAGCCTATCCTATTCATGTGACCGCTGGCCCAAAGCTCCTCTCCCCCACTCCTTACCCGCCACACATATGGTGCCACACCTATCTCACCAATGTCACTGTGTGCCCTGTGCACAGACTGCTATGTAGTCTATCCTACTCATGTGACCACAGGCCCAAAGCACCTATCCCCCCACCCCTTACCAGCCACACACATGGTGCCACATCTATCTCACCAATGTCACTGTGTGCCCTGTGCACAGACTGCTATGTAGCCTATCCTATTCATGTGACCGCTGGCCCAAAGCACCTCTCCCCCACCCCTTACCAGCCACACACATGGTGCCACACCTATCTCACCAATTTCACTGTGTGCCCTATGCACACACTGCTATGTAGCCTATCCTATTCATGTGACCGCAGGCACAAAGCACCTCTCCCCCCACCCCTTACCAGCCATACACATGGTACCACACCTATCTCACCAATGTCACTGTGTGCCCTGTGCACAGACTGCTATGTAGCCTATCCTATTCATGTGACCGCGGGCCCAAAGCCCCTCTCCCCCCACCCCTTACCAGAAGCACACATGGTGCCACACCTATCTCACCAATGTCACTGTGTGCCCTGTGCACAGACTGCTATGTAGCCTATCCTATTCATGTGACCGCTGGCCCAAAGCTCCTCTCCCCCACCCCTTACCCACCACACATATGGTGCCACACCTATCTCACCAATGTCACTGTGTGCCCTGTGCACAGACTGCTATGTAGTCTATCCTACTCATGTGACCACAGGCCCAAAGCACCTATCCCCCCACCCCTTACCAGCCACACACATGGTGCCACATCTATCTCACCAATGTCACTGTGTGCCCTGTGCACAGACTGCTATGTAGCCTATCCTATTCATGTGACCGCAGGCACAAAGCACCTCTCCCCCCACCCCTTACCGACTGCACGCATGGTGCTACACCTATCTCACCAATGTCACTGTGTGCCCTGTGCACACACTGCTATGTAGCCTATCCTATTCATGTGATACAGTATAGATACAGTAAGTACTGTATATTTGCGATTTGATCTCCCACTGACAGTGAGTGGCGGTCAGTGAATGCTGGAATATGTAGTTCCATAACAAATAGGCAAAACAATTTTGGAAGTGCTACACAAAGTTTCAGGTGGAGTTTTTAGTTTTGCGCCTACTGTAGCTTTCCTGTCTGTGAAACCACCTTCCAACATACAGGTACTTTCAGCCACTTTCACCCTGCAGCCTGGAGAGCCGCCTGGTCCCTACTGGCCTGACCCCTCTTCCCTGACTTGATGTAGTCGGGGGGGGGGGGGAGGGGGGGGAAATGAAGGGCCAACCTGCAGTATGGTGCACGTTGTACCCTGCTATGGCACGACACAACATAGCCGTCTAGCACTTGTGTACCCCACGCTTCTGACAGTGTGTGCAAACTGAACCAACTGGCAAATAGCTGGCATAAGTACTACTTTCTACGAGTTCTTCACATCACAACATGTGTTGAAGCCTACATACGGAATGTGCCTTCTCTGTCGTGTGCCGCAGACGCGTTATTATCATATTACAGTGTGCGCGCTAGAACGGAAATAGGTAAGCTAAGTGCGAGGTGGGGCACAAGAACTTTTACCAAACGCAGTGTGTCCTATATTGTGGCACAGACCCATGCAAGTTTTGAGACATAGGGGCCTATTCATTATCGGGGCGGGGGGGCTTTTTGAATTTAGGTCCCCGTATTAGTTTATGGGGACAGCCGGACAGATCGGGAGTGATAGGTAAGCAGGAGATATCTGTAATATCTCCTGCATTACCTTTATAATGATTGGCCCCGATACTTAATTTCTATAAAAGTAGGTGAAAATGTTAATTTTTGTAGAAATCGAGGAATAATAAATAGACCCCTAAGCATACATTATGCGATAACAATATTATTAATTGGTCAAAAGCATTCATAGAATAATGGCGGATTGAAATCTGCGCCACAAAGTTGTTCCTGGTCGCAAAGTGCATAAAACAATCAAATAATGGATCTTAGACGTGATAGATGGATTGTGCCCGCTGTATATAAGCCGGGGGGAGGGGGGGTTTCACAAAATTCAACACAATTATGTGGGTGTAAAATACAAAAGTACCTTAAAAATCAGAAGGGAAACTGGAGGCCAAAATGTTTTGAAAATGCTTCATGGTAAAAAGGGTTTGGGATCCGCTCTATATTTCAGCCTTGTTATTGAGATTACATTAATAATGGAGCCGTATACTTTGCAGCCCTCCAGGGACGCAGCAAACATGGTCCAGTTACTTAGCTCAGGCTCAGTTGTGATCACAACAGGGTTTATTTCAAAGAGAAGCTGAACACATTGCCCTCTTAAGAGACGGAACTCTAGAAGAGCGGTCGTGAACGTGTTATGTTTACACTGTGAAATGTGACTGCTGGGATGGAAAGAGACATCGGGAAATGAGAACAAATAGTGTTAAATCCATTAGTAAGTGCACATGTTTTGTGCAAAATAATATAAGGTTAACAGCTATTAGGGAGACTGTGTCAAACTCGTAAATTTAATACCCCCCCCCAACTCCCCCCTATCATACTTTACCAGATGCTGAACTTTGGCAAAAATACCAGAAACTTTTATTTAACTGTATTAAGCAGTTTATTCATTAGTAGACTTAGTAGAATTCCAGTTTTTAATCATTTTACAAATTAAAATTTCCTGTAGTCTTAAATGACTCCGGCTGACCTCATATTGCATTGACTATATAAGTCTTCTAGCTCTTCATGGAGTCTGTACAATCTGTATCTTCTCCCCACAATGAAGATACCATAACTACGGTTATATCTACTATATGTGGGGGCTGGAGGAAGGTTTGATCTTGGCATTAACATACACTGCATTAAATGCATTAATGAAACATGTCAAGGCTTCTCGTTTTATTAAACCAAGTCAATGACTGAATGGCACGTCCATGATGGGTGCACAGAGGCCCGTGAGTAAAGACTGGATAGTGTTGAGATATGGCGGGCGCTACTGCACAGTCTCCATGATGCTCTTTGAAGGAGTCATCAATCCATAACCAATATGGCCGCTGTTAGGTTTGTTGCGCATGCGTGGCGCCATGTTATCACAGTGAAAGAGCGCCACAGTGGGTCACAGACATGTTTAACTTATCTCTGAGAGACCCTGCGATATCCTGCATTATATGCCGCTGTCACTGCGCTACACATAATAGTCACCGGATGGCGAACTGTATGCTCCACCCAAGCTGGGCTCCATCCAAAGAGACGATAGGCGGGATGTACTAGAGCTAAAACGCAGTCAAAACTCCAAAAAATTGCAGTTTTCGGAGGCTTGGTCACATTTCCCATCGGTACAAAGCTACGGACAGCAAAACTTTCCGGATCTTGTACCCGATAGGCAACAAAAACTATAGATGGCGTTGCCTAATAGAAGCCTTTTTGCAATATTCCCCCTTGACAAATCCAATTGGATCCCTTCTAATGACCCCCGCGGCTCGCACATGTGCTGGTCGATGGTAGCGTATGCGCAGAAGGACTCGGGTCATAAACGCAATTGTACGTACATGTCGGCGGTATGCATACGGTAAGTGGTGGGATACATTACATCCAAAATGCGAAGCTTGATACACCCTGTCCTGTATGTGCATAACGGTGAGAACGGCCGTACAATCGCAATACTGCACCCCACTGGTTTGGTACTGGGCTGTTCTGTGACTTGAGGGATCCACTGGCGTGTACTATAACTCTGTTATCACTCTCACCGATAATACACACATATAGCGCTGCGGAATATGTGTGCGCTATATAAATAACTGGTAATAATAATAATAAACAACAGATACATCTCACAACTGCACTTCCACCACTGTTACTTGTTGAGGATATTACTAAAGTCTGTTTATCTATATATGATTATGCATTCATAACTTTAATAAAGTATGGAAAATAAAAAGCCACCAAGGAATAGCTGTACAAGTCACCCCAGGAGACCTGGGCGGGTATAATGAGGTGTGTCCTGCCCTCCGCACCACTTTGTAATTGTGGTTCCAGCTCAGGGTTTGGTGGAATAAATCTGAGCCTCTAGTATGTAAATACTGTACGAGAAGACCGACTTGTATGCAGATCTAATGAGATGAATGGTCTCTCAGCTTGTATAAAACTTACACAACACAGCTGAGCAAGGACACAAGAAAAGTGATTGGGTGAGAGGGAAACGTGTTCACCTAATCAGCGATATACTGTTGCATTACAGCCGTCAGTATTATATTTCCTGGTCCCAGCCAAGCCCTGTGTGAATGGCTGCTCTGTTCAGGCTCTTCTCCACCTTGTTCATGGGGTAGCGTGGTGCATGCAGACACTGGATGCTGAATGAATGAGCGAGTTTGTGCTCCACAGTTGCCTTTGGTGGGGATATTAGCAATACTGTTCTGCTTCCCCATAACATGGAAAGAATTACCCTTCTCAGTGATGGGATCCATATAACAGCCAAAGCATCCCTATTTCCAATGGGAAAACCTTTACTGCTACATGTATACAGCTGATAGAGTTACTGACAGACGGAACTGATCAGTACCAGCCCCTGTGAGGCGCACACTGAATAGGCAATATACTGTACTGTATGTAACTTACAGATACAGCTGATAATAGCTCAACATTGATGTTTATTTAATTAGACTGACAAAGTTTTGCGGCCATTTGTGTCTTAGGTGGTATATTTAATAAAGTGTGGATTTTTAGAAGTGGAGATATTGCCCATAGCAACCAGAATCCAGCTTTTGGGAGATGTACTAAGCTCTAGAAAGTGATATATTGGAAAGTGATAAACTACCAGCAACTCAGCTCCTAACTGTCATGTTACAGGCTGTTTGAAAAATGACAGTTAGGAGCTGATTGGTTGGCCGTTTATCACTCTCCACTTTATCCCTTTTTTTAGAGCTTAGTACATCTGTCCCCAAGTCTAAACATCTCCACTTCTAAAAACCTGCACTTAAGTAAATAAACCCCGCAGAGTCATATTATAGGGTAAAAAGCCCAACCCCCACCAAAAATTATGTTTTGGCTGGGAATAAAGCTTCACCCTTCTCAGGCCACATCAGGGCCCTGCCAGCAATAGCACTACTAAGATTCACCTGCCCCATGCATAGAAGGTTACTAATTTACATTTTTTGTGAAAACAAAGCACCAATCTGGTTTTGCCAAAACCAACATCTAAACAAGAGGATCATTTCATACCTGCCTACCCTCCCGATTTGGTCGGGAGCCTCCCGAAAATCAGGTGCCGCTACCGACCTCCCGGGATGGCAGGCCAGTCTCCCGGCTGCCGCCGACCCCTCCTGTCCCTCCGCCGACCCCTCCTGTCCCACCGCAAGTCTCCCGGCAGCGAAGGGGGGCGGTGACGCATTTTGCGTCATTTTGGCACTGCCCCCCGCTTTACACTGCCTGTAATATCGGCAGTGTGTAGCGGGGGCGGGGCCAAAATGACACGCTCGCGTGGCTCCGCTCCGCCCGCAAAAACTTCTCATCTTGCCGGCCCCGCCCCCATCTGCTGGCCACGCCCCCCAGTAATGCCGATCTGGCTGCTCCCTCCCGGAAGGGGCAGCCAGATAGTCGGCATGTATGGATCATTTTGAAATGGAAACCATAAAAAGGGATGTCTTGATCATCTCTACTAATAACTCTGTCACATCTTATATTAAGTACTGTTAAGCTGGGTACACACTTGTGCAATTCTCATCTAATCCAACTTCAGACCATCTGGTGTGTTAGACATTGGTAGAGTGTGTATGGTCACGAGACCTCTGGTTTCATACAATCTTGGTCTTCTGGTCTTGTAAAAAGATTTTTAAACCTGCCGAAATCTCAGGAGATCAGATCTCCAATCACCAAACCAATTTAGAAGTGTGTATGCTCCTGAGACTGGTTTGTCCAATTTCTCTCCCAATTCATCCCAGTGAGTGGCAGCCGGTCTCCTAAAGATTAGAAGAGTACTGTTAAGCTGGGTACACACTTGTGCAATTCTCATCTAATCCAACTTCAGACCATCTGGTGTGTGAGACATTGGTAGAGTGTGTACGGTCACGATGCCTCTGGTTTCATACAATCTTGGTCTTCTGGTCTTGTAAAAAGATTTTTAAACCTGCAGAAATCTCAGGAGATCAGATCTCCAATCACCAAACCAATTTAGAAGTGTGTATGCTCCTGAGACTGGTTTGTCCAATTTCTCTCCCAATTCATGCCAGTGAGTGGCAGCCGGTCTCCTAAAGATTAGAAGAGTGTGTACGGTGATTTAATACTTACTGTACGCATTGATTGGATGTAGAACCTGCGACAAGGATCTGGGGTCTAATCTCCTGAGGATTAGACAAGTGTGTACCCAGATTTACTTATACCCCTTTCAGACCAGCCTATGACCCATGATATTGTAGTGGCAACCGGAGTCCTGGCTTGGTGTGATAGAGTCAACCCGGGTTGTGTGCTTGGGGTTGTGGTCAACACCAAGGTTATACACGGGACTGATCCAGATTGGCTCCAGTGTAAAAGTCACAATTCGGATCATTTGACCCAGACCATGCCTAAAATGAGCTGATTGGTGGCTAGGAGGGCTGGGAGATGATGTCATCCATCAGCGGCAGTGCAGGCAACATGGCGATTTGGCAGGATGCTCAGGTGAGGGAGCTCCTAGCCATAATCGGGGAGGAAGTGATAAGGAGACATATAATTGGTAACTCATCGCCCAAGATCAATTCAATGCCGTGAGCTGTCACCACCCACTTTTCATGACCTCATCTTTGTGACAAAAAAGATCCATTTCTTATAACATACACTGTTTAATAGGGCTGATACGGGATCAGTGTTAACGGGGTTGACCTGGGAATCACCTGGGTCGAAGGTGCAGTCCGAAAAATGAGAATCGGGTGTGGCCACACGTTCTGAGGCCGCGTGCACATGCTACGCCACTGTTTCTCGCCACTCTTGAGATCCGTCTCGCTGCTCAGCACTAAATTTATTGCTGCTTAGAAAATATGGACTAACTGTAGAGAGCCTGGCAGAGCCCAGGTACTGACAAGGGGGCATGGCCTAATGTAAAGAGGCGTGGACATACCCCCTTGCAAAAATGAAACAAGGGGGTGCCAGGGGCAGATCCAGGAAGAGGGGGCCACGATCAGTGCGATCGCTCTCCCCCCTCCTATCAGGTGCAGGCAGTGGAGACTGTTGCTACGCTCAGTAGTCTCACTGTACCCACTGCAGCCCAGCACACAGCAGTGAGTGCTGGGCACTGCTGCCACTGACAGGCGTAAGAGGAAAGGGGGAGGAGCAGCAGACCTAGGCCCCCGCTGCCCCTCCAGTAAGCCCAGGTAATCAGTACCCGATACAACCCTGGAAAAGAGGGCATTCTTGCCGGCAATCAGCTACCTCCTTCTGGGAGGGAGCTGATTGTCAGCTAACAGCGGGGGGCTTGTCTGGACAGTTATGACACATTGGGGGCGGAGTCAGGGGCGGGGTGCACAATCGCATCATCGTGGCCCGCCCCCTCTTCACAATGCCGTTATTTTCGGCATTGTGAAGCAGGGGGCGGGGCCACGATGACGCGATTCAGCGCGAATTGCGTCACCGCCCCCCCCGCTGCGGGGATTTCTAGTTTATTCTGGGGGTGAGGTCAGGAGGGTTGGTGGATGCCAGGAGGCTTGCCTGCCTTTCTGGTGGGCCGGGAGAGGCTCCTGATATTCGGTAGGCTCCTGGCCAAATCGGGAAGGTACAAGGGGCTGGTACTAGGGATTTTACTGACTTCAACCCAATGAAAAACTTATTCACCCTCTTTTTTATTATTTAACCAGAATAGACATTCAGATCAAATCATCAGAAATACAGCTCAAATACTCCCCGGGGGGCGTCTCGGTTGTTCATCTCCAATATGTCAGTCCATGCTCCTAAATGAAAATTCCACATGTGTTTGAGTAATGCGATGGTAGCACAGATGCCAGCATTGTCCTGCGGTACCGGGGGACCATGATAAGGCTTCTTGTCAGAGCAAGTTCTCCTCTAATTCCTTCCAGAGAATTTCTTTTTGTCTTTGTTTTGGCAACAATGTAACAGAGCCATGAATCACCTGCAAGGCCAGCGCAGGTCAGATGGAAGCTCTGTGGGTTAGTTAGGAGAGGGCTGCTTAGATTCAATGAGTCTCAGACTCACCCACACAGACACAGAGAACCAGGATACACAAGAACAATCCAGGTCTCTGAGAGAATAATGACAGTTCTGCATTTTTTTCCCTCCTCCTGGATCAGATAAGAGTCGATGCCTGGTTGTACCATGTCTGCAAGTCAAACAGAGCAGATTTGTTGCAGTTCTCCATGCTATAAATCTCTGCACACTTATTAGAGCATAACCTACCAGGCTGGGAAAAATACATTTTTATTCTCAGCAACAACCCTTAGATCTCCCTAAAAATACCGATCGCAATTGGAAATAAGATCTGTGTTTTGCAAACTGGCAACACAGTATATTTCCTTCATTAATCATGTATTTGGTTGCATTACAGTGCTGTTTATCTGATGCTTTTTGTTTTCACAGTTGCTATGCCACAGCACGTCACCTTGTCTCTCTGCGATCTGCCAGACCGCAATACAAAATAACCACTTAATTCTGCATTTGTACACAAAGGGGATGACGCAGAGTTACAATCATAGAGAATTCATTATCATCATCGATTGCACATATATGTGCATTCATGTTCTGAGCATGTACAAATCAAAATGTACTAGTGTAGTACTCGCTGTGCATCAGCCTCAAAATGTCGTTCATAAGTGTCATTTCACTTGACGCGTTCTAAGTCCTACCCCAACATCTCACTAGGGATGGCTATCGACTATCGATGTTCAAAGACATTGATGGTTCCCACTCGATGTCAAGTAGTTTTGCCATTGATGGCAGAGAAGCAATGGTTCTCCGCCATCGATGGATGAGTGGGAGCCGAAGGTATTATTTTTTTTGTGAGACAGAGCTTACACCCACCCCACAGTGGCCGCTAAGTCCTGCCATTTTTGATTAACCCGTGGCTCGCCGTGCCCACAGCAGAGGTGATAATCAAGGGGGTGCAACCATAGTTGATTCGCCATAGATGGTTTTTGTGCCATCAATGGTAATCACTGATGGGTCCATCAATAGTAACCATCGATGGACACCCCATCGATGGCCATCCCTATCACTCACAATGGAGAATGAATTACCATCATCATTCTCTGATCTATTTGTGTGCTATGGACCCATAGACCCATCGCATAGTGATTGACAAGAAGTACCGTTTGGGGGCGTTGACGGGGGATGGTCATAGAAGCGCAGGCGTGCCGGTGGGTTCGAGCGCCGTTGCAGAGGCAATTCCTGAGTAAGGTCAGAGCTTGTGTAAGTGTGTGTGAGGCTGCGATGGTATTCCGTATTACCGATCGTTTCGCAGTCTTGCTAATTATTACGGATGTGTGTAAGGTAAAGGGGGCACCCTTATAAGGTGCTGCGACGGCATAGTGATCGCAGTGTATTAGCGTACTATCGCAATGAGACTGCGTGCATAATCGCTATTGCATTTGCGATCTGTAATGAATTAGGCCCTGTAAGCACAGAGAAATACTAATTTACAAACGCAGCACAGAATGTGTCACTGTAACATTGCATACCTTATTTCCACACTGCATAGTTCTATTATCGTGATTCTATGTATTCGGTGCACACACATTACACATCAGCTAGGCCTGCTCCCTGTCAGTACAGCCTAAGCTTCTACATGAGGAATGTCAAAGCAGCGATCATGTGTTCTGTCTTTGAATTAGAAATGAGCGCTGTGGTTCTCCAGAAATCCAAATCCACCCGAATTCCGTCAATCTGGAAAGTTCCGAGTCGCGCTTCTGATCTACCAGTGGATCAGATTTCAGATTTTAATTCTGAATTTCGGGTTTTGGACGGCAAACATTACATGATTTTAGCTATTTTTAAAAACTTTTTCACATATCATCACCTTACTGCCAATGACATCGCCTATATATGGTGCTACGTGTTACATCTCATCGCCTTAGCACCAATGACGTCACTTATATACAGTATGGTGCTACGTGTTACATCTCATCGTCTCAGCACCGATGACGTCACTTATATACAGTATGGTGCTACGTGTTACATCTCATCGCCTTAGCACCGATGACATCACTTATATACAGTATGGTGCTACGTGTTACATCTCATCGCCTTAGCACCAATGACGTCACTTATATACAGTATGGTGCTACGTGTTACATCTCATCGCCTTAGCACCAATGACGTCACTTATATACAGTATGGTGCTACGTGTCACATCTCATCGCCTTAGCACCGATGACGTCACTACGTGTTACATCTCATCGCCTTAGCACCAATGACGTCACTTATATACAGTATGGTGCTACGTGTTACATCTCATCACCTTAGCACCGATGACGTCACTTATATACAGTATGGTGCTACATGTTACATCTCATCACCTTAGCACCAATGACGTCACTTATATACAGTATGGTGCTACGTGTTACATCTCATCGCCTTAGCACCAATGACATCACTTATATACAGTACGGTGCTACGTGTCGCATCTCATCGCCTTAGCACCAATGACGTCACTTATATACAGTATGGTGCTACGTGTTACATCTCATCGCCTTAGCACCAATGACGTCACTTATATACAGTATGGTGCTACGTGTTACATCTCATCGCCTTATCACCAATGACATCACTTATATACAGTATGGTGCTACGTGTTACATCTCATCGCCTTAGCACCGAAGACGTCACTTATATACTGTATGGTGCTACGTGTCACATCTCATCGCCTTAGCATCGATGACGTCACTTATATACAGTATGGTGCTACGTGTTACATCTCATCGCCTTAGCACCGATGACGTCACTTATATACAGTATGGTGCTACGTGTTACATCTCATCGCCTTAGCACCAATGACGTCACTTATATACAGTATGGTGCTACGTGTTACATCTCATCGCCTTAGCACCAATGACGTCACTTATAGACAGTATGGTGCTACATGTTACATCTCATCGCCTTAGCACCAATGACGTCAATTATAGACAGTATGGTGCTACGTGTTACATCTCATCGCCTTAGCACCAATGACGTCAATTATAGACAGTATGGTGCTACGTGTTACATCTCATCGCCTTAGCACCAATGACGTCACTTATATACAGTATGGTGCTACGTGTTACATCTCATCGCCTTAGCACCAATGACGTCAATTATAGACAGTATGGTGCTACGTGTTACATCTCATCGCCTTAGCACCAATGACGTCACTTATATACAGTATGGTGCTACGTGTTACATCTCATCGCCTTAACACCAATGACATCACTTATATACAGTATGGTGCTACGTGTTACATCTCATCGCCTTAGCACCAATGACGTCACTTATATACAGTATGGTGCTACGTGTTACATCTCATTGCCTTAGCACCAATGACGTCACTTATATACAGTATGGTGCTACGTGTCACTTCTCATCGTCTTAGCACCAATGACGTCCCTTATAGACAGTATGGTGCTACGTGTCACATCTCATCGCCTTAGCACTAATGACATCACTTATATACAGTATGGTGCTACGTGTCACATCTCATCGCCTTAGCTTCAATGACATCACTTATATACAGTATGGTGCTACGTTTTACATCTCATCACCTTAGCACCAATGACGTCACTTATATACAGTATGGTGCTACGTGTTACATCTCATCGCCTTAGCACCAATGACGTCACTTATATACAGTATGGTGGTACGTGTTACATCTCATCGCCTTAGCACCAATGATGTCACTTATATACAGTATGGTGCTACGTGTTACATCTCATCGCCTTAGCACCAATGACGTCACTTATATACAGTATGGTGCTACGTGTTACATCTCATCGCCTTAGCACCAATGACGTCACTTATATACAGTATGGTGCTACGTGTTACATCTCATCGCCTTAGCACCAATGACGTCACTTATATACAGTATGGTGCTACGTGTTACATCTCATCGCCTTACCACCAATGACGTCACTTATATACAGTATGGTGCTACGTGTTACATCTCATCGCCTTAGCACCAATGACGTCACTTATATACTGTATGGTGCTACGTGTCACATCTCATCGCCTTAGCATCGATGACGTCACTTATATACAGTATGGTGCTACGTGTTACATCTCATCGCCTTAGCACCGATGACGTCACTTATATACAGTATGGTGCTACGTGTTACATCTCATCGCCTTAGCACCGATGACGTCACTTATATATACAGTATGGTGCTACGTGTTACATCTCAATGCCATAGCACCAATGACGTCACTTATATACAGTACGGTGCTACGTGTTACATCTCATCGCCTTAGCACCAATGACGTCACTTATATACAGTACGGTGCTACGTGTTACATCTCATCGCCTTAGCACCAATGACGTCACTTATATACACTATGGTGCTAAGTGTTACATCTCATCGCCTTAGCACCAATGACATCACTTATATACAGTATGGGGCTACGCGTTACATCTCATCGCCTTAGCACCGATGACGTCACTTATATACAGTATGGGGCTACGTGTTACATCTCATCGCCTTAGCACCAATGACGTCACTTATATACAGTATGGTGCTACGAGTTACATCTCATCGCCTTAGCACCGATGACGTCACTTATATACAGTATGTTGCTACGTGTTACATCTCATCGCCTTAGCACCGAAGACGTCACTTATATACTGTATGGTGCTACGTGTCACATCTCATCGCCTTAGCATCGATGACGTCACTTATATACAGTATGGTGCTACGTGTTACATCTCATCGCCTTAGCACCGATGACGTCACTTATATACAGTATGGTGCTACGTGTTACATCTCATCGCCTTAGCACCAATGACGTCACTTATATACAGTATGGTGCTACGTGTTACATCTCATCGCCTTAGCACCAATGACGTCACTTATAGACAGTATGGTGCTACATGTTACATCTCATCGCCTTAGCACCAATGACGTCAATTATAGACAGTATGGTGCTACGTGTTACATCTCATCGCCTTAGCACCAATGACGTCAATTATAGACCGTATGGTGCTACGTGTTACATCTCATCGCCTTAGCACCAATGACGTCACTTATATACAGTATGGTGCTACGTGTTACATCTCATCGCCTTAGGACCAATGACGTCAATTATAGACAGTATGGTGCTACGTGTTACATCTCATCGCCTTAGCACCAATGACGTCACTTATATACAGTATGGTGCTACGTGTTACATCTCATCGCCTTAACACCAATGACATCACTTATATACAGTATGGTGCTACGTGTTACATCTCATCGCCTTAGCACCAATGACGTCACTTATATACAGTATGGTGCTACGTGTTACATCTCATTGCCTTAGCACCAATGACGTCACTTATATACAGTATGGTGCTACGTGTCACTTCTCATCGCCTTAGCACCAATGACGTCCCTTATAGCCAGTATGGTGCTACGTGTCACATCTCATCGCCTTAGCACTAATGACATCACTTATATACAGTATGGTGCTACGTGTCACATCTCATCGCCTTAGCTTCAATGACATCACTTATATACAGTATGGTGCTACGTTTTACATCTCATCGCCTTAGCACCAATGACATCACTTATATACAGTATGGTGCTACGTGTTACATCTCATCGCCTTAGCACCAATGACGTCACTTATATACAGTATGGTGGTACGTGTTACATCTCATCGCCTTAGCACCAATGATGTCACTTATATACAGTATGGTGCTACGTGTTACATCTCATCGCCTTAGCACCAATGACGTCACTTATATACAGTATGGTGCTACGTGTTACATCTCATCGCCTTAGCACCAATGACGTCACTTATATACAGTATGGTGCTACGTGTTACATCTCATCGCCTTAGCACCAATGACGTCACTTATATACAGTATGGTGCTACGTGTTACATCTCATCGTCTTACCACCAATGACGTCACTTATATACAGTATGGTGCTACGTGTTACATCTCATCGCCTTAGCACCAATGACGTCACTTATATACAGTATGGTGCTACGTGTTACATATCATCGCCTTAGCACCGATGACTTCACTTATATACAGTATGGTGCTACGTGTTACATCTCATCGCCTTAGCACCGATGACGTCACTTATATACAGTATGGTGCTACGAGTTACATCTCATCGCCTTAGCACCGATGACGTCACTTATATACAGTATGGTGCTACGAGTTACATCTCATCGCCTTAGCACCGATGACGTCACTTATATATACAGTATGGTGCTACGTGTTACATCTCATCGCCATAGCACCAATGACGTCACTTATATACAGTACGGTGCTACGTGTTACATCTCATCGCCTTAGCACCAATGACGTCACTTATATACAGTACGGTGCTACGTGTTACATCTCATCGCCTTAGCACCAATGACGTCACTTATATACACTATGGTGCTAAGTGTTACATCTCATCGCCTTAGCACCAATGACATCACTTATATACAGTATGGGGCTACGTGTTACATCTCATCGCCTTAGCACCGATGACGTCACTTATATACAGTATGGTGCTACGTGTCACATCTCATCGCCTTAGCACCAATGACGTCCCTTATAGACAGTATGGTGCTACGTGTCACATCTCATCGCCTTAGCACTAATGACATCACTTATATACAGTATGGTGCTACGTGTCACATCTCATCGCCTTAGCTTCAATGACATCACTTATATACAGTATGGTGCTACGTTTTACATCTCATCGCCTTAGCACCAATGACGTCACTTATATACAGTATGGTGCTACGTGTTACATCTCATCGCCTTAGCACCAATGACGTCACTTATATACAGTATGGTGCTACGTGTTACATCTCATCGCCTTAGCACCAATGATGTCTCTTATATACAGTATGGTGCTACGTGTTACATCTCATCGCCTTAGCACCAATGACGTCACTTATATACAGTATGGTGCTACGTGTTACATCTCATCGCCTTAGCACCAATGACATCACTTATATACAGTACGGTGCTACGTGTCGCATCTCATCGCCTTAGCACCAATGACGTCACTTATATACAGTATGGTGCTACGTGTTACATCTCATCGCCTTAGCACCAATGACGTCACTTATATACAGTATGGTGCTACGTGTTACATCTCATCGCCTTAGCACCAATGACGTCACTTATATACAGTATGGTGCTACGTGTTACATCTCATCGCCTTAGCACCAATGAAGTCACTTATATACAGTATGGTGCTACGTGTTACATCTCATCGCCTTAGCACCAATGACGTCACTTATATACAGTATGGTGCTACGTGTTACATCTCATCGCCTTACCACCAATGACGTCACTTATAAACAGTATGGTGCTACGTGTTACATCTCATCGCCTTAGCACCAATGACGTCACTTATATACAGTATGGTGCTACGTGTTACATCTCATCGCCTTAGCACCAATGACGTCACTTATATACAGTATGGTGCTACGTGTTACATCTCATCGCCTTAGCACCAATGAGGTCACTTATATACAGTATGGTGCTACGTGTTACATCTCATCGCCTTAGCACCAATGACTTCACTTATATACAGTATGGTGCTACGTGTTACATCTCATTGCCTTAGCACCGATGACGTCACTTATATACAGTATGGGGCTACGTGTTACATCTCATCGCCTTAGCACCGATGACGTCACTTATATACAGTATGGGGCTACGTGTCACATCTCATCGCCTTAGCACCAATGACGTCACATATATACAGTATGGTGCTACGTGTCACATCTCATCGCCTTAGCACCAATGACGTCACTTATATACAGTATGGTGCAACGTGTTACATCTCATCGCCTTAGCACCCATGACGTCACTTATATACAGTATGGTGCTACGTGTCACATCTCATCGCCTTAGCACCAATGACGTCACTTATATACAGTATGGTGCTACGTGTTACATCTCATCGCCTTAGCACCAATGACGTCACTTATATACAGTATGGTGCTACGTGTCACATCTCATCGCCTTAGCACCAATGACGTCACTTATATACAGTATGGTGCTACGTGTCACATCTCATCGCCTTAGCACCAATGACGTCCCTTATAGACAGTATGGTGCTACGTGTCACATCTCATCGCCTTAGCACTAATGACATCACTTATATACAGTATGGTGCTACGTGTCACATCTCATCGCCTTAGCTTCAATGACATCACTTATATACAGTATGGTGCTACGTTTTACATCTCATCGCCTTAGCACCAATGACGTCACTTATATACAGTATGGTGCTACATGTTACATCTCATCGCCTTAGCACCAATGACATCACTTATATACAGTATGGTGCTACGTGTTACATCTCATCGCCTTAGCACCAATGATGTCTCTTATATACAGTATGGTGCTACGTGTTACATCTCATCGCCTTAGCACCAATGACGTCACTTATATACAGTATGGTGCTACGTGTTACATCTCATCGCCTTAGCACCAATGACGTCACTTATATACAGTATGGTGCTACGTGTTACATCTCATCGCCTTAGCACCAATGACGTCACTTATATACAGTATGGTGCTACGTGTTACATCTCATCGCCTTAGCACCAATGAAGTCACTTATATACAGTATGGTGCTACGTGTTACATCTCATCGCCTTAGCACCAATGACGTCACTTATATACAGTATGGTGCTACGTGTTACATCTCATCGCCTTACCACCAATGACGTCACTTATAAACAGTATGGTGCTACGTGTTACATCTCATCGCCTTAGCACCAATGACGTCACTTATATACAGTATGGTGCTACGTGTTACATCTCATCGCCTTAGCACCAATGACGTCACTTATATACAGTATGGTGCTACGTGTTACATCTCATCGCCTTAGCATCGATGACGTCACTTATATACAGTATGGTGCTACGTGTTACATCTCATCGCCTTAGCACCGATGACGTCACTTATATACAGTATGGTGCTACGTGTTACATCTCATCGCCTTAGCACCGATGACGTCACTTATATATACAGTATGGTGCTACGTGTTACATCTCAATGCCATAGCACCAATGACGTCACTTATATACAGTACGGTGCTACGTGTTACATCTCATCGCCTTAGCACCAATGACGTCACTTATATACAGTACGGTGCTACGTGTTACATCTCATCGCCTTAGCACCAATGACGTCACTTATATACACTATGGTGCTAAGTGTTACATCTCATCGCCTTAGCACCAATGACATCACTTATATACAGTATGGGGCTACGCGTTACATCTCATCGCCTTAGCACCGATGACGTCACTTATATACAGTATGGGGCTACGTGTTACATCTCATCGCCTTAGCACCAATGACGTCACTTATATACAGTATGGTGCTACGAGTTACATCTCATCGCCTTAGCACCGATGACGTCACTTATATACAGTATGTTGCTACGTGTTACATCTCATCGCCTTAGCACCGAAGACGTCACTTATATACTGTATGGTGCTACGTGTCACATCTCATCGCCTTAGCATCGATGACGTCACTTATATACAGTATGGTGCTACGTGTTACATCTCATCGCCTTAGCACCGATGACGTCACTTATATACAGTATGGTGCTACGTGTTACATCTCATCGCCTTAGCACCAATGACGTCACTTATATACAGTATGGTGCTACGTGTTACATCTCATCGCCTTAGCACCAATGACGTCACTTATAGACAGTATGGTGCTACATGTTACATCTCATCGCCTTAGCACCAATGACGTCAATTATAGACAGTATGGTGCTACGTGTTACATCTCATCGCCTTAGCACCAATGACGTCAATTATAGACCGTATGGTGCTACGTGTTACATCTCATCGCCTTAGCACCAATGACGTCACTTATATACAGTATGGTGCTACGTGTTACATCTCATCGCCTTAGGACCAATGACGTCAATTATAGACAGTATGGTGCTACGTGTTACATCTCATCGCCTTAGCACCAATGACGTCACTTATATACAGTATGGTGCTACGTATTACATCTCATCGCCTTAGCACCAATGACATCACTTATATACAGTATGGTGCTACGTGTTACATCTCATCGCCTTAGCAGTATGGTGCTACGTGTTACATCTCATCACCTTAGCACCAATGACGTCACTTATATACAGTATGGTGCTACGTGTTACATCTCATCGCCAAAGCACCAATGACGTCACTTATATACAGTATGGTGCTACGTGTTACATCTCAACGCCTTAGCACCGATGACGTCACTTATATACAGTATGGTGCTACGTGTTACATCTCAACGCCTTAGCACCGATGACGTCACTTATATACAGTATGGTGCTACGTGTTACATCTCATCGCCTTACCACCAATGACGTCACTTATATAGAGTATGTTGCTACGTGTTACATCTCATCGCCTTACCACCAATGACGTCACTTATATACAGTATGTTGCTACGTGTTTTATCTCATCGCCTTACCACCGATTACGTCACTTATATACAGTATGGTGCTACGTGTTACATCTCATCGCCTTAGCACCGATGACGTCACTTATATACAGTATGGTGCTACGTGTTACATCTCATCGCCTTAGCACCGATGACGTTACTTATATACAGTATGGTGCTACGTGTTACATCTCATCGCCTTAGCACCGAGGACGTCACTTATATACAGTATGGTGCTACGTGTTACATCTCATCGCCTTAGCACCAATGACGTCACTTATATACAGTATGGTGCTACGTGTTACCTCTCATCTCCTTAGCACCAATGAGGTCACTTATATACAGTATGGTGCTACGTGTTACATCTCATCGCCTTAGCACAAATGACGTCACTTATATATACAGTATGGTGCTACGTGTTACATCTCATCGCCTTAGCACCAATGACGTCACTTATATACAGTATGGTGCTACGTGTTACATCTCATCGCCTTAGCACCAATGACATCACTTATATACAGTATGGTGCTACGTGTTACGTCTCATCGCCATTGCACCAATGACATCACTTATATACAGTATGGTGCTACGTGTTACATCTCATCGCCTTACCACCAATGACGTCACTTATATACAGTATGTTGCTACGTGTTACATCTCATCGCCTTACCACCAATGACGTCACTTATATACAGTATGGTGCTACGTGTTTCATCTCATCGCCTTAGCACCAATGACGTCACTTATATACAGTATGGTGCTACGTGTTACATCTCATCGTCTTAGCACCAATGACGTCACTTATATACAGTATGGTGCTACGCGTTACATCTCATCGCCATAGCACCAATGACGTCACTTATATACAGTATGGTGCTACGTGTTACATCTCATCGCCTTAGCACCAATGACGGCACTTATATACAGTATGGTGCTACGTGTTACATCTCATCGCCTTAGCACCAATGACGTCACTTATATACAGTATGGTGCTACGTGTTACATCTCATCGCCTTAGCACCAATGACGTCACTTATATACAGTATGGTGCTACGTGTTACATCTCATCGCCTTAGCACCAATGACATCACTTATATACATTATGGTGCTACGCGTTACATCTCATCGCCTTAGCACCAATGACGTCACTTATATACAGTATGGTGCTACGTGTTACATCTCATCGCCATAGCAACAATGACGTCACTTATATACAGTATGGTGCTACGTGTTACATCTCATCGCCTTAGCACCAATTACATCACTTATATACAGTATGGTGCTACGCGTTACATCTCATCGCCTTAGCACCAATGACGTCACTTATATACAGTATGGTGCTACGCGTTACATCTCATCGCCATAGCACCAATGACGTCACTTATATACAGTATGGTGCTACGCGTTACATCTCATCGCCTTAGCACCAATGACGTCACTTATATACAGTATGGTGCTACGTGTTACATCTCATCGCCTTAGCACCAATGACGTCACTTATATACTGTATGGTGCTACGTGTTACATCTCATCGCCTTAGCACCAATGACGTCACTTATATACAGTATGGTGCTACGTGTTACATCTCATCGCCTTAACACCAATGACGGCACTTATATACAGTATGGTGCTACGTGTTACATCTCATCGCCTTAGCACCAATGACGTCACTTATATACAGTATGGTGCTACGTGTTACATCTCATCGCCTTAGCACCAATGACGTCACTTATATACAGTGTGGTGCTACGTGTTACATTTCATCGCCTTAGCACCAATGACATCACTTATATACAGTATGGTGCTACGCGTTACATCTCATCGCCTTAGCACCAATGACGTCACTTATATACAGTATGGTGCTACGCGTTACATCTCATCGCCATAGCACCAATGACGTCACTTATATACAGTATGGTGCTACGTGTTACATCTCATCGCCTTAGCACCAAAGACGTCACTTATATACAGTATGGTGCTACGTGTTACATCTCAACGCCTTAGCACCAATGACATCACTTATATACAGTATGGTGCTACGCGTTACATCTCATCGCCTTAGCACCAATGACGTCACTTATATACAGTATGGTGCTACGTGTTACATCTCATCGCCAAAGCACCAATGACGTCACTTATATACAGTATGGTGCTACGTGTTACATCTCATCGCCTTAGCACCGAAGACGTCACTTATATACAGTATGGTGCTACGTGTTACATCTCATCGCCTTAGCACCAATGACGGCACTTATATACAGTATGGTGCTACGTGTTACATCTCATCGCCTTAGCACCAATGACGTCACTTATATACAGTATGGTGCTACGTGTTACATCTCATCGCCTTAGCACCAATGACGTCACTTATATACAGTATGGTGCTACGTGTTACATCTCATCGCCTTAGCACCAATGACATCACTTATATACAGTATGGTGCTACGCGTTACATCTCATCGCCTTAGCACCAATGACGTCACTTATATACAGTATGGTGCTCCGTGTTACATCTCATCGCCATAGCAACAATGACGTCACTTATATACAGTATGGTGCTACGTGTTACATCTCATCGCCTTAGCACCAATTACATCACTTATATACAGTATGGTGCTACGTGTTACATCTCATCGCCTTAACACCAATGACGGCACTTATATACAGTATGGTGCTACGTGTTACATCTCATCGCCTTAGCACCAATGACGTCACTTATATACAGTATGGTGCTACGTGTTACATCTCATCGCCTTAGCACCAATGACGTCACTTATATACAGTGTGGTGCTACGTGTTACATTTCATCGCCTTAGCACCAATGACATCACTTATATACAGTATGGTGCTACGCGTTACATCTCATCGCCTTAGCACCAATGACGTCACTTATATACAGTATGGTGCTACGCGTTACATCTCATCGCCATAGCACCAATGACGTCACTTATATACAGTATGGTGCTACGTGTTACATCTCATCGCCTTAGCACCAATGACGTCACTTATATACAGTATGGTGCTACGTGTTACATCTCAACGCCTTAGCACCAATGACATCACTTATATACAGTATGGTGCTACGCGTTACATCTCATCGCCTTAGCACCAATGACGTCACTTATATACAGTATGGTGCTACGTGTTACATCTCATCGCCATAGCACCAATGACGTCACTTATATACAGTATGGTGCTACGTGTTACATCTCATCGCCTTAGCACCGAAGACGTCACTTATATACAGTATGGTGCTACGTGTTACATCTCATCGCCTTAGCACCGATGACGTCACTTATATACAGTATGGTGCTACGTGTCACATTTCATCGCCTTAGCACCGATGACCTCACTTATATACAGTATGGTGCTACGTGTCACATCTCATCGCCTTAGCACCAATGACGTCACTTATATACAGTATGGTGCTACGCGTTACATCTCATCGCCTTAGCACCAATGACGTCACTTATATACAGTATGGTGCTACGCGTTACATCTCATCGCCTTAGCACCAATGACGTCACTTATATACTGTAGGGTGCTACGTGTTACATCTCATCGCCTTAGCACCAATGACGTCAATTATAGACAATATGGTGCTACGTGTTACATCTCATCGCCTTAGCACCAATTACGTCACTTATATACAGTATGGTGCTACGTGTTACCTCTCATCTCCTTAGCACCAATGACGTCACTTATATACAGTATGGTGCTACGTGTTACATCTCATCGCCTTAGCACCAATGACGTCACTTATATATACAGTATGGTGCTACGTGTTACTTCTCATCGCCTTAGCACCAATGACGTCACTTATATACAGTATGGTGCTACGTGTTACATCTCATCGCCTTAGCACCAATGACGTCACTTATATACAGTATGGTGCTACGTGTTACATCTCATCGCCTTAGCACCAATGACGTCACTTATATACAGTATGGTGCTACGTGTTACATCTCATCGCCTTAGCTCCAATGACATCACTTATATACAGTATGGTGCTACGTGTTACATCTCATCGCCATAGCACCAATGACGTCACTTATATACAGTATGGTGCTACGTGTTACATCTCATCGCCTTAGCACCAATGACGTCACTTATATACAGTATGGTGCTACGTGTTACATCTCAACGCCTTAGCACCAATGACATCACTTATATACAGTATGGTGCTACGCGTTACATCTCATCGCCTTAGCACCAATGACGTCACTTATATACAGTATGGTGCTACGTGTTACATCTCATCGCCATAGCACCAATGACGTCACTTATATACAGTATGGTGCTACGTGTTACATCTCATCGCCTTAGCACCGAAGACGTCACTTATATACAGTATGGTGCTACGTGTTACATCTCATCGCCTTAGCACCGATGACGTCACTTATATACAGTATGGTGCTACGTGTCACATTTCATCGCCTTAGCACCGATGACGTCACTTATATACAGTATGGTGCTACGTGTCACATCTCATCGCCTTAGCACCAATGACGTCACTTATATACAGTATGGTGCTACGCGTTACATCTCATCGCCTTAGCACCAATGACATCACTTATATACAGTATGGTGCTACGTGTTACATCTCATCGCCTTAGCAGTATGGTGCTACGTGTTACATCTCATCACCTTAGCACCAATGACGTCACTTATATACAGTATGGTGCTACGTGTTACATCTCATCGCCTTAGCACCAATGACATCACTTATATACAGTATGGTGCTACGTGTTACATATCATCGCCTTAGCAGTATGGTGCTACGTGTTACATCTCATCACCTTAGCATCAATGACGTCACTTATATACAGTATGGTGCTACGTGTTACATCTCATCGCCTTAGCACCAATGACGTCACTTATATACAGTATGGTGCTACGTGTTACATCTCATCACCTTAGCACCAATGACGTCACTTATAGACAGTATGGTGCTACGTGTTACATCTCATCACCTTAGCACCAATGACATCACTTATATACAGTATGGTGCTACGTGTTACATCTCATCGCCTTAGCACCAATGACATCACTTATATACAGTATGGTGCTACGTGTTACTTCTCATCGCCTAAGCACCAATGACATCACTTATATACAGTATGGTGCTACGTGTTACATCTCATCGCCTTAGCACCAATGACGTCACTTATATACAGTATGGTGCTACGTGTTACATCTCATCGCCTTAGCACCAATGACATCACTTATATACAGTATGGTGCTACGTGTTACATCTCATCGCCTTAGCACCAATGACGTCACTTATATACAGTATGGTGCTACGTGTCACATCTCATCGCCTTAGCTCCAATGACGTCACTTATATACAGTATGGTGCTACGTGTCACATCTCATCGCTATAGCACCAATGACATCACATATAGTTGGCGTTTCCAAACAGAGGCCTATGGGCTTCTATCCGGGAGACTTCCCCAAGACTGATCCTATAGTACCCCTCTCAGGTTTTCCCCCGGCTCGCACAGGCGCTGGCTGACTACCGCGCATACGCAGAGGGAAGTCCTCACACCGCAAAGGACAAAAAAATCATCATGCATACGGCATAACTAAACGCTGGTGTGCATGCGATGATTGTCGGGATGTATACCACCCCCTGTGTTTAGCTTGTGCAGACATGCTGGAAGAATAACAGTGGTAACATCCTAATCACTTCCTATTACAACCAGCGAGTTACCGTGCGAAAATCTCTGCGTAATCCAGCGACTTGAATCTCACCTACAGCTCACACCCTGTCATATTTACCTCATGGGTACCATGAAGTAAGAAGCTCTGCTCTGGGTTTCTAAAGCCAGTTCTGCATTAATATAACCTCTTTGCACCGGCTGTTACTCTTTATACAGGCACCAGTTATGAATTACTCACAGCAGGATAAGCGGAGAAGAACTGCATGTGTTTGTTGTGTATGATCTGATCCCATCACACACGTGAATGAATGCATTGTGTCCGCCATCATGTTTATGTGTAAACCCAAGACAGCGAAGCCACGGAGGGCTGATTCCGCGGGTCAGTCTGGATAGAGAACCCGTGAACCGGATCGTCTCTTCCTTGGCACAAAATCAAAGGAAAAGGAGTAAATTGTGAAGAAGCAGCAGCTAGTGACGCCTCTAGTAATCGCTTATTGAAATTAGCTGAGTAAAACTGATCTCTCCCAATGTCAGGTTCATGCTTCGTTTGTGCTCAATAGGAAAACGCAGATAAGAGCAAGCATTCCTATTAAATCAAGTTAACTCGTTAAATAGAAAGTTTTGTAGAGAGGCCTACAATGTGTAGTCGTGTTTCATTCTGTGGAGTCCTGATAACTGACCCAGCCCCCCCCCCCCCCCCATAATAGGTATTAAGTCTGTACTATACTGTACAACATTCCATGCTTCATTCTGTGGAGTCCTAATAATCGGCCCACCCCCCCCCCCTCCCCACTATAATAGGTGATGAGTCTGTACTGTACTGTACAACATTCCGTGTTTCATTCTGTGGAGTCCTGATAGCAGACCCAGCCCGCCCCCAATAATAGGTGATGAGTCTGTACTGTACTGTACAACATTCCGTGTTTCATTCTGTGGAGTCCTGATAGCCGACCCAGCCCCCCTCCCCCCTATAATAGGTGATGAGTCTGTACTGTACAACATTCCGTGTTTCATCCTGTGGAGTCCTGATAGTGGACCCAGCCCGCCCCCAATAATAGGTGATGAGTCTGTACTGTACTGTACAACATTCCGTGTTTCATTCTGTGTAGTCCTGATAGCGGACCCAGCCCGCCCCCAATAATAGGTGATGAGTCTGTACTGTACTGTAAAACATTCCGTGTTTCATTCTGTGGAGTCCTGATAACCGGCCCAGTCCCCCCTCTATAATAAGTGATGAGTCTGTACTGTACTGTACAACATTCTGTGTTTCATTCTGTGGAGTCCTGATAGCGGACCCAGCCCGCCCCCAATAATAGGTGTTGAGTCTGTAGTGTACTGTACAACATTCCGTGTTTCATTCTGTGGAGTCCTGATAGCGGACCCAGCCCGCCCCCAAATAATAGTTGATGAGTCTGTACTCTACAACATTCCGTGTTTCATTCTGAGTCCTGATAGCCGACCCAGCCCGCCCCCAATAATAGGTGTTGAGTCTGTACTGTACTGTACAACATTCTGGGTTTCATTCTGTGTAGTCCTAATAGCCGACCCAGCCCCCCCCCCTCTATATTAGGTGATGAGTCTGTACTGTACTGTATAACATTCCGGGTTTCATTCTGTGTAGTCCTAATAGCCGACCCAGTCCCCCCTCTATAATAGGTGATGAGTCTGTACTGTACTGTACAACATTCCGGGTTTCATTCTGTGTAGTCCTGATAACCGGCCCAGTCCCCACCTCTATAATAGGTGATGAATCTGTACTGTACTGTACAACATTCCGGGTTTCATTCTGTGTAGTCCTGATAACCAGCCCAGTCCCCCCCCCTCTATAATAGGTGATGAATCTGTACTGTGCTGTGCAACATTCTGTGCAGAAATGCAGCAGCTGAAGGAAACCAATGGATTCTATCTGTTGAAGAGTTGGATTAAAGGTTTTGAACATTTCAGACACTGACATAGATGTACTAAACCTTGGAGAGAGATAAAGTACCAACCAATCAGCTCGTAACTGGCATTTTTCAAACTCAGCCTGTAACATGGCAGTGAGGAGCTGATTGGTTGGTACTTTACCTCCATCCACTTTATCTCTCTGCAGGGCTTAGTACATAGTCCCCAAAGGGTTTAAAATGAAGCATCATCAGTCACGGGTGAATTAGAGACCTATTCTAGCATAAAATAAATATTTTTTTAACTCAGATCCAATTACAACAGTGGTAAAGTAATGTTATCTAAGGTTACACTGTTACTGAGCATCACAAATGTATCCTGCGGCTCTGTGTGAGAGTGACAGACATGCAGGATAATGGGCAGCAGGTAGGGTCAGCATCTACTGGTGAGAACAGGACTATCTGGTGCAGAGCTGGCTGGCAACTTTTACCTGGCAGGGAAAAGTCCATCCAAGTGTGCCAGCCTGTGCCACCAGAAGGGGCGTGGTCAAGTCGGCAGGGGGGGGGGCTAGTAAGCCAATCGCTTTCCTCTCCATTCTACTTGGAAATTCAGGGGCCTATTTATCAATGCGTTTTATCATATGCGACGAGTGATCCAGCCAATCAGCTCCTAACTGTCATCTGTTTGAAAAATGACAGTTGGGAGCTGATTGGCTGGAGCAACATTTATCATACGCAACAAGTTTTATCACTCGTTGTGAATGCTAAAACTCATTGGTAAATTAGGCCCTTAGGACCCCATTTAACAACGAAGCATAACCCCTTTAGCGCTTTCTGTTTGTTAATGCAGCGCTCTCGCCATCTTTAGATAGTGAGAGTGATGTGGTCCCCATTGCCGGCAATGACGGCCCAGCGCTGTCTCTTTGGCTTCAGCGAAGCCTACCAGGCACTGCGGGTTCCCGCCGGGTTAGAGTGCCATGCACATGCGCAGACGGAACGAGGAGGACTTTGCTGGACCTCACAGACGAGGAGGACTTTGCTGGACCTCGCCGACAAGGAGGACTTTGCTGGACCTCACCGACAAGGAGGACTTTGCTGTACCTCTCTGACGAGGAGGACTTTGCTGGACCTCACTGACAAGGAGGACTTTGCTGGACCTCGCCGACAAGGAGGACTTTGCTGGACCTCACCGACAAGGAGGACTTTGCTGGACCTCACTGATGAGGAGGACTGTACTGGACCTCGCTGACGAGGAGGACTTTGCTATACCTCGCTGACGAGGAGGACTGTACTGGACCTCGCTGACGAGGAGGACTTTGCTGGACCTCGCTGACGAGGAGGACTTTGCTGTACCTCACTGACGAGGAGGACTGTACTGGACCTCGCTGACGAGGAGGACTTTGCTGTACCTCGCTGACGAGGAGGACTTTGCTGTACCTCGCTGATGAGGAGGGCTTTGCTGTACCTCGCTGACGAGGAGGACTGTACTGGACCTCGCCGACGAGGAGGACTTTGCTGGCCATCGCCGACGAGGAGGACTTTGCTGGACCTCGCCGACGAGGAGGACTTTGCTGTACCTCACTGACGAGGAGGACTTTGCTGTACCTCGCTGATGAGGAGGACTTTGCTGAACCTCACTGACGAGGAGGACTTTGCAGGACCTCGCCGACGATGAGGACTTTGCTGTACCTCGCCGACGAGGAGGACTCTGCTGGACCTCGCTGACAAGGAGGACTTTGCTGTACCTCGCTGACGAGGAGGACTGTACTGGACCTCGCTGACGAGGAGGACTTTGCTGTACCTCGCTGACGAGGAGGACTGTACTGGACCTCGCCGACGAGGAGGACTTTGCTGGACCTCGCTGATGAAGAGGACTTTGCTGGACCTCGCTGACGAGGAGGACTTTGCTGAACCTCACCGACGAGGAGGACTTTGATGGACCTCACCGACGAGGAGGACTTTGCTGGACTTCACCGATGAGGAGGACTTTGCTGGACATTGCTGACGAGGAGGACTTTGCTGTACCTCGCTGATGAGGACTTTGCTGGACCTCACCGACAAGGAGGACTTTGCTGGACCTCGCCGGCGAGGAGGACTTTGCTGGACCTCGCTGACGAGGAGGACTTTGCTGTACCTCGCTGACGAGGAGGACTGTACTGGACCTCGCTGATGAGGAGGACTTTGCTGTACCTCGCAGACCAGAAGAACTTTGTTGTACCTCGCTGACGAGGAGGACTTTGCTGGACCTCGCAGACGAGGAGGACTCTGCTGGACCTCACTGACGAGGAGGACTTTGCTGTACCTCGTTGACGAGGAGGACTGTACTGGACCTCGCTGACGAGGAGGACTTTGCTGTACCTCGCTGATGAGGAGGACTGTACAGGACCTCACTGACGAGGAGGACTTTGCTGGACCTCACCGACGAGGAGCACTTTGCTGGACCTCACCGACGAGGAGGACTTTGCTGGATCTCACCGACGAGGAGGACTTTGCTGGACCTTGCTGACGTGGAGGACTTTGCTGTACCTCACTGACAAGGAGGACTGTACTGGACCTCGCTGACGAGGAGGACTTTGCTGTACCTCGCTGGCGAGGAGGACTGTTCTGGACCTTGCTGATGAGGAGGACTTTGCTGTACCTCGCTGATGAGGAGGACTGTACTGGACCTCGCCGATGAGGAGGACTTTGCTGGACCTCGCCGATGAGTAGGACTTTACTGGACCTCGCCGACGAGGACTTTGCTGGACATCGCCGACGAGGAGGACTTTGCTGGACCTCACCGACGAGGAGGACTTTGCTGGACCTCGCCGACGAGGAGGACTTTGCTGGACCTTGCTGATGAGGAGGACTTTGCTGTACCTCGCTGACGAGGAGGACTGTTCTGGACCTCGCTGACGAGGAGGACTTTGCTGTACCTCGCTGACGAGGAGGATTTTGCTGTATCTCGCCGACGAGGAGGACTGTACTGGACAACGCCGACGAGGAGGACTTTGCTGGCCATCGCCGACGAGGAGGACTTTGCTGGACCTCGCCGACGAGGAGGACTTTGCTGGACATTGCTGACGAGGAGGACTTTGCTGTACCTTGTTGATGAGGACTTTGCTGGACCTCACTGACAAGGAGGACTTTGCTGGACCTCGCCGACAAGGAGGACTTTGCTGGACCTCACCGACAAGGAGGACTTTGCTGGACCTCACTGATGAGGAGGACTTTACTGGACCTCGCTGACGAGGAGGACTTTGCTATACCTCGCTGACGAGGAGGACTTTGCTGTACCTCACTGACGAGGAGGACTGTACTGGACCTCGCTGACGAGGAGGACTTTGCTGTACCTCGCTGACGAGGAGGACTTTGCTGTACCTCGCTGATGAGGAGGGCTTTGCTATACCTCGCTGACAAGGAGGACTGTACTGGACCTCGCCGACGAGGAGGACTTTGCTGGCCATCGCCGACGAGGCAGACTTTGCTGTACCTCACTGACGAGGAGGACTTTGCTGTACCTCGCTGATGAGGAGGACTTTGCTGGACCTCACTGACGAGGAGGACTTTGCAGGACCTCGCCGACGATGAGGACTTTGCTGTACCTCGCCGACGAGGAGGACTCTGCTGGACCTCGCTGACAAGGAGGACTTGCTGTACCTCGCTGACGAGGAGGACTGTACTGGACCTCGCTGACGAGGAGGACTTTGCTGTACCTCGCTGACGAGGAGGACTGTACTGGACCTCGCCGACGAGGAGGACTTTGCTGGACCTCGCTGATGAGGAGGACTTTGCTGGACCTCGCTGACGAGGAGGACTTTGCTGGACCTCACCGACGAGGAGGACTTTGATGGACCTCACCGACGAGGAGGACTTTGCTGGACTTCACCGATGAGGAGGACTTTGCTGGACATTGCTGACGAGGAGGACTTTGCTGTACCTCGCTGATGAGGACTTTGCTGGACCTCACCGACAAGGAGGACTTTGCTGGACCTCGCTGGCGAGGAGGACTTTGCTGGACCTCGCTGACGAGGAGGACTTTGCTGTACCTCGCTGACGAGGAGGACTGTACTGGACCTCGCTGACGAGGAGGACTTTGCTGTACCTCGCTGACCAGAAGAACTTTGCTGTACCTCGCTGACGAGGAGGACTTTGCTGGACCTCACCAACGAGGTGGACTTTGCTGGACCTCACCGACGAGGAGGACTTTGCTGTACCTCGCAGACGAGGAGGACTCTGCTGGACCTCACTGACGAGGAGGACTTTGCTGTACCTCGTTGACGAGGAGGACTGTACTGGACCTCGCTGACGAGGAGGACTTTGCTGTACCTCGCTGATGAGGAGGACTGTACAGGACCTCACTGACGAGGAGGACTTTGCTGCACCTCACCGACGAGGAGGACTTTGCTGGACCTCACCGACGAGGAGGACTTTGCTGGACCTCACCGACGAGGAGGACTTTGCTGGACCTCGCTGACGAGGAGGACTTTGCTGTACCTCGCTGACGAGGAGGACTGTACTGGACCTCGCCGATGAGGAGGACTTTGCTGTACCTCGCTGACGAGGAGGACTGTTCTGGACCTCGCTGACGAGGAGGACTTTGCTGTACCTCGCTGACGAGGAGGACTGTACTGGACCTCGCCGATGAGGAGGACTTTGCTGGACCTCGCCGATGAGTAGGACTTTACTGGACCTCGCCAACGAGGACTTTGCTGGACATCGCCGACGAGGAGGACTTTGCTGGACCTCACCGACGAGGAGGACTTTGCTGGACCTCGCCGACGAGGAGGACTTTGCTGGACCTCGTTGATGAGGAGGACTTTGCTGTACCTCGCTGACGAGGAGGACTGTACTGGACCTCGCCGATGAGGAGGACTTTGCTGTACCTCGCTGACGAGGAGGACTGTTCTGGACCTCGCTGACGAGGAGGACTTTGCTGTACCTCGCTGACGAGGAGGACTGTACTGGACCTCGCCGATGAGGAGGACTTTGCTGGACCTCGCCGATGAGTAGGACTTTACTGGACCTCGCCAACGAGGACTTTGCTGGACATCGCCGACGAGGAGGACTTTGCTGGACCTCACCGACGAGGAGGACTTTGCTGGACCTCGCCGACGAGGAGGACTTTGCTGGACCTCGTTGATGAGGAGGACTTTGCTGTACCTCGCTGACAAGGAGGACTGTTCTGGACCTCGCTGACGAGGAGGACTTTGCTGTACCTCGCTGACGAGGAGGATTTTGCTGTATCTCGCCGACGAGGAGGACTGTAATGGACCTCGCCGACGAGGAGGACTTTGCTGGCCATCGCTGACGAGGAGGACTTTGCTGGAACTCGCCGACGAGGAGGACTTTGCTGGACATTGCTGACGAGGAGGACTTTGCTGTACCTTGTTGATGAGGACTTTGCTGGACCTCACCGACAAGGAGGACTTTGCTGGACTTCGCCGGCGAGGAGGACTTTGCTGGACCTCGCTGACGAGGAGGACTTTGCTGGACCTCGCTGACGAGGACTGTACTGGACCTCACCGACGAGGAGGACTTTGCTGGACCTCACCAACGAGGAGGACTTTGCTGGACCTCGCTGACGAGGAGGACTGTACTGGACCTCACTGACGAGGAGGACTTTGCTGGACCTCACCGACGAGGAGGACTCTGCTGGACCTCGCTGACAAGGAGGACTTTGCTGTACCTCGCTGACGAGGAGGACTGTACTGGACCTCGCTGACGAGGAGGACTTTTCTGTACCTCGCTGACGAGGAGGACTGTACTGGACCTCGCTGACGAGGAGGACTTTGCTGGACCTCACCGACGAGGAGGACTTTACTGGACCTCACCGATGAGGAGGACTTTGTTGGACCTCACCGACGAGGAGGACTTTGCTGGACCTCACCGATGAGGAGGACTTTGCTGGACATTGCTGATAAGGAGGACTTTGCTGTACCTTGTTGATGAGGACTTTGCTGGACCTCACCGACAAGGAGGACTTTGCTGGACTTCACCGGCGAGGAGGACTTTGCTGGACCTCGCTGACGAGGAGGACTTTGCTGGACCTCGCTGACGAGGACTGTACTGGACCTCACCGACGAGGAGGACTTTGCTGGACCTCACCAATGAGGAGGACTTTGCTGGACCTCGCTGATGAGGAGGACTGTACTGGACCTCACTGACGAGGAGGACTTTGCTGGACCTCACCGACGAGGAGGACTTTGCTGTACCTCGCCGATGAGGAGGACTTTGCTGTACCTCGCCGATGAGGAGGACTCTGCTGGACCTCGCTGACGAGGAGGACTGTACTGGACCTCGCTGACGAGGAGGACTTTGCTGGACCTCACCGATGAGGAGGACTTTGTTGGACCTCACCGACGAGGAGGACTTTGCTGGACCTCACCGATGAGGAGGACTTTGCTGGACATTGCTGATAAGGACGACTTTGCTGTACCTTGTTGATGAGGACTTTGCTGGACCTCACCGACAAGGAGGACTTTGCTGGACTTCACCGGCGAGGAGGACTTTGCTGGACCTCGCTGACGAGGAGGACTTTGCTGGACCTCGCTGACGAGGACTGTACTGGACCTCACCGACGAGGAGGACTTTGCTGGACCTCACCAATGAGGAGGACTTTGCTGGACCTCGCTGATGAGGAGGACTGTACTGGACCTCACTGACGAGGAGGACTTTGCTGGACCTCACCGACGAGGAGGACTTTGCTGTACCTCGCCGATGAGGAGGACTTTGCTGTACCTCGCCGATGAGGAGGACTCTGCTGGACCTCGCTGACGAGGAGGACTGTACTGGACCTCGCTGACGAGGAGGACTTTGCTGGACCTCACCGACAAGGAGAATTTTGCTGGACCTTGCCGACGAGGAGGACTTTGCTGGACCTCGCTGACAAGGAGGACTTTGCTGTACCTCGCTGACGAGGAGGACTGTACTGGACCTCGCTGACGAGGAGGACTTTGCTGGACCTCACCGACAAGGAGGACTTTGCTGTACCTCGCTGACGAGGAGGACTTTGCTGGACCTCTCCAGAGGGGTAAGTATTTATAAATACTAGTGCTATTTTTTGGTGTCACCCCTACAAGGGGGTGACACCAAAAGCTGCACGCTCCTGCCCGCATCCCCGCTGCTACTTTAAATCAAATTCATTAATTCCTGATCCCCTCTGCAGCCACCGGTCACATAGTGAACCAGGTACCCAGTTCCAGGCAGGGGATCTGTTCACTGCCCGCCCACTTCCCTGACCGCCGCCACCCCTGCCGCCCTGATTGAATGTTCTTTTTGCTTTTTAAGAAAGTGCGTGACGTCGAGATGTCACACCGCCGCTGCAGCTGAAAAAGAGGAGCCCGCTACCCGCCCACCGCAAGGCTGAAAGAGAGGAGCCGTCAAGAAGGTAAGTGAAGTGAGAGGGCTGGGCTGGAGACAGAAGGGAGGGGGGGGGGGGCATGCAGGCTGGCAGGGGACACAGAATGGGGGGCAGGCTGTATGGGGACACAGAATGGGGGGCAGGCTGCCAGGGGACACAGACTGGGGGGCAGGCTGTATGGGGACACAATAGGGGAGGCATGCTGTCTGGGGACACAGAATGGGGGGGCAGGCTGTCTGGGGACACAGTAGGTAGGGGAGGCAGGCTGGCAGGGGACACAGAAGGGGGGCATGCTGTCTGGGTGCACAGAATGGGGAGGGCATGCTGCCTGGGCACACAGAATGGGGAGGGCAGGCTTGCAGGGGACACAGAAAGGGAGGAAGGATGTCTGGAGACAGAAGGGGGGGCAGGCTGTCCAGGAACACAGAATGGGGGGTGCAGGCTGGCAGGGGGCACAGAATGGGAGGCATGCTGTCTGGAAACAGAATGGGGGGGCAGGCTGGCAGAGGACACAGAAGGGAGGTTTGGCTGGCAGGGGATACAGAAGAGAAGGTAGGTTGGCAGGGGACACAGAGAGGGGACCATGCTGTCTGGGGACACAGAAGGAGGAGCATGCTGTCTGGGGGCACAGAATGGGGCCTGGCTGGCTGGATACAGAAGGGGGAGCATGCTGTCTGGGGACACAGAAGGGGGAGCACATTTTATTATATGTGATTGGATATAAGGGGATATAATGCATCCCTCGCTTTGGTGATGTTTACAGTATAGTTTAATTATCCTTCCTGATATATAGATAATTATTACGTGTTATAACATTACTGCGATTGTTCATTTATAATTATATATGTATTTGACTGTATGTACTTTAGATACAATGGTAGCACAGTAATATTTTTTTAGAATATGTAATTGTTTTGCTGCTATCATGTTGTTTAAGTTGTTTGATGTTATAATGACGGGTAGAAACCTGTGACTGATCGGGTACGGCCACTCCAGGTGAGTGGTCCCGGCTTCTATATACACATGGTGAATGGTAGTTTTCTATTGTTATAGTGTTGTTTTGTGTTTCTTAGTCTGATGACAGTGCCTGAAACGTTGCAAATGTAATGCCAGAGTTGTGTACTATAGAGAGCGGAAACGTTGGTGAACACTTTTTTGATATGATGGAATAAAAGATTGTTGATACTAGGGGTGTGCACCGGCCACTTTTCGTGTTTTGTGTTTTGGTTTTGGATCTGGATCTTTCTTCGTGTTTTGGATCTAGATTGGTTTTGCCAAAACCACCCTTCCGTGTTTTGGGTTCTGGGTTTTGTGTTTTGGATCTGTATTTTTTTTAAAAAAAGCATAAAAACAGCTAAAATCACAGAATTTGTAGGTTTTTCTGCTCCTATGCTATTATTAACCTCAATAACCTTAATTTCCACTCATTTCCAGTCTATTCTGAACACCTCACACCTCACAATAGTGTTTTTATGTCCAAAAGGTTGCACCGAGGTAGCTGGATGACTATGCTAAGCGACACGAGTGGGCGGCACAAACACGTGACCCATCTAGGCGTGAAACTGCAGTGGCAGACAGGATAGCAGTTTGAAAAACTAGGCCCCAAACTGTACATAATGCAAAGAAAAAAAAGAGGTGCAAGATGGAATTGTCCTTGGGCCCTCCCACCCACCCTTATGTTGTATAAACAGGACATGCACACTTTAACAAACCAATCATTTCAGCGCCAGGGTCTGCCACACAACTGTGGCTGAAATGATTGGTTCGTTTGGGCCCCCACAAAACAAGCTGGCAATTAATCTGTCCCTGCACAAACTGGCTCTACGGAGGCAAGATGTCATCCTCATCCTCCTCATCCACCGATTCCTCACCCTCTTCAGTGTGTACATCCTCATCCTCACAGAGTATTAATTCGTCCCCGCTGGAACCACAGGTCCCTCTGTACGTTCTGGAGGCTGGTCTCCCTGGAAGAGTTGATAATTCATTTTATGAACGTCATCTGCTCCACATTTTGTGGAAGCAACCTCCTACGCCTTTCGCTGACAAGGGCCCTCATTCAGAGCCACTCGCAAGCGGGCGCACGTACGTTAGGCGTACGTACAAAAATATTTAAATTCAATGGCTCGCTCGTATTTTCGTTCGCATCTAAAATTCCTCCCTAAACTCTGACGACCCCTCCTCTAACTAACGAGCGTACGAAATAGCGAGCGTACATCCCCGAAATGGCTTGAAAGGAACGCACGCACAAGTATAAACAGGAAGTGGCCTTGTCAGATGTCGATTACCTGCTCCTTTATTCTGCCTACCTCCATCAATCGTATCATGCCAATCAATGTATCAATTAGCTTAATTGTTTGTTTTTTTTCAACACAATGCAAGAAACTTTACTCTTGTCCGTGTTTGTGTTTACCCGCAGAATACGTACGGATGAAACATTCGCTTTTATTGTTCAAAAAACATGTGAACCACAATTAAACAATTGTTCTATTGCTGTGGATCCCCGCATATTTCCCTGGGTTCATTTCTTTATTTAAATTTGCTTACGCATGTCACTGCATCAAGCCTATCATAACTCTCCAGAGATTTCTGGCCCTGTCGAACACATGACTCATACACTAACCAATAAAATTGCTCCTGTTAATTTCCAAAATACATTAGCCAATCAGTAAATTTTTACACACTTTATCAAAAATGACTTTTAAGAAAAACACCATTGCCATCATGAGAGCCTCCGCATTCACCAGGCGCGAGCTGCTGGTGCTTACGGAGGTCATGGATCGCCGGATCACCAGCCAACCTCAACCCATCACCAACCGGCAGAAGCACTCCGCGGAGGCACGGTCCCGCCTGCGGTCCTTCGGCTCACGCCGCAACATCGGGCAGCTGGAGCGCAGGTGGTCCGACCTGCAACGGCGAACGCCCCGCTTGCTGGCATGCTTTCGCATGCAGATCGAGGAAAGTAAGTGTTATGTATTGTGGTTTTAATGTTTGTGTTTGTGGGGCAAACTGCGTGTGCATGTTTTCGTGTCTGTCCTATTTATTATTTGTACTCATATCTGCGTGTGCATGTTTTCCTGTCTGTCCTATTTATTATTTGTACTCATATCTGCGTGTGCATGTTTTCCTGTCTGTCCTATTTATTATTTGTACTCATATCTGCGTGTGCATGTTTTCCTGTCTGTCCTATTTATTATTTGTACTCATATCTGCGTGTGCATGTTTTCCTGTCTGTCCTATTTATTATTTGTACTCATATCTGCGTGTGCATGTTTTCCCTCTATTTCTGATTTATTCATTCTACTCCTATTTGGCTTATTTTTTGGGTTGTTTTTTTTTTTTAGTTTTGGTCCCCGGATTTGTCCATAAACTAACCGCAATTTCTTTGACATATTTTAGGGGGACAGCCAAGACTCCGCCGTCACCGTCCGTCCAGACGGCGTTCCCGGCCACTATCCCCAACCCCCAGCCAACACTCCACCCCAAATCTTTCCCCTATTCCCCACTCCTCCCCATCCTTCCCAGACCCTCTCCCGGAAATGTCGGGCCTCCTTCCCCTCCGTCCCACTTCCCCCTCTCCTCCACCCACCCCTCTTCCAATTACCCCCTCCCCGGAGTCCATCATAACTCCTCCCCATTCTTTGGGTAATGACGGATCCTCCGAGGAGGATCATGGAGGTATTTCCGGAGCTCCCGTTTTGGCTCCCGGTATGTTTTTATTTTGTTTTTTTTTAAAGCACAAACTGTTTGTATGTAATCATGTGTCGTGCCTTTCTTCGTGTTTTTGTGGCTTGACTTTTGGTGATTTTGCAGTTTGCCTTTACCTCTTCCTGGTGATTTCAACATACACATATCACACCTGTGGGAATTTGTACACAGGCCTTGTATTTTTGGCAGCACCCCCTTTTTTTTTTTTTTTTTAGGTTTAGGAGTGATTTCGTTGTGTTTTTGTTTTTTTAATGTGGATTCCCTATTGTTGTATTAACCCACACACTTTTCTCACCCACAGAGGAACAGAGGCATCGGCAAGAGGTGGCGGATTGTGTTGGCCAGATGCGCCAACATGTAATTGGCATTCTTGTGGCCCTCGACCGGCTGTCTGGCCTCCTTCGCCAGTAGTTTTTTTATTTTTGTTAACTTTTCAAAATAAATTTTTACAGACAAATATACGTTCTGGCTCATTTTTTAAATCCAAAACCAAGATAGTTTAGCATGACATAAGTAGACTGTTCCTGCAAGGATTTCCCTTTTTTAAAAGTTAGATTGTGTTTTGTCTTTGTATGTCAAACAGACACAAGAAACACATAACAGTAACAATGTCATTTCCCTTTTTGGGTGTAGTGTCAATTACATATTTCTACATTTTACAGGTTCCTAGTTGGTGCGCAAGCTGCTTAGGCCAATCTTACAAATCCCAAGGTTGGGCCAGGCTTCCTTTTGGTGTGGGTTGGGAAGCTGAAAACATATTTCAGTTTAGCTCAACTGGCGTCAGTACTGGATTACCCCTTAGTCAAATGTAACTTGTGTTAACCTGGTTACACTTGCTGTTAACGTCCCAAAAAAGGAAGACCATTTCACTCTCCAAACATTTATTCACAACATAACAGAGAAAACAAAGTGGTCACTCCCAAAAAAAGAACACAGTGATAAATTCAAATACAACACATACCAAGAAATAATTAAATAAAAACAAAAAATCAAGAACTGGTTGACGAAGGACCATGCCAACATGATTCCACAAACATGGCGTTGCGATATGGGTTCCAGAATATATGCCCAAAAGGACCAGATCCAGGTTTGGTAAGGGTAGCAGGAAGTAGTGAGCGTTGGAGTGCCAAAGATTATGTGAACAAACAGAAGATGGTGAGAAAAAAAACACAAAATTAGATGTTCGCAAACAAACACAAACACATTAGGTATAAACACTGTAGTTTTGTTACAACTTACCTAAAAAATCTGGCCACCACATCATCGCGTATGGCCCCCCCACATACTGACCTCCGACCAACCTCGGGGGGGCCATCCTCAGGTAAGGCATCCTCTGGCTGCATTGGGACACCACTCCTTATGGCAATGTTGTGAAATATCCCACACAGGACCACAATTTTAGACACCATATCCAGCACATACATGAGCTCGCCACCAGAGCGGTGGAGGCATCTGAATCGGCCTTTTAAAAGGCCGATACAGCGCTCCACCACTTGCCTGGTGGCTGTAAGTGCGGAATTATACGCACTTTGTGGCCCTGGTGTGGGAGCCAAATAAGGAGTGAGCAGCCAGGACATGCAAGGGTATCCACTGTCTCCTGTGAAAAAAAATAGACAACATCAGGAACACTGTGTATCAAGCTTAACATTGTTATGTACTAAAGGTCTCCACTTACCCAGAAGCCACGCATCACCAGCTTGTAGGTTGGTTAATTTCTGCCATATCCCTGATTGCCGGATGACGAAGGAGTCATGAGCACTTCCTGGTAATTTAGCATTCAGGGACAGGATCTGGAGGGAGGCATCACATACCACCATTACATTCAGGGAGTGATAGTGTTTACGGTTTCTAAATATTGCCTCCAGCCGTGCTGGAGGCTGAAGTGGTATGTGAGTACCATCCACAACCCCTATGATGTGTGGGAAGCCAGCTATTTGGTAAAAATTCCCCTTGGCCACACTAAGGGCACCCATATCCAAAGGCATTTTAATAAAATGATGGAGGTGCTTGAAAAGTGCCTCCATCACTGCCCTCAGGATCCGGGAAAAGGAGGATTGGGAGATGCCCGCCACTATTCCCACCGTTGTTTGAAACGATCCTGAGGCACAGAAATGTAACACCGCCATAAATTGCGTCAGTGGTGGTATTGCTGTTGGACTGTCAATTTGCCGCTCAAGATCACTTTCTATTAATGAGAGAGTGTCTATGATGATTTTGGGAGGTAGACGGTAGCGTCTTAAAACCTCATCATCGGGCATTCCAAAAAGGGTGACACGTGTTCGAAATATCTGGGGCCTTGCATGCCTACGATGCCTACGCCTGGGACGAGTTTGAGGTTGGTCGTCTTCCGGGAGCAGGGCCAGAACAATTCGCCCCAGATCTACCTGAAATTCAAAGTTTACAATGTAAGGCTTTTGAGCCACCCCAAAAGTAACATAAAACAACTTAGCTTTATGATACCATCCATAGCTGCTTACATGCCGGGGTATTGTCATGATACGTATAAACTGTAAAAAAGCCAAAAATGAGACATCAAAAATTTAGAGGGTGATTTTATGTTTGTCAAATTGGTGCAAGCCAACACATAAAATAGGCGAAACACACATTTGGCCATCGATGAAAACGACATTGCACACCGTACGTCAAATAGGGGTCAAATGGACCCCAAAAATGGAAAAGGGAAAAGCAAAACTGGTTTACATGATGAATAAGCCTCGAAAAATGCGTTAATTAGTTCGCAAATGCAAGTCACTACACCAACAGTCAAAAATGCGTAAATTAGTTCGCAAATGCAAGTCACTACACCAACAGTCAAAAATGCGTTAATTAGTTCGCAAATGCAAGTCACTACACCAACAGTCAAAAATGCGTTAGTTAGTTTGCAAATGCAAGTCACTACACCAACAGTCAAAAATGCGTTAATTAGTTCGCAAATGCAAGTCACTACACCAACAGTCAAAAATGCGTTAATTAGTTCGCAAATGCAAGTCACTACACCAACAGTCAAAAATGCGTTAATTAGTTCGCAAATGCAAGAAAAATAATGGACTTACCAAAATCGAATATATAAGATTTCCCTCAAAAAGGTCTTTGGGTCCGAAAGCCAAAACAAACTAAAATAGATGAAATTAGTGTAAAAAAAAAAATATAAAACAAAAAACCAGAAGTAGACACCAATTGGCCACAAATTAGACTGCACAAAACTTACCAAATCAGGAAACGATGGCAAAAAATAAACCAAAAAAATGCGAACGGAAAACCAAAACAACTGTAGCAAACCAAAAAAAATACAAACACCGCCAAATCCTCCAACCGCAAACAACCAAATCCAACCAACTTAACCGCCAACAATCCAACAACGCAACCTCGACTCCACACACACCAAGCCATAAATAGTGTTTATTTTCCCGCACAAATTAAGGATGAATCATAGGGACGCACAATCAATGATGCGGCCGCAAACTAAGGACGCATGTATAAATACGTCACGAAATCACATTTAATTTCTGGTTGATTTCATTCTGGAAGCAGAGACATGGCTTCAGACCAGGGAAACAATGGCCAAAATTCCGGCGGTAAGGCCTTCATGCATTTTGTCTCAATGATTCTTTTAAAACATAATATTGTGCAAGTTGTGAAGTGGCTAAATCTGCATATTTACCCAAATAGGTGAGGAGGATGACATGGAAGAGACTGCTGGCCCCAGTCAACCCGCCAAAGCTGCCAAAAAAAAAGGCAGCCACATTTCACAAGCAAGGAGATGGAGGTTTTGATCCAGAAGTGCGTTGACATCCTGCCCCAGGCAGCCAGGAATATGAGCCAAAGCCAGAAGTGGAGAATGTGGGAGGAGGTCGCCGTTGCTGTCAATAGGGTGGGTGATTATGTCCGTCTAGCCCGGGATGTCAAACGGCGGTAAGTAAACACTTTCCCATCCTATAAACAAACCCCATTGTAAAAAAAAGGATAATGGTTCCAATTTCATTCCACAGATGGGCAGACTTCAAATATCGTCTCAAGCAAAAACTTGCAGACAGGGCTAGGCATGCAAGGGGGACAGGTGGGGGTCCCACCCCTGTGTCATTGGAGTTGACAGACTTAGAAGAGCTGGCACAGGGGTGTGTGCAGGCTGTGGAGGTGTTTGGCGTGTCCAACATGGATACGGACATGCCAGACTTTGCGGCTCCTCATGTTGGCCAAGGTAAGTCTTGTGATGTCACCAACTCTGAAATGCTATTGTGCCAATATGTAGATTCTAATGTGAGTCTTTTCGCATTTTTCCTAACAGAGACAGAGGCGGATGAGTCTGCTCCAGAGGGGAGCCTTGGCCGCAGAATTTCTGCTGGCTCTGCAGGGGAGGAACCAGTACATTCGGCTGAGGACCCTGCAGAAGCCAGTCCAGGGCGTGCCCCCTCGCAGGCAGTGGGCCTCCTCACAGAACTCAATTTTAAATCGGATTTCCATACGGAGATTCTGCAGAGGATGGACGCCAGTCTGATACGGGTGGCTGAGGCCCTGGAGCAAAATGCTGCGGCCAACGTGACCATTGCTCAGGCCCTGGCGGAAAATACCAGGGCCAACATCCGCATCGCCGATGCCCTGGAGCAGCTCGTTCGCCAGCACATGGTGGAGCCGACCTCCCTTCCTGCCGGAACATCCGGATCCTCCACCTCTGGCACAACATCAGCCAATCCTCCAAATGTGCCTAGCCCTGTGCCTAGTCCAGAGGCCACAACATCTGCCTCTGGACAGGCCAGCCCGATGGCATCCCGGACCCGGTCTGGCGCCCACCCTCACCCAGCCAAACGGGCGAGAAAACGGTGACAGCAATGGCGACTTTTCCCACACTCCTTCTGTGCTTGGCTCATATTCCTTTCTGGTCAAAACTTCCCTCTCCTTTCTTGTGAAATGTTTTTAAATTTGGTATTTACGTTTATGTTACCAGTTATGGCTTTTTTTTTTTTTTTAACAAATATCTTTGCCACAAAAAAAAGGCAACAAAATATTAGGCCAATTTGTTTGTGTTTAAACAATAAATTTAAAACAAAAAACTGACATTGTATTGTGACATTATTGTACAAATGGGTTACATTTAATCCTGGCCCTAAAGGCAAAAACTGACCCTCTTAAAAAAAAAAAAAGGCCTCTTTAAGGAACGTTTAAAAAATCACATAGCGATGCAAATTCCACAGTAAACCAAAAAAAAGGGGAGCTAATTAAAACATGATGACATTATTGTTACAATAGGCCATAACCAACAAATTGTGGCCAAAATAAAACACCAAAAATGTACGCTAATTGATTGTGTAATCATGACATTAGCAGCTCTGATTTCCACCTGCGTACGCTTTTGTGCTATCCCAATAAACTGCTTTCCAAACACATACCAAGCCGGTTTTCAATCCAACACTAATTACTTTACTGACCAGCCGCGATTAATCGCAGCACCATCCTTGAGTCCCGGGACGGAGGAGAAGGCCATCGCCAATGTGGTCGAGTAATCCTGACCCTAAGCTGTGCGAGCATTTTGAAGGGAAAGCGGATGTTCCAGTGACGTATGAGACGGTCCGAACACATTTGACGTTCGCATCTGCTAATGTATGTACGCCCCAAAAACGCCTCGCCACGCCTGCGTTTTTTCATCTCCACCCCCGTCAACACCCAAAAACGCCCTGTTCTGTCAATCACATTTGACATGTCACTTCCTGTACGCTATTTTAGGAACGAGAGAAAAAAAACTCGCAATCTGCCATACGCACATGCGCAGTGTAACACCGACGCATGCGCGGTTAGTCAACATCGGAACGCAACGAGCGTACTGTTGTTAACGTGCGGCTCTGAATGAGGGCCAAGGTTCCCGGCTGCACTAAACACTCTTTCGGAGTACACACTGGAGGGGGGTCAACTCAGGTAAAATAGAGCCAGTTTGTACAGGGACCTCCAAATTGCTTCTTTTTCCAGCCAGTACAGGTACGTACATGCCTACTTGGATGCTGTCACCGATGTAATCCTTTAACAGACAGACGCACGCTTGTCGCTGCTGCTTTGAGGATGCAAGTGTGGCTACAGCCCACACAATTCACAAAGACAGAAAAAAAAAGAAGAATATTTTTATTGTTTGTGTAGCACACTTTGAGGGTGTCACCACCCTTTAACAGACAGACGCACGCTTGTCGCTGCTGCTTTGAGGATGCAAGTGCGGCTACAGCCCACACAATTCACAAAGACAGAAAAAAAAAGAACAATATTTTAATTGTTTGTGTAGCACACTTTGAGGGTGTCACCACCCTTTAACAGACAGATGCACGCTTGTCGCTGCTGCTTTGAGGATGCAAGTGTGGCTACAGCCCACACAATTCACAAAGACAGAAAAAAAAAGAACAATATTTTAATTGTTTGTGTAGCACACTTTGAGGGTGTCACCACCCTTTAACAGACAGACGCACGCTTGTCGCTGCTGCTTTAAGGATACAGGTGCGGCTACAGGCCACACATTTCACAAAGACAGAAAAAAAAAGAACAATATTTTAATTGTTTGTGTAGCACACTTTGAGGGTGTCACCACCCTTTAACAGACAGACGCATGCTTGTCGCTGCTGCTTTAAGGATGCAAGTGCGGCTACAGCCCACACATTTCACAAAGACCGGAAAAAAAAGAACAATATTTTTATTGTTTGTGTAGCACACTTTGAGGGTGTCACCACCCTTTAACAGACAGACGCACGCTTGTCGCTGCTGCTTTGAGGATGCACGTGGAATCTAGATGGGATTTGGAACCGGGGACACACTACCTCCATCAATTGTCTAAATCCCACTGCACTAATGGCGGATACCGGACGCACGTCTAACACCAACATAGCAGTCAAGGCCTCAGTTATACGTTTTGCTTCAGGATGACTGCTGTCGAACTTCATCCTCATCGCTAGGGACTGTTGGAGGGTCAATTGTTTAGTAAAAGTAGTGGTGTTCCTACTTCCTCTCTGGGATGATGAACAACTCCCAGCAGCAGCAGCAATAACACTAGGAGGAAGTGGTTCTTGATCTTTCCCTATTTTATTTTTATCGGAGAAAGTTTGGTCCTCCATTTATGTTATATTGATATATACGTGCGGCTAAAGCACAAACACAGAAAATATTTTTTTATTTTTGCTGGAGAGTAGTGCACTTTGTGGGTTACACCACCCTTTAAGAAATGAGCCAGCCGGCTCTTTACTTATGGGACACAGGCGCACGCTTGGCGCTGCTCCTTTGTTGATGCACGTGCAGCCACAGGGCACACAAGTCACAAACACAGAAAATATTTTTTTTTTGGTTTGGAGTGTACTTTGGGGGTTACAGCACCCTTTAACGGTCAAGCCAGCTGGCCCTTTACTTATGACACAGGCGCACGCTTGGCACTACTTTGTTGATGCACGTGCGGCTACTGCGCACACAATTCACAAACACAGAAAATAATGTTTTTTTTGGTTTGGACTGGAGTGTACTTTGGGGGTTACAGCACCCTTTAACGGTCAAGCCAGCCGGCCCTTTACTTATGAGACAGGCGTACGCTTGGCACTACTTTGTTGATGCACGTGCGGCTACTGCGCACACAATTCACAAACACAGAAAATAATGTTTTTTTTGGTTTGGACTGGAGTGTACTTTGGGGGTTACAGCACCCTTTAACGGTCAAGCCAGCCGGCCCTTTACTTATGACACAGGCGCACGCTTGGCACTACTTTGTTGATGCACGTGCGGCTACTGCGCACACAATTCACAAACACAGAAAATAATGTTTTTTTTGGTTTGGACTGGAGTGTACTTTGGGGGTTACAGCACCCTTTAACGGTCAAGCCAGCCGGCCCTTTACTTATGACACAGGCGCACGCTTGGCACTACTTTGTTGATGCACGTGCGGCTACTGCGCACACAATTCACAAACACAGAAAATAATTTTTTTTTTGGTTTGGACTGGAGTGTACTTTGGGGGTTACAGCACCCTTTAACGGTCAAGCCAGCCGGCCCTTTACTTATGACACAGGCGCACGCTTGGCACTACTTTGTTGATGCACGTGCGGCTACTGCGCACACAATTCACAAACACAGAAAATAATTTTTTTTTTGGTTTGGACTGGAGTGTACTTTGGGGGTTACAGCACCCTTTAACGGTCAAGCCAGCCGGCCCTTTACTTATGACACAGGCGCACGCTTGGCACTACTTTGTTGATGCACGTGCGGCTACTGCGCACACAATTCACAAACACAGAAAATAATTTTTTTTTTGGTTTGGACTGGAGTGTACTTTGGGGGTTACAGCACCCTTTAACGATCAAGCCAGCCGGCCCTCTACTTATGACACAGGCGCACGCTTGGCACTACTTTGTTGATGCATGTGCGGCTACTGCGCACACAATTCACAAACACAGAAAATATATTATTTTTTTAGCACTTGGGGGGAGCACCCCAGATGGACAGAGCACCCCCTGGACAACACTACAGCACCCCTTTAGGACTGGGACACTGCACAGGACTTTGGAGTTGACACAGCCCCTATGGAGAACTGACTGCACAACACAGTCCAGCCAGCCAATATGGACTTTGAAGTAGTGGACACAGCCCCTATTAACAACAGCAGCACAGCACAACACAGCCAGCCCCTATGGACTTTGAAGTAGTGGACAACAGCAGCACTACACTACACTACACTACACAGCCCAGCCAGCCCTAACTCCCACCCTCCCTCTTCACTGTCCACAGCCGAGTGAGAAAATGGCGCCGACGCGGGTACCTTATATAGGATCCAAAACCCGCGAGACTCGGAAGGCGGGATGATGACGTTTTGCCTCGATTTCAGATCCGAGTCAGGCGGGAAAAGTCGAGCCTGACTCGGATCGGACTCGGATCGGGGGGGCTCGGGGGGTTCGGATTTCAGAAATCCGAACCCGCTCTCCCCTAGTTGATACCTATTTGATTGAAATTCAGATGAGTGCACCCCTACTGTCTAGGGAGGAGCACTGCAGTGTTAGTACTGGACTGGTAAGGGGGGAAATAGTGCCGAGCTACGCACCTTGGTCCTGATTTAATTTTTTTGGTGGAGGGGTGTCACCATGAGATATAGCACCAGGTGACACTAACCCTAGTGAGGCCTCTCAATGTATCCCCATATAAATACCTATCTGCATTACCTGACAGAAGACAATGGCCCTCATACAGAGGCGGTCACAAGAAGCAATCGTTCTCTCTGAGTGAGGGCGGCCGCTTCCTTTTTTTAGTTCGACCCACAGCTTAGCGACCGACCAGGTTGATGGTTCACCATCGCGACCATCGGGGTTTGCGACGAGACCCTAAGGTTGGGTCTCGGCAACCACAAGCCCCAGGGAACTTCCTGCTCTGATTGAGCAGGAAGCTCCCCACTGACATCACTGATGATGTCAGTGCAGCCGCCCACAAAACAGTAGTCATTCCTTAAGGAACGCCTCCGTTTTTTAAACCACCCCCCCTGGCCGCCTACAAAACTGGGCGAGCTGTCGATCAACATCGACAGCTGCCCCTTTTGTAGAGAGCTCTGGAGCGAGAGAGATTCTCTCTCACTCCGGGGCTTGAGCACACACAGTGCGGCCGCTGTGCATGTGCAGGGCTAACCATCGACCCGGTGTTTCCTACCGGGTCTGAATGAGACCCACTGTCCTGTACTAGGTGCCACAGCTCAGTCTGGGCCAGAGGATGGAGGCTACACCAATACTGTAGCTGTGATCTCCTCACTCACACTCACCAAAGTAACATTGAACAGACAAGAACAAAGGTGGTATTAGGTGACACAAAGACAATAGCAGCAGCCTAAATTCAACAGTCACTAATACCCCTTTTACACCAACATAAAGATCTCGAGTTGTTGCAAGTGAACGTGCATCAACCTGGGATTTTTGTCAACAATGTAAATGGATCCACCCAAGTCCAGAGACCTGGGGATTCAACTCGGGTAGTTTACAGGGTTGGCCACGGGTCATTCCCGTGCCACCCTGCAGTGTAAAAGGCGCGATACGTTCACGATGACCTGGATCGTGCCACATCCACCTGATTGGCCGGCTTTAGTGGCCGGCTTTAGCGTCCACTGCAATGACGGAAGAGCTGGGTCACTGCAGACCCAGCTCCGGTATGAACGGCACCGACTCGGTTATATCCTGGGTCGGCGCCGCAGTATGAAAGGGGTAAGTTCCGTGTCTGATTCTGATTGGAACTGTGAGCCTGATTCAGATCCGTTCGCTAGGATGCGTTCGCACGCAGCTGTCAGCAGCCAAAGTGTACAAATCCCGCGATCGCTAGCAAGATATTAGCACGCCCACTATGTCTTGCCGTGCGATCGCGGTATGAAATTAGGTGCCCACCAGCTTGACACATGACGCCCACATTCCCTTAGTAATATACGTCATCTCCAGGAAGTGTATGAAACAATCGGTAACGTCGAGTAACATCGGACCCATACGCAGCACTTGTGGCTGACCATACCCTACCGCAAGCCCTGCTAGTTCTGCTATGTGTAATTCAGCCATGTGACGTGTATGCTGACGATGCGTCTTAATTATGCATGCCCCTGAATCGGTGTTCTGATACACAGAAACCCTGTGTTCACACCACCACACCCCCGTTTACATCAACCACCCCATCACCTCCCACAGACGGCTCATCCTGTCACTCGTTCTAGCGGGGCATCTGTGTACAGGGTGTGAATGCTTCGCGATTGCATGGACTGGTTCGCACACGTGCACTGCATCTTATACACATGCGCAGATTGCAAACATCGGCAGGCTATGTGCAAACGCAGCCTAGTGAACGCAGCCCCCAGGTTAGACCCGGAACTGCCATTATCTGGGACCTTGTGTCTCGTTGGATTATTATTACCTAGCTGGAAAAGATCACAGTGCCATATACTGTACCATCTTGGCCAAGCAGGGCCGTAACTAGGGTGGCACAACATGTGCCATGGCACAGGGCACCACAGTGCAGGGGCGCTGCTCGGGCCTGTACATTTTCTTGTTATAGTCAGTCTCACTTGTAGCTTACTTTTCTTTTATCCCTGCCATCTCCTGGCCACCGCTATCTTCTCCTTGGCCGACTCACCCTCCGTCTGACCACCTCCCCAAGCACCTTCAGTCACATCCTCTTTTATTTAACACACACATTTCAAAATACTGTCATAACTAGGACTCAAACCTATCACCTCTCACATGGCAGTCAGACACATTACACATGAAAAAGAAATATGCCCGCGCTCGGTTTTACCCATATCATACATGGTACCAGCAGCATGGCAATATTAATGCCATAAATGTATACAAAACAGAAAAACTTTTGCTATCGGCACTAACAATAGTATACTGCAAATGTATGTGTGTGCAGCAAATAAAACAGGCTTAAGTGCTTTGATCAAATCATGACAAAATCCCCTTTGTTTTATTTGCTGCACACACATAAATTTGCAGTATATTATTGTCAGCGCCGATGGGTAAAACTGAGCGCGGGCATATTTCTTTTCTGTTTTCTTTCAAAATTTTTCCTTGTGCTATCATGACAGCTTTCAATTAAGGCTATAAAAGGCCTAGTTGGGTGTGACTAACAGCCAGTCCTGTATAGATGTGTCCCTCTGTATCTAGGAGGTGAGTACATGTAACTGCAATGTAATGATGTGCTAGGCATATATGCTAGTGTTAGGGACCTGCAGAAAAATGGGGTCCCTTGATGCTGGGCTGCAGGCTTAAATGCTTTGATCAAATCATGACAAAATCCCCTTTGTTTTATTTGCTGCACACACATAAATTTGCAGTATATTATTGTCAGCGCCGATGGGTAAAACTGAGCGCGGGCATATTTCTTTTCTGTTTTCTTTCAAAATTTTGCCTTGTGCTATCATGACAGCTTTCAATTAAGGCTATAAAAGGCCTAGTTGGGTGTGACTAACAGCCAGTCCTGTATAGATGTGTCCCTCTGTATCTAGGAGGTGAGTACATGTAACTGCAATGTAATGATGTGCTAGGCATATATGCTAGTGTTAGGGACCTGCAGAAAAATGGGGTCCCTTGATGCTGGGCTGCAGGCTTAAATGCTTTGATCAAATCATGACAAAATCCCCTTGTTTTATTTGCTGCACACACATAAATTTACAGTATATTATTGTTAGCGCCGATAGCAAAAATTTTTCTGTTTTGTATACATTACACATGGAGCTATCTGCCCCTGAACACATCCACCGATTCCAGACCCAGGTGTTACCAGCTCACCTAAAGTACCTTTGCTGGTAAGTTCAGCTGCTGGTGCAGGGTACATACACGGACCTCCCCGCCTCTGAGGTTTGCTGCATATACACTACAAGTAGTGCTCTTACTATGCCTTCAGTCTGTGATCTACACTGCTGCATCCAGACTTATTCAAGGCTGTTCTGATGGACAAATCCTTCACCAGTGTTCTCCTACTTCTAGTGCTGGTGAGTTATACTGTATAATTATTGTGTATCATCACTGCAGCCATTGCATTCACACTGTATTTGGCAGTAACACCTGGAATACGGTGATACAATGGGATTCACCATTGTATGGAACAAATCAGTTTTGTCATGCCCCTTGCCCATGAGGACACACCCCGTCTTATGTCCCTATTTATAAAATGGGGGGATGAGGGGGGCGCCAATGCTCTTTCTGGCCCAGGGCACCAAAAAGCCTAGTTACGGCTCTGGGGCAAAGCATTGGGCACCCACTAACCATGACCTGTTTAACATCACTGAAATCTTCTATCTTGCCCAGTCTCCTGGATTGCACTTTGAAACAGACACACATTTTCCCTGTGACAAGGGAACCACAAGTTACATTGGGCTCGATTCTATTCAGCACAAAGTGAATAGCTCCGGGAATCAGCTCCTGGAGCTATTCAATACACCACGCAGCTAACCCCGACTAAGGATTTCTTCTCGCACCTCTCCGGGGATGCGAGCAGAAATCCGACAAAAGTCCCAGCGTGAGGCTGTTTTCTACCCATTGTGCCTGGAAAACAGCATCGCGCCGGGAAGTTAGGTCAGGGAATGCCCGTTCTCATGCCTTAAACAGGATGTTTAGTCGCGAGAATGGGCATTCTCCGACTAAACACCGCGCACAATTGAATAGCTCCGGGAGCTATCTCCCGGCGCTATATACATCGCGGGCAATTGAATCGAGCTCATTGAGTACTGAGTGTGTCAGTACCTGGGCAGTGGAAACACTTGTCTGACGTCACTCCAAGCCGCAGATCCCCCTCTCTCCGCAGCACAAGTCTGATTTCATTCTCAGAAACGGGATTAATGCCCATACAACATATACACACAATCATTGATAGCCGTACGACTTCCATCTCTGGGGAAGGATCGCTCACAAAGACTCCGTGTAATAACCGACTGTCTGAGCGTGGACAGGGCCTGTGCACCTGAGGGATGATGGAAATTACATTCAGCTGTACAAATGAGTCTGGAGTTTGTGTCTTGCTATGTGTACCGCTTCTAAAACAGTTACAAGATTTATGTCTGTTTCAGACTTTGTCCTATGTAGAAATAATAATTGTTTTTCTTTTCTTTTTCTTTTCTATTAAAATTGCGTATGTAAAAAACTATTTGGTGCCATTTGAGGTTTCCAGAAAACAGATTTAATATCTCCCTGGTGTAAAACTAGGATTATCCAGGATTTTTTAAATATATAAATAATATACTATATATATAATTTAGAGCATGAATGCTATACAGAGTGAGAGGATTAGGTTACCATTTATCATCACTGAAAATAAACTATTCTTTAGATTTTTATTTTTTTATATTACAGATGCCTGCGCTCTTTGTAACAGTCATGAGCCAGGAAACATTCGCTACATTGTATCTGACTTGTGTTACGTTGACTCAGCTGTGAATATTATTTTATAATGAAGTGATATTAATACCTGTGCAGGGTTTGACTTCAGCCATCCTGTTAAACATTTTGCAGTGGCGCACGTTCACAATGAGTGAGGTACTAACACAAGTGTGAGTGGGCTGTGCATTTAGCACCTACATGTAGGGAAGAGAAGAACCGTGGAAATTGTGGGAATACTTGAGCGAGTTTATTTTAGAGCAGGTAGAAGAGGTGCAACGTTCCCACCATACATTCATTCTGTTTCTGTTGTTCCAAGTTACACTGTGTTTGCAGATTGGCATTTAGCAGACTGAAGAGTCTGCGAATACATGGTCATTGCAAAGTGGGGTGCGGTTGGGTTTTTGGGAACACTTAAGGCCAAATTCTTCTAGCAAAACATGAAAAATGTATGCGGATTGAGGCGAATATATGTTTGGAAATTTTGCTAATCTCTGCAGACTGGGGATTAATGAGTGAGGGTACAGATTGTTCTTAAAAGAAACCTGGTTAAGATCCCGCACAGATACATCAATGAATACCCTATTATCCTAGGATATGATATATTTATGTAAGACCCTTCCAACTCTACTATTCGGTAGGTCCTATTTCTGGAGGTGCCCTCAGACCGTCTCCTAATATTGTATAGAATATAGTCAACCAAGAAGGAGGAAAAGAGAAGATATAGTGGTCTGGTGTAATTTTAATTTGATTAACAATAAAAGTTATTTTTTAATCTATTACCCTTTCCTTTTGGATATATACCATTACACGATGTATTAGCATGACCCATTAGCGCACCAGACCACTATATGTTCTCTTTTCCTCCTTCTTGGTTGATTATATTCTATACAGATGGTTCTTGTCTTTGGGGTCTAGTTACTAAGCAGTGTTAGGAGACAGAGTGAAAAGTGATAAGGTGCCAGCCAATCAGCTCCCAACTGTCATCTCACAGGCTGTGTTTGAAAAATGACAGTTGGGAGCTGATTGGCTGGCACCTTATCACTTTCTTATCACTTTTCACTCTGTCTCCTAACACTGCTTAGTAACTAGACTCCGTTGGCTTAGCTGGCTGAAAACGGTGCTATTCTCAGGTTTATTGAATAGTGTGAAGTGAAAAAGCAAAAAGGCATTGGTGGGTCACTATCTGAGGAAGGGTCTGATTCAGAGGGAGACGCTAATGCATGCGCGTCTGTGAATATTTGCGCAGACGCAGAGGCGATAATACGCAATTGATAATTTCAGCCTCTCCCTTCTAAACTAGTGTATGACGGACTCTCGTGAACGGTGCAGATCCATGGGCCACTCCATTATCGGCACATCATCGCTTTCACCATCTACGTTTATGACTCCCTATGGCTGGCGCAGTGTCTCCATCTGGCAATTCTCTAAACATGGACTCTGTTGTTGTGGATCTGCGTTTGGGAACGCCCGTGATACTCCCATAACACTACCATGAGACAGCGTTTTTTGCGTTCCCTTCAGGTGACTTTATAGACACTGCCCCGGAATGCCCATGGCTTTCTGCCGCCAGCTCATATGGGTGCGATTCCAGACGCAACAGCGGTCACTGTGTACACTCAGAAGTAAGTAGCTTTAGGGGTTTCCAGGATTTTTCGTGCAAATAGTCGCTCAACTGAGCAAGCGGCAAACATCGACACTACGTCCACCTCTGAATCAGGGCTTTTATTATAAAAGTAACACATGGGAATGGTCACCGGTGACATCAGCAGGTCAGGCACTATAGCCCGCCTAGCCATGCACTACACCTTAACGCGGTCACGGTCTTGTGCACATAGCTATTGTCACATACTATACCACTGACTAGAGACAAACTAAGGGTGAGAGATGTCAGAGAGGTGACAGGATACTAATTCAGACAAAGTGGTGCCGTACCCCTGTAATGGGCATCTAAGTGATGCCAGGCCTGAATTTACGGCGCTGCTGTCACTTTAACATCTGAGAAGTTCCAGGAAACTGACATAGCAACACAGGCATACGTAGGTCCCAATGATGAGAATACGGTATTTATTTACTTTATATAGCATATTCTGAAGCACTTTACAATTGGGAACACAGTAGTAAAACAAGACTCAGAGCCATATTCAATTAGAGGCAAAGTTTTCGCCTGTCTGACTTTCCGCTTCATTCACCTGTTTCAGAGGCGAATTTATTCCATGCTCGTCCCCGCTTTTCGCCTAATTCAATTGCAAAACAGGCGAAAACGGAAATAGGCGAATGCGGAACAGGCGAAAAATGCCGAAAGAATTGGGGAAATCAGTCTTTACCCCAGAAAAAGATACATTAACATAGGGAGTCAATATAGATGTGTACTAATAGCCCTATTAACATAGGGAATCACTATAGATGTGTACTAATAGCCCTAATAACATAGGGAGTCACTATAGATGTGTACTAATAGCCCTAATAACATAGGGAGTCACTATAGATGTGTACTAATAGCCCTAATAACATAGGGAATCACTATAGATGTGTACTAATAGCCCTAATAACATAGGGAGTCAATATAGATGTGTACTAATAGCCCTAATAACATAGGGAGTCAATATAGATGTGTACTAATAGCCCTAATAACATAGGGAGTCACTATAGATGTGTACTAATAGCCCTAATAACATAGGGAGTCACTATAGATGTGTACTAATAGCCCTAATAACATAGGGAATCACTATAGATGTGTACTAATAGCCCTAATAACATAGGGAATCACTATAGATGTGTACTAATAGCCCTAATAACATAGGGAATCACTATAGATGTGTACTAATAGCCCTAATAACATAGAGAGTCACTATAGATGTGTACTAATAGCCCTAATAACATAGAGAGTCACTATAGATGTGTACTAATAGCCCTAATAACATAGGGAATCACTATAGATGTGTACTAATAGCCCTAATAAGACTGTTTTGGGCACTTAAGTTGTGTAAATTGCTTGCTATTAGCGTCTTTGTAAAATTGGTGAAGAATGGCATAAAGCTGTATTTTTTGGTGAAAATAAGTATTCCTGTAAAATTTGGGATCCATGAAAATGGGTGCTAGAAAGTTTTTATGTCTCTAAAGTGAACTTTTAAAATACGTGAAAATTCCACCTGCAGCATGCACCTGCAATTCCAAAACACTTGACCCATACTTGGTGACCCCCAAGAAGTCTATTTCGCTACTTTAGGGCATATGTATCAAAGCTTGATGTGAGATACAATTGTGAAATATACTGTATGTCACTAACCAATCAGCTCCAAACTATTCTTTCTTAAATACAGCCTGCCTAGAAGCTGATTGGTTGGTGATATATATCTCACAATTTTATCTCATATCAAGCTTTGATACATATGCCCCTAAGTGTCATAGTGCAAGGCTCCGCCAGTACCCTAGTCATACATAGTCCTAGGACAGACTTGCGTCTACAAAAAGTTGCACATGTGTAGAATAAATAATATGCAAGATGCAGCTGAAAAAAATCTTCCTTCTGACTCTGAATATCTGAATGAAGCCTTTAATGTGGTATAATAACAAATACTGTACATGTCATTAACAGCAAAATATACACATACACAGCCTAGCCCAAAGAATTTATAAATCAATATAACATGATCTTAATACTGGGTCTGTGAATTTAGTATCACTTATTCTTAGTGATTCTTAGTGGCGCGCTATCCACACGCAATGCAGACGTTCACGTATTTGGCCGATGTTATAAGTATTGCGCTTGTGTCTGAGTGGCACTGCACCTGCGTCCCGATTGTTTGGAGATGCAGAATGAATTTGTGCGCAGGGAGTGTGGATTTTAGTGGGCGTAGCTGGGAGATAGCAGAGGGGTGGTTAGGCAGACATGGGCCTGTCGCTGACAGTGGCTGCGCACAAAAACCGCTCACACAGGAGGCCATGGTCAGATGGGGAAACTTCACCTGCCATAGGGCTGGTGCACATTTCGCTGGTGCAACTGATGGTGCACCGAGACCGATGTCCACAGGTGCAAGGCGCTGCAAGCGGGCGTCTCAGCCCGTTGTATTAGCATGAGATGCAGATGCGGCTTCAGTAAAAATGTGGCCGCGTCTCCGAGTGACTCAGAATCTGGTCCTTAAACCATTTGTCCATCTAATGCAACATTTTATGTTAACAACAGCACATTTGTCTCTATTCTTTATTTTATTGCTTACTGATTGCAATAGAGGCTGTTCTGCACAGTGCAGTATGGAATGCAGAATGACAGGGACCCTGATCCTAGGGGCCATCGAGCAGGGGCGGGTTGGGCTGGGGCCTGGAGGGCATCTACATGGAGTGTTCGGATGCTTGTCTTTTGCATAGGGCAGTGGGCTGAGGGTCAGGGAAAAAAAGATGCTCCCCGGCCACTCTAAGAGGTAAATTTACTAAGATGGGAGTTTAAGAAGTGATGTTGCCCATAGCAACCATTCAGATTCTACTTATCATTTGTCTAGCACCTTCTAGAAGATTATACTTTTAATCTGATTGGTTGCTATGGGCAACATCATTTCTTAGAACTCCCATCTTAGTAAATGTACCCCTAATTGCGAATTACACATAATCAGAGCGCAGGCTGCATTCTCTACCTGCCTCCCAGTCTATAACCACAGAGCCAGATTAACAGGGGTAAGGGTTACAGGGTGTACGTCCCCCCCGGACCTCTCTCTCAAGGGGACCCCATACTTTAATCACAGCTGCAGTGCAGAGCAGATGCCCAAGAAAGTGATTGGGATAACACTAATCACTATTATTGTGCAACTGAATGCAGCCTATGTAAAGCAAGCAAGGGGGATCCACACCATATAGTCCCCAACAATACATATACAAGAGAACGTTAATTGCATACACAGGTGGTAATCTTAACAATACTTCCCTTAGGATGGTCTTTAAAGGAAATCCTTCCTCCTCATTTATGGTGTATAATATGTAAGGATAGGAAAACACACAATATCCTGGTGTAATACAGTGATAACAACAGAACAGTGAACTTCAGACACCGTATTTGGATCCTAAAGTGAATACTTTGGAAGTTGTTGGGGCTGCCCCCCCAAACATTGAACTCCCACTTTAATGTGAATATAAAGGCACATCAAATCATACCAATACTTCAAATGGCATCGCCGTCACCAAAATGGAAATTTGCAGGGGATGCCCCCTTAATAATACACTGACAAACTCATGAGGTAAGTGTGCACATCTGGTGGCTCTTTTTATTCATCTATATAGGATGGAACCAATCAGGTAAGTAGCCTCCCCGATATTCAGCGATGTACATCGTCCAGAAGAACAAGGGGAATGTACCACAGTCGTTCATAAAAAACCTTCTATTCCGAATGTCATAAAGTACAAGCAATAAGAAGCCACGGAGGGACTCATACCCGGGTAAGGGCTGGTCTCCCTCTTATCCAGGCTGAACTGTCCTCACCAATACGTTCCAATCCACACAGGGATCTTTTTCACGGTATAGGGACAGGTCAGCAGGTGTATCTGTAAATACCCTATTCAATTAGGTCTATTAGCACAGCTGTGTAGTAACATTTGGATCATCTACCCCGATCCTGTGTAAGTCGAATTTCTGGTTTTTGAAAAAAACAGAAGTTTTGTATCATCTTTGCAACTCCAAGCCTCATTTCCATGATGCCCGCCATTATCTCTCGGTTTTCATCCTTTAACCTTGTTCGGACGCTCCTTCTTTTATCATAGTCCACTGGTTGTCAAGGGAACAGTTCGCATACCATCGCAGTGGCTAATTTATGCACAACCCTGTAACGGCATTCAAACATACTGACACGTCTGCGTTTCGCCAACCACCCACCCGTCAACATCCCCAAACGCTCACTTCTTGTCAGTCACTCTACGATATGTCTGCATAGTCTCTGCGATCACAGTGGTACCTTCACGTGCGTGCACTGCGATGCTTATACATGTGCAGTATGCAACAATCGGCCGTCTACATGCGTAACCACAATAGCGATCTGTAATGAATCAGGCCTAAGATTCATAGCCCTAGTTCACTCTCCTGTACATGTAGTCCTGGAGACGCAATATCCACCATGCTTCGTTGTCATAAGTCAAGCAGATCATTCTAAAGGAGAACATAAATCTGGCTTAGCAGTATCAGGGATGAAAATTAGGACCGTAGTCCGTCCATAAATAACATGAATATGACACTGGATAAATGACACAGTGTAGAAGCAGCCTAGAGCTCTTGGAGTAGTGCTGGACATTGTAATGCAGTGTAGTGTTATTGCCCCTTACTAAAGTGGCGGTGGTCTAGTGGGAATACATGTGAATTACCGCCGGACACAAGTTCGGCGGTTCAAATCCCGACAGCGGCACCCCAACACGTCTGAAAATCCTGATCGTCCCCAGGGAAGTATGAACTAACCAAACCCTACTTAGAGGTGCCTATACCTAACCTTACCCCCAGTGCCTAAACCTAATCCCCCCTCTAAGTGCCTAACCATAACCCCCCCTTCCCCGCCGCCTAAACCTAAGTCCCCCGGGGGGGTGCCTAACCCTAAGTTCCCCCTGGTGGTACCTAAGCCTAACCCTCCCTCCCCCTAGCCTAACCCTAACCTCCCGGGGGGGTGCCTAACCCTAAGTCCCCCCGGGAACCCTAAACCTAAAGCGGCTGTCCGCAGCGGCGCCTGGCATCCCTTCGATCGGGATGCCGGGCGCTGGTCTCCAGGCGTCAGTAAAATGACAGGCGTCTAGAATTAGACGCCTGTCATTTAACCCTTGCCGGGATAAAGCAATCGGGAAGCCGGCTGGAGGGATTACGTCCGCCGGCTTCCCGAATGCATACCATCTAGTGTACCTGTGATAACAGGAAAGGCTCTTTATGGCTGTAATGCACAGGAGACTCAGCAGTGGACGCCAAGGGAAAAGACGCATGGAAACGCTGCCTATGCGCAGTAGCGCATGTCAGAGGACGTTCTTTCTGCTGGCTGAACTCCAACAGGTCCAAGGGACCATCGGATCAGCTTACATCCCTTGGGGCGGCTTGGCTGGGGTGGTTTTTTGGGGTGTCCTGCGCTCTGGATTTGAACCCTAGTATGTTAGGGACCTACCCGAAAGAGGTTACCTGGATATGGTGGGTAGGCCCATAACCTTGGTCAAGATTATGCTAAAAACCTCTATTGATTGCAAAATTTTATTGCATTTATATATATTATTAATAATTTGGAGTTGTGCACCTGAGATATGTCTGTTTCTGTGCCTATCTCAGAAAGCACCTATAAAGGGCCTGAAAGCATCGGAACTGGACCTCGGAGCAGTGGAAGAACGTGGCCCGGTCTGATGAATCACTTTTTCTTTTACATCATGTGTACGGCCGGGTGTGTGTGTCATTTATCTGGGGAACAGATGGCACCAGGATGCACTATGGGAAGCCGGCGGAGGCAGTGTGATGCTCTGGGCAATGTTCTGTTGGGAAACCTTGGGTCCTGGCATTCATGTGGACATTACTATGACATACACCACCTACCTAACCATTGTTGCAAACCAAGTACATCCCTCCATGGCAGTGGTATTCCATGATGGCCGTGGCCTCTTCCAGCAGGATAATACGCTCGGCCATGGAGGTCCCACCTCTCACCTTACACTGCTGCTAACATCTCCGTGCCAGACACCACATGACACCTTCAGGGGACCTGTGGAGTTTGTGCAGTGGCCTATCTATGATGCGTCCAGGAGGCCCTGTACCCAGGACTGACCACTGTGCCTCCTGTGCGGTGCGCTTGCTCCCCTATGCCCGTTGCGCCTCTCGATCTGGTTAGTGATGTATTTAGATAGATGGCACCGCACAGGAGCTAGCAAAGACTCTGGCACTGTGCTTTCTTCTGCGTATGCGCATCTTTCGGAATTTATCACCGGTAAGATGGCGCCCAAGCATAGGGAGCAGACGCACTGCACAGGAGGCACATTTAGTCAGCTACAGGGGTACAAGGAGCGGAGTGTGCTTCATGGTGGCTGCACATGCCCCCCGCCCCCCAGTTCTTAATATTTCCCTGAGTCCATGCCTCGAAGGGACAGAGCTGTTTTGGTGGCACAAGGGAGACCTACAGTACCCAATAATATTAGGCAGCTGTTTTTAGTGTTATGGCTGTTCGGTGTACAAAGTACAATTTGACATACTTACATAAAAGTGACTTTGGAGTAAAATTGTTCTATTTAATACTTTTGCCTTTTGCAGCAGATTTATCACATTCTTGTGACATTTTAATTCCTGACCTTTTCCACCTGAAACAAGTGTTAAAATTGTAATGCCAGAGACTTGTAAGAACAGAGGGCCTGATTCAGAGCCGCTCGTAAGCGGCCGCTCGTTCGCTCCGAGCGATGTTCGCACAACTGCGCATGCGTATGGGTTGTAATACGCATGCGCGAACCAGTCATTGCGGTCGGAAATTGTGTGCACGCAAAATATCGAATGTCTGCTAATTTGAGTGACAGAATGAGGCGTTTGTGGGTGGTAACAGGGGAAGGTGCTTTAAAATGGGGAGTGGTGATCAGAACGCAGGCGTGCCAAACGGTCAAAACGGGCGTTTTAAGGGTGTGCATAATTAACAAAGCAGCGTCATCGACCACGTCACTTGGTTCTCTTTTAGCCTGAACTGCTCGCATGATTGCGGTAGGAAAATCCAACCACAAGCACTGCGAGCAGTTCATACGCCTTTCGATGTACTCGACTAATCTAATAAATAGCGGAGATGACGTAGGATGCGAGCGGCCAGGGGGCGTTTTTTACAAAATAGCGAGCGCATGTTTCGTTCACTCGTTCAGACATAGAGGCGTCAACAGACCGCAAAGAGAGAGCGCTCTATTTAAATATCCGGCCCCTTTTTCTGAACGAGCGAGCGCAAATAGCGTCCGGCTCTGAATCAGGCCCAGAGCTGCAATACTGGCACAGCCCTTCCCCTGGTGACAGCAGCGAGAGGCTACAATCATTATGGCAGTTTCATACGCATAGTACCAGCATTGGTGTATCTATAATGGATGAAGGGTGTAAGGTGCACACAGGCCCTTGGGCCCTGAGGGGCCTACACCGCACACCCTGAACCCATGTTTATTACGAACCGCTCCACATCTGCCGGAGCATCAGCACAAATGGCGCTGTGGGCGTTTTCCCGGAGATTTGAGCATGCACAGCAGAGAAGACTCCTGGAGTATGGCGCAGACGCCATGTTACTGGAGACCTGCTCATACGCAGTAGACCCTGCATTGGATTTTTGCTGTTACTGGAACTAGGTAAGAAACTCTCACTTCATATTTTTGGGATATTTTTGTTTGATAGACAATTAGACATTAAGCCGTCCACTGATCTTGCTCCAGATAAATACGTCCGGCTGCTACGGTTTTGTCTACAATCTTCTACAGCCCAGCCTGGCGAATGCCAGAGTAGCTAATGTCTCTTTTATATTTTAGTATTGCTCTTGGTTTTCATCCAGCACATAGATAACTCCCGCTGAGGTTCAACTTTTATTTTTCTATACATGAACAGCGGAATTACAGTTTATTTCCATGGCAAAAAAAAACAAAAAAGAAAATTAAATAAACTCCCTTCTGCCTTTCACACTTCAGTAGCCGCTCTCCCTAACTTTCATTTAGTTTGAGAATTTATTTCTTCAGTAAATTGCCAGGAGTGCCAAACCGGGCGTAATTTAGTGGCCGTAATTCATAAACCAACTAGTTTTTTGTGTGTGTGTGTGTACGCAACGTCTGCGTCAGTGCATTATGGATGATCCGCGGGCCAGGCCCGGGGTGGGGGCTCGTACTGACGCTGTAAATCTCCGGCCTCTCGGACGTAATTCATGCCGGTCGTTTCTCTTCCACTCCACTCGACAAGATTTTTAATTCTCTACAGATCATCTCCACAAATTGTTTCATTTACTGTGTAGTTGACAATAACAAAGGACGTGTAACAGATCACTAATCACTGCGGGGACATAAAGGCTTGTCCGCTCCTTAATTATGAAATGACTTATTGAACCTGCTTTTATTTCTTTCTTTTTTTTTTTATACTTTTCAGCTGTGACATTGTAGATCATTCTAGAAGGGTATTCTTAACTCTTCAATTGCTGCATGTTGCTGGGTTAAAGAACACTGTATATTCTATAGATTTACTGTGGCAGAGTGAATGACTTACCACATGCATTTGGAGGAGACACAGCTCTCAGGGCCGGCAGAGTGCAGGGCGGAGCCGCAGCCAGACAAGCCAAGCAGAGCAGCTGCGCTAATCCGCTTTATACAGTACAGGGAGCTGGACGCTGTTAGCATCACGGAAAGGAAAAACAAGGGTGTAATGCCAGCCAATAAGCATACAGTTGGTGTGGAGCTTGGCCTTTAAAAAAAGGTGCAGGTTCCTGTGGGCGGGGCATTCAAAGGCGGACCAGCTGGCCGATCTGATAGCCCATTGGACTGGGTTCATTTCGTCTCTTTGCACTTGATATTCCCATGTGCTCAGAATTGCAGTTCGCACAGCATTCTGTGTCGCAAAATCTGCGAGTGATGTCAGCGGCCAGAAATTGCTATGTCACTGCCGGGGGCCGGACCCATTTAAAATGACAGGGGTTGGAGAACGATGGCACGGTCGCATGGGATGTGAGCATGTCAGAGTGAACCCGTTTGGCTGTGGTCGCATCCCATGCAACCGCTCCAATCAAAGTGGTTTAAAACAAAGTTACGTGTCAATGTCACATTATGTGTTTTTAAGTGTATCTTTTTAAAAATGATGTATTAATCTTATTAATCCTATAGCGTCTACACATTATGCACAAATTACAGCAACGCACCACCTGGCGCAGTGGAGCTTACAGTCTGTATTGTTAACCACACAGACACATTAACATCCCAGAGGCGAATCCAAGTGGCAAGTTTGGGTGGTGGGGGACATGATGATGTACAGTAATTAGCTTCTAATTTCACTAGGGATGTGGGCAGGATGCGGGAGGGTGCACCTACAGAGAGAGCGGGGATGCGCCCGGGTTACTGGTGGGGGCATGGACAAATAGTGGAAACGTAGTCACACCTCCTACAAAAAAACACGCAAGGTGCCGCTGCGCGGGGGGTGTCGCCAGGGTCAGATGGGGGGGCGGGCAGTGTCTGCCCTACACACATCTTGCAGGTAGGGAGGCTGCTGCTCAGTGAAACTATCTTGCTATCAAAAGTGGAAATGTTGGGGGGGTTATGATACTCGATGTTAATCAGGGGTCACTGTCAACTTGTCAGCTATGACCTACGTAAAAATAAAATGAACATGCATAAGCCCTTTGTGCATCTTACAGTTAAGATGATAAAACCGTAAAAATGAAAATAAAATCTCATCTAGCAGAGCCGAGGGTGCAGTGATGGGAAAACTTGCATCCCATGCTTGAAACAAATGGATTAAACTCTAAATTGAGGTGCGTTTTTTTTATGTATGATATTGTTTTGTCTGTTTTTTTCCTCATTATTTTTTTCTTTCTCCTCACAATTCCCTTCACACCGAAAGTAAAATAAAAAAAATATCTAATTTTCCGCAGGTGGAATTTTACCACAGGTTTAAGTGCCTGTGACATTTGTTGAAGTTTGTGTAGAGCGCACAGTGGCGAGTTTGATAACGAGGAGGCGGTATAAAAAACAGGGAGATTTAACGAGAATGAAAGTGGTAGAGAAATGACAAATATAAGAAGAGAAGCAAAAACCACATAAAGAGAGAGAAAACGGGCCAGGCAGAAAATGTGTCAGTAAATAATTCCGTCGTCACAGATTCACCCTCCGAAGCGCCACAACAGCCAGAAACAGAGACGTAATCTCTCCGTAAACATTTCAATAAACATATTTCTTCCCGCTGACTGCAAAACGACAGATGATTTAATTGCTCTGCAGAAGATCAATGGCAGATAGGGGAATATAATTAGTCCCCTGTCAGGTTTAACTTGTTGTTTCTCTACAAGTATAAAGGGGCTCCGACTGTGCGCATCTTGGCTTTGACTGTTCAGCTTAATCGGCGCTTTTGTTAGTAATCCTGACATCTCCACTCAGCGGTCAGGACATACATGTTTGGGGGCATAACCTCTCCCCCGGCTCCTCGCATCACCAGGATAAGGAGTGCCGAGAGACACCGAGGGGCAAGGAGTTCAACTCTCTCTATTCCTCATTTTCCTGCCCTGCACAGGTAATTTGCTAATCCACCAAAAAGAGAAACGTAAAACACAAATGCACTTCCCAGCCCTTTTGTGGCCTAATGTGCCATTGGTTAGGGATGCCATCGATTGGTGTTGATTCCAAATCATCCATGTTTTTGTGGCGATGTCAGTGATTTTTCTATTTGATGGTGGCTTTGCGATGTACCCCACCATGGTATGGTGTGGGAGCAGTGGTCTTCTGATGATATTCTTTTTTTGTTTACGTCTCTGAGCTGCACGACTGCTGCTCAGCTGATTAGGTGCATGTTCGGGGGAGGCTGTCCACATTAGGCCCTCCCACTAGGAATAGACAACAGGCGTGGATTGCTCTGATTGGCTCTCCGAGAAAATGACAGTGGTAGACTTCAGCTCTGCCCCAGAGAGACTGAGGGGTCTATTTACTAAGCAGTGTTAGGAGACAGAGTGAAAAGTGATAAGAAAGTGATAAGGTGCCAGCCAATCAGCTCCCAACTGTCATTTTTCAAACACAGCCTGTGAGATGACAGTTGGGAGCTGATTGGCTGGCACCTTATCACTTTCTTATCACTTTTCACTCTGTCTCCTAACACTGCTTAGTAGACCCCTGAGTGCTGCCAGAAATATGAAAGTGTAACTTAACCCGGGACAAATCCTATAGAACTGGTTAAACATGCACAGAAGATGTTGACGTCAACTAAACAAAATGTACAGACAAGGGCTATTGCTGCCTTTTAGAGACGGCCATTCTCATTTCCTTTTTTGTGGCAATAAAATAAAACTTTGGGCCTGATTCAGAGCCGGTCGCTATTTGCGGTCGTTCGTTCAAAAAAAAGGGGTGGCTATTCAAATGAACCGTTCGCTCTTTGCTGTCTGTTCACGCCTCTAGGTCTGAACGAGCGAACAAAACTTGCGGTCGTTTTTTGGGAAACTACGCCCCCTGGCCGCTCGCATCCTACATCATGTCCACTATTTATTAGATTAATCGAGTACATCGACCAGGGTATGAACTGCTCGCTATTCTTGTGGTTTGTTTTTGCTACCACAATTTTGCGAGCAGTTCTGGCTATAAAATAACCCAGTGACGTGGTCAGTGACACTGCTGCATTAATTATGCACACCCATAAAACGCCCGTTTTGACCTTTAAGCACGCCTGCGATCGAATCTCCACTCCCCGTTATCAAGCACCTTCCCCTGTTACCACCCACATACGCCTCTTTCTGTCACTTAAATTATCAGGCATTCGCTATTTTGCGAGCACATGAATTTCGACCGCACTGACTGGTTCGCGCATGCGTATAACGATCCGTACGCATGCGCAGTTGGGCAAACATCGCTCGGAGCGAACGAGTGGCCGCTTACGAGCGGCTCTGAATCAGGCCCTTTGTGTGGTAATAAGATCAGATGTGCAGACGTGAATGTTGGGGGAGTCTGTCCTGCGTGGAATGTTCGGAACTTGTGTGTACAGGACACATGCAAGAAGGTGAGTTTTTTGTGGAGTCTCCTTGTATCTGCTGGGTCCCCATAGTAACAGAGGCGCACATGACCTTTGACCCAATTCGCTACTGCACATGTATGCCATTACCATGCGTCATCTTCTCCACGTTCCGGTCTGTAAGGACGTGCCCCTGAGTGTGTCCTCGGGGAGACTGTGCCAGGGACATACTGGTGGCACATACATATACAGCTGTATACTATACACCACTGTGTCACCACAGCTAGCCGCACTATATAATCCTCTGCCTGAAGTGCATGTACAGTATCTGCAGGTGAGTGATACAGACATCGCACGCCAGCTACATTAACCCGCTCCTGGCTGGATCTGTTCATACTAGAGATTTGCGCAGACCCCCGTGTTTTGGTTCAAAATCTTTCTCGTGTTTTGGTTTGGATCTGGATTTCTTTATAAATGAACAAAATCAGCTATAATTATGTAATGTGGATTTGTTGTGTTCATACAACATTATTAACATTAATAATATTCATTTCCAATCATTTCCATCACCTCATAATATTTTATTCATCAATATATTGGCCAAAGGCTGCAGCAAGTTAGCTGGCGACACTAAGCTACAGAGCAGTGTCACAAACACACGGCCGTTTCATGGAATATAGCACATCTAGGAGACACAGGCCCAGATTCAGCAAGGAACGCAAGTGAGAGAACGCATGCACTCGGACGATGTTTTTGCACCGCGCATGCGTATGAATCGCACTGCACATGCGTGAACTAGCCAGTGCGATCTGGTAAGGGAGCACAGACTACACGCAGCGTGTATGCAGACCCTTCCGATATTGATTCGCAGGAAGGGCCATTTGTGGGTGGTGACGGGGGGGTGGTCGGGTGAACGCAGGCGTGCCTTTGCATTGGGACGCCATTATAGGGGTGTGCATAATTAAGGTAGTGTGGCGGCATATGCAGCCAGATTACTCGATGCACGCAGGAAGCGGCCACAATCCTGCGCTAGGTTAGGTCATCCTCTATTTGGGTGCACTTGGGTCCGATGGTTCTCGATGTTACCGATGTTTGCGCTATCTTGCGTACTGATTGAGCATTGAGTAAAGGGAGATGGGCGGCACTATGTAGTGTTGGGCGTCTGCATCCTTGTGCTGCGGATGCCGCGCGTATGCATTGATTAGCATATACACACAGCGGCCGGTCCGTGCGATTTCTCACATGCGTCCCTTGCTGAATCAGGCCCATAGTGACACTGCAGTGGCAGACAGGATGGCAGTTTAATAAACTATACGACAATATAGGATGTTTTCACTAATCAATAACTAGATCAGAGGTGTGATGCCAGCACAGGTAAATGGAGGTGGAATACTTAGTGGAAGCCAGGTAAAACATTGATTGATTGATTACTAACAGTAAATGAAAATGCTTGAGCTATGTTAAGTGATGTGTGTCTGGATAAAAGAATATGGGCAGAAGCAGTCCTACAGTAAATGCAGTATACCTCAATAATCGAGCACTACAGTGGCGGTCAAAATTAAACACAAATGAAAGTGTGGTCCAGTAAAAATCCAAGCATCAATCATCTCCATGTCTTTGGGTATAAAAACTATGCCCATATCCCTAAAGAAAGGAGATTCACACTATATCCCAAGTCCATATCATGTATTATGCTTGGTTATTGTCAAAAAAGTAAAGGATACAGGGATCTATTTACTAAGCAGTGTTAGCAGACAAAGTGAAATACAATAAGGTACCAGCCAATCAGCTCCTAACTGCCATGTCACAGGCTGTGTTTGAAAAATGACAGTTGGGAGCTGATTGGCTGGTACCTTATCTTCTTTCACTTTGTCTCCTAACACTGCTTAGTAAATAGACCCCACAGATTGGGAGACACTGACAGCTAAAAACTCATAAAGCCATGAGGTGTATTCCTCCATGAGAGAGCTTCAATCAAAGACCAGCTAGATGTTATATTACAACACCACAAAAACTTGTTATGCTAGACATGCCGACGTGTGTCAGAAATTGTGACTACAGATACAATTGATCAATTACAGAGCAGGAGCTCTATGAGGACCAACAAAAAGCAAACCTAAAAGATACAGCAAGGAATTGTGTGAACCTCAAATTATACAAGCAGCAACTGGGAAGAATGAAAATCATGTGTCCATCAACTGAGGCCGAGATAGAGGAAATGAGGAGAGTTCCTTATCAAAGTGCCATTGAAAGTTTAATGTATGCTAGTGTTGGCACACGCCCAGACATCACACAGGCAGTCAGTCCTGTTAGGCAATTTGAAATCAATCTTGGAAGAGAACATTGGACTGCTATAAAACATATCTGGAGATACCTAAGGGGTACAAGCTTCTTGAAATTAAATGTAAAAAAAAAATGGAACTTTGGACCTACAAGCATTGTGTGATCCTGATTAGGGAACAGATGAAGATGATGAGCATTTTTATACTGGATAGCAGTTTTCTTTAATGGACGCAGTTGTCAGCTGGGCTAGCAGGAAACTGCCTACAATTATCTACTACTGAAGTGGAGTACATGGCACTCACAGAAACAGCCGCTCTGTCTCACTTCTGTTACATACTGAGCACTGCAGGAGTCGAGCCACTGCCATGACCTCTGAATTGGATCAGCATGTCTTCCCTGTCTCTCCTCCAGAGGAAGAGGACATGCCCATGAGCATCTTAATATACCGGAGACAGTGCGACTCAACATTGTCACTACAAGCCACGGCCTCGGGTGACAAGCCTGGTGTGACAAATGCTTTGACTGGGGGACACCTTGAAGCGGGTCCCACGGCTGCAGGATTACACCGCCGCTAGAAAGAATCTGGTGCTGGTTATGGCTAATACGGGGGATCCCTACTCATTTTGTCCCTTATATTTCCACAAAAGGACCAGATCACTGAGCCTACGTCTTTTTGCCCCTTATATTTTCACAACCAGAAGTGGCTCAAAACAGCCTGGTGCTTGTTGTGATTTTAGGGGGGACCCCACCTTATTTAAAAATTTTTTTTTAACTATTTACTAACTTTAATACATAGAAGTGTAACTCGCACCTTTAAATGAAAGTCACAATACAAGACTTACCTGCATTTTACTGGCATGCACTAGCATGCCAGTTACACTCACACCCTTAAACTCACACCCTATTACATCCCACCCCAAGTGTTAGATACTTTTGCAACTTTACTCTTTTTTTTTAGAAGTGGAGATGTTGCTCATAGCAACCGATCAGATTCTAGCTATTATCTTCTAGATAAGAGATGGCCAATAAGCAGCCCTCCAGCTGTTGTTAAAATACAAATCCCATCATGCATTGCAACATTTTAGTATGGCGAAATAGCAAAACTGGTGCAGGGCATGCTGGTATGTGTAGTTTTACAACATCTGGGGGTCCGTTTATTGCCCACCCCTATTCTAGATGGTGCTAGATAAATGTCAAATAGAATCTGATTGGTTGCTATGGGCAAGATCTCCACTTCTAAAAACCTGCACTTTAGTAACTATGGCCCTCATTCAGAGCCGCTCGTTAGCGGCAGTACGCTCGTTCCGAGCGATGTTTGCACATCTGCGCATGCGTACGGTTTTTAGTACGCATGCGCGAACCAGTCAGTGCGGCCGAAAATCGTTGGTACGCAATATAGCGAGTGCCTGCTATTTTGAGTGACAGAATGAGGCGTATGTGGGTGGTAACAGGGGAAGGTGCTTGAAAATGGGGAGTGGAGATCCGAACGCAGGCGTGCTTAAAGGTCAAAACGGGCGTTTTATGGGTGTGCATATTTAAAACAGCAGCGTCATTGACCACGTCACTGGGTTATTTTATAGCCAGAACTGCTCGCAAATTTGTGGTAGCAAACACCAACCACAAGAATAGCGAGCAGTTCATACGCTGGTCGATGTACTCGATTAATCTAATAAATAGCGGACATGACGTAGGATGCGAGCGGCCAGGGGGCGTTTTTAACAAATAAACGAGCGTATGTTTTGCTCGCTCGTTCAGACTTAGAGGTGTGAACAGACTGCAATGTGCGTACGGATCATTTGAATAGCCACCCCTTGTTTTTAAACGAGCGACCACAAATAGCGAACGGCTCTGAATGAGGGCCTATACCCCTTAGTCTCTTTGGGGTAGATCAAATGGCTGTTGGACATGTATCTTATTATCGCAAAACACTGTGGGCCTGATTCAGAGCTGGACGCTCTTTCAGAGCGCTCGCTCTGAATCAGTGCCCTCCCTCTCTTTATTTAGAGTGACCACCCAGAGCTATAGCGAGCAGCCATGATGATGGTCGCGATGGTCAAGATCATTGCGACCATCAGGCTTGCGACGAGACCCTTGTGGTAGGGTCTCGTTGCCGCAAGCCTTAGAGTGCTTTCGGCTCTACCAGAGCCGAAAGCACTCCCACTGACATCACTTGTGATGTCAGTGGGGCCGGCCCCAGACGGTAGGCGTTCCCATGGGAGGCGTTCCCATGGGAACGCCTCCGTCTGGGCAGCAACGCTCCCGGCACGCCCACCAAAGGGGGCGTGCTGTCACTCAACATCGAAAGCACGCCCCCTTTGTAGCGAGACCCATACCGACGGCTTGCCCGTCACTATGTGGGTCTCGCGCATGCGCACGATGGAGCCCCGCACTTGGCCAACATCAACTCATTTGCAAGTGCTCAGCGCTCGCGAGCGGGTCTGAATTAGGGGTGAGCGGGTTCGGATTTGTGAAATCCGAACCCCCCGAGCCCCCCCGATCAGGGGCCGATCCGAGTCAGGCTCGACTTTTCCCGCCTGACTCGGATCTGAGATCGAGGCAAAACGTCATCATCCCGCCTCCCGGGTCTCGCGGGTTTTGCATTCTATATAAGGTACCCGCGTAGCCGCCATTTTCTCACTCGGCTGTGGACAGTGAGGGCTGTGTAGTGTAGTGTAGTGTAGTGTAGTGTTGTGCTGTACTGTGCTGCTGTTGTCCATAGGGGCTGTGTCCACTCCTCCAAAGTCCATAGGGGCTGGCTGTGTTGTACTGTGCTGCTGTTGTCCATAGGGGCTGTGTCCACTCCTCCAAAGTCCATAGGGGCTGGCTGGACTGTGTTGGGCAGTCAGTTGTCCATAGGGGCTGTGTCCACTTCAAAGTCCTGTGCAGTGTCCCAGTCTTAAAGGTGTGCTGTAGTGTTGTCCAGGGGGTGCTCTGTCCATCAGGGGTGCTCCCCCCAAGTGCAAAAAAATAAATATTTTTTCTGTGTTTGTGAATTGTGTGCGCAGTAGCCGCACGTGCATCAACAAAGTAGTGCCAAGCGTGCGCCTGTGTCATAAGTAAAGGGCCAGCTGGCTTGACCATTAAAGGGTGCTGTAACCCCCAAAGTGCACTTCAAACAAAATAAAAAAATATTTTCTGTGTTTGTGAATTGTGTGCTCTGTGACTGCACATGCATCAACAAAGGAGCAGCGCCAAGCGTGCACCTGTGTCCCATAAGTAATGGGCCGGCTGCCTTGTCCGTTAAAGGGTGCTGTAACCCCCAAAGTGCACTCCAGTCCACACCAAAAAAAAAATTATTTTCTGTGTTTGTGAATTGTGTGCGCAGTAGCCGCACGTGCATCAACAAAGTAGTGCCAAGCGTGCGCCTGTGTCATAAGTAAAGGGCCAGCTGGCTTGACCGTTAAAGGGTGCTGTAACCCCCAAAGTACACTCCAAACCAAAAAAATATATATTTTCTGTGTTTGTGACTTGTGTGCACTGTGGCTGCACGTGCATCAACAAAGGAGCAGCGCCAAGCGTGCGCCTGTGTCCCATTAGTAAAGGGCCAGCTGGCTTGTCCGTTAAAGGGTGCTGAAACCCCCAAAGTACACTCCAAACAAAAAAAAAATATTTTCTATGTTTGTGAATTGCGTGCACTGTAGCCGCACGTGCATCAACAAAGTAGTGCCAAGCGTGGGCCTGTGTCATAAGTCAAGGGCCGGTTTGGACATCTGGTCCGGACTGAAGGACGTGCCAACAATTTCTGACAAGTCTACTGTCACTGCATATGATACTGTCCTCAAAGCAGCAGCGACAAGCATGCGTCTGTCTTTTAAAGGGTGGTGTAACCCTCAAAGTGCGCTCCACAAACAATAAAAAAATTCTTCTTTTTTTTCTGTCTTTGTGAGTTGTGTAGGCTGTAGCTGCACCTGCATCCTCAAAGCAGCAGCAACAAGCGTGCGTCTGTCTGTTAAAGGGTGGTGTAACCCTCAAAGTGCGCTCCACAAACAATAAAAAAATTCTTTTTTTTGTCTTTGTGAATTGTGTGGGCTGTAGCTGCACCTGCATCCTCAAAGCAGCAGCGACAAGCGTGCGCCTGTCTGTCAAAGGGTGGTGTAACCCCCAAAGTGCGCTCCAAAAAAAATAAAAAATTCTTCTTTTTTTCTGTCTTTGTGAAATGTGTGGGCTGTAGCCGCACCTCCATCCTCAAAGCAGCAGCAACAAGCGTGCATCTGTCTGTTAAAGGGTGGTGTAACCCCCAAAGTGCGCTCCAACCAAAATAAAATAATCTTTTTTTCTGTGTTTGTGTGTGAAATATATGCGCAGTAACCGCACCTGCATCCTCAAAGCAGCAGCGACAAGCGTGCGTCTGTCTGTTAAAGGATTACATCGGTGACAGTATCCAAGTAGGCATGTCAGACAGTCCGTACATGTACTGGCAGGAAAAAGAGTCAATTTGGAGGCCCCTGTACAAACTGGCTTTATTTTACCTGAGTTGCCCCCCCTCCAGTGTGTACTCCGAAAATGTGTTTAGTGCAGCCGGGAACCTTGTCAGCAAAAGGCGTAGGAGGTTGCTTCCAGAAAATGTGGAGAAGTTGATGTTCATAAAAATTAATTATCAACTCTTTCAGGTAGACCAGCCTCCAGAACGTACAGAGGGACCTGTGGTGGTGGATTCCAGCGGGGACGAGTTAATAGTCTGTAAGGATGAGGATGTACACAACAAGGACAATTCCATCTTGCACCTCTTTTTTTTCTTTGCATTATGTACTGTTTGGGGCCTAGTTTTTCAAACTGCCATCCTGTCTGCCACTGCAGTGCCACTCCTAGATGGGCCACGTGTTTGTGCCGCCCACTCGTGTCGCTTAGCATAGTCATCCAGCTACCTCGGTGCAATCTTTTGGACATAAAAACACTATTGTGAGGTGTGAGGTGTTCAGAATAGACTGGAAATGAATGGAAATTAAGGTTATTGAGGTTAATAATAGCATAGGAGCAGAAAAACCAACACGTTCTGTGATTTTAGCTGGTTTTATTCTTTTTTTTTTAAAAATACAGATCCAAAACACAAAACCCAGAACCCAAAACACGGAAGGGTGGTTTTGGCAAAACCAATCCAGATCCAAAACACGAAGAACGATCCAGATCCAAAACCAAAACACAAAAAGTGGCCGGTGCACACCCCTAGTCTGAATCAGGCCCTGTATCTGTATGTAAATTTCCTAAAGGATGATTTTGGTCGATCTGTTGATTTTCTGTCGATTTTGCAAATTGGAGATTTACTAAAGTCAAAGTATGGGATGCGGCAAGGGGAGAAATGTGGTCGAACCCCCAAAATGCGGGTTTGCGCATTTCTCATATGCATTAAGCACCGGAATGCGATGCACTAGGGGGCTTGGTTGCTGTGGGTAATGCCATCTCCTGATTGGTGTTACCTTACAGATCGGGAGAGTGCTGTGAGAGGGATCCAATCGGATTCCTGCCAGCACTCCTCATGGCGCGTGTGTTCAGAAGGACGCCAGAGGGGCTTCTGGGTCATAGACCTGAAAGTTCCTCCATCGCAAAGGGCCACTCTGCCCGAGAGAGCGGTTCTTTGCGGTGGTCATCATGCATCCCGCCCATTACCTTCTAAAAATCAACAAAAAAAAAAGACTTTCGACCAAAATTGACATTGGTCAAACATTGATATTTTTACATAGTCAACTATAGAAACACCAGCTTTACTAACGGTTGTTTTTAAAAATCGACCACAAAACTGACAAACCACCCAAACAATAGACCTGCCTGAGGAGGGTGAGTTTGGGAGCAGCGCTGTACAATCACTATGATCTGTGCAGTGCTTCCTAGTGTTAATGTAAATGAAAGTGTTAAAAAGTTTTTCTTTTAAATGCTTCCAGCACCAGGCTGAACCAGACAGGGTGGTAACGCCATAGCAGGGACACACACACTGTGTGGTCCACCTGCCATCATATTAACAAACCCCAAACTGGTCAGCCCTGGCAGGGTTGTCTTAACAGCATTGTGGGCCTTGGGCAAAGCAATGCACTGTGGCCCCTACCCACCCATTCACGGGAAAAAATGTCAATGGTCAATAAAATTAAACCCTCCTGCATGCCCATCAGACCTCCCACACATGCAGAGAGACTCTGTCTGACTGGTCTGAAGCCGGTGGATGAAATTAAACTGGGACTGAGGTGAGTATTCGTCACTGGGGGGATGGGGTGGGGGAGGTTAGAACAGAATACAGAGCACCCACCGCTGGCTTACAAAATATCACAAATTTACCAACTGGCTGCAGCTGCAGGGGGGCGGGTTGGCGGGCCCCTACAAGCTTTGGGCCCTTGGGCAACTGCCCAACAAGCCCAATGGAAGAGATGGCCCTGAGCCCAGGGCTGGAAATCCCCAGGAATTGGGGACTCCAAACATAAATAGGGGTCGCCCCTTCCAAGGATCTAGCAGCCCCCAGGGCTCATCCCCACTCCTGTGGAGGTGGAGGGTGTGGGGTAATATGTAAAAGATAGCATAAATATTGTTCTTTACAGTGGAACTATAAATCCCAGCAAGCCTTCCCTGGCATGCCGGCACTTGGAGATCCACAAGTGCCAGCATGCCTGGAGATTCTGGGCCTGCTGGTACCTGTAGTTCCACCGCAAAGAAAATATTACAAAAAACGGCAGGATACAAACGCCTCTTGATCACTGCAGTCTCGTTTCTGTGAGAAAAAATGGAGATGTCATCACAGGCTTTAATCCCTGGAGTGGATTATAAAACTATGACAGCAGCGCTTTGTACAAGTGTCCAAGCGATCAATAAAAACACTCTCCAATTAAAATACATTATATTTCAGCAGCCCCTGTGACACGCTGAGATATAAGTGGTTATGATCAGCTCTCCGAATTAAAGTGCTACAAGCTGCAATAAAAACGCTATAAAAACTAGAAAGCGATATTGCGAAAAGCTTCTGTGTGACACCCGGGTGTAAATTCTTACAAATATTAAATAATGATTTAGCTCCCCAACCTCTCCACCTTTTTTTGTATCGTTTAAGATGCTCGTTTGGTCATTTAAAAAAAATAAAAATTCTGCTCAGCACTTAAAAATGTGTTGGTGTTTTATATTTACATTAACACAATAATATAAGTGCTGCTTTTAATTGCTTTTTATAACACGTGGCACTTAATGGGGAGCTCTGCAGAGCTGTGAATTAAAAAAAAATAATGTGGCATAAATTTGGCAAAGTTTTAAATTTCCCAGAGCTCATTATATTGCAGCAATTTCTGCTTTTCATGTGAAAAACGGGAAAATACATTGAAACATGTATAATTAAATAAGCAGTGCTAATTGAAGCTCTTTCAGCCTAAAAGCCTTCAGTGGGAAGAGAGAATCTTTCCGAAGCTCCAGCACTTGGCACTTGAAAGCCACTTTTGGCAGAAATTAGATAAAAGGTATTTCTTTCGTCAGGACCTGTATCTGTACAGCCAACTACTGAGACAATGAGCTGCGAGAAGTGATCTGCGGCTCGTGCAGAGACTCTGTGACCGCAGACTGTGCCCGCCGGACGGGAAGACGCTTTCCATTCGTGGACAAAATGTTTCCAATACCTGTTATTAAAAATTGAATCGTTTCATACATTACCGTGATGGAAAACACATTATCATGTTATTGTTTCCAGATACAATGTAAGCGCCATCTGCAGAACTATTTCCGCCGTTATATATAAAATACGCTAATCAGGGGTGTTTTGTATGGAAGTAAAAAAACATAGGCCCTGATTCAGACCCGGACGCAAGTGGCCGTTCGTACGTTCGGCGTACGTGCCGAAATATGTTAATTTAAGCGCTCGCTCGTAATTTCGTACGCAGCTAAACTTCCTCCCCAAAGTCTCCCAACCCCTCCTCTAGCTAACGAGCGAGCCAAATAGCGAGCGTACATCCCCAATGTGGCTTGCACGGAACGCTCGCACAAGTACAAACCGGAAGTGGGCCTGTCAGATTTCGATTACCTGCTCGTTCATTCTGCCTACCTACTTCAATCGTATCATGCCAATCAATATATCAATTAGGTTAATTGCTCTTCACATGTGTTCAAAACCTTTTTTTTTCATTTTCACTAAACTTTACTCTTGTCCGTGTTTTTGTTTACCCGCAGAATACGTACGGTTTAAACAATGGTTTTCTTTATCCAAAATACATGTTTGATCCAATTATCAAATTGTTTTCCGTGTTTTTACCCGCGCATATTTTACTTGTTTCATTTCTTTATTTAAATTAGTTTTCGCATGTCACTGCATCAAGCCTATCATAACTCACAATAGATTTTTTGGCCTGTAGAACACATGACTCATACACTAACCAATAGAATGGTTCCTGTTAATTTACCAACTACATTAGCCAATCAAAATTATTTTCTGGTCTTTATTAAAACTGTTTTATAAAAAATACACCATTGCCATCATGAGAGCCTCTGCATTCACCAGGCGGGATCTTATTGTCCTGACAGAGGTGATGGACTGGCGTATCACCAGCCAGCCTCCCCCCATCAGCAATAGGGAGAAGCGTTCCGCCTATGCGGAGGTTCGCCGCCGCCTGCGTTCCTTCGGCTCACGCCGACAGATCGGCCAGCTGGAACGCAGGTGGTCCGACCTTCAACGGCGGACGCCCCGCTTTCTGGCATGTTTTCGCCAGCGTATAGCGGAAAGTAAGTTATGTTTTGTTTTCATGTTTTTATTTGCGGCCCTATCTGCGTGTGCATGTTTTCTTGCTTGGCCTGTTTCTTTTTTTCACACATATCTGCGTGTGCATGTTATCTTGTTTGGCCTGTTTCTTTTTTTAAAACATATCTGCATGTGCATGTTTTCTTGCTTGGCCTGTTTCTTTATTTCACACATATCTGCGTGTGCATGTTATCTTGTTTGGCCTGTTTCTTTTTTCAAAACATATCTGCGTGTGCATGTTTTCCTTTTTGTTCGTTAACCAATTAGCGTTTAGAAAGGTGAATTTAAAAACTAACCTCAATTTGTTATCCATCATTTAGGGGCCGAGCGAAGACTACGGCGTCATCGCCTGCGAAGACGTCGCCCTCGTCCCCTCTCCCCAACTCCTAGCCAAACCTCCTCTCCCCAAACTTCCCAAAATTCCCCCTCCACCCCAGCCTGCCTAGGCCCTGACGCCCCTCCCTCTTGGAGAATTCCCATCCCTCCAAATTCCCCCTCCCCTCAACCCACCCCTCTCATGACCACCCCATCACCACTGTCCGAAATAACCCCGCCGACCTCCGAAGTCAATTGTCCCACCTCCGAGGAGGACGGTGGTGTGGTTCCTGGTCCAGGCATCATAATGAACGGTATGTTTCCCTTTTAACCATTTTTTTTTTTTAATGTGTTGATGTAATCCTTTGTCTGTGCCTTTTCCATTTTTTAGGATTTTAAAAGGTTGGTTATATATATCTTTGTCTAAAAATTTCTCAGATGTTTTCCCCATACACATATCACACATGTCCAAACACTCATACTTGTATCTCTTGTTTACGGTAGCAAGAATGCTTTTTTTTTTTTTTAGGGGGTTTTTTTTTTTTTTTTTGAAAAATGAAATGGTTTTTTTTAGGTTTTTTTTAAACAATTGTCACTTTTTGCTAAGTCGATTTTGCTTTTGAAGTTGTTTAGAATCATAAATTAAGGATTCATTTTAGTAAGCACCACAATTTTATAACCTACAGAGGACCAGAGGCGGTTGGCGGAGCTAGCCGGGTGTGTCCAGATGTTGAGGGGGCATGTTATCGGCCTGCTGGTGGTCCTGGATAAAATTACGGGGATCCTGCGCCACTAATTTTTTTTTTATTTTTTTGTTTGCAACATATTTTAAACCAATAAACATTTAAATTTTGAATACAGTCTCATTCCTTGTCTGTAAATCTTAGATTGTTTAAACTTACATAAGTAGACTATTGCAGCAAGTATTTGAAAGTAATGTAACTAAGATTGTGTAAAGCTGATTTTTTTAAGCAGGCACATGAAACACCTAACACTAACAATAGGTTTGGAGAGTTACCAGCATTTGTGTTTTTACATTTTTGTTGTGTTCGGTATATATTATTTTAAACCTGCTTAGGCCGAGATTATAAAACATACTGATTCTACATAATACCTTTTGGTGTTGGTTTTAACCCACAAAGCATAGTAAAATACTGAGAAATTTTGCACATTACAGGATTAGCCATTAAGCAACTTTTCCTTGGGTGAACCAGCTTACACTTGCTTGTAATGTCGAAAAGAAATGATGTTTTTAAAATAAGCGAAAATTTATTAAACATAAATAAAAAACACAAAGTGTTGGGTCACAATCAATACACACAGTGATAACAAACTCAAAAATCCAGCCTACACCATAATAAAAAAGGAAAAAAACAATCAAGAACTGGTTGACGAATTAGCATGCCAACATGATTCCACAAATGTGGCGTTGCAAAATTGGGTCCAGAAGATATATCCAATGTGGCCATATGAAGTAATTTTTTGGGAGCAGGAAGTAGTCATCGTTTCATTCCAAAATATTATGAAATAAAACACAAGATGGGAAATAAAAAAACGATTAATTTGTTTTAAAAATAATTACCTTTCTACATTGTGTCAAATAACTTATTTTGTGTCAAAAATTACCTAAAGAATCTGGCCACCACATCATCGCGTATGGCCCCCCACATACTGACCTCCGACCAACCTCGGGGGGACCATCCTCAGGCAAGGCATCCTTTGGCTGCATTGAGACACCACTCCTTATGGCGATGTTGTGAAATATCCCACACAGGACCACAATTATCGAAACCATATCCGGCAAATACATGAGCTCGCCACCAGAGCGGTGGAGGCATCTGAATCGGCCTTTTAAAAGGCCGATACAGTGCTCCACCACTTGCCTGGTGGCTGTAAGTGCGGAATTAAAATCACTTTGTGGGCCTGGTGTGGGAGCCAAATAAGGAGTGAGCAGCCAGGGCGTGCAAGGGTAGCCACTGTCTCCTGTGAAAAAGAAGTGACAACATCAGGATCACTGTGTATCAAGCTTTGCATTGGTATCTACTAAAGGTCTCCACTTACCCAGAAGCCACGCATCACCAGCTTGTAGGTTGTTTCATTTTTGCCAAATCCCTGATTGCCGGATGACAAATGAGTCATGTGCACTCCCGGGTAATTTTGCATTCAGGGACAGGATCTGGAGGGAGGCATCACATACCACCATTACATTCAGTGAGTGATAGTGTTTTTGGTTCCGAAAAATGGCCTCCAGCCATGCTGGAGGCTGAAGTGGTATGTGAGTACCATCCGCAACCCCTATGATGTGTGGGAAGCCAGCTATTTGGTAAAAATTGGCCTTGGCCACACTAAGGGAACCCATATCCAAAGGCATTTTAATAAAATGATGGAGGTGCTTGAAAAGGGCCTCCATCACTGCCCTCAGGATCCTTGAAAAGGAGGATTGGGATATTCCCGCAACTATTCCCACCATGGTTTGAAAGGATCCTGAGGCACAGAAATGTAACACCGCCATAAATTGCGTAAGTGGTGGTATTGCTGTAGGACTGTCAATTTGCCGCTCAAGATCACTCTCTATTAATGAGAGAGTGTCTATGATGATTTGGGGCGGAAGACGGTAGCGCCTTAACACCTCATCATCGGGCATTCCAAAAAGGGTGACACGTGTTCTATATATCTGGGGCCTTGCACGCCTACGATGCCTACGCCTGGGACGAGATTGAGGTTGGTCGGCTTCCGGCAGCATGGCCACAATAATAATACGACCAACATCAACCTGAAATGGTAAGAATTGTAGTTAAGGTATATTGCCCCAGTCTTAAAAATACTTATCTTTACGATACAATCCAAAGATGCTTACATGCCGGGGTATTGTCATTATTTCCAAAACCTACATTTCAAAAGACCATAAAAAGTTAAGATTTTGGGGTGTCCATTTTGTAAGCTTGATTTTTGAAAAGGCACAAAAATAAAGGGGGTAAACACACATTTCTACAAATAGCAAACCGACATTGCGACGACTTCCACAATTTGGCACCAAAAAAACAACCCAGATTGTGAACGCTAAATAGTTCGCATTTTAACAAGGGGAATCAAGCCTACAAAAGTGCGCTAAATGGTTTGCAGTTTTACAAGGGGAATCAAGCCTACAAAAGTGCGCTAAATAGTTTGCAGTTTTACAAGGGGAATCAAGCCTACAAAACTGCGCTAAATAGTTTGCAGTTTTACAAGGGGAATAAAGCCTACAAAAGTGCTCTAAATAGTTTGCAGTTTTACAAGGGGAATCAAGCCTACAAAAGTGCGCTAAACAGTTCGCAGTTTTACAAGGGGAATAAAGCCTACAAAAGTGCGCTAAACAGTTCGCAGTTTTACAAGGGGAATCAAGCCTACAAAAGTGCGCTAAATAGTTTGCAGTTTTACAAGGGGAATCAAGCCTACAAAAGTGCGCTAAATAGTTTGCAGTTTTACAAGGGGAATCAAGCCTACAAAAGTGTGCTAAATAGTTCGCAGTTTTACAAGGGGAATCAAGCCTACAAAAGTGCGCTAAATAGTTAGCATTTTTCACATCCCCAAAAACCCGGAAGAAAACCGTAATGACCCCAAAAGATGCGAAAAACAAGACATGAACATTTAACAAACAAGTTAAAATCAAAACTTACCAATACACGATAAAGAAGTCACAGAACAAAAAGGTCGTTGGGGCACAGCCAAAAAAACCTACAAACAAAATTAAACAATAAAAATTATTTTTGGGCCAAAACCAAACAAAAAGGAGAGCCATATTTTACAAAAGGATGACGGGAAAAAACTTACACAAAAAATACACCACAACTAAAAGAACCACACCAAAAAATGCGAACGGAAAGTTAAACACAAAAAAAACGCCTCTAACACAATCCAAAAAACCTCCAAACACAACTCCCGCCAACAATCCACTCCGACCAACGTAACCTCCAACAAACAACACCCGCCACCTCGACTCGAGTCGCCCAAAGCCATAAATAGTGTTTTTTTTCCCGCTCAAATTAAGGACGGATCATAAGAACGCACAATCAATGATGCGGCCGAATAATAAGGACGCATGTATAAATACGTCACGGAAAAAAAAAAACGGTCTGGTGTAGTACAAGTTTTGGCATGAAAAATGGCTACAGACCAGCCAAACAATGGGCAAGAGGCGGTAATGGTAAGTATTTCTCACATTTCTAATCAAGGCTTAGTTTGAACCAGAATATAGTGAAAGATTGACATCTAAATTCAAACTAATTTAATGTAAATAGGTGTTGAGGATGACATGGAAGAGGCTGCTGGGCCCAGTATTCCGGCCAAAGCTGGTAAAAAGAAAAGGCAGCCACAATTCACAAGAAAGGAGATGGAGGTTTTGGTTCAGAAGTGTGTGGACATCCTGCCACAGGCAGACAGGAATATGGGTGTAAGCCAGAAGTGGAGAATGTGGGAGGAGATAGCCAGTGCTGTCAATAGGGTGGGTGATTATGTCCGTCTAGCCCGGGATGTCAAACGCCGGTAAGTAAAAACTTGACCAAAAAAAAAAAGCGTCAAATAATGCAGGAATAATGCCGACTTTTTCACCCACAGATGGCAAGACTTCAAATATCGCCTGAAGCAAAAAATGGCTGACAGGGCTAGGCATGCAAGGGGGACAGGTGGGGGTCCCACCCCTGTGTCATTGGAGTTTAATGATTTGGAAGAGCTGGCACAGGGGTGTGTGCACGATGTGGAGGTATTTGGCGTGTCCAACATGGATACGGACATGCCAGACTTTGCGGCTCCTCATGTTGTCCCAGGTAAATGTTGTGATGTAACCAACTCTGAAATGTTATTGTGACAATATGTAGATTGTAATGTTCCTCTTTTCTCTTTTTTCTCACAGAGGCACAGGCGGATGAGTCTGCTCCAGAGGGGAGCCTTGGCCACAGAATTTCTGCTGGCTCTGCAGGGGAGGAACCAGTACATCCGGCTGAGGACCCTGCAGAAGCCAGTCCTGGGCAATCCCCCTCGCAGGCAGTGGCACTCCTCACAGAACTCAATTTTAAATTGGATTACCATACGGAGATTCTGCAGAGGATGGACGCCAGTCTGCTACGGGTGGCTGAGGCCCTGGAGCAAAATGCTGCGGCCAACGTGACCATTGGTCAGGCCCTGGCTGAAAATACCAAGGCCAACATCAGAATCGCCAATGCCCTGGAGCAGCTCGTTCGCCAGCACATGGTGGAGCCGACCTCCCTTCCTGCCGGAACATCTGGATCCTCCACCTCTGGCACAACAACAGCCATTCCTCCAAATGTGCCTAGCCCTGTGCCTAGTCCAGAGGCCACAACATCTGCCTCTGGACAGGCCAGCCAGAGGACATCCCGGACCCGGCCTGGCACCCACCCTACCCCAGCCAAACGGGGAAAGAAACGATGACAGCACTGGCTACTTTTCCCACACTTCTTCTGTGCTTGCCCCATATTCCTTAAGGGCCAAAACTTCCCTCTCCTTTCTTGTGAATTGTTTTTAATTTGTTTTGTTTTTTGGCCCAAAATTGGCTTTTTTTTAAAGACAAATGTAAAAAATATTAGTGGGTAACAATGACCCCAAACTTTTAAGGCAAAATGCACATGATTTGTTCAAAAATGTGTTGAGTAAATAAAAAAATAAAAAAATGTTCTCAACTGTATTGTGACATTATTTTAAAAATGGTTTAGAGTTAATCCTGTACCACAAGGCAAAAACGAAATCTTACTTTTAAAAAAAGCCTTTAAAAAAAAGGGTTAAAAAAAATGTTTTTTTAAGGAACACTTTGTTAAAAAAAAACCAAAATCTCCAGGCCAATGCAAAAGGTTACAATACACACAAACATGATGACAATATTGTTACAATATCACAAAACCCTAACAAAATTGTAAAAAACATACCTTCAAAAATACGCTAATTGATTGTGTAATCCTGAAATTAGCAGCTGAGATTTTCAGCTACGTACGGTTTTGTGCTAACCCCCCCCCCAAAAAAAAAAACACATTACAAGCTGGTTTTCAATCCAAAGTTGATTGTTTTTCTGACAAGCCGTGATAAATTCGATGAAACATCGAGTAGGCCCGGACCAGAGGACAAGGCCATCGCCATAGTGGTCGAGTAATCCAGACCCCAAGCTGTGCGAGTAGTTTGAACGGAAAGAGGATCATCCAGTGATGTATGACTTGGTACGAACACATTTGACGTTCGCATGAGCTAATTTATGTACGCCCAAAAAACGCCTCGCCACACCTGCGTTTTCCCATCTCCACCCCCGTCAACGCCCAAAAACGGCCTGTTCTGTCAATCACATTTGACATGTCACTTCCTGTTCGCAATTTGCCGAACGAGTGAAAAAAAGCTCGCAAACTGCCGTACGCACATGCGCAGTGTTACACCGACGCATGCGCGGTTTCTCAACATCGGAACGCAACGAGCGTACTGCTGCTAACGAGCGGCTCTGAATGAGGGCCAGTGACCATGGAATGTAAACATTGAAGTATGACTTCCACTTTACGTTCATAGTACAGTACATAGCAATGTATTTAATAAATATCTCTATCATTCTAAAAAGAGATTGAGAATTTCAAGTAGCACTGCGGCCATCCAGAGATCGCGCCATGCAATTGTCTATAAATACAGAAAAATAAAAAGACTGCGTGCCTGTAATACTGTAGACAAGCAAGTAACGCTGTGCAATATATATACAGTATGTACAGTATATATATTAGAAATGTGCGCCCATCCTTTGTAATGCCAGATCAGTAAGAAACAAGACTGCTACAATTGCTGACCATATTGAATCTTCAGATCTAACCTGTATTACAGAGACTTGGCCTAGACGAAAGTGATGCAGCGCTTATCTTGGAAGCCGCAGTCCTTACAAATGACTCTGTCATCCATAACTCAAGACTGAACCACAGGAGAGGTGGAGGTGCCATCTGCTTTAAAATAGCACTTTAACATTAGGGTCCTCCCAAGACTATTACTCGCTGATACATCTGAGTCTAGATTTTAAGATGGGTACGCGCTACACGATATTGTTAACGATTTGGCCAACTCCGATGCATTGGAATGACAAATTGTTAATATCGCGCAGTGTGTATGTACTACATCGTGCAGTGCGCGCTCCCATTGGGTCATCAGCCTTATTGCCTGATCTTTTGTACATGCAGTAAAATCAGGCGATGCGGCTGGCGATCCCACGCAGCGATATGCGGCAGGGGCCGGCATATCAGGTGGTCGGGCAATGGATCGCCCAGTGTGTACGGGCCGCCCAATAGGTCGGCCTGATGGCTGCTGGGTCATGTGTCGCATCGCTGGGTACACGTTGTTTAGCGTTCAGCTTTAGAGTACTTCTCATTTACCACCCCCCAATAGATGGAAAGATATTTCTATAATAAGTTGCAGCTATTGTCGCCGGACTAGTTCTGGTCATCTAAGATGGCTCATCCTTGGTGATTTCAATGCATGGGTTGATGAAAAGCTCTCACACCTTGGGAAAGACCTGCTGTGGACAGTGAATGCTTTGGGTCTCACACAAGTCATTCCTTCTGTTACATATTAAAGTGGTGACACTATTGATCTTGTTACCAGATTGGTTCAGAAGACTCTGAGCTAAAAATAAACTCAATTACATGATCAGACCACCAGTCAATTCGGTTCTCAGTCACAACCCCTCAAAATAGAACTTCTTACCATGGAGTTGACCAGGTATCGTCCAAGGAGGGGTATGACCTCCCAGGCTCTTGCAGCATTCTGGATATATCTGCAGTATTGGATGCCTGTGAAGATACTTGTTCCTTTGTCAATTAGTATAATAGGGTTGTGATGGCTACAATGGATATTATTGACTCTGTGCATATACAACCCCACATACCACACCGGTAAGCTCCTTGGTTTGACAATAATATTAGAGAACTCATATGAAAAGGGGTCGTAGACTTGAAAGACAATGGAGTTTCTGTCAAGTAGCAAACAATAGGCCAATTAAACTTTTCCGTACAATGGAGAGGCTTTGCAAAAAGCATGCCTACAGCCTGATGTAATCCCTCTCCCATTCGAGATGCAATGAGTTTGCAAACTGCTTTACAGATAAAGTATCCTCCATATAGGCTGGAATCCCCACTGTGCCATCAAAGGGGTGCCAAGTTTCGGAGCCTGCCAATGTAAGCCATCTGTCTTCATGGACCAGCGTTGACCTAATGGATGTAGAAGACATTGCTGAAATCACCCGAAAGCTGTGTCCCTCTCCTGTGATCTGGACCCTGTCTCAACCAAGCTTCTAATGGGGTGTAAGGACATAGGGTCTGATTCATTACGGATTGCAACTGCGAATGCAATAGCGATTACGCACGCAGTTCAACTGCGATAGTATGCTAATCCATTGTGATGGCTATGCTGCCGCTGCACTACATAAGGACACCCACTTTACCTTACACACATTCATAATGTTTAGCAAGACTGAGAAACCATCGGTAACAGTGAGTACCATCGCAGCCTCATGCACACTTACACAGGCAGTGACCTTACTCAGGAATTACTAACCTCATCACATGCTATGAGGCCTCAGGCTGCGTAGGGCATCGCAGTGGCTAATTTATGCATGCCCCTGCAACAGCGTTGAAACGCACTGGCACGCCTGCATTTCGCCGACCAACCCTCCGTCACCACCCACAAATGGCACTTCCTGTCAATCGCTCTACGATGGGTCTGCGTAGTCACTGCAGGCAATCCTGATCGTAGTGGCTGGTCTGCGCACTCACACTGCAACATTCGTCCGATTGCGTGCGTATTAGCAACTGCGATCCTCGCTGAATCAGGCCCGTTATTGGCCCTGTATTTGCAAAAATAGTTCCATGCTCTTTGCAGACAGGCATATTCCTAAGCCACTAACGTAGGCAATTGTTAGACCACTCCATAAAACCTAATTAGATCCTGACTGTATGACCAATTACAGACCGGTATCACACCTTCCTTTTCTGCTGCATGCAGTCCCTGTCCCCATCGATGCCGCTGCTGCATGTTCCAGCCAGTCCCTTAATGCAGCGGCATCACGGACTCCACACCGCGCAGCAATCCCCATCCTCTAGCAGGTACTGCACATACGCAGCTTCATTACAGCCGGCGGGAGACAGCGCTGCAGGAGAAAGGTATCTAACTTTTTGAAAAGCTGCCTCTCCGCAAAAAGAGCAGCTTTCCGGTAGTGATACTTTTCTATAGGATAAATGACGAATGGGTATAATTTATACAATGACCTCGAAGCGAGTTCTAAACTAATTTATCACAATATTTTCAGAAAGTGCTAAAATGGCTGCAGTTTGGCTAAATATGCGTCTATTTCAGCCAGAACTAAAATTCTTTTCATTTTTCAGCTATAACCATGAACTGTAAAATACTCCGCCACATGTATTTGGTGGAAAGCTTTTCTGCTGTATAAGTGTCTCTCTTTGGTTCAAGATCTTTATAAATTATAAATTAAAGCAGTATATACTGACAAATGTTTTTGCAGATTTTTTAAATGTGTGGCTTATCCCTGGCTGGTCCTGACCCGTAACATACTTACTTTATATTGGTGTCACCTGGGAGAACCTGGGTGAGGAGGTCCAGGTCCCGGACCACCCCCCTCCACACACACACACACACACACCCATACTGTGATGGAATCAGTATGATTTACCTCCGGCCGTATGGCCAGCGGTTCAAATCCCAACAGGGGAAGCCCAGCAGTGAAGATCCCAACAGGTAAGTATTTTTTCTATTTACTAACCTAACCTCCACCCCCTAATTCTAACCCTCCCTTAGGAGGTGCCTAACCTAACCTGCCTAAGTGCCTAACCCTAACCCCCCTCTAAGTGCCTAAACCTAAACCCCCTTCCCCGCAGCCTAACCCTAAGTGTCCCGGGGGGGTGCCTAACCCCCCCAAGGCCTAACCCTAACCCCCCTCTATGCACCTAAACCTAACCCCCCCCCTTCCCCGCAGCCTAACCCTAAGTATCCCGGGGGGTGCCTAACCCTAACCTCCCCCTGGGGGTGTCTAACCCTAACCCCCCTTCCCCTAACCTAACCATAAGTCCCCCTCTGGAACCTCTAACCTATTCCCCCCGTGGCTGTCCGCGTCCGGCGCCCAGTTTACCTTCGATTGGTAAGCTGGGTGCCAGGCTCCCGGCATAGGTCTAATGACAGGTGTCGAGATTTCGACGCCGGTCATTAGACACTTACCGGGATTAGACAGTCGGGATGCAGACGGTCGGCATTTAGAACGTCGGCATCCCGACTGCATCCCACTGTAATGCCATGATTTAGGGCATTGTGCTGTCTGTGAGCAGGGTCATAATGATGAGACTCACAGCCAATCCCATGATCACAGCCCCACCCACCCACTTTATTGGAGAAGTATGTAGGTTGTGGGAGGATTGTCTTCTCTCCAGAGAGAATTACCCCAAATTCCAGGAGTCAAGAGGGCCTATTCATCACTGGTAAATGGTCCGGTAACCATGAGGAAAAGCTAGTTTCCACATATTTTAGTTACTGGGCCATTCATCATCAGGGGTCCCAAATGAATCACCTGATATTCAGCAAACTCCGAAAACTGAAAGTTTATGGAGTATGCTTGTGATCTGAGTTTTGCTTCTCAGATCCCTGCTCCTTCCTATGGGAAGAAGTTCCGGGGATGCGAAGAGGGATCCCAGCAGATCCCTCCGCCACCTCCTCACTACCTCCCCGATGGCTGTGCACATGCGTGACTGCGTAGCCGTGCCAACGGGGAGGAGGTAAGTAACGCAGCTACTTCTGTAGCTGCGATACTAACTGCGGGGACAGCTGCTTTTCGGAGCAGCTGTCCCCGCACCGGAGCAATGATTAATTGCTCCGGTGCAAAGTTTCCCCCTCTGCGAGTTGGATACTTAAGTATCCCTCGCAGCGAGATGATAACATAATCATTGGGGGCCATACGGCCTCCGATGATGAACAGACCCCTAGGAGAGTAAGCAAGTAGGTCCCATACATGAACGCAGATCTATCCACTGTCCTATACGAAGGGGTGAAAATGTGGCATCATTTTGTGCAGAGGCCAGATCACAAAGGTGTGACATCCAGGCTGTACAAACCCTGTTTTTCTTATTTGCAGACTGGCACTAGGACCTTTGTTTGTCCAGAATTTTCAGGGCTAGGAGTAGCACTCAGGGCCTGATTCAGAGCCGGACGCTATTTGCCTCGCTCGTTCAGAAAAAGGGGCCGGCTATTTAAATTGAGCGCTCGCTCTTTGCAGTCTGTTGACGCCTCTATGTCTGAGCGAGCGAACGAAACATTGCGCTCGCTCTTTTGTAAAGACGCCCCCTGGCCGCTCGCATCCTACGTCATCTCCGCTATTTATTAGATTAATAGAGTACATCGAAAGGCGTCTGAACTGCTCGCAGTGCTTGTGGTTTGATTTTCCTACCGCAATCATGCGAACAGTTCAAGCTAAGAGACAACCAAGTGACGTGGCCGATGACACTGCTTTGATAATTATGCACACCCTTAAAACGCCCGTTTTGACCGTTTGGCACGCCTGCGTTAGGATCACCACTCCCCGTTTTCAAGCACCTTCCCCTGTTACCACCCACAAATGCCTCATCCTGTCACTCAAATTAGCAGGCACTCGCTATTTTGCGAGCGCTCGATTTCCGACCGCACTGACTGGTTGGCGCATGCGCATTACGACCCATATGCATGCGCAGATGTGCAAACATCGCTCGGAGCGAACGAGCGGCCGCTTACGAGCGGCTCTGAATCAGGCCCTCAGTTCACTCTGCGGTGTGGTTGGGGTAGGACTGGGGACACTTAAAGTCAAATTCCACTGGAGAGAAGTACAAAATTTTGCTGCTGAATGCATATTGAGATGAAAACTTTGCTGAGCAGTGTTTGGAAAAGAGCAACTTCACACAACCGCAACATCCCTGGGCCCCGGGGAGGCCTATACAGTGTCTTAATATAAATATAAACCCAAAACAAGTTTCAGATAGGACACCAAGTAGAGATGACACCATCCAGAAAGGAAGTTGCTGAGCGTACCCCAGCCTTATAAAGCCCACATATAGCCACTCCCACGAGCTCACACATGGTCAGGAACCAACCAACCAAATAAACCCCCCAAACTACTCTACCTAGCAACAGATGACCAAATTTCAACTAATAACAAAAAACTAAGGAATTTTACATATCCTTAAGCTTATGCAGCTCTTGTCTCATCCAGCTACTGTACAGCGCCTTGAACTCATTTTATTCCACTAGCTCTGTATATAAAGTAGAGATGTGCACCGACACCAGTGTTTTGGTTTTGGATCTGGATTAACTTTCATGGTTTGGTTTCGGCTCTGGTTTTGCAAAACCAGCTTTACGTGTGTTGGTTTTGGATATGTATTTTTTTGTTTAAATGATAAAAACACCTTAAATCACATAATTTGGGCACGTTTTTGTTCTTACAATATTAGCAGTGGTCAAAGTGGGAATTTTGTAATGGGGATATGGAAAGTCTAAGGTTGTATTTATGTGCACACCAGGAGTGCGCATCGGAAAAAGGGGTGTGCCCACTCAAAAGAGGGTGCGTCCTTAAGACACAACAGCATGCAGTGAGGTCACATTGGCTGGGGAGGCACACATGGAGTGCTGGGAGCCTGTCTCATCCCCTACTCACTGTAACTCTCCCTTCACTACACTAAGCTTCAGTATCCAATGATTCTCCTACCTACATCACTGTGTCTTCTCTTGCTGCTGCTGTCAGCTCTGATTTCTAAACACTGCAGTGCACTTCCTGGTCACATGGCACATCCAAGGTGTCCATCAGTGCTCAAGGCACGACCCCCCATACTCAGAAAGATGCCTCTATTGGCTCTCTTTCTTTTCAGCTTACTGCCCGTTGTGTGGCCCCACCCCCAGCTCTGCAAGCAGTGTCTGACTATACAGAAGGGAGGCTGAGCTGGTGAGTGCTCACTATAAAAATAATTACAATAAACAATTGTTTATATTATTCTAATCAGTTTTAAATCAAATCTCACGAGTACAAAAGGGGAGGCTCTGCCTGCATGTCCCTGTTAAGATGTGCTCCCTGTTCATTAGTGTAGTGTACCACAACGTACAAGAATGCCATTAAGTACTAGTGCCCCTTTTATTATGACACACAGTAATGCCCCTTATACACATTATGCCACGCACAGTAATGCCCCTTATACACATTGTGCCACACACAGTAATGTCCCTTACACATAATGCCAGACACAGTAATGCCCCTTATACACATTATGCCACGCACAGTAATGCCCCTCATACACATTATGCCACACACAGTAATGCCCCATACACATTATGCCACACACAGTAATGCCCTTAACAAGTGATGCCACAGAGTAATGCTCTTTACAAAATTTGTAGTATAAATGATGCCACCCAGTATTAATGCCCCTTATACATTATGCCACATAACAATGCTCATTATAATAACAGTATGCCCCAAAGTAAATTTGATTTTCAACACTGTGGCCTCAGATCTCTAAGCAGGTCTACACAATTTCCAGTCACATCTCCAGGGATTCCCCCGTCCGGCACTCCACTAACAGCGTTTACCTCCGGGTACTATCGCTTTCACTCTCTGCTCACAGCCACGACCCTAAAAGCTCCAGCAGGCTCAGTGTCAATCATCTGCATTTCAACCTTTTAACCCTGTCGACCTAATAACCCTGTCAAACTACTGACTGTCGATCTTATGGTTTCGGCCCATTGACTGTCGACCATTTTACTGTAGACCTATAAATCAACACCTATAAAAAGGTATCATATCACATACCTTATACTGCATGCACATAACTATGCCACCCCACACACACCTTATTACACACTGTCACCACACACACACAATCACATCTCACACTACAACACATTACACACTACATCTCACACTGTACCTCATTACACACTATCATATCTCACACTACACCTGATTACACACTATACCTCCTTACACACTATCACATCTCACACTGCACCTCATTACACATTATCACATCTCACACTACACCTCATTACACATTATCACATCTCACAATACACCTTATTACACACTATCACATCTCACACTACACCTCATTACACACTATCACATCTCACACTACACCTCATTACACACTATCACATCTCACACTACACCTCATTACACACTATCACATCTCACACTGCATCTCATTACACACTATCACATCTCACACTACACCTCATTACACACTATCACATCTCACACTACACCTCATTACACACTATCAATACACACTATACCTCCTTACACACTATCACATCTCACACTGCACCTAATTACACATTATCACATCTCACACTACACCTCATTACACACTATCACATCTTAAACTGCACCACATTACACACTATCACATCTCACACTACACCTCATTACACACTATCACATCTCACACTACAACTCATTACACACTATCACATCTCACACTACACCTCATTACACACTATCACATCTCACACTACACCTCATTATACACTATCACATCTCACACTACACCTCATTACACACTATCACATCTCACACTACACCTCATTACACACTATCACATCTCACACTACACCTCATTACACACTACATCTCACACTGCATCTCATTACACACTACATCTCACACAACACCTCATTACACACTATCACATCTCACACTGCATCTCATTACACACTATCACATCTCACACTGCATCTCATTACACACTAAAACATCACACACTACACCTCATCGCACACTGTCACATCTCACACTACACCTCATTACACACTATCACATCTCACACTACACCTCATTACACACTATCACATCTCACACTACACCTCATTACACACTACATCTCACACTACATCCCATTACACACTATCACATCTCACACTACACCTCATTACACACTATCACATCTCACACTACACCTCATTACACACTACATCTCACACTGCATCTCATTACACACTATCACATCTCACACTACACCTCATTACACACTAGATCTCACACTGCATCTCATTACACATTATCACATCTCACACTACACCTCATTACACACTATCACATCTCACACAACACCTCATTACACACTATCACATCACACACTACACCTCATTACACACTATCACATCTCACACTACACCTCATTACAATACACACTATCACATCACACACTACACCTCATTACACACTATCACATCTCACACTACACCTCATTACACACTATCACATCTCACACTGCATCTCATTACACACTATCACATCACACACTGCATCTCATTACACACTATCACATCTCACACTACACCTCATTACACACTATCACATCTCACACTACACCTCATTACACACTATCACATCTCACACTACACCTCATTACACACTATCACATCTCACACTACACCTCATTACACACTAACACATCTCACACTACACCTCATTACACACTATCACATCTCACACAACACCTCATTACACACTATCACATCTCACACTACACCTCATTACACACTATCACTTCTCACACTACACCTCATTACACACTATCACATCTCACACTGCATCTCATTACACACTATCACATCTCACACTATACCTCATTACACACTATCACATCTCACACAACACCTCATTACACACTATCACATCTCACACTACACCTCATTACACACTATCACATCTCACACTGCATCTCATCACACACTATCACATCTCACACTACACCTCATTACTAGGGGTGAGCGGGTTCGGATTTCTGAAATCCGAACCCCCCCGAGCCCCCCCGATCCGAGTCCGATCCGAGTCAGGCTCGACTTTTCCCGCCTGACTCGGATTCTGAAATCGAGGCAAAACGTCATCTTCCCGCCTTCCGAGTCTCGCGGGTTTTGGATCCTATATAAGGTACCCACGTCGGCGCCATTTTCTCACTCGGCTGTGGACAGTGAAGAGGGAGGGTGGGAGTTAGGGCTGTGTAGTGTAGTGTAGTGCTGCTGTTGTCCACTACTTCAAAGTCCATAGGGGCTGGCTGTGTTGTGCTGTGCTGCTGTTGTTAATAGGGGCTGTGTCCACTACTTCAAAGTCCATAGGGGCTGGCTGGACTGTGTTGTGCAGTCAGTTCTCCATAGGGGCTGTGTCCACTCCAAAGTCCTGTGCAGTGTCCCAGTCCTAAAGAGGTGCTGTAGTGTTGTCCAGGGGGTGCTCTGTCCATCAGGGGTGCTCCCCCCAAGTGCTAAAAATATAATATATTTTCTGTGTTTGTGAATTGTGTGCGCAGTAGCCGCACGTGCATCAACAAAGTAGTGCCAAACGTGCGCCTGTGTCATAAGTAAAGGGCCGGCTGGCTTGACCGTTAAAGGGTGCTGTAACCCCCGAAAGTACACTCCAGTCCAAACCAAAAAAAAATTATTTTCTGTGTTTGTGAATTGTGTGCGCAGTAGCCGCACGTGCATCAACAAAGTAGTGCCAAGCGTGCGCCTGTGTCATAAGTAAAGGGCCGGCTGGCTTGACCATTAAGGGTGCTGTAACCCCCGAAAGTACACTCCAGTCCAAACCAAAAAAAAAAATATTTTCTGTGTTTGTGAATTGTGTGCGCAGTAGCCGCACGTGCATCAACAAAGTAGTGCCAAGCGTGCGCCTGTGTCATAAGTAAAGGGCCGGCTGGCTTGACCGTTAAGGGTGCTGTAACCCCCGAAAGTACACTCCAGTCCAAACCAAAAAAATAATTATTTTCTGTGTTTGTGAATTGTGTGCGCAGTAGCCGCACGTGCATCAACAAAGTAGTGCCAAGCGTGCGCCTGTGTCATAAGTAAAGGGCCCGCTGGCTTGACCGTTAAAGGGTGCTGTAACCCCCAAAGTACACTCCAGTCCAAACCAGAAAAAAAATTATTTTCTGTGTTTGTGAATTGTGTGCGCAGTAGCAGCATGTGCATCAACAAAGTAGTGCCAAGCGTGCGCCTGTGTCATAAGTAAAGGGCCGGCTGGCTTGACCGTTAAAGGGTGCTGTAACCCCCGAAAGTACACTCCAGTCCAAACCAAAAAAAAATTATTTTCTGTGTTTGTGAATTGTGTGCGCAGTAGCCGCATGTGCATCAACAAAGTAGTGCCAAGCGTGCGCCTGTGTCATAAGTAAAGGGCCGGCTGGCTTGACCGTTAAAGGGTGCTGTAACCCCCAAAGTACACTCCAGTCCAAACCAAAAAATTTTTTATTTTCTGTGTGAATTGTGTGCGCAGTAGCCGCACGTGCATCAACAAAGTAGTGCCAAGCGTGCGCCTGTGTCATAAGTAAAGGGCCGGCTGGCTTGACCGTTAAAGGGTGCTGTAACCCCCGAAAGTACACTCCAGTCCAAACCAAAAAAAAAATTATTTTCTGTGTTTGTGAATTGTGTGCGCAGTAGCCGCACGTGCATCAACAAAGTAGTGCCAAGCGTGCGCCTGTGTCATAAGTAAAGGGCCGGCTGGCTTGACAGTTAAAGGGTGCTGTAACCCCCGAAAGTACACTCCAGTCCAAACCAAAAAAAAAAATATTTTCTGTGTTTGTGAATTGTGTGCGCAGTAGCCGCACGTGCATCAACAAAGTAGTGCCAAGCGTGCGCCTGTGTCATAAGTAAAGGGCCGGCTGGCTTGACCGTTAAAGGGTGCTGTAACCCCCAAAGTACAATCCAGTCCAAACCGAAAAAAAATTATTTTCTGTGTTTGTGAATTGTGTGCGCAGTAGCCGCACGTGCATCAACAAAGTAGTGCCAAGTGTGCGCCTGTGTCATAAGTAAAGGGCCGGCTGGCTTGACTGTTAAAGGGTGCTGTAACCCCCGAAAGTACACTCCAGTCCAAACCAAAAAAAAAATTATTTTCTGTGTTTGTGAATTGTGTGCGCAGTAGCCGCACGTGCATCAACAAAGTAGTGCCAAGTGTGCGCCTGTGTCATAAGTAAAGGGCCGGCTGGCTTGACCGTTAAAGGGTGCTGTAACCCCCGAAAGTACACTCCAGTCCAAACCAAAAAAAAAATTATTTTCTGTGTTTGTGAATTGTGTGCGCAGTAGCCGCACGTGCATCAACAAAGTAGTGCCAAGCGTGCGCCTGTGTCATAAGTAAAGGGCCGGCTGGCTTGACCGTTAAAGGGTTCTGTAACCCCCAAAGTACACTCCAAACCAAAAAAATATATATTTTCTGTGTTTGTGACTTGTGTGCACTGTGGCTGCACGTGCATCAACAAAGGAGCAGCGCCAAGCGTGCGCCTGTGTCCCATAAGTAAAGAGCCGGCTGGCTCATTTCTTAAAGGGTGGTGTAACCCACAAAGTGCACTACTCTCCAGCAAAAATAAAAAAATATTTTCTGTGTTTGTGTGCGCTTTAGCCGCACGTATATATATCAATATAACATAAATGGAGGACCAAACTTTCTCTGATAAAAATAAAATAGGGAAAGATCAAGAACCACTTCCTACTAGTGCTGTTGCTGCTGCTGGGAGTTGTTCATCATCCCAGAGAGGAAGTAGGAACATCACTACTTTTACTAAACAATTGACCCTCCAACAGTCCCTAGCGATGAGGATGAAGTACGACAGCAGTCATCCTGAAGCAAAACGTATAACTGAGGCCTTGACTGCTATGTTGGTGTTAGACGTGCGTCCGGTATCCGACATTAGTGCAGTGGGATTTAGACAATTGATGGAGGTAGTGTGTCCTCGGTTCCAAATCCCGTCTAGATTCCACCTGCATCCTCAAAGCAGCAGCGACAAGCGTGCGTCTGTCTGTTAAAGGGTGGTGACACCCTCAAAGTGTGCTACACAAACAATAAAAATATTCTTCTTCTTTTTTCTGTCTTTGTGAATTGTGTGGGCTGTAGCCGCACCTGCATCCTTAAAGCAGCAGCGACAAGCGTGCGTCTGTCTGTTAAAGGGTGGTGTAACTCACGAAGTGCTCCAAAAAATAAAAAACTATTTTTTTAATGTGTTTGTGACTTGTGTGCGATGTAGCCGCACTTGCATCCTCAAAGCAGCAGCGACAAGCGTGCGTCTGTCTGTTAAAGGGTGGTGACACCCTCAAAGTGTGCTACACAAACAATTAAAATATTGTTCTTTTTTTTTCTGTATTTGTGAATTGTGTGGGCTGTAGCCGCACTTGCATCCTCAAAGCAGCAGCGACAAGCGTGCGTCTGTCTGTTAAAGGGTGGTGACACCCTCAAAGTGTGCTACACAAACAATAAAAATAATCTTCTTCTTTTTTCTGTCTTTGTGAATTGTGTGGGCTGTAGCCGCACCTGCATCCTTAAAGCAGCAGCGACAAGCGTGCGTCTGTCTGTTAAAGGGTGGTGACACCCTCAAAGTGTGCTACACAAACAATTAAAATATTGTTCTTTTTTCTGTCTTTGTGAATTGTGTGGGCTGTAGCCGCACCTGCATCCTTAAAGCAGCTGCGACAAGCGTGCGTCTGTCTGTTAAAGGGTGGTGACACCCTCAAAGTGTGCTACACAAACAATTAAAATATTGTTCTTTTTTTTTCGGTCTTTGTGAAATGTGTGGGCTGTAGCCGCACCTGCATCCTTAAAGCAGCAGCGACAAGCGTGCGTCTGTCTGTTAAAGGGTGGTGACACCCTCAAAGTGTGCTACACAAACAATAAAAATATTCTTCTTCTTTTTTCTGTCTTTGTGAATTGTGTGGGCTGTAGCCGCACTTGCATCCTCAAAGCAGCAGCGACAAGCGTGCGTCTGTCTGTTAGAGGGTGGTGTAACCCTCAAAGTGTGCTCCACAAACAATAAAAATATTCTTTTTTTTTTTCTGTCTTTGTGAATTGTGTGGGCTGTAGCCGCACTTGAATCCTCAAAGCAGCAGCGACAAGCGTGCGTCTGTCTGTTAAAGGATTACATCGGTGACAGCATCCAAGTAGGCATGTCAGACAGTCCCTACCTGTACTGGCAGGAAAAAGAAGCAATTTGGAGGTCCCTGTACAAACTGGCTCTATTTTACCTGAGTTGCCCCCCCTCCAGTGTGTACTCCGAAAGAGTGTTTAGTGCAGCCGGGAACCTTGTTAGCGAAAGGCGTAGGAGGTTGCTTCCACAAAATGTGGAGAAGATGATGTTCATAAAATGAATGATCAACTCTTCCAGGGAGACCAGCCTCCAGAACGTACAGAGGGACCTGTGGTTCCAGCAGGGACGAATTAATACTCTGTGAGGATGAGGATGTACATAACACTGAAGAGGGTGAGGAATCTGTGGATGAGGAGGATGAGGACGACTTCTTGCCTCCGTAGAGCCAGTTTGTGCAGGGACAGATTAATTGCCAGCTTGTTTTGTGGGGGCCCAAACGAACCAATAATTTCAGCCACAGTTGTGTGGCAGACCCTGGCGCTGAAATGATTGCTTTGTTAAAGTGTGCATGTCCTGTTTATACAACATAAGGGTGGGTGGGAGGGCCCAAGGACAATTCCATCTTGCACCTCTTTTTTTTCTTTGCATTATGTACAGTTTGGGGCCTAGTTTTTCAATGCCATCCTGTCTGCCACTGCAGTTTCACGCCTAGATGGGTCACGTGTTTGTGCCGCCCACTCGTGTCGCTTAGCATAGTCATCCAGCTACCTCGGTGCAACCTTTTGGACATAAAAACACTATTGTGAGGTGTGAGGTATTCAGAATAGACTGGAAATGAGTGGAAATTAAGGTTATTGAGGTTAATAATAGCATAGGAGCAGAAAAACCTACAAATTCTGTGATTTTAGCTGTTTTTATGCTTTTTTTCAAAAAAATACAGATCCAAAACACAAAACCCAGAACCCAAAACACGGAAGGGTGGTTTTGGCAAAACCAATCCAGATCCAAAACACGAAGAAAGATCCAGATCCAAAACCAAAACACAAAACACGAAAAGTGGCCGGTGCACACCCCTACTCATTACACACTACATCTCACACTACATCTCATTACACACTATCACATCTCACACTACACCTCATTACACACTATCACATCTCACACTACACCTCATTACACACTACATCTCACACTGCATCTCATTACACACTATCACATCTCACACTGCACCTCATTACACACTACATCTCACACTGCATCTCATTACACATTATCACATCTCACACTACACCTCATTACACACTATCACATCTCACACAACACCTCATTACACACTATCACATCACACACTACACCTCATTACACACTATCACATCTCACACTACACCTCATTACACACTATCACATCACACACTACACCTCATTACACACTATCACATCTCACACTACACCTCATTACACACTATCACATCTCACACTGCATCTCATTACACACTATCACATCACACACTGCATCTCATTACACACTATCACATCTCACACTACACCTCATTACACACTATCACATCTCACACTACACCTCATTACACACTATCACATCTCACACTACACCTCATTACACACTATCACATCTCACACTACACCTCATTGCACACTATCACATCTCACACTACACCTCATTACACACTATCACATCTCACACTACACCTCATTACACACTATCACATCTCACACTACACCTCATTACACACTATCACTTCTCACACTACACCTCATTACACACTATCACATCTCACACTGCATCTCATTACACACTATCACATCTCACACTATACCTCATTATACACTATCACATCTCACACAACACCTCATTACACACTATCACATCTCACACTACACCTCATTACACACTATCACATCTCACACTACACCTCATTACACACTGTCACATCTCACACTACACCTCATTACACACTACATCTCACACTACATCTCATTACACACTATCACATCTCACACTGCATCTCATTACACACTACATCTCACACTACATCTCATTACACACTATCACATCTCACACTGCACCTCATTACACATTATCACATCTCACAATACACCTTATTACACACTATCACATCTCACACTACACCTCATTACACACTATCACATCTCACACTACACCTCATTACACACTATCACATCTTACACTGCACCTCATTACACACTATCACATCTCACACTACACCTCATTACACACTATCACATCTCACACTACACCACATTACACACAATCACATCTCACACTACACCTCATTACACACTATCACATCTCACACTACACCTCATTACACACTATCACATCTCACACTACACCTCATTATACACTATCACATCTCACACTACACCTCATTACACACTATCACATCTCACACTACACCTCATTACACACTATCACATCTCACACTACACCTCATTACACACTACATCTCACGCTGCATCTCATTACACACTACATCTCACACAACACCTCATTACACACTATCACATCTCACACTGCATCTCATTACACACTATCACATCTCACACTGCATCTCATTACACACTATCACATCACACACTACACCTCATCGCACACTGTCACATCTCACACTACACCTCATTCCACACTATCACATCTCACACTACACCTCATTACACACTACATCTCACACTACATCTCATTACACACTATCACATCTCACACTACACCTCATTACACACTACATCTCACACTGCATCTCATTACACACTATCACATCTCACACTACACCTCATTACACACTACATCTCACACTGCATCTCATTACACACTATCACATCTCACACTACACCTCATTACACACTATCACATCTCACACTACACCTCATTACACACTATCACTTCTCACACTACACCTCATTACACACTATCACATCTCACACTGCATCTCATTACACACTATCACATCTCACACTATACCTCATTACACACTATCACATCTAACACTACACCTCATTACACACTATCACATCTCACACTACACCTCATTACACACTATCACATCTCACACTACACCTCATTACACACTGTCACATCTCACACTACACCTCATTACACACTACATCTCACACTACATCTCATTACACACTATCACATCTCACACTGCATCTCATCACACACTATCACATCTCACACTACACCTCATCGCACACTGTCACATCTCACACTGCATCTCATTACACACTATCACATCTCACACTACACCTAATTACACACTACATCTCACACTACACCTCATTACACACTATCACATCTCACACTACACCTCATTATACACTATCACTTCTCACACTACACCTCATTACACACTATCACATCTCACACTACACCTCATTACACACTGTCACATCTCACACTACACCTCATTACACACTACATCTCACACTACATCTCATTACACACTACATCTCACACTACATCTCATTACACACTATCACATCTCACATAGGGATGTGCGCTGGACCATTTTTGCCGGATTTGGATTTGGTTCTAATTCGTCGTCCGGCTTTCGATTTGGATTTGGATTTGGATTTTTTTTACAAAAATTGACAAAAAAAAGCTAAAATCACATAAATTGGTCTTTTTTTTCTTCCTAGAGTATTATTAACCTCAATAACATTAATTTCCAGTCAATTTAGACCATATCACAGCTTATAAAATTGTTTTCAACATTATTGGCCAAAGGTTGCAGTGAGCTGACTGGTTACTAAGCGACAAAGCAGCGGCACAACGACACAGACACCACAGTATAAAGCACATCTACGACACATTGCCACACAGCAGTGGCAGAAATGAAAAGTAGTGCACCCACCCAGTGGGGTACGGTCAGCAGAATCACAGTACTTGTTTACATAGTGAGCTACGGCCCTAGGAGTCACAGTGCACAATCTTATTCACATTACACCAAACATAGTGCCCCTGATTCACATTACACCATAAAGTAGTGTCTCTTATTTATGTTACGACACACAGTAGTGCCCCTTTTACACAATGCCCACAGTAGTGACCCTTTTACACAATGCCCACAGTAGTGCCCCTGTTACACAATGCCCACAGTAGCGGTGTCCCTTACACAATGCCCCCAGCAGTGGTGCCCCCTATGCAGTCCCCTTAGTAGTAGGGTCCACTATGCAGTGCCCCCAGTAGAATGCCCCCCATTAGCAGGCCCCCCCCAGTAGTATGCCCCCCATTAGCATGCCATCCAGTAGTATGCCCCCCATTAGCAGGCCCCCCCAGTAGTATGCCCCCCATTAGCAGGCCCCCCCAGTAGTATGCCCCCCATTAGCATGCCACCCAGTAGTATGCCCCCCAGTAGTATGGCCCCCCAGTAGTAGGCTGCCCCAGTAGTAGCCCCCCCTGTAGTATGGGCCCCCCCAGTAGTATGGCCCCCCCAGCAGCAGGCCCCTCAGTAGTATGCCCCCCCCAGTAGCAGACCCCACCCCAGTAGTATAGCCCCCCCCAGTAGCAGGCCCCTCAGTAGTATGGCCCCCCAGTAGTATAGCCCCCCCAGTAGCAGACCCCCCTAGTAGTACAGACCCCCCCAGTAGTATGGCCTCCCCGCACCCCCAGTAGCAGACCCCCCCAGTAGCAGACCCCCCCCCAGTAGTGCCCCCGGCCCTTGCTCAAATAAAAAATAAAAAAATAAAAACTTACCTGTATCCCCGCTCAAGCGCCGTCCGCTCTGTCACACGCTGAGGAGGAAGCCGGAAGACGGAGCTCATGTGTGAGCTCCAGCCAGCTCCCTCCGTGCAGCAGCCAATGAGAGTCTGTGTGACTCTCATTGGCTGCTGTAACAAACACACAGCTGCCGCTGGCGGCTGTGTGTTTGTGTCTGTGTAGGTCAGAGCGCTATCACAGCGCTCTGCCCTACACAATAGGAGCCCTGATGTCAGATTCTCTAGTGAGAGTCCGACATCAGGCGGCCGCCGTTCGGCCCTGAACGGGGATCCGAGTCAGGCGGTGAACACCCGAACAGGGTTCGGGTGGACTCGTATCCCCAATGTTCGGAGCGGTTCGGATTCCACAGAATCCGAACCGCTCATCTCTAATCTCACACTACACCTCATTACACACTATCACATCTCACACTACACCTCATACACTATCACATCTCACACTACACCTCATTACACACTATCACATCTCACACTACACCTCATTACACACTATCACATCTCACACTACACCTCAGTACACACTATCACATCTCACACTACACCTCATAACACACTATCACATCTCACACTACACCTCATTATACACTATCACATCTCACACTACACCTCATTACACACTATCACATCTCACACTGCATCTCATTACACACTATAACATCTCACACTACACCTCATTATACACTATCACATCTCACACTACACCTCATTACACACTATCACATCTCACACTACACCTCATTACACACTATCACATCTCACACTACACCTCATTACACACTATCACATCTCACACTACACCTCATTACACACTATCACATCTCACACTACATCTCATTACACACTATCACATCTCACACTGTATCTCATTACACACTATCACATCTCACACTACACCTCATTATACACTACATCTCACACTACACCTCATTACACACTATCACATCTCACACTGCCGGTCATTAACACTTTCACATCTCACACTGCCCGTCATTACACACTATCACATCTCACACTACACCTCATTACACACTATCACATCTCACACTACACCTCATTACACACTATCACATCTCACACTACACCTCATTACACACTACATCTCACACTGCATCTCATTACACACTATCACATCTCACACTACACCTCATTACACACTATCACATCTCACACTGCATCTCATTACACACTATCACATCTCACACTACACCTAATTACACACTACATCTCACACTACACCTCATTACACACTATCACATCTCACACTACACCTCATTATACACTATCACTTCTCACACTACACCTCATTAAACACTATCACATCTCACACTACACCTCATTACACACTGTCACATCTCACACTTCACCTCATTACACACTATCACATCTCACACTACACCTCATTACACACTATCACATCTCACACTACACCTCATTATACACTATCACATCTCACACTACACCTCATTACACACTATCACATCTCACACTACACCTCATTACACACTATCACATCTCACACTACACATCATTACACACTATCACATCTCACACTACACCTCATTATACACTACATCTCACACTGCCCGTCATTACACACTATCACATCTCACACTACACCTCATTACACACTATCACATCTCACACTACACCTCATTATACACTATCATTACACACTACACCTTATTACACACTATCACATCTCACACTACACCTCATTACACACTATCACATCTCACACTACACCTCATTACACACTATCACATCTCACACTACACCTTATTACACATTATCACATCTCACACTACACCTTATTACACACTATCACATCTCACACTACACCTCAGTACACATTATCACATCTCACACTACACCTCATTACACACTATCACAACTCACACTACATCTCATTACACACTATCACATCTCACACTGCACCTTATTACACACTATCACATCTCACACTACACCTTATTACACATTATCACATCTCACACTACAACTCATTACACACTATCACATCTCACACTACATCTCATTATACACTATCATTACACACTACACCTCATTACACACTATCATATCTCACACTACATCTCATTATACACTATCACATCTCACACTACACCTCATTATACACTATCATTACACACTACACCTCATTACACACTATCACATCTCACACTACACCTCATTACACACTATCACATCTCACACTACAATTCATTACACACTATCACATCTCACACTACACCTCATTACACACTATCACATCTCACACTACACCTCATTACACACTATCACATCTCACACTACACCTCATTACACACTATCACATCTCACACTACACCTCATTATACACTATCACATCTCACACTACATCTCATTATACACTATCACATCTCACACTACACCTCATTATACACTATCATTACACACTACACCTCATTACACACTATCACATCTCACACTACACCTCATTATACACTAACACATCTCACACTACATCTCTTTATACACTATAACATCTCACACTACACCTCATTATACACTATCATTACACACTACACCTCATTACACACTATCACATCTCACACTACACCTCATTACACACTATCACATCTCACACTACACCTCATTACACACTATCACATCTCACACTACACCTCATTACACACTATCACATCTCACACTACACCTCATTACACACTATCACATCTCACACTACACCTCATTACACACTATCACATCTCACACTACACATCATTATACACTATCATTACACACTACATCTCACACTACACCTCATTACACACTATCACATCTCACACTACACCTCATTACACACTATCACATCTCACACTACACCTCATTACACACTATCACATCTCACACTACACCTCATTACACACTATCACATCTCACACTACACCTCATTACACACTATCACATCTCACACTACACCTCATTACACACTATCACATCTCACACTACACCTCATTACACACTATCACATCTCACACTACACCTCATTACACACTATCACATCTCACACTACATCTCATTACACACTATCACATCTCACACTGTATCTCATTACACACTATCACATCTCACACTACACCTCATTATACACTACATCTCACACTACACCTCATTACACACTATCACATCTCACACTGCCGGTCATTACACACTATCACATCTCACACGGCCCTCATTACACACTATCACATCTCACACTACACCTCATTACACACTATCACATCTCACACTACACCTCATTACACACTATCACATCTCACACTACACCTCATTACACACTACATCTCACACTGCATCTCATTACACACTATCACATCTCACACTACACCTCATTACACACTATCACATCTCACACTGCATCTCATTACACACTATCACATCTCACACTACACCTAATTACACACTACATCTCACACTACACCTCATTACACACTATCACATCTCACACTACACCTCATTATACACTATCACTTCTCACACTACACCTCATTAAACACTATCACATCTCACACTACACCTCATTACACACTGTCACATCTCACACTTCACCTCATTACACACTATCACATCTCACACTACACCTCATTACACACTATCACATCTCACACTACACCTCATTATACACTATCACATCTCACACTACACCTTATTACACATTATCACATCTCACACTACAACTCATTACACACTATCACATCTCACACTACATCTCATTATACACTATCATTACACACTACACCTCATTACACACTATCATATCTCACACTACATCTCATTATACACTATCACATCTCACACTACACCTCATTATACACTATCATTACACACTACACCTCATTACACACTATCACATCTCACACTACACCTCATTACACACTATCACATCTCACACTACAATTCATTACACACTATCACATCTCACACTACACCTCATTACACACTATCACATCTCACACTACACCTCATTACACACTATCACATCTCACACTACACCTCATTACACACTATCACATCTCACACTACACCTCATTATACACTATCACATCTCACACTACATCTCATTATACACTATCACATCTCACACTACACCTCATTATACACTATCATTACACACTACACCTCATTACACACTATCACATCTCACACTACACCTCATTATACACTAACACATCTCACACTACATCTCTTTATACACTATAACATCTCACACTACACCTCATTATACACTATCATTACACACTACACCTCATTACACACTATCACATCTCACACTACACCTCATTACACACTATCACATCTCACACTACACCTCATTACACACTATCACATCTCACACTACACCTCATTACACACTATCACATCTCACACTACACCTCATTACACACTATCACATCTCACACTACACCTCATTACACACTATCACATCTCACACTACACCTCATTATACACTATCATTACACACTACATCTCACACTACACCTCATTACACACTATCACATCTCACACTACACCTCATTACACACTATCACATCTCACACTACACCTCATTACACACTATCACATCTCACACTACACCTCATTACACACTATCACATCTCACACTACACCTCATTACACACTATCACATCTCACACTACACCTCATTACACACTATCACATCTCACACTACACCTCATTACACACTATCACATCTCACACTACACCTCATTACACACTATCACATCTCACACTACATCTCATTACACACTATCACATCTCACACTGTATCTCATTACACACTATCACATCTCACACTACACCTCATTATACACTACATCTCACACTACACCTCATTACACACTATCACATTTCACACTGCCGGTCATTACACACTATCACATCTCACACGGCCCTCATTACACACTATCACATCTCACACTACACCTCATTACACACTATCACATCTCACACTACACCTCATTACACACTACATCTCACACTGCATCTCATTACACACTATCACATCTCACACTACACCTCATTACACACTATCACATCTCACACTGCATCTCATTACACACTATCACATCTCACACTACACCTAATTACACACTACATCTCACACTACACCTCATTACACACTATCACATCTCACACTACACCTCATTATACACTATCACTTCTCACACTACACCTCATTAAACACTATCACATCTCACACTACACCTCATTACACACTGTCACATCTCACACTTCACCTCATTACACACTATCACATCTCACACTACACCTCATTACACACTATCACATCTCACACTACACCTCATTATACACTATCACATCTCACACTACGCCTCATTACACACTATCACATCTCACACTACACCTCATTACACACTATCACATCTCACACTACACCTCATTATACACTACATCTCACACTGCCCGTCATTACACACTATCACATCTCACACTACACCTCATTACACACTATCACATCTCACACTACACCTCATTACACACTATCACATCTCACACTACACCTCATTATACACTATCATTACACACTACACCTTATTACACACTATCACATCTCACACTACACCTCATTACACACTATCACATCTCACACTACACCTCATTACACACTATCACATCTCACACTACACCTTATTACACATTATCACATCTCACACTACACCTTATTACACACTATCACATCTCACACTACACCTCAGTACACATTATCACATCTCACACTACACCTCAGTACACACTATCACAACTCACACTACATCTCATTACACACTATCACATCTCACACTGCACCTTATTACACACTATCACATCTCACACTACACCTTATTACACATTATCACATCTCACACTACAACTCATTACACACTATCACATCTCACACTACATCTCATTATACACTATCATTACACACTACACCTCATTACACACTATCATATCTCACACTACATCTCATTATACACTATCACATCTCACACTACACCTCATTATACACTATCATTACACACTACACCTCATTACACACTATCACATTTCACACTACACCTCATTACACACTATCACATCTCACACTACAATTCATTACACACTATCACATCTCACACTACACCTCATTACACACTATCACATCTCACACTACACCTCATTACACACTATCACATCTCACACTACACCTCATTACACACTATCACATCTCACACTACACCTCATTATACACTATCACATCTCACACTACATCTCATTATACACTATCACATCTCACACTACACCTCATTATACACTATCATTACACACTACACCTCATTACACACTATCACATCTCACACTACACCTCATTATACACTAACACATCTCACACTACATCTCTTTATACACTATAACATCTCACACTACACCTCATTATACACTATCATTACACACTACACCTCATTACACACTATCACATCTCACACTACACCTCATTACACACTATCACATCTCACACTACACCTCATTACACACTATCACATCTCACACTACACCTCATTACACACTATCACATCTCACACTACACCTCATTACACACTATCACATCTCACACTACACCTCATTACACACTATCACATCTCACACTACACCTCATTATACACTATCATTACACACTACATCTCACACTACACCTCATTACACACTATCACATCTCACACTACACCTCATTACACACTATCACATCTCACACTACACCTCATTATACACTATCACATCTCACACTACACCTCATTACACACTATCACATCTCACACTACACCTCATTACACACTATCACATCTCACACTGCATCTCATTACACACTATCACATCTCACACTACACCTCATTACACACTATCACATCTCACACTACACCTCATTATACACTATCACATCTCACACTACACCTCATTATACACTATCATTACACACTACACCTCATTACACACTATCACATCTCACACTACACCTCATTACACACTATCACATCTCACACTGCACCTTATTACACATTATCACATCTCACACTACACCTTATTACACACTATCACATCTCACACTACACCTCATTACACATTACCCCATCTCACACTACATCTCTTTATACAATATCTCATCTCACACTACACCTCATTACACACTATCACATCTCACACTACACCTCATTACACACTATCACATCTCACACTACACCTCATTACACACTATCACATCTCACACTACATCTCACACTACACCTCATTACACATTATCAAATCTCACACTACACCTCATTACACACTATCACATCTCACACTACATCTCATTACACACTATCACATCTCACACTACACCTCCTTACACACTATCACATCTCACACTACACCTCATTATACACTATCACATCTCACACTACACCTCATTATACACTATCATTACACACTACACCTCATTACACACTATCACATCTCACACTACACCTCATTACACACTATCACATCTCACACTGCACCTTATTACACATTATCACATCTCACACTACACCTTATTACACACTATCACATCTCACACTACACCTCATTACACACTATCACTTCTCACACTACACCTCATTACACACTATCATTACACACTACATCTCATTACACACTATCACATCTCACACTACACCTCATTATACACTATCACATCTCACACTACACCTCATTACACACTATCACATCTCACACTACATCTCATTATACACTATCTCATCTCACACTACACCTCATTACACACTATCACATCTCACTCTACACCTCATTACACACTATCTCATCTCACACTACACCTCATTACACACTATCACATCTCACTCTACACCTCATTACACACTATCACATCTCACACTACACCTCATTACACACTATCACATCTCACACTACACCTCATTACACACTATCACATCTCACACTACACTTTAACACTCTGCTTGAAATTTGTACTTCTGTAAATGTAGAATATCATTATTACACCATAGGAATATGCTGCTAGTCCAGGTGAGAACTGATCTTTAAGCCCAAGCACTGCAAATTCTGATGTACCAAATAGAGCGCCACCTATGGGCCGAGAATATACAGAGCAGGGCGTCTGTGCAATCTCTGAACAGCAGCCACTAGAGACAACAAAGCCACTCTGCTCCTCATCCCCTCTGCATCCATAGCTGTTACAGGTAGTGTTAGGAAATGGGACATTGCAGTGACTGGCTCATTTTGCTACAGTTAAATGATCCCCACAGCAGCTCACAGCGTCCCGTCCTCAGGGTCAGGCAAAGTTTGCATTCTGTGCTTAGTGTAGCCTGTGAGTAAAAAGCTTTTCCACCCACAATTTTGGATAGGAAATAAAGGCCAGCATTGATGTGACTGTACCGATGGGGAGAGGAACAGGCACTGGAGCGTCAGGTTTCAGGAGGTTGCTGTTTTTCCTAAGGAGAAACACTTCTCTAATAAGCTGTTTGTTTTAGCAATTCTCCAGCCTTTTTCCTACAAAACATGTCTACGTTGCTGTTTTTAGCTTTCTCAGTGTTTTTAAGAAAGTTCTCCAGTTGCGGTGCTGCCTGCATCCTGTTTTCCTGATAAAATAAACACTTTAGGCAGTTGGCGGGCCTGTGACACCCTGGGGCCGAGTGGGCCCTGCCAACCGGGCCACGTGCTCAGTGCATTTGAGACGTTAATCTGTTACCCTCTTTCAAGGGAATGCAGAACAGTCAGCACAGAGCCAGCAGTCTCTGTCATACACAAGAAGCAAAGAAATTGGCCAGTTCTGCGTAGAAATTAGAGATGTGCGGCTCGGGTCTCCAGAAATCCGAATCCACAGGAATGTTGTGAATCCAGACAGTTCTGAGTCGCAAATTCTGATCTCCTGAGGAGATCCGGACAGATCTGAGTCGTGATTCCAATATTCCCGCGGTTTGGAATTTGAATTTTAAATCCGAATTTCGGATTGCAAAAATCACATGACTTGTTATTTTTAAAACCTTTTCATCAATTTAAAAAAAAAAAAACTCAGATTCAAAACCAAAACACACAGATGAATCTAGATCCAAAACCTAAACATGGGGTCAGCACACGTCTCTAGTAGAAATTCATTGGAAGAACAGGAGGTGGACACTAGAGGGACAATTTCAAATGTGCAAAAATGTAACTTCTCTTTTCCCACATTTCATGTCTGCCAATGTGCAAACTGCAAACGGGAGGTAGTTGAAATCCCAGCTGTCAGGATGCTGACGCTCGGAATGCTGGGACTGAAATCCTGAAACCAGTCAGAATCCCGGCACCGGCAACCCGACAATGGCATCCCGACGAGTAGTGGAGTTAGGGGGAGGGTTAGGGTTAGGCACTAGGGGGAGGGTCAGGGCTAGGCACTAGGGGGAGGGTTAGGGCTAGGCACTAGGGGGCAGGGTTAGAGTTAGGCACTAGGGGGAGGGTTAGGGCTAGGCACTAGGGGGAGAGTTAGGGCTAGGCACTAGGGGGCAGGGTTAGGGTTAGGCACTAGGGGGAGGGTTAGGGTTAGGCACTAGGGGTCAGGGTTAGAGTTAGGCACTAGGGGCAGGGTTAGAGTTAGGCACTAGGGGCAGGGTTAGGGCTAGGCACTAGGGGGAAGGTTAGGGCTAGGCACTAGGGGGCAGGGTTTCAGTTAGGCACTAGGGGGAGGGTTAGAGTTAGGCTCTAGGGGGAGGGATAGGGTTAGGCACTAGGGGGAGGGTTAGGGCTAGGCACTAGGGGGAGGGTTAGGGCTAGGCACTAGGGGGAGGGTTAGGGCTAGGCACTAGGGGGAGGGTTAGAGTTAGGCACTAGGGGGCGGGTTAGGGTTAAGCACTAGGAGGAGGATAGGTTTAGGGTGCAGGGAGGGAGGGATAGGGTTAGGAAACTTCCCGACGGGCAGGGGTTAAAGTGAGCAGGAACAGGGCAGAAAACTGGGTTCCATCACCTCTAATGGTAGGTGGAACTAGTTTCGCCTCTGCCTGCATAGAAGTCCCACAGACAGAGAGCCACTCTGTCTGGCGGCGGCCTCCTTTTCCTCCCCGGTAATCGGCTCTATGTTCCTCCTCCTCCTCCACTCGCCGCCCGCCCCTCCTGTCACTCACTTTGTGGGCCTGCGTCCCGGCGGCTCCTTTTGCGGCACAGCGTATGTGACGTCATGCTGTCACCGCCGCTTCATAGTGCAATGGGGAGCAGCAAAGAAAAGCAGGGGCCAGGGCGGGCACAAAAGATGAGGTGGTGCTAGAGGGACACGGGGGTGATAAGCTGCTGATGGGAGAGGAGGCACATGGTGGGAGCTGATGATAGAGGGACATGGGGGGATAAGCTGCTGGTGGGAGAGGAGACACAGGGGCAGGGATCTGTTAGTGGGGGACACAGGGGCAGGGAGCTGATGGTGAGGGATGCAAGGGCTGCTGGAAGAACACAACGGGGCAAGAAGGAGAGAAACAGGGGGATGTTGTTGGAGTGAAGACACGGGAATGGTGCTGGTGAGATGCAGGGGGGGGTGATGCGTGTGAAACACAGGAAGCTGGTGCTGGAGAGATGGAGGGGGGATGGCATTGTAGAGAAGCAAGGGGATGAACCTGGTGAGATGCAGGGGGGATGGCGCTGATGAATAGCAATGGGGGTGGCCCTGTAGAGAAGCAGGGGGATGACGCTGGAGAGAGACGTAGGAGGATGTTGTCTCTCCATTGTAAGAGTTACACTGATGATATAGAACATTTTTTTTTTGTGACCTAACAATCTGACTGCCAAGATCCCGAGCTCCGACATCCCATACCCAACCCCTATAAACACACCGGAGTACCAAAAGGTGGTTGCGCCGGAGAGAAGAGGTGGGAAGAAAATTGGGATGTCACTTTGTGGGTCGAGAATATTGAAATGAGATATAAGGATGGAAAGGGCACATTTACAGAGCGCACCTGCGTTTCATGAGGCGGATAACCATCTTTCTTTATAATTGAAAATAAGTGGAAGAATTACTAAAGCTTCTAAAAAGGAAAACTGTTGCCCATAACATCCAATCAGATACTAAGGAGTATATTTACTAAACTGCAGGTTTTTAGAAGTGGAGAAGTTGCCGGCTCTTCTGCAGCAGGGTGAGTATGTCAGTGTGTGTGAGTGTTTCTTAGTGTTTGTAAGTGTGTAAGAGTGAGTGTGTGTATGAGTGTTGTGTGTGTGTGGCCCCCCCAGTGTCTGTGTGCTCCCCCCAGAATGGGCACTAGGGGTAACTACATCTCCCAGCAGCCCTTGCCCCTTCCACCAGCCCCTGGAGCCTACCAGCAGCCCCCTCTCCAGTGAGAAGATAGAGGGGAGACCACCGGAATCTGCGCAGAGACCACCGGAGACCCCCAGGCAGGTAAGTGTAGAATTTTATTTTTTTTACACGGCGCAGGGTTTTCAGAGTTGAAAACCCCGCGACCACTTTTTTTAATTGGATACTGCGGGTATAGGGAGTGCGCATTCCAACATTGGGCGCGGGGGGCGCTAGGTTTTTTACCTCACTAAACATTGCGCCCAATTGAATATGCCCCTTAATATTTGTCCCCCCCGATTTTTATTTTTTTCCGGGGATATCCCGCAAATATTAATTGATAAATAGGCCTCTAGCTATTATGCATCTAGTACAATCTAACAAATGATAGGTCGAGTCTGACTAGGTGCCACGAGCATCATGTCCAGTTTCTGTATCAGAAGGGTTAGTAAATCTACTCCAGAAATAGACACTACCCTTGAAGAAGTCTGTGGAATGGATGAAACGCGTTGGTAAGCTCCATACCTGCCCTATATGAACTTGCCTGACAAACTCATAAATAAGACAAGCATTTGGCACTTTATCCCTTTTTTTGCACATCTTGCACTTGAAATGTTTAATATATATTATAAGATTTCTCTTTTAATTATCTGAATTATTGATACATGTATGTTTTTATATTCTCTACATTTTATTTGTAACTTTTTTAGCATAAATAAAGTCTCTGTAATTTTTTGTGTACATATAAAGCACTTTTCTCTATTCATTTTTTGAAATAAGGGTCAAGTTCAGTATATACATGGGGGTGTAGGGCTCACAATATAAATTGCACAATTGCACTGACACTTTATCAGTATCCTGGAAGATATATTTATGTTTGTACATTAGATTATTGTCAGATAATATATTTTTTTTTTCTTAACTCTCCTTTTTTACTTGCACACTGTTTTTTATCTATTTATTGACTAATTGTCATACACACACATCTATTAATTTTATTATCTACATTTAAGCACTGCTGTCGCTATATACTAAGTTTACCTGCTAATATATATATATATATAATTATATATATATATATATATATATATGTATTTGAGGTGAGAGGAAGCGTGAGGAAAGTTTCTCGCTAACATCGGCCTGGTATACCTGGTTTATGAAGTTGAGAGTGATCCTTTGAAACACGTGATACAGGAAGGAGTGATATCTCTATATGCATTATATATTGCATTGTCTGGTACGCAGAATTATTTACGTTTTTTAATCCACTATAATTACATAAGGAAATACTACACCATATTGTGTCTATGGGCTTGGTTGGAGCCCTCTCTTTTCAAGGTCTATTTAAGAAGGTACCTTTCCTTGGATCGATATCCGGAATTTATTGGCACTACTTGCTTCCTGACCATAGGAGTGTGACCTGGACATCAGATAAGCTTTTTGAAATGTATTTTTTGGTACGCACATTACTTAATTTGAGAACAAATTGCTTTACTTTAAATACTGCACTATTAGGCGCACGTCTTTTATTTTTCAGTATATATATATATATATATATATATATATATTTATATATATATATATATTAGGGATGTGCAGGCTCGGATAGGTTCGAGTTTGCACGTGGAGTTCGGATTTTTCCCTCCAAAAAAACGGAACTCAGAACGAGGCAAAACGTCATCTTACATGGACGAACATCATCATTCCTGGACAAAAGACCAGGAATGATGATGTTCGTCCATGTAAGATGACGTTTTGCCTCGTTCTGAGTTCCGTTTTTTTGGAGGGAAAAATCCGAACTCCACGTGCAAACTCGAACCTATCCGAGCCTGCACATCCCTAATATATATATATATATATATTGTATATATTTTTCCAACTAAAGCATTCCACTCTAGAAATGCAAAAAATAAAAAAAATAAAAAGTTAAAATAAATTAACTGCTTGGTATGTTTCAGAAAAGTATTTAAGTATGCTGTCTGGGCATGCAGGGGCTTGTAGTTCCACAGCGGCTGGAGACCCCTCACTTGGCCATATCTGGTATAGACAATGCTTATTGTGAAGCGCAATAGAAAAATGCTGAAATGCTGAGAGCCCTATGTTCAAGGACAGATCTGTTCCCTGGTAATGACGTTATGTCACCGCGTTCCAAGCTGCTCGCTGCAGACATGTGCGGCCCCTCAGTCCGGTAATGACTAGTGACATCCCCTCTGATCCAGCTGGGTTGCGTTTTGTTGTGATGTGCTCAGTAACTGGTTCCAGACTTATGGTCCTTTCTAAATATAGACTTCAACATCCCCTAAGGCCTAATAATAGTCAGTAGTGATCCGCCGATTGTTCTAGGGCTGCAAGATGCAGTACTGTATATGTTTCCTTCATTAACACTAGTATAAAAGAGGTGTACTGTATATTATTATTATTTATCTTCTCATTTTATAGTTTCCTATTTTGTTATGTGCCCTACAAGTCACCAATCTCAGCCTATAGGCGAATTCTGTGTTACTGAACAAAACCAACTAATCATATAGTATTACAGGTTGAGTCTCCCATATCCAAAATGCTTGGGACCAAGGGTAATTTGGATATCGGAATATTCCGTATTTTGGAATAATTGCATACCATAATGAAATGTCTTAGGGATATGGCCCAAATCTAAACACAGAATGCATTTATGATTCATATACATCTTATATACACAGCCTGAAGGTTATTTTATACAATATTTTCAATAATTTTGTGGCTCAAAGAAAGTTTGTGTAGATACATGAAATTCATTTATATGTCATATACACCTTATACACACAGCCTATAGGTCATTTTATACTTATTTTTAATAATGTTGTGCCTTAAACAAAGTTTGTGTACATTGAACCATCAAAAATCAAAGGTTTCACTATTTCAGTCATGCTAAAAATATTCCGTATTTCGGAATATTCCGTATTTCGGAATATTTGGATATGGGAGACTCAACCTGTATTGTTATTCTTTAATTAGAAAACAACAATATATTACCCAGCCAGGGCTGTATTTAGAATGGGTGCACCCTGCACCCATACTGTTTTTTTTTTCATACTTACCTCTCATGGGTAGCACTGCTGAAAAACACCTGGAAAATTGCTGCAGCGCCCATTTTCCCGGCGTTTTGCGTCTGTGCAGTAGGAAATCACTGGGAAAATGTCTGCCGCGCCATTTTCCCAGTGAATTGCTCAGGCTCAGTCAGTAGACTCCGGGCACACTCTAGTGCCCGGAGTCTATTGCTGTTATCAGTTCGCTGACGGCAGCCGGGGAGAGAGGAGGGGACCCCGGACGGGGAGGGAACACGGGCCCCCTCCTCTCTTAATACCCCCCTGTACCCAGAGCTACACATTGAGTGAATCATGATACAAATTACTGTACAAGCAATAATGTGATACACAAAGGAGATGATTATGACCAAATAAGCTTACAATCTAATGCCGGGTACACACTAGACGACATGTCGTCCCATCCTGCGGATCGGGCCGACATATCAGGCACATCGTTTAGACTGTACCCACTATGCGCGCCCCTGCTGGCTGACATCGGGGTCGTTCCATTGTCCGTGCATTGCACGGACGACGGAGCGATCCAGCTGCCGGGTTGCCGACGCTGTCAAGGTCAATGGTGCTGCTGTACGACATATCAGGCGGTGGGTCACAGGTTTGTGTAGTGTACGCTGACCGCCTGACATATCGTTCATCGGCGCCATCACCCATCGCATTGTGTGGTCGCCAAGTGTGTACCCACCTTCAGAGGTATAGGGAACACTGGATACATAAGGTAGCGAAACAACAATTGCAGCTGCTGCTGTGAAAAGTGCGTCTGGTTACTTATAATAATGCGGCTGCCGGTGGCGACAGACGGTTCTGTGCAGCTGCTGGCGGTGCGGGACGGTTGTAATAGGGTGAAATAGTGGAATCTGGCAACATGTAGTGAACAACTAGACATTGTAGAAGTGTTTAGGACAATTTGTGCTCATAGGGCCTGATTCACTAAGGGTCGGAATACTGCGTATGCATGCAGTTCAACTGTAATAGCAAGCCACTCCACTGCGATCGCAATGCAAACTTAGCACCATATAAGGACACCCCCTATACCATATGCACATCCGTAATACTTAGCAGAGTAGTGAAACCATCGGTACAATCGAGGACCATCGCAGCCTCATGCACAGTTGCACAAGCCCTGACCTTACTCAGAAATTGCTAATACCCATGCATGCTATGAGTCCTCAGGCTGCATATGGCTACGCAGTGGATAATTTATGCACGCCCCTGCGATGCGGAGGCATGCACAGAACGCAACAATCAGCCGATTTGCGTGCGTATTAGCAACTGCGATCCAAGCAGTTCCTTAGGCCCTGATTCAGAGCCGGACACTCTGATCAGAGCGCTCGCTCTGAATCAGGGCCCTCCTCCATTAAAATGGAGCGTCCTCCTGGACGCTCGTATAGCTGTGGGCCACCACCCACAGCATATACGAGCGTGCAAAAAGATGGTCGCGATGGTCTTGACCATCGCGACCATCGGACTTGCGAGGGAAACCCTGCGGTCGGGTTTCCCAGCCGCAAGGCCAGGAGTGATTTTGGCTCTATCAGAGCCAAAATCACTCCCACTGACATCACTAGTGATGTCAGTGGGGCCGGCTTCAGACGGTAGGCGTTCCCATGGGAACGCCTCCGTCTGGCAGGCACGCCCCCGGCACGCCCACCAAAGGGGGCGTGCTGTCAATCAACATCGACAGCACGCCCCCTTTGGTGCGAGACCCCCAGCGATGGAAAGCCCGTCGCTCGCCGGGTCTCGCGCATGTGCACGACGGAGCTCCCTCCGTCGTGCGCATGCGCAGTGGGGAACATCGACCCACTTGCGAGCATACTGCCGCTCGCGAGTAGGTCTGAATGACCCCCTTAGTTCCCTAAACACATACTGTATTTGTCAATTAAATCACTATTCTCAAACTTAAATGTATTTTGTTTGTCAAAAATAATAATCTAGGGATTGGTTGATATTACACTGACAGTACTAAATTGTAGGTAACGTAGGGCAAATTGTTTAGACCACAGCATGGTTCTTAAGAAAGTGGCGTTCTTAAGAACAGCTTCTATGGGTCTGGACCGACCTGGGGCCTGGCCCTCCCCATCCGAAGGGGTGTCGGGGACTTAGGGGGGCCCCCCAGGTCTAGTTACACCCCTATCTTAAGACCTTATTATTTTTAACTTTGTTCAATCTTACGATTGCTTCTATTGTCATAAATTGCACCATTTTATATTACATAATGTCAGTGACATGTAATAATGTAATAATGTCAGAGACGTAATAATGATGATGAGTTAAAATAAAAATAAAAATTCTAGATGAGTTACATTATATTTATTATCATCCAATTTTGGTCATGATTACATAGATTAACCATAAATTGATTATAAAGTTGGAAGTTACTGACTAAGGGCCTGATTCAGAGCCACTCGCTCGCGCTGTGTGTTCGCAAGCGGCCCGAAGTTCTGCGTACGCGCATGCGCACGCTTCGTTCCGCGCGTGCGCGAACTACACACTGTGATCACATGCATCTCGCTCGCCCAGCAAAGGCAGCCCAGGGTAATGAGTCACAGGCAGCCCAGTGGGTGGTAACAGGGGCAGGACACTAATAACGGGGGGCTGGAGATGCAAACGCAGGTGTGCCCGGGTGTTTCAACGCCATTTTAGAGGCGTGCATAATTAACACGCAGCGTCATAGTACACGTCACATGCCTGTTTTTTACACTGAAGTCCTCGCAATGCTTGCGGTAGGGTAAAGCAACCACAAGCACTGCGTTAGCATGCAACGGTGCTCGATGTACCAATGTTTTAATACACTTCCTGGAGATGACGTGTTGCTGGTGGGCGTCTCTGCCTCTGCGATTGGGCGTACGCTCAGACAAAGTGGCCGCTGTCTAAGGTGGGTGTGCTTATGCCTTGGCGAGGGATCACTTCCTCTGGTGTCACTTTGACAAATTTGCATACGCATCCAGCGAGCGGATCTGAATTAGGCCCTAAATTCCACCCCAAAACTGACTGATCTTCATTCCATAAGATGGACATTAATGCCATATTTTAGTTGACATACTGTAGTATCTGTCGCTCTCTCTCTGCCTCAGCAGTGTCCTGATTTCTGACCCTGGCGAATGAAGCTTTCCATACCCTTACAGTGTGTTGTCTATGATAAAATATGGCCTCGGGAGGAGCAGGGAGAGTTCCCAGCTGCCTGCTACGGTCTGACGGCTCTCTCCTAGCTTCCACCTGTTCTCATACAGGCAATGTGCTGTCCAGCCAGGAAAGCATCACGTTCCCCAGGCCAGTAATATCTTTATAAAACTGTGCTTTCCATCTTAAGGTCTTAGGGGGTCATTCAGACCCACTCGCGAGCGGCAGTACGCTCGCAAGTGGGTCGATGGTCCCCACTGCGCATGCGCACGACGGTGGGAGCTCCATCGCTCCGGGTCTCGCACCAAAGGGGGCGTGCTGTCGATGTTGATTGACAGCACACCCCCTTTGGTGGGCGTGCCGGGGGCGTGCCTGCCAGACTGAGGCGTTCCCATGGGAACGCCTACCATCTGAAGCCGGCCCACTGACATCACTAGTGATTTCAGTGGGAGTGATTTTGGCTCTGATAGAGCCAAAATCACTCCTGGCCTTGCGGCTGGGAAACCCGACCGCAGGGTTTCCCTCGCAAGTCCGATGCTCGCGATGGTCAAGACTTTTTGCACGCTCGTATATGCTGTGGGTGGTGACCCACAGCTATACGAGCGTCCAGGAGGACGCTCCATATTAATGGAGGAGGGCCCTGATTCAGAGCTCTGAATCAGGGCCTTAATCTTCTACAAATGCAGAAAATATCCCTTTCACAAGCCCACACCCAATGGGTGCAAGATAGTGACATACATTTTACTTTAGAAAAATAAGAAATTAATAGGATTAGTAGAAGCAGTGGGCTTGATTCAGACCCGCTGAGCGCTCGCAACCGGGTCGATGGTGGCCCAGAGCGCGTTACCTAGCAACGCGAAGCAGCAGAATGCGCTGCATTCTGCTGCTTAATACATACGGGGAATGCGGTAAAACCCCCGAAAACTGCATTTTCGGGGGTTTTACCGCATTTTCGCCGATGATACATCTCCCCCTTAATCTATTATACAGTACATTACTTTACCTCCCTCCATTTAAAATTTACAATACACAAAAGTTAAATAATAACAACTCATTTTTCAGGTGTGAAAAGGATAACTTTTTTGTCTTTATCGTATTAATCTGAAACACCAGACATCCACCTCCATCCCGGCCAAAGACTACTTATTGCACTCATTGTATATTTGATATGACAACGAGAGTCTGATGCACATTCCTCCCGATCGAGTGAGCTCAATACATTTAATTCACAATCTACACAACGAGCACTTAATCAAATCAAGCACAGTGTATTCCGCGCAGTACACACGCTGGAAGCTGTTATCCCAACAACAACAAACGGCGGCCTCAGCCGGGAGAGAACCCTCTTCACTTCACTTAGTTATTCTCTATAAAGTGAATAAAGCAGTTTTTGTTTTTTTTTGTTCCTCAAGAGGACTCGCGGTGGAAACGCAGCCCGCACGGAAAGCATTTGCTGGGAGTAATGCAGCAGATGGTCTCTGTGATTTGCATACATCTGAGCATGACTCTCTCAGCATGGGGGAGAAGAGCAAAAAAATGCTAAATAGATTCAGAAAATGGCAAAGAACAAAAAAAATAAAGTCACTGTATAAATCGGAGATAAACCAAAACCTTCAGAGTTTTACATCCTGTATCGGCTTCATAAGAACTAATTAGAGAGAAGTACATTGGGTTCTTTTGGATTTTGGACAGATTGAGGAAAACAAAAGTCATTTATTCTTCCTGGGGGAACTTTTCAGGACCGCTGTCAGGATGACATATTAATAACCTCGGGTTGGAGACTTGCAATAAATATATTACTGGAAAATTAAAGGCAATATATTGAGTTGCAATGGTGACACTTAACAGTTAAAATAAGAACAACCACAACTCTTATTAAAATTAAACAGAAAGCTGGGTTCAGGGGGCCATTTTTACAGCCAGTTCTTATTGGACAATCTGTAATGTGTAATACATTATGGGGTCTATTTACTAAGCAGTGTTAGGAGACAGAGTGAAAAGTGATAAGAAAGTGATAAGGTGCTAGCCAATCAGCTCCCAACTGTCATCTCACAGGCTGTGTTTGAAAAATGACAGTTGGGACTGGAGCTGATTGGCTGGCACCTTATCACTTTCTTATCACTTTTCACCATACTTGCCTACCCTCCCGATTTGGTCGGGAGCCTCCCGAAAATCGGGTGCCGCTCCCGACCTCCCGGGAAGGCAGGCAAGTCTCCCGGCAGCTGCCGAACCCTCCTGCCCCCCACCGCAATGACAGGAAAATCCCCGGCAGCGGGGGGCCTGTGACGCGATTAATGTCGAATTGCGTCATTTTGGCCCCGCCCCCTGCTTCACGCTGCCTGTAATATTGGCAGCGTGTAGCGGGGGCGTGGCCAAAATGACGCGATCGCGTGGCTCCGCCCCCCGCTCCACCCGCAAACTGTTGTAGTCTGGCTGGCCCCGCCCCCGTTTGTTGGCCACGCCCCCCAGTCAAGCCGATCTGGCAGCTCCCTCCCGGAAGGGGCAGCCAGATAGTCGGCAAGCATGCTTTTCACTCTGTCTCCTAACACTGCTTAGTAAATAGACCCCTTAACCCCCTAGTTACTAAGCAGTGTTATGAGACAGAGTGAAAAGTGATAAGTCTGTGATAAGGTACCAGCCAATCAGCTCCCAACTGTCATTTTTCAAACAAAGCCTGTGAGATGACAGTTAGGAGCTGATTGGCTGGCATCTTATCACTTCATTATCACTTTTCACTCTGTCTCCTAACACTGCTTAGTAAATAGACCCCTATGTGTCTTACTGACTTACACTATGTAATACTGTAGTAAGTATATGTAGCATTTCTCTTTGGTCCCATGATTGGAGCTGCCAATGCATAACGTTGGGGATGCTGACTTCTGAGAGGGACTCTGATGTGCCCACTTAATTTGGAGGATCTTGGAGGAGTGTAATAGCAAAGGGATTGAGGGGGGGGATCTGATTAACCCCTTCTATTAACTGGAAGTGATATTTATTTTATTTATCTTTTCTAGTCATTGCTTAAATATAATGTGTATATCCTAGTACCTTGTGAGGGGTGTATTAAGATAGGAGAGGGCCCGTGTGCACTCTCCGGCGTTGGGCCCCCTCCTCTCTACTCGGCACGCAGTAGACTCTGCACAGGCTTCCAAGGAAATGTCGCAGCAGCCGCGATTCCCTGTGACTTTCCTGCTGCGCATACGCAAAAGTCAGGAAAATCTCCACCACGCCATTTTCTTGGTAATTTGTGCACCGCTGTTGCCGCCGATGTGGGACTCCATATATGTAAGTATTGAAGAAATGGGTGCAGGGTGCGTGGTGTAGGCCCCCCTGGACCCATTATTGAATACGCCAGTGTACCTTGAATGCACTAGGATTCAAAATACCCCTGTTTGGATTAAATAGACACTATTGTATAATACAAAATAAGGGGAAGGGGGATTAAGTAATAGCTTCATAGTTTATGGAATCCGCATGATTTTGGCGCAGTCGCCACTAAATGTAAAGCGGCAATTATAAAAATGTAAAACCAGCCTTATAACTAACGCTTCCAATGTAGCAGTGAACTCTCTGACCTCACATCGGTCCTGTAATATCTGAATTTATTATACCGACCCCAACATTTACCATGTCCTATTTTATATATATGCCACATATTTAATGTTTATACATTTTTCCTGTGTATCTCTATATTCTATAAGATGTTATATGAATTGACGCCTGATGACCCCCAAGAATCCCGCTAGAAAAGCGTCCTTATTTTCATGTGTTGCTACGCATTAAATTGCATGTATTCTTTAACTCAGTGGTTCTCAAACTTGGTTCTCAAGACCCCACACAGGTCACATTTCCCAGGTAACCCAGCAGGTGCACAGGTGTAGTCATTACTCACTGACACATTTCCCAGGTCACCCAGCAGGTGCACAGGTGTCACATTACTCACTGACACGTTTTAAAAGATCCACAAGAGGAGCTAAGTATCTCACTTGTGATTCTGTGAGGAGACCTGGAAAACATGCACTGTTTGGGGTCCTGAGGACCGAGATTGAGAACCTGTACTTTAACTCATACATTATCTTAACATATGTTGCATGGCCAGGTGCCATTCTTCTTTGCTTTGATCATAGATACATAATTAGCTTAGCTGCTGATGTAAATGTTTACTGCACTTGCAGGAGGGCAGAATCAGGAAAACTTGCAAACAGCGGTTTACCATCGATAGCATTTGGCGGTTTATGGTGCAAGACACTAATGGTACTACATGGAAAATGCGCACATCTGCGAAGCAGCAGGCTGTTGGCTGGCATACTACGCATTTACTTCTGGCGGTGTTATCCACAACAGACCTGGGCAAAAAGTTAATTAGGAAAAATCCCAAGGCTTGTCTATCTTCAAATAAAAAAAAAAGTGCGTTGCCACAAGTTACATCGTTCTGATGCAAGAGAAATACTATTATTTTATTCCATCTTGTTATCTTTTCCATTTTTGTCTTTGTTAAGCAGCCAATGTCAGCGCTGGGTATCTGAACAAGCTAGCGTCCCGCTCTTCGGCATTCCTGCTGTGTCCTTCAGCCTGACCTCCCCATTATATTCTGATCTATGATCCATGTGCGGCGTACTTACTTGTAGAGAGGTGGAAAACCTTTTTGCAAGTTTCTGTGAAATTCAGTGTTTTGCTGGTAGTAAGTCAATTAAGAAAACATGCTGAGGAAAAGATGAAATTCACAACAAAATTGTCTTTCAACATACATTTAATAATCAACATGTCCATAAAAAATAGCAAAATTTAATATGTAAGAGTCTTAGCTGAACTTACTGTGTGGTGTGTACACATTTCAAGGGTGTTTTATATATATATATATATTTATATATATTATATACATACACTCACAGGCATCTAACCTCGCAAGCACCGCCTTCTCATCTCTAAATCAGACAAATCAATGCACAAAAAGAACTCTAAGACAAGAACAAATTGTGTTTTGGCAAACGTCACAGATTCCCAAGTAGAGTCTAAAGGTGACCACGAGTGCTGTGTGTGAGTCTGATATTTCTGACACTGTACTCATAGAGAAGCCTCCTTCCACCATTTTTGCACCCTCTGCATATATGAGAATGAGTAGTATTAAAAGTAATGATGGTGATGTTTAGACAGAGATTAAGGGGTCAATCCTATTCCATTTGAAGGGTGCGATGTGCCATTGCAACGGCATTAAAACGCTGGCAACGGACTGGCACATCGCACCCTTTGCAGCCTGACTCAACCATGAATTTGCCAAATTTTGCTCGCAACCCTATGGGGTTGCAAGCAAAATATGGCAAATCCGGGCTGCCATAAAGTACGGCCACTGCCGCCATGACTCACGCTGGCAAGATCATCGCACGGAATAGGATTGACCCCTAAGGGTACTACTTTGGAAGTTGTTACTATGCAACAGGATAAGGGATATCATTGTGTAGCTGACACTAATGAGGATAATGATGAATGTGTTGGACAAGAATAAGTTGATACAATTCAGAAGGTGGATGTTTGTGCGTGTCATATTAAGTCAGCCACCAGTGGCAGCACTTCATGCCAGTGATAAGAAGCACATTATTATGTCTGGGGAATAGACCAAAAGTGCCACCTTTTTCGTGTGGAAATATTTTTACTCAAATCCTGGCAAAATTTGTCAAGGCATCTGTGGCATTTGTAGTGCCAAAGTACTTTAGACATCTGGGCACCTCCTCCTGTTACGTCATTTGCAGCGAGTTCATTCAAGTTGTTTATCAAAATCTGGAAATTCATATAGAAGCAGACCAGTATCAGCTACCAGCAGCATAGAGAATTCCCAGCACATGCAATCTCTGCTGCCCACACCGTCATCATCAACCTCCTCATTACCAATCAGAGATAGTACTCCTGCAATCAATTTGCAAAGGCAAACTAACTCCTCTAATGCAATCCACAATTCCCAGGAACAATCCTTGCATGCTTGGGCTGCTCCTGTTGGGGGGTGAATCTCCATCAGAGAAAGGGACCAGGAAGACTTGTAGTTTCAAACAAGACTTATCTGTAAAGCAATTATTTGCAAGATGAACCAAATATGACAGCCGTCATCCTGTTGCACAGCAGATCACTAAAGCCATGATGGCTATGATAGTTAGATGTGCATCCAATATTCACTATCATTTCACCAGTTTTAGCTGATCAGTTGAGGTCATGTGTCCACACTACCAAATTCCTTCTCAATTCTATTTTTCCAGTACAGCAACTTCTCACCTGTACCAGGACATTAAACAAAAAGTTAATATTTACCTAGAAAATGCTATTGTATTGACTATCCTTTTTACAGTAACTACAGATATGTGGACAAGTCGTACTGCTCAAACTAAAGATTACATGTATGTAGCAACCCACTGGGCGGGTTTATCGCCTTCACCTGCTGTATCTAGCACACAATGCCAGCTCATTCTCAGGCAGGCTACTTTCTGTATCATTGGCTTCACTAAGAAACATAACAGTGTTAGGGCTGTAGTCAATTAGTTTCGCACCCGCGATACTTTTTCGCATGCCAGACTTTTCGCAAACCAGGTGAAAAGTGCTGTCAGAATTGGGGAAATCAGCCTGACACCCCCTAAAAGATGCACTAACATTGGGGATCAATGTACATGCCCCCGAATAGCCCTAATAAAGCTATTTGGGGTATTAAGGTGTGTCAATTGCCTCTAATTAGCGTATTTGCACTAGTGGTGAAGAATAGCGTTAAGCATTTTTTGTGTGAAAATAAGTAGTCCTGTCAAATTTGGGGTACTTGAAAATGGGTGCAAGCATGGTTGCTAAAGTAAAGTTTAAAATAAATGTAAAAAACGCACCTGCAGCAATAACCTGCAATCAAAAAAATCACATCACCCATACTTGCAGACCCGCCAAAAGTCTATTTCGCTAGTTTTTAAGTTTGTACCCCCACTTTGCACTTTTTAGCCCCCTTTTTCTAAGTCATTTTTGGGGTGTTCCTCTATTTTTTTTTACGCAGCTATCCTGTGGGGGGGGGGGCTGTCCCTAGGATGCAGAGTGGTTTTTCCACCTTGGCACCCCTAAATCGTGATTTTGCACTGTTTTTTCAACACCTATTCATAGGCGAATCTTTTTCGCCTATTACATTTCATTGCGTTTTTGCATACGCGAAAAGAGTTTGCAATTGAATACGGAGATAAGTTTCCACCTGGCGAAAAGTCACAATCGGCGATACTTTATCGCGGATTCTGACTTTTCTTGGCTAATTGAATATGGGCCTTAATCTGTTGGAAAAACTTAGGGATGGCTTGCCTTTTTAAAACTCCACTCAGGATTTGTCATTTTCGATACCAGAACTAACATTATACGAGCATTACGACTGGGTGAATTTCATCACTACAGTACCATGTTTACTTACACATTAAACTTGGTGGTTCAGAATTTTTTTTAAAATGACAGGTCTGTGCAGAAGATGTGGCCAATAAAATTTCGGCCCATTTTCAGCATTCAGCGACCGCATGTACAGTAGATGATTGAAGCAGCTGGAAGAAAAGTTCAATATGCCGTGCCACTAACTAATGCAAGAGGTAGTAATCAGGTGGAATTCCACCCTTTATATGCTTCAGCAACCGGAGGAACAGCAACAAGAACATCAAGATGTACACATCAAGCCATGAGATAGGGAGAGGGGGTACATATTACCTTACTGCAGCACACTTGTGAATACTCTTGGTTTTATGCAAGCTACAGTACTGACACCATTTGAAATAGCAACCTACATTATAAAGTGAGTTCAGACACTGCCGGCCTAAGTCAGGTCAAACCCCTAATTAAACTATTTGAAAAGCAGCTAGAAAAGCTGAAGGAGGAGTTGAAACTAAGATACAAGTATTTCAGTAAGTATGTTGGACTTGTAGATCAAGTTCTTTATTCACTTTGCCAGGACCAAATGGTTTGCAACTTCTTGCAATTGGATCACTACATTCTGGCAACCATGCTTGATCCTAGGTTTAGGGCCTATGTAATGTTTTTCTTTTCAACTGGCACAAATCTTAAGATATGCACATTAGTCCTTGTAAGCAAGTTTTGAGCTCAAGTGGCACATGACACAATGTCTCCTCCTTCAGTTTCACATGGAAATGCTGCTGCCAGGAAAAAAAAACTGACCTTTTCCAAGAAACCCAATGGTGATAATAATGGGGGTGATTCAATTCAATTCAAATTGAATAGCACCGGGAGTGAGCTCCTGGAGCTATTCAATTCAGTGCGCTGTGTGGTCAGAGAATTGCCGGTTATCGTGCCTTAACAAGGGTGTTAAGGCGTGTTAACCGGCATTCTCTGACCAAAGTGTCGGGCGTGCAGCTGTTAGCTCCGCGTTAAGCAGAAAAACAGCTGCGTGCCCGTCACTTTGGTCGGATTACTCCTCACATTCCCAGGGGAGTGCGAGAAGAAATCCTTAGCACACCCAAACAGCGCGGTGTATTGAATAGCGGCGGGAGCTCCCTCCCATGGCTATTCAACATCACATTGAATTGAATTCCCCCCAATGAGTCAACTCAGTGTACCAGAGTGAAACATTATGAGATCTTTACAGACTTAAATGAATTACCCTCATATATTGACACATCTACCATGACTCAATCTGATATAGTGGGCATCAACAGAATGGTGTAGGATTACTTTAGTGATGATGTACAAATTAGCATGTCGCAACATCCCTTGGTGTACTTGAAGTAAAAAAAAAGGCAATTTGGAGACCCTTATACAAACTAGCTTTGGTTTACTTATGTTGCCCACCCTCCAGTGTGTACTCATGAAGTGAGTTTAGCACAGCCAGAAAACTTGTGAGTGATTGTCATAGTAGGCTAACTCCAAACACTGTGGAAAATCAAAATGAATTGCAAATTCTATGAGGAAGACCTTTGCCACCAATTACAACAAAGTACAGAGACTGTAATGGCGGATTCCATTGGGGATGAGCTAATACGGTGCAAGGATGATATTAACAACAGTGATGAGGGCGATGATGAGGATGATGACGACATCTTGAAATTTGTGGGGGCCTGAACCATAAGCCCATTGGTAGCTTGGTTTATCCAAACCACCAAGATATTTTCTTTTGTGGGGGCCTGAACCCTGATTCAGAGTTGGACACTTGGAACATAAATGACGACCTCCTCCAGTATAAAGAGTTGGCCGCATCTATGTGCTTGTGAAAGTGGTCATTATCACCATCAGTGCACAACTGCATCAGGTCCGATGGATCTCTACATAGGCTCAATTCTAAACTGGCCACAATTGCACCTTCACACCCCTGATGCCACTGAGGCACCTACATGTGATAGCAAAGTTGCAGCTCAGTTACAAACACTGTCAACTGGATTTGGAGATATGGCTGAGATCCGCACGGCTCAGAATCTTCTGTAGTGGCTGAAAGTTGCGTATGTTCAGCTACGTCGCATCCACAAAATGGACTTGGTGCAGCTCTGAGTCAGGCCCTCTGTTTTAACCATATTGACCGGCAGCTTTCCTGTACTTACTTAAAGTGTTACTTCCCCACTCCCCATCAAAACAATATCCATTCCTAGACCTAGAGGGGCTGATTCTGAGTCACATGTTCATGGATGCAAATGGCAAATGTTTGCATTACAACGCCTGTACACATACGGATTTATGCATTTTTGTGTGTGTCTGCTCGATTCCGAGTTGGCTGGAACTTTGCCGGATCTTTCATTCCCCTTAAAATACTTCAAATCTTGGTGTGACTTGTGCCCATCAACTTCTTCTTGTATAATAATAATAATAGTATTAATAATAATAATAATAATAATAATAATAATAATAATAAAATATGTATTATTATAATAATAATGATAATAATAATAATAATAATAATAATAATAATAATAATAATAGTAATACAGGTTGAGTCTCCCATATCTAAAATTCTTGGGATCAGGGGTATTTTGGATATCGGATTTTCTGTATTTTGGAATAATTGCTTACCATAATGAAATATCTTAGAATGGGACTCAAATCTAAACACAGAATGCATTAATGTTTCATATACAGCTTATATATGTACCCGAAGGTAATTTTATACAATATTTTTAATAAATGTGTGCCTTAAACAAAGTTTTTGTACATTGAACCATCAAAGAGCAAAGGTGTCACTATCTCAATCATGCTAAAAAAAAATCTGTATTTCGGAATATTCAGTTTTTTGGCATATTTGGATATGGGAGACTCAACCTGTAATAGTTGTAATAATAATATTAACAATATTACTACTACTACTACTAATAATAATAATAATCATAATAATAATAATAAGAGATGTGCAAGTCTGGATTTCTGAAATCTGAACACACCCGAATTTAGGGATTCCAAATAGAAATGGGTCAAGGTTTGGATTCACTTTTGTGTCCCGGTTCGAACCAAGTCCTGGTTTGGATCTGTTACCGGTACGGATCTCGGATTTAAAAACCGAACTCGGGTTTTGGATTCAGACATTTTAGCTGTTTTTGTCGATTTTTCTTGATTTATATTGATTTTTATCGATTTGTATCGATTTTTAATTGATTTTTATCTGAATCCAAAACACTAGAGGGTGGTTTTGCAAAACCAAAACACGAAGATGAATCTAGATTCAAAACCAATACATGGGCACATCTCTAATAATAATAATAATAATAATCATTTATATTGCATCTTTTTCCCAATAGAACATTATGGCAGAGGGTGAGGCAGCCATCATGGAGATGGTCATTTGCTGTACTATATAATCATTTATCTCTGTCCCTGCCCCACTAGAGCTTGCAAACTAAAATTCCCAACAACACATAAGGGTCGAGTTTTGTCAGAAGCCAATAAACCTGCCAATATTATTATTATTATTATTATTATTATTATTATTATTATTATTATTATTTATTTATTTTTATATTTATTATTATTATTATTATTATTATTATTATTATTATTATTATTATTATTATTATTTATTTTTTTTGCAGAGTGAGAGGGACCAATGGACAGAGCATAAAAACAAACAAACTGCACAGATGGGGCTCTGGTTGACAGTAATGCTAACCACTGTACCACCATGCTGCCCAATAAAGTTCATTAAAACTCTTTTACTTTGCCTCCTTTACTAGTGAAAATGTAGAATATGATACTGACAGAGCTGTTGTTTCCTCCTGTAATTACTGTGGAGAACGATGGTGTTTCCAGTACAGAAATTTGTCATTCAAATAACAAAATAAATAAATAAAAGCTCAACCAGCCAGGAAATGATATAATATACATTTTGTTTGATAAACGATGTTTTCACTAAGTGTTTGGTACAGAATGACAGCTCCTTCCTGTTCCTATACCCCAGCCCTTTAAAATTACTAACTGCGGCCCCATCCACATATTAAACAAGCATCGGTTCACATTTGCTACTGAATTATCATGTAACCATTTCCCTCTGGAAATATAATTAATGATTTGCGAAACATTATTTCACATTGATTTAAGATGACTTCCTCCTGCCATGACAAATGGCCCCTTCTGTAATTTTATTTTAGCAAGACAAACTTAGACTTTTGCAGTACAGCAAATCAAATGAAGATGCTGATTAATGGAGAGCAGGTCTGCAATAAACATATCTGTCCCGGTTATAATGCATCTGACATCTCCAACAAACAAATTGAAGAGAAAATAGAGAAGAGCTTTGGAAGAAGCATCAGGCCATTAGTCAAGTCTCCCCCCCTCCCCTCCCCAGGTAGGCGTCTGTGGTTGTCACGCGGATGGCACGGTGCACCAGATGCTTTCAGCCAGACTACGTATCTCACCTGGTAAATGGTTCACGGCAACAGATGGTATTCAAAGCAGTCAGTGCTCATATGTATTAGGCCTATGCAACAGCTGTGTTACAGATTTTAATGAGAGGGAGTCGTGTTAAGCTAGGTACACACCTGACAGATTTGCCAACGACTAGACAAATACCGACGGCTGAAACGATCCCGATAAACATCAGATGTGAAGCGTACACTCTAACCAATAATTGGCTCATTTTAAATGATCCCCATGACTTTAATTCGGTGCAGCGTTTTTTTATATGCAGTATCCGTTCTAACTCAGGGCCTGCTTCCCTACCGCTCATAAATGCGATTGCAATAGCGATCAAGCACGCAGACTCACTGCGATAGTACGCTAATCCATTGCGATCACTATGCCGCTGCAGCACTACATAAGGACGCCCACTTTACCTTACACACATCCGTCACCCTTAGCAAGACTGTGAAACCATCGGTAACATGGAGTACCATCGCAGCCTCACGCACACTTGCACAAGCTCTGAGCTTACTCAGGAATTGCTAACTTCAGCGCACGCTTTGAGGCCTCAGGCTGCAGACGGCATCGCAGTGGCTAATTTATGGACGCCCATGCAACGGCATTCAAACGTACTGACAAGCCTGCATTTTGCCGACCACACATTCCCTCCGTCACCACCCACAAACGGCACTTCCTGTCAATCACTCTGCGATAGGTCTGCATAGTCACTGCGATTGCAATCCCAATCAAAGTGGCCGGTTCGCGCATGCGCACTGCGATGCGTACGCAATGCGCAGAACGCAACAATCGGTCTATTGCGTGCGTAATCGCAGTTGTGATTGGTAATGAATCAGGCCCTGTGTACACACTACAAAATTCTGAACGATTCCTTTCCGATGTAGGACGGTGACAGATCTGACGAGCTATTGACCGACCATCGGGCCCTGGTGCAGCGCACTCACTAAACAATTCTCGGGCCAACGACACAATATCTGACAGGTCGGCCCGAGAATTGTATCGCGTGTGCCCAGCTTTGAATCTTATAGTGCAGGCGTTCTGTGGAAAGGAGTCTTCTGCAACGGTCCACCCCTGTCCCCCATATGCCAACATGTTTTTAAAGACATTCGACTCTGAGAAGTCACCAAAGCCTCAGGAGCCACCAGATCACGGAACATACTGTATGGGGTTAAAAGACAAAACGACTTCTCCAGCACAAAGTTCCCAAATTGGATCCAATCTCTTTGTTTCCATGTCATTTAGCAGCGAGACGTCGTCTCCTTACGAGAGGTGCTCTGAATTTGTATGGCTAATGAATAAATTAAGTTACGGAAAGAAAAGGTCAGTGCTCCTCCATGTTTATGAAACATTGTGCAAATGGCTAGAAAATAGATCTAATGGTAAGTGAAAGCTAATGGGAATAATGGTACATTTCACAATATAAATATAGAGGAAGGAGAGGACTTTATCAACACTGCTGAGGAGGAGGCGGTGGGATCAGCAGCACCCGAGGATTAACTATCTGTGACAAATCCCTCACTCTCCTCCGTCTCTTCTCCAGCACCTTGTGCACTTACCAAGAGACCAGTAAATGTTATATTTCCTCCTTTCTGTTTAACCCAGTAACTGTGGTATGGAGGAAAACCAGGCTTTATGATGGGCCAATGCCCCTTCTCCTTCCGGGCTCATCTCCATTCCAGTCTACAGTTCACCAGGAAATAATCATCGGTGTGTGGACGTAGGGCTATATTTTACAAAAAGAAAACCTATACCATATTTTTGCAGAAATTGCTCAGTTTTTTTATTGCCGAAATTGCTCAGTTTTTTTATTGCTGGTAAATACTTTTTTTTTATTAATTAAAAATCTTATTTAAAAAGAGTTTTTTTTTTTTATTTAACAAAAGTTAAAAACACTAACTGTAGTGTAAGCTGTGAAACTCCAACAGCAAATCCTAAATGCGGGACTGACTGAGAAGGAAAAGATCAGCCCCAAATCTCAAACTTGCAGTTCCAATTGGGATCACTTGACAATTGTGAAGCAAAGACGTTTATCATTGTGATCTGGTGGCATTTTCAGGGCCAGATTTTGCGTATTTTGCCGTAGTCTTATCTGCGACTTTAAGGTAGTGTTGCTGTAAAGCACTTCCCTGGAGTACATCTGTGTGACCGGTCACACCATCAAAACTTGCACCAGTCCTACGGCAGGAGGAGTTTCCCTGTCGCAGTGTGGTCTCCTATGGGAATGTGGTTGAGCTTCTGCTTTCATTGACCTCCCCACACCTGTGACACTCCCATAATACGCAACATCTCCATGCGTCTATTTAGCCACCCCGTTACCTCCCAGTCAATGCCAAGGAGCACCTCCCACATTTCTACTACCGTGCGTCTAAATTTGATCTGTAACTCTGTATGAATAAAATCAGGACACATGCGGGGTGAGACTCGGATGAATGCGCAGATGAAAAATATTGCTCCACCACTCCTGATATCGCTGCCTCATGTAACTCAGCATCAGGTCCTCAGGGTGCTAAAATATAAGCTGATCAGGGTATTGAAGCCAGGTCTTGCACCAACTCTGCCAGCAGAGGACTCTACAAGTCAGCTCTAGCAAATGGGTCAGCTGGTGCCAAAACCAAGTGATTCACTCCGATGGCCCTTGTGGTTGTCACCTGGAGAACCATGAAACCGACAACCTTGCTTCAGATAAAGACCAGATACGAAGAGCGTTTGAGCACAAAGAAAAGGAGAGAATATATAGTGTACACTGTATGGCATTGATGTACATGTTTTATTCAATATTGGTATCACACCTGGAGTAAATATCAGCTTCGCTTTGGACAATTTTACAAAGATAGCCGCTGGTGGAACCAGAATTATTAACGGGAACTCGGAAGAAATCATAATATTCCAAAAGGAGTGGTGGTCAGGATTTTTCAATAAACAAAGTTAAAGAAGTCAACTGTACCATCATCAGTCAGCCCATGCAACATCCAAAGTACTATAAACCAGCTGGAGATTCAAAGGTCACCATCACCATCATCTGAGTACCTGGTTGTTGTTACTGTTGCACTCCTTTGTTTATAAATTGACAACATATTACACAGCACTGTACGTAAATGGGATTCATAAGACAAATCTCATACAATGATCCAACAATACAACAGCTGTTAGTCATCGGCGTTTCTCTACAGCTACTGTTGGTGCGGTACGACAGGAAGGAACAGGGACAATGGAGGGTAGAGACATGAAAGATAAAATACTGTAATCATCAAGCAAATGTTAAAAGTTGGTCATCTGCTGGGAACCATAACTGCTCTTCACCATGTATGCTAACTGATGCTCTTCATCTACTGGTGCAAGAGATGCCTGTTGCTTTGGCACTGCATGGGCACTCCCGTGGTTGTCTGCCAGTTTGGCTTAGCTGTGTGTTGCCCACTTTTTCCTTTAGCATCATTCTCCCTGTACATCCAGCATGTTGCAGCATTAAGAAATTCTTGACCGAGATGGAATTCTGGGCCTGATTCAGAGCCGGACGCTCTGACCAGAGTGCTCGCTCTGAATCAGTGCCCCCCTACCTAAAAATGGAGCGGCCTCCTGGCCGCTCGCATAGCTGTGGGTGGCCACCCACAGCATATGCGAGCGGCCAAAAAGATGGTCATCGGGCTTGCGACGAGACCCTGCGGTAGGGTCACGGTGACCGCAAGCCCTGGAGTGATTTTGGCTCTATCAGAGCCAAAATCACTCCCACTGACATCACTAGTGATGTCAGTGGGACCGGACCCAGACAGTAGGCGTTCCCATGGGAACGCCTCCGTCTGGCAGCCACGCCCCCGACGCGCCCACCAAAGGGGGCGTGCTGTCAGTCACCATCGACAGCACGCCCCCTTTGGTGCGAGACCCGGAGTGACAGCTTGGCTGTCGCTGTCCGGGTCTCGCGCATGCATACGACGGAGCTCCCTCCATCGTGCGCATGCGCATTGGGGTAACATCGACCCGCTTGCGAGCATCCTGCGCTCGCGAGCGGGTCTGAATGATCCCCTCTGTACGTCCAAGCAATCCTTTCCTTGGTATGATCACTCACCCAAGCTGCAATGTAATCTCTCACTGCCTTCAACATCTTTTGACTGGCTTATATCTGTGGCGATGCAGCTGACCAGCCATCAATAACTGCCCTCCAACATAGAACCCAATGGGAGCAGACACATGCTTAATGTATGCAATTAGACTTCTAAGGTGCTAAAAAAAAGCTTGCCTGGGCAACCGAGCCAGGCTTCTCCACTATCACCGGCAGTAGAACATATGACTACTAGCTGGGGGTATATAGAATCAGAGGGAAATTTCTGAAAGTATTATTGCGGACATTTCTGAGAGAACTGCAGGTTTTTGAGCATTTCTGTATTACTTAAGTATCCCAGGAATTAAGTAGAGGGCACAGCAACAGATATAAGATATTGGAGATATCTGCAGTATTCCCTCTATTTTAGATCACAAGAACTGTCATCATAGCTTTCTGTGGTGACTGTGAAATTGCCAAATTTACCAAGAGCTTTATGGAGCCTGGCAACCAATAGGTAACACCATTGTAGACCATGCTGTAGGCTACACCGATGAATAATCTAATGTTTGCCCATGCACAGTTAGGGTTGCTATAATAATTTCCCTTTCATCAGAGACTTATTTCAAGTCTGCATTTCCCCTGGGTTTAATCAGCCACAGAACCTGTGTAACTCATATGTGTCTCCGATTAAAGGCATATATTAGCAACCCTATATGCAGACCAATGACTGTGCATGGGCATTTAGCAAACCAGACTGAGAACCCAGAAGTAAAGTAGAGAGGGCCTTTATAGGAGCCCATGTCCTTGCCAGAAAATATTGATACAGTGCAATGATAAATAATTTCTTATTGCCACAACAACAATAACAAATTATTCTCTGTGGAGGATGATAAATAGGCACACCAGCTAAAACAAACTTAAATGAGCTGAGGGCTGTATAAGCACAAAGCAATATAAGTGGCCTAATTTTTTGTAATTGGTTAGAGGTTAGGAACCTGTTGCTAGGTAGACTCTTTGATACGTTGGTATTGATTGGTCACAGGATTTGGCCTATGGGTATGGTTTTGGGGCGTATACCTTTGAAGGGGCTATTTAAGGAGAGATTTGAATTTGGTCCAGCCTCTTTTCAGTTTGGAGGTCCCACCCACCCACCCACCCAAATCTTTGAAAGTTATCTGTTTGTCTGTCTTACTAACCTTTAAGAAAAGTTAAGCGGTGTCAGAAGGCGGGAAGGCGCCACTAGCCAGGGGCCACATGTGGCATAAGTGATCATTGCGGGGCACTTACCCTTTTGAAAGATGGTGAGTTTGTCCTACACCTGCAGGAGGACAGCGGGCGTTTTCTTACGGTGCGTCCACACTGTGAAGGGTGGTAATATCCTGCACAGCGCAGGTTATGCCGTTATAGAGGGGGGGGGCGTTTTAGTCGTCCCCCAATTTTTAACGAGAGTCACTTGGCTGGAGCTGGTGTTTGGTAGTATCCTTCTTTGCCACCCTTAATGAATTAAAATTAATTATAATAAATAAATAACATTGATCTTTAAACCAATGCAGTTGTGTCATTGTTGTCATTTATTAGTATTAAGCTAGCTTAATGGTTTATATACAAGTGTTAATTGCAATAAATTACTGGACGACTTAATAGAATGAGATGATTACGTTTTGGGATAATTATCTGGAGTTGCGATAATTGTGTAACAGTGACTAGGTGAAGAGTCTGCCAGCTTTTATTCTATTGAAAATGAAATAAAAAAAAAGACATTAATCCAATATGCTAGCTTCCAGTATCTGAATAAAAAACAACACACAGCAGAAAAAAAAACTATATAAGATTAAAATATTGTTTGGAATGAACGTCTGAAAGCCCAAAGATGATCCATTCGGTAAGGTGCAAAATGCTTCTGGTCATGAAGCGGTTAATAAAAATTAAATAGAAATATCCTTTATGGCACGAAACCTGTTTATTGCTTTCTACCTGACGTAGTAAACTGAATATCTACATAAAAATGGGATCAAGGGTCGCTTACCTAACGTATGCACATGGATTGGTCACTATTGATCAAATTATGTCATTTATTGCAGCAAGCGGGTAGGTATTGATTTTGTGTTTCCAGCGAGTGCCGTGTGGTTTATATATTTAGTGCTGGGACGGAGGAGGACTAGCAATGGCATTGGTCATAATTAAATACCGTATAATAAGGTGACACTGGTTAATGTTAGGGGGAACTGTGTATTATCAGACCAAGGACAGATGAATAATGTGTGTGTGTGTGTGCGTGTGTGTGTCAGTGTGCGTGCGTGCGTGCATGTGTGTGTGTGTTGTTGTGATTTATAAGTTGCTTTTTAGGACAGTGTTTCTCAGCTACCAGCTCAGATTTGCAGAATATCTCGGTTTGACAGTGGCTGGTTTACATTTAGAGATGGAAGAATCCGGTTAATTCAATTGCAACAGTCTTAAAACTTTGCACTATCGATGCCCAAATTTCAATATTGAACTGTTCAAGTCCTGTTCCATATTAGAGATATCTGGCTAAAACCCCATCACAGCTCAGGACTCCATACTGCCTGACTGACAGGGCCATGCATCACCTATAGTACCAACCCACCCACAGCCAGTGCAGTATGTACTGTATGGTCTATATCAGTGTATACACACAGCTGCTAAAGATCACTCATATAATAATAAAGTTTGTTCGTGTCTCCAAACCATCCCAATTTTGGCAGTACATTGCCGATTTGAGGGGGCAGCCCCATCGTTCTGCCATTGGAAAATGCCTGATATATTGTAGGCACCTGCAGGAAATACTATAAAAAGGTGGTTTTGTAGACACGGAGGTGCCTAGTACTTCAGAAGCGTGCCCGTTGGTGTATGGCCACCCTCACCCTAATCTTACAGCCATGGCGCACTGAGCAAGCACTTGTTTTGCCACCCCCTGCGCCTCCCCCCCATAAGTGTGTGACCATTAAATGTAGTATAAAATTAAAAATAGAAAAACATAAACAATACATATCCACCGTATGACTAACAGTGCAGCGTACCAAATTGAGGGGGGTGTCGATTTGCAGACACCCAATAAAACATGTACGGTATATCAGTCACCTCCCGGGTTTTAGGCTGCTGAACCACCCTGGATCTGTGCAAGGTGACCCCTTGTAAGGGCACAGGCAGGATACAATTTAAGTAATTATAGTGCATGTGCTGGTTTTCAAATTTGAAATCCCCCTCTGACTGGACACCCCTCCACCCCCACTCCCCATTTGGTACACTTACTTCCCATTCCTACTAGGCTCAATTAACACCACCCCCTAATTTTCGGCATCCTCCGTATGTCGACATTTAACATTTGCGACATTTCAGACGTTGTCATTTTGAACGTGTCAACTCGGTGCCCGTCGACCAACTGACCGAATACCACCTACACAAACTCCACACAGATAGTTTACTAGTCAAAATCTAATCCATGACCCTAGTGCAGTGAGGTAACAACGCTAATCTGTACGCCAGACAAAACGTGTAGGTTATGGCAGACTATTAGGGCTTAAAATATATATTCTGCCACCAGCATATATGTATTCAGCGTAACCTGGATATAACAGAAGGTTACATCAGAGATGGATTAATACCTCATTGGCCCTCTATACAAGGTCATGTCTCCTAGGTACCAGAGCCACTGAGACTGAGGGGGCAGGAAACACGTCACCACACAGCAAGATGGTGCAGCCATACAGAGGGCATCCAATGGGTGTGGACCTGCCCATCTAGGACCAACATCTGACTAGTCTCTTGGCTGCCCCGGGAGATCCGTCCCTGCAAAATTAATTTTACTAGTCAAACCGGACCTGAGTTTAACAAGTGCCTCTTCTCATTACAGGGAAACACATTTATATACATTGGTTGTGATTAGTTCTAAGCTTGCATTTGCACCACCGGTTACGTATACTAGATGCAATTAATAATGCAAAGTGTTAACAGTGAAAAACTGGCAATAATTTGGAGCCACTGTGTGCGGGCAGTGAAAATCAATGCAGTCATAATTAACTGATAAGATGAATTGGACTTAATTATAAAAACTACTAGTGCTGAGAGACAAGGGAGGAAGTGGAAAAACATTGCCAGGTGTGAGTATATAGCATAAAGGGGAAAAGTGAGGTGAAATGAAAAATAAATAATATAGTAGTGATTGTTGGTGTAATTACTGTGTATACCTTACTTGCCTACTCTTGTAGAAGTTCGTCTGCACTTCCTGGACAATCGCGTCAATATTGCTCCCCCCCCCAGCGTCTGAAGACACAAATCACGGCATTTCACAGGGGGCAGCGATGGGGTGATTCACTGGGCCACAGCCTCTGTACCTCCCATCTCCCAGTATCTCCCAGTGGGATCCCCTTTAAAGATGGAAAATATGCAACATTTGTGCCAAAAACGCATGAATCCCGGAAAGTGGCGGAGTACTGCTGCTCTTCTTGGAGAGTAGACCCACTCAGTGAAATGGGCCTTCCTGTGGCCAGAGGACGCGACTTATGGCAAATAGCATCATAATGGGCCTACCCCACTCTGAGGCAGTTTTTCAGACCACCCCCCATCACCACCCTCCCAAAACGCTGACAGCCTGTCACTCACTTTGCAATGGATTCCTCTGTGCGCCCATAGTCGCAATGCGATCTATGCGGATGTGCAGTGTGGCTTAAACGCAAGCATGATGGCAAGCAATCTGCGTCTGTAACCGCCATTGCGTCCAGCTCTCAATCAGGCCATTTATGTGCAGCAATCAGGTGGGCCAGGAAGCATAAGTAATATCTGACTCCTATTAAGAAGAGATCGGTGGGCTTACTTTTGCTTTTGCTATACACACGTCTGCGACTTTATGTAAATGCCGCTACAAAGCCCTTCCCTGATTAGGCATCTGTGTACACTATCAGTGACACTCCCCCGGCATTCCCATAACACGCCATAAGATGGTTCTCCGTGCGTCTGAATAGCCGACTCCCGGGAACGCCCAAAACATTTTTAATGTACTTCTGTGTGCGTGCATCTGAAATCGCAACTCCGACTCTGTATAAATGCAATCAGGACACGTTCGCTGTGCGACTTAGACACATTTGCAGTAAAAAAAAGACACAACTATGTTCACCAATGACATAGCGTGCGAGTCAGAAACTGTGGGGCTGATTCAACTTTGGTCGGAAGAGCCATCACAGCTGCTAACCTGGTAGCAGCTGCGATAGCTCTATTATCATAGCTCCTGCATGCATTAGCGATCTAAGCTGCATTGTACAACGCAGCATCGGATCACCTGCGATATCTTCGGCTGGCTGAGTGACGCATGGTGTGACGCGAGCCGGCCAACGCAGATGAGAGAAAGAGAACTGGAGGTCCCAGCCTCATCCACCCCCCCCCCCAATGACAGCGACACGCCTCAGTTTTGAGGAACGGAGGTCATCGCCGTCCTCACCCCACCCAGAAACGGCAGCAAACTGTCAATCACTACCAGTCTACTGCCAGTCTGCGTGCAGGATCACAGACCCGTTCTGCGCATGTGCGCATGTGCAGAACGGGTCATGCGCCTGAGCAGATTCCCGATAATCGGGAATCTGTGTTAGGATCCACAAATGTGTCCAAAGATGAATCATCCCCTGTATGCGATATTCTCTGCAAAGCGCTATTTGGAATTTGTTTTCAAAACAATTTTCCAACATATAGTCACCAGGACATGAGATCTGTGCCTGCCGCAGCGATAAGGACAAAGTAAAGTGATTTTTACTTTACTCGTGGGTTCGGACGCAAGTTGCGGTGGCCATTGCAAAGAGATTCAGGGATTGGAAGATACCTCTCCAGTCAGACATCCTGCATAGGAAACAGGGGGTTCACGCCCTCTGAAGGCAGTGTTAGCTAACGCTGGCAAGCTGTGAGAAGCCATGATTCTTGAAGCTGGTTAAATAGAACCATAACACCATCCTCAGAAGAAAAATTATGGGGACGGCTCCTGTGCACGCTGTTGCGCCAATATCTGCAGCTTTTTTGCTTTGTTAGATAGGGTTAAACGGAATTTCTGTAAATACCAGGGGTGACTTGTGTCGCAGAGCGCGAGTTACATCACTCACATGGGGCAAATAGCACAAACGGGCAATAACCCCATAGCAAACAGTCATGCATTAACAATCTATAGTCAGTTACACTAATGGAAGAAAATGTCAAATCTAAATAAGCTGATAATTGTCATTAACATTCAATGATATTAACATTTAGATGGTGAATTGAAAAGTTTTAATTAAACCACAGCTTCCCTTTAAATGTTACCAGGACATGGCAATGGAGACAAAATGCTCGTTGCATTATCTGGGGTGTATTGAAGCGCTTTGGCCTTTAATGTCATTTCTATAAATCAGATTTACATCTGCTCACCAAAAATAAAAATCTCCCAACTGCAGATTCTGCCAGGGACACGCAGGTGCGGGCTCGGAGCCTCCCCCACGGGTGAGAGTGTGAGCGATGACTGCTGCATAGGAACTCAATGACTTATTCCCGTGTACACACACAGGCAAGCACAGGGAATAGCAGAGGGAAGCTCAGGGAATAGCAGAGGGAAGCTCAGGAAATAGCAGAGACCAGCCCAGGAAACCTCCCATGGACTAATGAATGGGTAGTGCAAGTGTCTTACAATGTATAATATGTGTGTTGCAATATGCTTTGATTGAAACGATCTCTAGTGACTGATCGTGCCGCAATAACCCAACTCCTCCGATGTATTTCAGTGGTAGTGGGGAGATAATAAGCATAAACATCTGTTTCAGCAATATGCATCTGTAATCATATATAAAAACAGCTAATAGCACCGGTCACCAGCCAGAATGTTTCGGCAATGAAATCAGGGCCTGCTTATACGCACGCAACGCAGTTGCTAATATCAATAGTGATATGTAAATGTTTGCAATCACATTGCGATCGCAGCCTGACATAAGGACGCCCATTTCCCCTTACTCACATCCGTATACTAGGGCAACATAGCGAAATAATCGGTAACATCAGAGCCGTAACTAGACTTTTTGGTGCCCTGTGCCAGAAAGAGCATTGGCGCCTCCCTCATTTTTCAAAGGGACATAATGCACCCAAAAAAGGGCCACGGCTTCATCAGGGGTGCCAAGAGGGGGGGAGCAGGTACAGATTACCGGGGCCCGGGTTTCCTGAGGGGCCCGTCGGGGGCCCGGGTCCGGCGTCGCTCCCCCTCCCTCACAGCAGCCCAGCACACAGCGTGTGCTGAGCTGCAATGGAGACTGCTCGTGGCTGTTGAGAGCGCGCGGCGCTGCAAATCTTTTTTTTTTTTGTGAAGGGAGCGTGGCCACGCCTCCCATGATTAGGCCATGCCCCCTATTACCCAGGCCCGCCGCGGTGGTCAGCGGGCCTGGGCATCATGGGGAGTGGCCAGGGAAGAGATAGGAGAGGCCAGGAGATGCTGGGGATGAAATAAGAGGAAGCTACCCTTGACCTTTGGTGCCCTGTGCGATGGCACCGGCCGCACTACCCTAGCTACGGCCCTGGGTAACATCGAGTAACATCGGACCCATACGCACAGTTAAGGCAGACCAGACCTCACTCAGGAACTGCTAACTTCAGCGCACGCTATGGGGCCTCAGGCTGCATCATTTTTACATATCACATGATTTGCATCTAAATGTATATTTTGCATCATACTTAAATTTAGAGATGTGCACCCACTCTGGATTCATGTTTGTGTTTTCGTTTTGAATTCGAATAAAAATCAATCAAAAATCTATTAAAATTGATAAAGATCAATATAAACCATCTAAAATGTCTGAATCCAAAACTCAAGTTCGGTTTTAAAATCTGAGTTCCAAACCAGCAACAGATCCGAACCGGAACTCGGTTCGAACCGGGTCACAAAAGTGAATCCGAATCTTGACCCGGTTCTACTCAGAATCCCTAAATTCGGGTGTGTTCCCTACTTAAAATGCCACAATTTGACCTCTCTCTCGCCAATGAGAACTCAACATAATTCCCTTTAAAACCCAAAAGACTTCTAGCAGCTTGCCGAGAACTCATGCGGTACTGTATAAGTGCCACTTTCGGACACACGTCTGGATTAGAATAAAGCTCTGTTTCTCTGATACCTCGCAGTCATGCCTGTCTCGTTTCCGATCGATCATCGCTGGATCATTATGTCAACAAAGGAACCAAGTCACATTCCAACAGATAAATCCTCAGCACAATCTCCTCAGTGGCCCGGGACAGCCGGATAAATGAATGGATGCCAATTGACCTCCCTCAGGTTATTGAGATGTGAATAAAACAACAATTTTGCAGGCATTACATGTGTTGTATGACTTGAGAAAGCAATCATTGCACCATTATCTATATGTTAATATGGAGCCAGCAGCTGCTGCTATTTGTAAGAAGCTAATTCTTCTGCTCTGGGTGAACCTCTTGTTGCCATTTTCCATTTGTGCCTATGCGAGTAAATTAAATTTTGTCACCGATGAGTAATCAAGATAATATTCTATACAGAGCCCAACAAGAAGTTCATTTGAAAAATATTTCTTATGCAGAAAACAAGGCTGTTATTTTCTATCATTATCAATCTCCCCCTCTGACTTTCTCTTTAAGGTAATAATAGTCTACCAATAGTAATCTCCTATGCGCCTACCGCTGCTGGCTGCTTTATTCCTGTCACTCGGCTGTAATATGGAAATGTAATAAAGTCACCATTACAGCAGTCGGCGCTCAGGAGGTGACAATAGCATGAAGAAACTTGTAGAGATGTAAAGTCCACTACGCTCTTCTAATAAGAGGTGTCCGGTCGGGTTTGCAGCCTTTTTGAGAAGTGAAGAAGTAAAGTGAATCCAGACTCCAACGTGGATGCTGGGAGGAAACAAATCTCATTGGCATCCATGTTATTCTCTGTGAAGTGAGAATGATGGACCTCCATGATTCTCACCGTTGATTGTGTGAGGACCTCTTGTTGAGAACATTTTAGGTGATCTGTATGCAAACCAGAATGCCTTATGATAAGTTTCCACATGTCAGGAGGCAGGCTGCACCCCAAGAAACGCAGCATTTATACTACTATGAACTAGGGATGTGTGCCGACCCCCGGTTTTGGTTTTGGATCTGTATCTCCTTCGATGTTTTGGATCTGGATTTGGTTTTGCAAAACCGCCGTTGCGTGTTTTGGTTTTGGATCTGTATTTTCTTTCAAAAATTGATAAAAATGGCTAAAATCACATAATTTGGGCTTTTTTTGTACCTACGGTGTTATTATCCTCAATAACATTCATTTCCGCTCATTTCCAGTCAATATTGACCGCCTCACAGCTCACTATATTGTTTTCATCTAGTTTAGGCCCAAAAGTTGCACAAAGCTGGCTGGCTGACTAAGCTAAGCGGCAGCATTGGGCAGCACAAACACGTGGCAGTTCAACCCCCAACATGGCACATAAGGAAACATATGTTTTTATTAATCAAGAGTCCTGAGGGAGATGGAGTATGTATGTAGTTAAAGGAAGGGAAAGGAAGGGTTGATTGATAGTAAATGTAATTATTTTTTTTTATTCCAAAGCAAATTCATCAACTTGGTGGTTCAGAATATTTTTTAAACTTTTAAAGGGGCATGCAGAAAATTCTGTCTGTGGCTATAAACATTTTGGCATTCAGCAACCACATATCAAAGATTGCAGCAGTTCTGGCAATTCAACTTCGAACATGGCACATAAGAAACAAATGTTTTTATTATTCAAGAGGCCTGAGGGAGTTGGAGTATGTATGTAGTTGAAGGCAGGGAAAGGAAGGGTTGATTAGAAATAAATTTCATTTAATTTTTTTATTCCGAAGCAAATTTATGAAGGAGGAGGGGAGGCATTTACAAAAAATATTTTACTCATTCACATTAGTCCTTGCCACAGTGGAGCTTCTCGGTGGTTCCAATTATTTTTTTAAAGAATTAAAGGGGCATGCAGGAGATGATGACTGTCACAGCACACAAAACGGAAGCTCTGAACCAGGTAGGGGGCAGAGGGATATTAAAGTCTGATACTAAACATCTGTTATCATTGTGCTTCTGGGATTATGGAGGAGAGGAGAGAGAACATCTCCAGATACCATAACAAAAAAACCTCTCCATTTGGTGTTTTAGTTGCATCTGACCAAACACGGATGTTATGATCAAGGAAAACCAAGCCCACCAGGTTGGTATCTAAATTCAAGGTTGAAAAATGGCATAAGAGTTTTTTGCAAGTATACCTACAGTATTTGTGATTTTAGTTGAAATAAATACAGTATAAAACTAAAAAAAAAGGAAGCATCAGAGCAGCGGCACAAAAGCACGGCAGTTTAAAAAAATATAGGACATCTATGAAATAATTGCCCCACAGCTGTGGCAGACAGGATGGCAGTTTAATAAACTATAAGATTAAAAATGTCAGGCAGCAATGCCCCAAACAGCACATAATGCAAAGAAAATAGGTGCAACATGGAATTGTCCTTGGGCCCTTCCATCCACCATTATGTTGTATATAGGACATGCACCATTTAACAAACCTATCACTTCAGCGACAGGGACTGCCAATTGTGGGTGAAGCGATTGGTTTGTTTGGGCCCCCACAAAACAAGCTACCAACGGGCAGCTGACATTGCCGGCAATGATCTCTCTGTGCACAAACTGGCTTTACAGAGGCAAGATGTTGTCGCCATCAACATCAGATTCCTCACCCTCATCAGTGTGTACATCATCTTCACACAATATTAATTTGTCGCCGCTGGAATCCACCATTACAGCCTCAGGTGCCTCTGTAATTTTTGGATGTAATTGGCGGTAAAGGTTTTCCTCGTGAAATTTGTAGTTCATTTTGATGAACATCATCTTTTCCACATTTTGAGGAAGTAGCCTCCTATGCCGATCGCTGACAAGCTTCCCGGCTTTGCTGAAAACTCTTACTGGAGGGTGATCAACTCAAGTAAAGCAAAGCCAGTTTATGTAAGGGCCACAAAATTGCCTTTTTTATCTGCCAGTTTGTGAAACGGACTGTCTGATATGCCTATTTGGATGTTATCATTAAAATAGTTTTCAACCATTCTTTGAATGGTGACCGTATCATATAGAGTCATAGTAGGGGGCTCATTAAATGTAGACAATTCTTTTAGACCTAACCAAAGTTAAAACTTGGTTGTGTTGACTCATCTGCCTCACTAGTGGGTCTTTTTTTGGGAAAGTTTATTTTTTCCTGGCAGGCACACTTGCTGGAGAAACTGAAGGAGGAGCCATTGCTGTATCACGTGCCACCTGAGCTAACAATTTCCTTACCAACAGCTCTTTTGATCTCTTCAGATCTGTGTCCGATGGGAAGAAAGGCACAACATATGACTTAAACCTAGGATCCAGCACAGTCGCCAAAATATATTGATCCGATGTAAGATCCTGACAACCATTGGATCCTGGTGAAGCGAATAAATGACTCGATCTACAGGTCCAACATGCTTAGCAGAATTGCTTCATTTTAGCTCTTCTTTCAGTTTCTCAAGCTGCTTTTCCAACAGTCTAATTATGGGAATTACCTGACTCAAGCTGGCAGTGTCTGAACTCACTTCACAGGTGACTACTTTGAAGGCTTTCAGCACATTAGACAACACAGAAAGTATTTTCCTTTGTGCTTGTGTAAGGTACATCCCCCCCTCCTCTTCCTATGTCATAGTTTGTTGTGTAGCTCCATCCGCTGAAGCATATAAAGAGTGGAGTTCCACCTTGTAACTACCTCTTGCTTCAGCTGGTGACAGGGCAAATTCAACATTTCTTGCAGGTGCTTCAATCTTCTACATGCACCTGCTGAATGGCGAAAATGTCCAGAAATTTTGCAGGCCACAGAGAGCATCTCCTGCACGGCAATGTCATTTTTTTTTTTACATATTGCTCCACCAAGTTGATTGTGTAAGCAAAACATGGGATGGGTTGGAATTCACCCTGCTGTAATGCCCTCACAATATTGGTGGCATTCTCAGAAATCACAAATCCCGAGGAGAGTCATTTTGCAATGACTTCCCTGAGTTTTTCTAAGAGGTTGTCAGTGGTATGCCTCTTAGTGAAACCAGTGATACATAGAGTAGCCTGCTTTTGAATGAGCTGCTGTTTCTTATACTCTGCTGCTGCTGCTGTTGGAGGCACTGAAGGCAATACACCCACCCAGTGGGCTTTTACAGTCATGTAATCTTGTGTTTGTCCATATATCTGTGGTTAAGTGGACAGTTGGTACAACAGCATTTTGGAGGACACTAATTAAGTTCTTTTTAACTTCCCTGTACAGGCTGGAAATTGCTTTTCTACTGAAGTGGAACCTAGATGGGATTTGGTAACGAGGACACAGGACCTCAATTAACTGTCTAAAACCCACTTCACTAATGGTGGATATTGGACGCACATCTAATACCAGCATAGATGTTATGGTGTCAGGGATCCAGCATCAGGGCTCCATTGTGCATCTGGGTGACTGCTGTCATACTTGCTCCCCCTTGCAAAGGATTGTTTAACAGTCAATTGTTTTTTTTAGAACTACTACTAGTAGTCTTCCTTGTCCCCTTCTGGGAGGAAGATCCACTCCAAGCAGCAGCAGGCATAGCGCTCAAGGATTATTCTGAGGAATCCAGGATTAGCCTTATCAAATTGGATGCAGGACTACTTCTGATCATGACTGAGGATACTGTTGATGAAGGTGTTGTTTGTGAAGTTGCCAGGTGCTTGGGTCTAGTAGAGAGAAGGGAGCTAGCTGATGCTGGACTGCTTGTTGTTACTTTTTTATCCAAAGTTTCAGAATTTTGCACACACGTTTGATGGATGCACTGTAGATGACGTAATATAGAGGAGCTTCCTAGATGGTTAAGGTCCCTACCTCTATTTACTGTGGCATGACAACGGGTACAGATGGCTTGACAATTGTTGTCCAGATTTGGGTAGAATTGATTCCACACATAAGAAGTGGATTTTTTTGTTTTATCCCCAGGCATGACAATGGGGTGTTCCTTTTCATGGGTAACAACTGTTTCCACTGGGGCCTGATTTACGCACACAACATTCTCATCATCAGCTTCCTTATCATCAACATCCTTATTAGTGTCAACTACACAAATATCCTCCTCAACCTGGTGCACTTCCATAGAAGCATCCTCAATTTCTATGTCAGCATGTTGACTGCTGCTCATCCCCACATTTGCAGAGGACGCACAAGTTGTGAAAGGTGGCTCCTCTTCTTCGAGTACAGTTTTGGAAAGGTCAGACTAACACATGGCACCCGCTGACACATTTAGACTCTCCTCAGGGATTTGTGACATTACCTTGCCACTTCATGTGGTGAAAGGCATATTGTCAATTTTATGTTTTACTGCAGCTAACTTTCCCGTTGATGTTTTTTTCTTTACCAATGTAAAAGATTGTTTTTTTTTATTTTAGATGCCCTGACTTAAGCCCTGTATGCCCTTGGGCATCAGCTTTAGTAGATGACGTAGATGGACTAGTATCGTCATGATTGGTGGCACTGACAGCTGCTCCAGCCCTAGTATGTGGTTCCTGCTCTCCTCTCAACTGATTGTTCTCCATATCAACAATCACGAATGAAGCGGGGTACAGCACACATCAATTTTTACCAATTTTAGATATTACACTGCGGTATCAATGAACTACAGTGTCACAATATTTTTTATGAATAAGAAAAGAATAACACACTGCGCTACCACTTACAGTGTCACAAGATTTTCTATGAGTAAAACACTGCATTACCACTTACAGTGTCACAAGATTTTTTATGAATAAGAAAAGAATAACACACTGTGCTACCACTTACAGTGATGTCATTATGTTTTATGTATTACACAAGTTATTAAGCACTATGTTGTGGTCTTGTAGTCAGCATGTAGACTAATCATTTATTCATGGCTGTGGAAAGAAGTGAAAAGTTGAATATTACACTGTGCTATGAATGAATAAGAATAACTCACTGCACTATGACTTGTAGTGTCACAATACGTGGATGATAAACTGTGGTCTGGCCGGCAGTGTCACCGAACAATAACAGCGTAACTAATTTGCTGTCACACACACATAAAAAAGAGAAAAAAATAAATATTTTTTTTATTTTTTGAGGAATGATAATTTTATTTCACTATTATTTTTTTTTACACTGGTGAAAAGCACCCCTGGACGAGGCAGCAGCTCCTTGATGAACAATATAGCATCCCTTTATGGACAACAAAGCACCCCTATGTAGTCACAAATATGTGGATGGTAAACTGCGGTCTGGCCGGCAGTGTCACCGTGTCACTTGTATCTAACTACCTAACGCACACACACACAAAAAAAAATTACTTTTTCTTTACACTGGGGAAGAGCACCCCTGGACGAGGCAGCAGCTCCTTGATGAACAATATAGCATCCTTTTATGGACAACAAAGAACCCCCATGTAGTCACAAATATGTGGATGGTAAACTGCGGTCTGGCCGGCAGTGTCACCGTGTCACTAGTATCTAACTACCTAACGCACACACACACAAAAAAAAATTACTTTTTCTTTACACTGGGGAAGAGCACCCCTGGATTGACACAACACCTGTTTATGTACTGCAGTCCTAGCCCCTTTATGTACTGCAGTCCTAGCCCCTTGATGGACAGGACAACACAGCAGCACCCCTTTATGTACTGAAGCCCCCCTTTATGTACTGCAGCCCCAGCCCCTTTATGGACAACACAGCAGCAACCTTTAGTGTACTGCAGCCCCTGTTATGTACTGCATCCCCAACTTGAACAACAGCATTACAGACCCCCAGCCCTACAACACTGCACCCTTGAACAACAGCATTACAGACCCCAGCCCTACAACACTGCACCCTTGAACAACAGCATTACAGACCCCCAGCCCTACAACACTGCACCCTTGAACAACAGCATTACAGACCCCCAGCCCTACAACACTGCACCCTTGAACAACAGCATTACAGACCCCCAGCCCTACAACACTGCACCCTTGAACAACAGCATTACAGACCCTCAGTCCGACAACACTGCACCCTTGAACAACAGCAGCATAGACAGAGCACCTCTGTTCTGTACACTCTCCACAGCTGGAATTAAAATGGCGCCGATCATCGGGACCTTTATAGAATCCAAAACCCGCGAGAATCCAACAGTGGGATGATGACGTTTTGCCTTGTTCTGGATTGCGAGTTACAAAGGAAAACTCGAGCCGGACTTGGATCCTACTCAGATCCCCCATGTTTGGGTGGGTCCGGTTCTCGGAGAACCGTACCCGCTCATCTCTACTAGGAACTATGGGCTTGAATCAGACCCGCTCGCAAGCGGGTCGATGGTGGGCTCTGGGCACGCGCAGCGGTCGCTCTGCACGTGCGCAAGCCCTGGAGTGAGAGAGAAATTCTCTCACTCCGTGGCTCACTACAAAAGGGGCGGCTGTCGATGTTGGCGGGGGGTTGGTTTCACAAACGGAGGCGTTCCCAAGTGAACGCCTGCCGTCTGTGGGCGGCTCCACTGACATCAGCAGTGATGTCAGTGGGAGAGCTTCCGGCTCTATTAGAGCCGGAAGCTCTCTGGGGCTTGTGGCCACGAGACCCTACCACAAGGGTCTCGTCGCAAGCCTGACGGTCGCAATGGTCTGGACCATTGTGACCATCATCCTGGCCGCTCGCTTAGCTGTAGCTGTAGGCCCTATAAGCGGTTTACGAATTAACATCCTCTCCAACTTTGGAGGAAATATTGAACAATATACCATAATGTTGGAACAGCTTTATTCAAAAAGACATTGATAATTTAACACGAGCACCTGCACCAATGAGATTTGTTTCCTCAGAATAGAATGTACACACAACCCTTTTCTGTAAAGCCCAGTTCATCTGGTCACTTGTATATACAGTAATACTGAGCCACAATCCTGTCATCCACCCTCATCAAGCATTCACAGCACAGATTACTGGCTGTACTTGGTGACCATTCAGAGGAGGTTCTGCTGTCCTTCATCGGACAGGGTCGTTGTAAGCGCACTGAACCTCTATGCAAAGTACTACCCATATGAGCAGCTTACCCCTTCCTATCATCCATCCCATAGTACATTTGTAATGTTTGGCCAAAAATGTAGTAGTGTAGTGGTTAAATCTCTGGCCATGGAATGTGTTTCGTGTGATGTACAACAATTTTATGTGACAACATTCTGTAACACGTGATAACAATGACAGCTTCCTCCTACTCAGCAAATGTCCAATATACTTTTATTTAGTTAATGCCCATAATCACCAGACATACTGTATATTCCACAGAAACACTCATTAGCCAACATACAATGCAGAACAATACAACTTTTTACAGCTATAATAAAAATGCATATATACGTAACTGATGAGACTTACTATATACTCAACAATAGCAAACCATGGCCCTCATTCAGAGCCGTACGCTCTGAGCAGAGCGCACGCTCTGAATGAGGGCCGGGCTCCATTTTCATGGAGCGTCCTCCTGGACGCTCGTATAGCTGTGGGTCAACACCCACAGGCTATACGAGCGTGCTTTTTGATGGCCGCGATGGTCGAGACCATCGCGACCATCGAAATTGCGAGCCGGAGCCTGCGGTTGAGGTTTTCAACCGCAAGCTCCGGAGTGATTTTGGCTCTACCAGAGCCAAAATCACTCCCACTGACATCACTAGTGATGTCAGTGGGCCGGCTTCTGACGGGAGGCGTTCCCGTGGGAACGCCCCCGTCAGGGAGGCACTCCCCCGGCACGCCCACCAAAGGGGGCGTGCTGTCAATCATCATTGACAGCACGCCCCCTTTGATCGGACACAACGAGCGAAGGACTTTCCTTCGCTCGTCGCGTCTGGCGCATGCGCACGACGGAGCTCCCTCCGTCGTGCGCATGCTCAGTGCATAACATCGACCCACTTGCGAGCGGACAGCCGCTCGCGAGTGGGTCTGAATCAGGCCCCATATGCTGTACAGACAATCCTGATTATCTGACATATATTGTGCATTGCATATACTGCAGTCATAACCTCAGCTGCCATCCACCCATTACATAGATTAACCCGTAACTGCCATCCACCCATCGTATAGATTAACTCCATAACTGCCATCCACCCATCACATAGATTAACCCTGTAAATGCCATCCACCCATTCCACAGAGTAACCCTCCCAAACTGCTGTCCATTCATTCCACTGATTAACCATCTAACTGCCATCCACCTATTCCACTGATTAACCCTCTAAATGCAATCCACCCATTGCATAGATTAACCCCATAACTGCCATGCACCCATCATATAGATTAACTCCATAACTGCCATCCACCCATCACATACATTAACCCTGTAAGTGTCATCCTCCCATTCCACAGAGTAACTCTCCCTCACTGGCATCCACTCATTCTTCTGATTAACCCTCTAACCGCCATCCAACTATTCCACAAATTAACCCTCTAACTGCCATCCAAATATTCCACAAATTAACCCCCTAACTGCCATCCACTTATTTCACATCTACTATCCACTTGTTGTACAGATTATCCTTGACATTAATTTTTCACCTAAGTCCTAAGAATGCATCAGTTAGTAGATCCTCTTCTGTGTCTCCTGGTGCTTCATGTTGTTCCTCTGGGACATTGATGGATGGTTATGAGCAGTGATGAAAGTGACATGACGGTGCTTGCAGAAAGCTCCACTGCTGGTTATACAGGTATATAACTGTCTGGTTTATCATTGTGTGGTGCTGTGACAGTGGAGAAGACAAGTGGCCACAATGTTTACTGTTAACAGACAGGAGCCAGTGCCTGTGTGTGAGACCCTTGCATACATCCTCAGGGGCCTGAAACATGGTGCATCCGGAATGTTGCCATCTACTGTAAAAGTTATGTGGTGGAGGTGAGTTATGTGGTGGAGGTGAGTTATGAAGTGGAGGTGAGTTATGAGGTGGAGGTGAGTTATGTGTGGAGGTGAGTTATGTAGTGGAGGTAAGTTATTTGATGGAGGTGAGTTGTGTTGGAGATGAGTTATGTAGTGGAGGTGAGTTAAGTGTTGGAGGTAAATTATGTGGTGGAGGTGAGTTATGTGGTGGAGGTGAGTTATGTGCTGGTGCGTTATGAGGTGGAGGTGAGTTAAGTGTTGGAGATGAGTTATGAGGTGGAGGTGAGCTATGAGATGGAGGTGAGTTATGAGATGGAGGTGAGTTATGTGGTGGAGGTGAGTTATGAGGTGGAGGTGAGTTATGAGGTGGAGGTGAGTTATGTGGTGGAGATGAGTTATCTGGTGGAGGTGAGTTATGAGGTGGAGATGAGTTATGTGGTGGAGATGAGTTATGTGGTGGAGGTGAGTTATGAGGTGGAGATGAGTTATGTGGTGGAGGTGAGTTATGAGGTGGAGGTTAGTTATGTGGTGGAGATGAGTTATGTGGTGGAGGTGAGTTATTTGGCGGAGGTGAGTTATGAGGTGGAGGTGAGTTATGTGGTGGAGGTGAGTTATGTGGTGGAGGTGAGTTATGTGGTGATGCATTATGAGGTGGAGGTGAGTTATGAGGTGGGGGTGAGTTATGTGGTGGAGATGAGTTATGAGGTGGAGGTGAGTTATGAGGTGGAGGTGAGTTATGTGGTGAAGATGAGTTATGTGGTGGAAGTGAGTTATGAGGTGGAGGTGAGTTATGAGGTGGAGCACAGGGGGTGGTGCTTCTGTTGGCCACATAATTTATGTTTGAAAGCCACCAGCACTGGATTTGCCTATCACACTGACCATAATTTATTTTGGTCCTGGAACACCAACTCGTGCCACCCCTGCGTGTTCCCCGCGGCACCCAGGGAACCAATGTGGTAAAGCATTGCCAGGTTCCACCTCACGTGTACAAATTATGAGTGTCATCTTTTTAACTCTCGGACTACCCACTATATACCTTCCACTTTATGCTGCTTTCCCAATCTCCCCCTGCCAGCAGCTCTTACCCTGCGGTGGCGTCCATTGGAAGAGGGGTCAGAGTGCTGCGTACACAGCTCACACTACTGTTACATGATGTGCGCGGTCTCTGCGCAGATCTCAGGCAATGTTCATCAGTAATCGGCAGCGGCTGACATTTGTGTTTCTCACGTCAAAGTGTATTATGGGGTAATGGGTCTATGTACTAATAATCGCAGTACTGCCGCGATTATTATGTACCTAACTCGCCAGGGGTAATTTCATTTTTCTAAAAAACATTTCAGATAGTACTATGGGGAACTCGCAGGGACAGTGGTTGCAATGATCACTGTCCCTGTGAGTAATGGGCTTGATTCAGCTACAGACAGAATAGCTACTGTAAGCTGCTTGCGAGCTACAGACAGAATAGCTAAGCTGTTCGCAAGCAGCTTACAGTAGCTATTCTGTCTGCGCTGATATGCTGCATTACGTATCCGAGCTGCGTTGTCCAACGCAGCATCAGATACTTTGAGGACCATCGGCCGGCTAAGGTGACCCATGCGGTCAAGCAGCCAACCGCCGCAGATGAGAGGAAGAGGCCAGCCGACGGAGATCCTGGCCTCTTCCCTCCCCCCCAACGGCAGCAACACGCCTCCGTTTCGGGTAACAAAGGCTGTCGCCGCCCCCTCCCCACCCCCAAACAGCAGCAGACTGTCAATCACTGACAGTCTGCTGCCAGTTTACGTGAGGACTCGCAGACCCGCTCTGCACATGTGTCGCCTGCGCAGATTCCCGACCACTAGCGTGCACTGCTGAATTAGGCCCAATATCCAAGGCATTTGGAAGTCTTTCACAGAAGGAGGGGGTGAGGGCAGGGGCGCCGAGAGGGGGGAGGAGCAGGTACAGATTACCCGGGCCCGGGCTTCCTGAGGGGTCCGGTGGGGGCCCAGGTCCGACGCTGCCCCCCTCTCCCTCACAGCAGCCCATCACACAGCGTGTGCTGAGCTGCAGTTGGAGACTGCTGTGGCTGCAGAGCAGCAGCCACAGCAGTCTCCTAAGCCTGTGCGGGGGAGCGGTCACACTGATCGCACCCCCCCTGGCTTTGCGCCGGGCTGAGGGGGCTCAGATCTTTTTTGTTTATTTTTTGGGAGAAGGGGGCGTGGCTACACCTACCGCGATTAGGCCACGCCCCTTATTACCGGGGCCCGCCTTGGCTCTTGGTGGCCCTGGGTGAGGGTAGCTGACATTGTGCATGTGTGCTGCATCATCTTCTGGTTGCGGCTGGGGACTGCGGGGGGGGCCTGCACCGGGAGCCCCCATAGGGTTACAGTAGTTTATACCATCTGAAAATGGTGTAAACTACTGGTGCTAAACTCCAAAAAGCTTTGCTTTTTGGAGTTTAGTACATAGGGCTCAGATCATAGACCCCATTGATAATAATGGGGGCTGAGATCTGCAGCGCTCATTAGCACTTTGCCGTAGATTTCTGTGAAAATTCCTGTATTGTGCTTTTAGTACATATGAGCAATACATAAAATGATCTGCTTAATTTTATGTAAAAATCAGCTTGATACATAGGCCCCTTAATCATTTGAGGAATGTGCCACATCATTTAGACAAATTTTAGCATAATGCGCTTCCTATCCATTCATGCTGTGATGTTTCTCGCCATATCCTCTGCCCGTTTCTTCCTTTGCAAAACTATTTACTGTGTCTAGATTGTGAAGGGTTAAAACTGATCCACTGCCAGCCACTTCCACGTGACCTGCTAATAAAATATGTACTGAGCGCAAAATAGATGGACTGATGAGATTTCATGGGTGTCAAGTCATGACGGATTAAATCCCCCCAGAAAGAATCGTCCTTAAACCAAATGCATTCCAGTCGAGAGCTGCTGCCGGGCAAGGGAGTTTACAGATGCTGCTTGGAGTCTACATTTACTGTAGTACATATGTGTTCTGCCGGTATATTCATTGCAAAACAACGTCCGCGAGGCAGGGACATGTAGCTTAAATTATGGCCTTCAAAGTGCAGCAGCAGTAAAACAGCGTCCTCAGGAGAACAATTTATCCAAGGAGGACAAGTTCAATGGCCAACATCTTATACATTTTTGAACAGCACATAAGGACTTTGCCACCTTGGTACAAATGCATTAAAAATAACAAGGAAAATAGAGTATCAGTTCCTTTCAGCTCTATAATGGGAGTTCAGATCGTATAATTTTATGTTAAAGGACCAGTATATTAGGTTTATGAACCCCACGTGAAGGACTCCGAACCATGTTTAATCTACTGAAGCCTTAGGGGCTGATTACTGAATATCATTAACTGTACGTTCTAGCTTCTATGACTATTCATGCAGGCTTACACTATACTGTATATACCGGGACTCCTGTAGGGTTAGATCTGTGTTGTTAGAATGAAATACTGATTTCAGCACCAGTCATGACTTACACTTGTGCCTTTATGCAGATTACATCGTATTTTACACGTAACGACTCCCCCCACTCGGCGATGAGGGACAGAGGTAGGGAAAGCAGTGGTAGGAATAATGGAACCGGAATTCCAAATCTGCCGGCAAGATCACGCATTAAGTATTACAATTTATTACCAGTTATTTATTTAGCATGCAGATATACCGCAGCATTTTACCAAGAGTATTTGGCCCTACACTTCAGTCCCTGTCCCAGTGGAGCTTACAATCAATTTTCCCTACCACATGTACACACTTACACACTAGCGTTATTTATTTTTTTGTTGGGAGACAATGGGGGAGATGTAAGAATCCTTGAAACGGTATCAGCGCACGTTATGTGCGCTGATACCGCTTTCCCCAGTGTATGATCGGGAGGTTGGGCAGTAAATGACAGAGGCTCTATGCGCCCCTGTCATTATCGGCGCCGATATCTACACGATATCAACGCCGATAGCCTGGGCCATGTATGAACGATCAGATCGCCTGACCGTTCAGCCCGCTGTAGCTGTTGCTATCGACAGCTACAGCCTGACGCTAGCCTATCCCCACAGCAGGAACAGCGCTGTCCCTGCTGCGGCGGCTGCCGGCTCCAGGGCTGCATGCGGGGATCTCGCGATACTTGCGAGGTCCCGCGCATGCTCAGTGGAGCCAGCCGCGACTGAGACAGAGCGCATCAGCACTAGGCTGATGCGCTGCGGTCTCTAGCGGGTAGCGACGGCTTCGGACGATGAGATGTTCTTACATTTCATCGCTAATGCTTCCTGCTTTGTCTCAGTAAAGAGGCGAAGCAAGAAGCGTAATAGTGGCACTTAACGATAATAGCTATAATACATCTACCCCAATGTACCTATCATTATGTTCTGTGAGAGGAAACCAGAGCACAAGGAGGAAACCCACGCAGGTTTTTTTTTTAAGCATCTTCAGAGCACGACCAATTAGGCCTAAACTCCTAATTTTTAGGGAAAATGGTCAGGAAATGCTCTGGGACCTGGCTGCACCCCTCCAGACACTTTAGCTCCTAATTACACAATTGGAAGTTTCCAATTAGCTTAATTAGTCAGTAAATACACACCTTCCAAAGAGGGGTCTTCTCCCTCCAGTGTCGGGACCCGGTCTTCTGCAGCATCGGTGTGTGTGTAAGCAGGGCCGGATTAACAATGGGGCGGATGGAGCTTCAGCTCCAGGCCCCTCATTAAAATAGGCCCACAGCATCTTCTGTTCTGCTGTAGACAGGAATTTTTTTTCCTGCTACAGCAGCCTGCTAGCGGGTATCCAAGACTCCTTCCCCTCAACCGAGAGCCGCAATTCCCCCTCCCACCCCGGGATCAAATACTGGCACAAATTGATTACATAGTGGCGCAGAGAAAGGCTTCACTAGCCTTCCCTGCACCGCATACACAGAGTCCCGCGCCTTGTGACGTCACGACGTGCGACGTCACTTAAGTTCCACCCTGTCTACGGTCCGCGGCGGTGCCCAGAAAGAAGTAGTCCGGCCACGTACTATCGTTCATCTGTGAGGGCTGTTCGACGGCTAGGGACTGTAGCTCTGAGGTGTCATGCTGGCTGCTGGTGATCGGGGGACACAGAACAGAAGCCTTTTGCTGGCTGCTGATAATCCGTTTGCAGGTACTGACAAGATATATGTGTGTGTGTATATATAATATATATATATATATATAGTTAAATACATTTATATATATATAAAAGTGCGTGTATATATTGTATATGTAGTATATCTATGTACTGACAAGATATATACATATATATACACACACATATATACTGAGCAGTATTTGTAGTATATATATATATATATATATATATATATATATAGATGTGTGTGTATTTATATATATATATATATATATATATACTGTGTATATATATATATATATAAAAATATATATATTATGTGTGTATAGAATATATATATATATATATATATTGGATAATTGCGCAATGAGGGCCTGATTCAGACCCGGTCGAAAGTGCTGAGCGCTCGCAACTGGGTCAATGGTGGGCCAGTGCGCATGCGCACGACGGAGCCGGCTCCATCGTGCGCATGCGCGAGACCCGGATAGTGACGGGCACTCCGTCGCTCCGGGTCTCGCAACAAAGGGGGCGAGCTGTCGATGTTGAGTGACAGCTCGCCCCCTTTGGTGGGCGGGCTGGGGGAGTGGCTGCCCAAACGGAGGCGTTCCCATGTGAACGCCTCCGTTTGGGGCGGCCCCACTGACATCACGAGTGATGTCAGTGGGAGAGATTTTGGCTCTGTTAGAGCCGAAATCTCTCTGGGGCTTGCGGCAACGAGACCCTACCACAAGGGTCTCATTGCAAGCCTGATGGTCGCGATGGTCTTGACCATCGCGACCATCTTCCTGGCCGCTCGCTATAGCTGCGGGTGGTCACCCACAGCTATGCGAGCGGCCAGGAGACCGTTCTAAAAAACCAGAAGGCCGGCCCTGATTCAGAGCGAGCGCTCGGTCAGAGCGTCCGGCTCTGAATCAGGGCCTGAGTCCACTTGTGCTTAGTCTATGACCTCTGCTCCTTAAAAGGGTCGCTTCTCTTAAAAGCTTCACCCAGCCCGGTATTGTGTATTCTAGGAACAGGAAAGCAGAACACAATTGTAAAGTGTATAAACACTTTATAGTATAAAAGCAATCAGTTATACTCTGTTCAGTTAACCGGCAGGGACTCCGGAACACAGAGTGTTACAGGAGTCCTTTCGGGAAACGGTGCAAATGGGTCCTTGGAGATCAGCGAGTGCACCAAGCTTGTTCCATGCTGCTTATTTTAAACTTTGAATGTATGTAACTGATTGCTTTTATATTATAAAGTTTTTATATATTACCAATGGTACAAGCAACAGGCGGGTGAGACAGGCACTCTGGACACATAAAAATGATTTAAACAGCAGCCTCTTAAGTTGCACTTTTCAGAGAACTTTTACTTTTTTTTCGTCAGGCCTGATTTTCTGAATATCTTTTATGCGTCGAGAGTGCTGCTCTCACCCTTCTGTTGCATATATATATATATATATATATATATATATATAATATGTAAATATGTATATATGTATATGTTCCAAAGGGGAAAGGAGGAGATATCTCAATCTGCTCACTTCTGCTGCAGCCGTCCTGTCCTGCTATTGGGATGCCGTGCTAAAGAGAGATCTTGCAACCCCTCTCTGGTGCAGGACGTCCCAAAATGCTTTGCAAAGTTTGCCAAAAGAGGAAAGCAGGAGATATTGAAGAGATCTCCTGTTTTCCATCCACCTGCTCACTCAGCATCCATCCCCATAGATTTACATGGGGACGGTATTTACCAAGATCATGAAAGATTTATAGATCTGGTCTGCATGAGCTAACACCATCTTTACCTGTTATAGGACTGTCCTGCCGAAAAGGGATTTTGCAATCCCTCTCTGGTGGGCTACAGGACGTCCCGAAGTGCTTTGCATCCACAATCACCTCACTTCTATCTACAGCACATTTGCAACTGCTGCGCATGTGCGGCTTTCCAATAGTCACAAGGAGGTATGTAGATAGAAGTAAAGTGATTGTGGATACGTTTACTTTAATACTTTCTCATCGTCAGGACGGGCTCTTATCAGAGCCCTTGTCCTAGGGATTAAAATGGATACATCCGAGCGGACCAAGAATCTCTATTGCCACAATTTTGAGTCTTATGCTGCATACACACGTAAAGATTTTCTGTCCAACCATCCAACTAGTTGATTGGTTGGAATGAAAATCTGGTGAGGTATGAAAGCAAATGACAATCAGCAATTTGCTCCCAAGTTCCCGGAAAATGGACAAAAACTGTTGTTTGAACAAATTGTTTTGATCAAACATTTAACAAACTTGTCTGACGACCATTGTTTTCTGGCATTTCAGCAAATTGCTGATCATCATTTACTCCCATACGTTACCAGATTTTTATTCCAACCAATCAACTAGTTGGATGGTTGGACAGAAAATCTTTACGTGTGTACCCAGCTTTAATTTTCAGGGGTAGACCACATAATTGAATAGATATATCCCTATAGCTATTAGTAAGGTAAGGTCTCTCTTTTTGCATATAGAGGGATTTCCCATTCATGACATCACTAGGTGACCCTCATAATAGAGGGGTTTCATATTTACATCATCATTAAGTGCCATTTTTCTTTTTTGTCATATAACAGTCACATTAACACACATTTATTTGTAGACTATCACATTAAGCGAAGAGCGGAGGGAGATTGAGGGTTTTTGAAGGTAGACGCTAGTCACTCCCTCTCCAAATATCACACCCTCTGTGAAGACCACACCCCCACATCATTAGTCACACACTCGCGGCACTAGTCACACACCCCTGCGGCCGCACACAAAAGGCCCTTCAGAAATTTCAGCTCCAGGCCCATGTAGACCTTAATCTGGCACTGTGTGTAAGCATGTTGTGTGAGTGTGTGTAGTATGTGTGAGTGTGTGTAGTATGTGTGAGTGTGTGTAGTATGTGTGAGTGTGTGTAGTATGTGTGATTGTGTAACAACATACAGTGTAGTGAAATCATAATAAAATCCAATTAATACCTGCTGCGAGTAACTGGGGTCTAGTTAGGACCCTAAATATACACCCTCACACATGGAAAAAATAACAGTAATTACTGTGCTGGTATTATATTGTTTGTTTGTTTAATATATTATTTTCAATAAGTCAGGGTTTGTTTTCTATTAATAAACAGGAGGCTTGTTCAATTATACCCATATTAGTTTTTATTAAAAACATAAACATATGCTAAAAGCAAAATAATAAATTCACACATGTAACAGCAATATTCACATGTGACAATCATGTGGGAATACACATATAAGAATTATATATATATATATATATATAACAAAACACTCTTAATATCTGTTGCTATTTTCTATAATTGGAATCCAGGTCTCACAACAGATCACTGTGTTATTTGCAAGCAAGTCGGCAGCTTTGTTATTAATGGTCTGGTTAGTAAGCGTGTAACAAATATGTTGATATTCTGAGCTTTTCATAAATAAACAGACACAATGATCGTATAGATATCAGCCGATAATAAGCAGTAGTGGATACTTGCGTCCTAGTATTACAATTTGCCTGTAAAGCAGTCTTGAGAAAGTCCAGTGTTCCATGGGACGAAACGCGTCGACGACTTTATAATCCTCCAGACACTTTAGCTCCGGACATTGTTCTGGTTACCTATTGGCACAGTACTTGCCTCAGCTGGGTACATAAAGCAATAGCATCAGCCGGACCTGCCTCACTGCCCAGCAGCCAGGACGAATAGCAGTAGCAGCCGCGCACTGCCGCTAACATCTCCGTACCTCCAGCCATCACTCACTGTAAGATCAGGAGCACCGGGTACTTGGACCCCCGCAGTGTGACCATGTGGTAATGCAGACCGATAGTCATTTTACGGTGCTACAGTGCATTGGCTTATTTGGACTGAGATAACATAATAGTTAGAGAATGACTTACAGTCAAATTGTAATACTAAGCAGGGCCGTAGAGAGCCTGGCCGGGCCCGGGTAAAGGAGGGGGCGTGTCCTAATCATGGGAGGTGTGGCCACACCCCCTTGAAAAAAAGAGAAATAATATCACTTTTGCAGCACGCCTGGGAGGGGGGCGCTATAAGCCCCCCAACCGGTGATAAGCAGGGGGGGGTGCGATCAGTGTGATCGCTCCCCCCTGCAGCCATAGGAGACTGCTCCTGCTGCTACAGCAGCCGCGAGCAGTCTCACACAGCAGCCCAGCACAAGCTGTGTGCAGAGTTGCTGTAAGGGAGGGGGGGTGATGCCGGGCCCCTCTAGGAAGCTCGGGCCCAGGTAAACTGTACCCGCACCACCCCCCCCTTGGCACCCATGATACTAGGACACCAGTGTCTACATTAATGCTTATTAACAGTCGCTCATTATACAATCATTGTGTCTGTTTATTTATGAAAACCTCGGAATAGCAACATATTTGTTACACTCTTACTAACCAGACCATTAATAACAAAGTTGTGGACTTGCTTGCAAACAACACAGTGATATCTTATGAGACCTGGATTCCAATTATAGAAAATAGTAACAGATATTAAAGAGTGTTTTGTTACATATATATTTATATTTTTTTATGTGTGTATTCCCACATGATTATCACATGTGAATATTGCTGCTATATGTGTGCATTTATATTTTAGCATATGTTTTTGCTAAAAAATATTATTGGTATAATTGAACAAGCCTCCTGTTTATTAATAGAGAGCAAACCCTGACTTATTGAAGATAATGTATTAAACAAACAATATAATACCAGCACAGTAATTACTGTTCTTTTTTCCATGTGTGAGTGTGTGTAAATGTATATGAGTAACAATGTCTGAGTGTCTGTGTGAGTGTTTGTCTGAGCACCCCCCAGAGGCAGCTGCAGGAGAACAACATCACCCAGCAGCCCCCTCCACTCCCAGAAGACCCCTGGTCTCACAGCAACCCCCTCAACCCCCAGCAGCCCCTTCCCCAGTGCAAAGATGGAGTGGAGATGACCGGGAGCCGTGGAGACCACCGAAGAACACCAGCCCAGTAAGTAGGTTTTTTTTTTCTGCACCACGGGACCTTCAGTGCTTAAAACCCTGTGTGCAATTATTTAAAATTGAATACCGTGGGTATCGGAAGCACGCATACCTTCAGTATTCCACAATTGGGTGCAAGGTCCACGTGATTTTTTGCAGAGAAAACCTTGCTTCCAATTGTATATGCCAGTATGTGTTTGCTTATGTTTTCATTTTTAGAGTCTCTAAAGAAGAACTGCTAAACGGAGAGATGTATATGAAGGAACATTATGATTTCAGATAAGCTTTTTATATTTTATTATCTGGTACTGGGCCAATTCTTGTGAAATGATGCACTTGTGGATTTAATACATTATTGCACTAGGAGGTGTGTTTGTATGTGTGTAATATAATATATTAACTCACATAAATAAAAATAAGAATGACATACAAAGGTAGTCTTGGGCAAATCATTTTCTTATAAACGAAAAAGAAAAAAACAGAACAGTCTCACTTACATGAATCTGTTCGCAGGGAGACGCAAGAAGATGGAGCAATTCCCAATGTCACTTTAGCTGCCAAGTATTTTACAAAGTTTTAGAGTTCTACATGGTATTTTCTGCCTACCTAGACTATCACACAGCCCCCCTTTTACTGACTCACTGGCCTATTTTCATACTAATTAGGTTTTATGGCCATTTGTCCAGGAATGGAGGGGTGACACTTCCCAGGCCAACCTCAATTAGGTGAGGCAGACAAGCCTGGAATGTATAAGATCCCATAATTTTACCATTATCTGTCTACTGGATCATTTACTGGCACTCCTAATGGGCTATACATAAATCTTCCTCCTCCCCTTCACATGGAATCTTCTTAGAAAAATAATTAACCTTGCAGCTGGACAGTACACATCAAAGTTAATTGCAGATCATTATGCTGGTAAATAAAAGAAATACACTTAATAAACACAAAAGGTAACATGTTGCTTAATATGATCCATAGCATACTCATAATCAAATTATCAAATTAGTCAAGCTTTTAATTTATTCCTCGCCCTGTACTGTGGAGATGTAGTCAAGAAAACGATGCCTATCTTAATCCCGATGCTGGAATCCAGGTGGACGCATACCCGAACAAGGTAAGTCCGGGGCGCCCATCCTGTTAGCCACGAGGGGGGGAGGGTTAGGTTTAGGGCAGTTAGCAGGGTTAACATTAGGTTTTGGGGGGAGGTTAGGGTTAGGCACCACTATGGGGGGAGTGTTAAGGTCAAGCACCACTGGGGGGGTTAAGTTTAGGCACGAAGAAGGGGGACTTAGGATAAGAAACTAATGGGGAGGGTTAGGGTGGGGAGGGTTAGGGTTAGGCTACAAGAGGGGGGGTTAGGGGGGGAGGGTAAGTATACTTACCCAACCCCTGTCGGGATACCAACCATTGGGATGTCGCTGTTGGTATTGTGACAGCAGGCATCCCAATAGCCAGCACTACATACCCATTCAGCCCTATGTCTAGGTGTTAGTTTAGATGGTTACGAAATTTGGATTGTGAGCCACACCTTATCTATTGAACATCTAAATCTGAGGTAAGGAAGCTTATACCACTTGTACCATTGCCTGGTCTGCTATGATGTCTCTGCCTGTTTAGTGAATGACAAGCAGAACCATGGCTAGCGCTCTGTGCCCTGTGCTGCCCTCACCCCTATTGCATGCAACGAAATGACATCACACATAGGGGGACAAGCCGTCAGCATCTGAAGCTCAAGCAGTGCCCGTAGAGTCTACAAGATGCTCCAGACAGCTGTAATTATGGCAGGGTGCTAGCCTGAAGTGTCCTCGGGACTGCAGTGCGCCATTACAGGCACCCTGCAGTCAGAATCAGGGGCCGTGGGGTGGCAATGGTGCCGCCCACAGAGCCCTGCGCTCTGAGCGGCCGTAAACCCGCAGTTACGCCCCTAGTGGTAAGGATTTAATTGCCGTTGATGAGTCCAGAAATGAGGTTAACTCTGAGTATTTGTTGGCTAATGGTGATTTAGTTATTGGTCACTCTCAGATGTGTTTCAGCCAAGAGCAGAGTTATAGGCCTGCTATCCAGAGGGAAACTTTGGAGGGAACCAGCTAGTCTTTCTACATGAGGACGGGCTGTGCTGGTTTGATGAAGCTTTGTTTGGAGGCATTTCCATGGTACTATAGGTTGTAGTATGTTGGCGGCACTGTGGTTCTGTAAGCAGAACTTTTCTGTGGCGGGAAAGAAAGACAGATCAGTGGCCTCAGATGTGGTAAAGTTGTTTGGGTGCACTTACCTTCATTATTATGTATATAAAGGCTGCATTACCCCAGTGGGGGCAATATACCACCTACCAGGATGGGTTTCGTTTATTGCCGGAAGGTCGAGTTGGACACCCGTGTTTGTTTGGTTTGAAAGGCACCCAGGGCGGTCTGTTGAGTAGGTTTGTTTTTTTTTTGGCTTGATCTGATAAATGGTCGTCCTTTCTTTGCCCTTGTACAGAATCAATATATAACGTAAATAAATAATTTACCTATTCCACTAGATTATGTCTCAGAGTCTTTATTTTAATTTATTATAATTATTATTGTTATTATTGTCATCCTCCCTTAGAAGGTTTATAGAAACATTTTCAACCTGCGGAGTACAGTATATGGTTATTACAATATTTAAATGACTACAAATAAACATCTCTCAGCGAGTTTTGCGGTATAATTACTTGCAATATGCAGAGAATTATAAAAAAAAGAGAATAAACCTTGAACGTTCTAAACTTAGAAAAAAAACAAAACATGAATAAAGGCCCTCATTCAGAGCCGTAAGCTCTGAGCAGAGCGCACGCTCTGAATGAGGGCCGGGCTCCATTTTCATGGAGCGTCCTCCTGGACGCTCGTATAGCTGTGGGTCACCACCCACAGGCTATACGAGCGTGCTTTGTGATGGCCGCGATGGTCTCGACCATCGCGACCATCGAATTTGCGAGCCGGAGCCTGCGGTTGAGGTTTTCAACCGCAAGCTCCGGAGTGATTTTGGCTCTATCAGAGCCAAAATCACTCCCACTGACATCACTAGTGATGTCAGTGGGCCGGCTTCTGATGGGAGGCGTTCCCGTGGTAACGCCCCCGTCAGGGAGGCACGCCCCCGGCACGCCCACCAAAGGGGGCGTGCTGTCAATCAACATTGACAGCACGCCCCCTTTGATCGGACACAACGAGCGAAGGACTTTCCTTCGCTCGTCGCGTCTGGTGCATGCGCACGACGGAGCTCCATCCATCGTGCGCATGCTCAGTGCATAACATCGACCCACTTGCGAGCGGACAGCCGCTCGCGAGTGGGTCTGAATCAGGCCCAAAATCTGCTTCTCTCTAATCTGTTCCTGACGTGGGGCTGTAACTTCAGAACTGCGATTGATATAACGTGCGCTGGATTAAGCAGTTTGATAAGATACAGACAGGAAGAAAGTGACAGATGTCTATTCTGTTTGTTTAGTTTTTTTAGCATTTCTAAAAGGCATCAAAATAAAGGTGTTGTATTATTGACATTTGCATAATATTCACACATCAGAATCTGGATTTCTGTCAAGTGAGCTGAGTTTATGCGGCTGGGTGTTACACAAGATGTATATCAGTCCTCCTACTGTGTATCAGTCTTACCCAGCAGATATAAAATGTACTCACCTCTTTGGCATTTTACACATTATCTAACGTTGGTTTATTAGGAAATATTTATTGCAGATATGTTTGCAATGCTCTATGGGCCTGATTCAGAGCTGAACGCTCTGACCAGAGCGTTCGCTCTAAATCAGTGCCCTCCTACCTGAAAATGGAGCGGCCAGGAGGCGGGCTTGCGACGAGACCCTGCGGTAGGCTCTCGCTTCCGCAAGCCCAGGAGTGATTTTGGCTCTATCAGAGCCAAAATCACTCCCACTGACATCACTAGTGATGTCAGTGGGGCCGGCTTTAGACGGTAGGCGTTCCAATGGGAACGCCTCCGTCTGGCAGCCACGCCCCCGGCACGCCCACCAGAGGGGGCGTGCTGTCAATCAACATCGACAGCACGCCCCCTTTGGTGCGAGACCCGGAGCGACGGAGAGTCCGTCGCTATCCGGGTCTCGCGCATGCGCACGACGGAGCGCCCTCCGTCGTGCGCATGCGCAGTGGGGCAACATCGACCCGCTTGCGAGCGTCCTTTGCTCGCGAGCGGGTCTGAATGACCCCCTATGTCACATAAACAGCTGCAAAGCTGTTTTAAAAATTTAATTACAGATAAATACAGAGAAGTCCTCCCCTCTTGAGGCCCATGACTCCAGACTGTCCCTCCAAAATTGGCGCAGTCCAAGGAATAATGGCTAAAATACACCTAAACAGTCCATAGACCTAGAATTTGTCTCTAGAGGTGACATAAAGGGGAACAGAAAGAATCTTCTTATACCTGGAGGAGTTTAAACCTCTTGGATGGGGTCAGCATACATTTCATTGGTTGGAGTTGTCCGCTTTATTGCTGCTGGATAGAACGGTAAAGGTGCATACACACACAACGATTTTTTTAACGATATCGTTTATCGTTCAATTGTTGAAAAAAATCGTTCACTTTCTAATTTAAAACGATGAACGATTATGCACGTTCACGTTTGTAGTTTGTAGTTCAGTCAGACTGACCAACTCAACGATTTTCATTAAGGGAATATGCAAAAACCGTTTGTAGTTAAAAAAAAAATCGTTCATAACACTTTAAAAAATCTGACAGATAATCGTTCACAAAATCGTTCATAAAATCGTTCAGACAATCGTTGGTAACAAAATCGTTGTGTGTGTATGCAGCTCAACAGTTGCTGTCTTGCTGTAGGTTTTGAGGTGCTGTCCCCGTTTCAGCTGATTCTTCTGTACAGGTCCAAGTGGGCTCTTTGTGTGTTAATGGAAGGTGGAGTTTGGTTACCTTAACTTGAGCAGGGCCGAAACTAGGATATCTGTCACTCGGTGCAAGGCAGCAATTTTGCGCCCCCTCCCTTCCCGTACCTGGATTTTGTCCTTGCTCCTCCATTAGGCATTGCACTAGTCAGATGTCCCTGGTATAGTGACTTACATTATTCCACACACTGTAATGCCTATTACAAAACTGCCACTTACATATTTGCCCCACAGTAAGGCTTCTAATTACTTTAAAATTACCTGCTCGTTACCAGGGGGTTTCATGCTCGTTGCTATGGGGTTTCATGCTCGTTGCTATGGGGTTACATGCTTGTTGCCATGGGGTTACATGCTCGTTGCCAGGGGTTACATGCTCGTTGCCAGGGGTTACATGCTCGTTGCCAGGGGGTTTCATGGGAGAAGATGCAGCTTTCACCATCTTCTCCCGGCACTTGTGCTGGCCTAACAGCCACTAGAGGTCCAGTAGGACCTCTAGTGTCTGTCTCCTCCTTGGCGGCAGACATTTTTGGATGACCGTTTTCAGCAGTCTGCTGAAAATGGGCAACCAAAAATGGCCGCCGCCAAGGAGGAGACAGACACTAGAGGTCCAGTACGGACATTTTGGATGGCCGTTTTCTGAATCAGCAGCCCCCAAGCCATCGTGAGTCAGCCCTTTTTCACCCCCTGCATTCCGGCACCCAGTGCACATGCACCTCTAGCCCCCCCCCTAGTTGCGGCCCTGACTTGAGCGTTTGTGCGATGGGCTGGGAGTTGGCCCCATTTAGCCTGTCTGTTTGGGCAGATGGTGATTGTGCGTGTGGGGCTACCGTACCTTTCTCTCCTCTATTATAAAACAATTAAAGCTCATCCTTTTCCCTCCACCAATATGTTTCCATGCTTTTATTATAGATACGTTTTGCACAGTTTACCTGTGTATAAATGTAGTTCGACATTAGCCGATAGAGATGGTAATAATGAATTAATCAGAGTCCCCCCACAATGAATACTGTCTGTGAGAGGTCCCGGTTGGCTAATGTAACAAATTAACAAAATGGCTGCCATTTTGTATGGGGGGAAAGTCTGTTTTGCAGAGGTGAGAAGTTATGAGGACGCCATCTTCCAGCTTTGCTTGTGCTGCGCCATTCCACACTTTGTACATTTACATTTTCAGGAACTTGATAGTCTTGCTTTGGATATAGTTGGGTTGACAACAACCAATGCCTCCTGCTCATACCCTATCATCCAGCTGTCCAGTCATCAAAACCAAACTCATCCCTTCCAACAAGCCCGCTACCCCCTCCTCCTAATCTCCAGCCTCTGCACTCCCCAAAACTACTCCATACTTTCCCTCTATGGGTTCACCCACAGCCAATCTAGAATGTAAGCTCCTGTGAGCAGGACCCTCTCTCCCTTTGTGATGTCTATGTAATTATGTAATATGCGGGCTATAATTATGTCTTTATGTTTTTGTAAAAATGTGAACGTCTCTAGGACTGCCTTGTTTGATCACCCTTTTATTTTGTCATTTTATGTCCTTTCTTATGTGAGGCGCTGCAGGAGTCTGGTGGAGCCATATGAATGAAAGATGACACTCATCACAATAATTTGAAATAAGTAGAATATTCTGTAGGACATTTGTGTAAATGACAGTCATCTGTAGAGTGCTCCTCCTTCAACCCAGCAGCTGGGACACCAGACGATAGAGAGTATTTATTTCAATACTATCTACTGGAGCCAGTAAGTGGCAGTTTGTTACTGTAGTACGGTTATAGCCTATTACTGGCACAAGCATGTTGTGGCCCCTGTAAGTTGCTGGATTGATGTATACGACGCCACGGGTTCCTACTAAGGGCCATAAGAAGGAAAATGTGGATTAATTGACATGATTAGTATTGATTGGAGCGTTTACTCTGCTCCTTGGCGACAAAGCATTCATCTCATCTTAAAGTGTGAGCGCAATTCAGATGGGAAGAGCCACGGGCAGCAATAAAAGGATGGATTCTTAACACCACCGATAATTATGAGACCAAGTAATGGTCCTAAACGGCAAAACGTTTGCAGAGAAAGAGAGTAGCCTACAAGGAAAGGGATAGATGGCTGGGAACAGATGGGGAGAAGCTGGAGAGAATTCAGAACAGACGTTAATTGTTCCACTTTCAGAAGCGCAGGAATCCATCAGTCCGTACTTATAACAGGTTTAATGTGGGCATGTCGATGGTCAGGAGGAGCAGCCAGCAGCCTGGTATATAGTGTCAATGCTCTCTCCCATAGTGATGTCTAATGCACATTATTTCCTCGCATAAATAACAAATGATTCTCTCATAAACCAGCATGAAACTGTATCTACATCTTTGTCATTATTTAGTTAGCATTACAGAATTTTGTGGGATGTTAAATTAATCTACAATTAAAGTGTAACTAAAGCTGGAAAATATATAAATACGCGCTGGAAGAGGATGAATTGTGCTGCCTTTTCTCTGCATTTCTCTGTGTGTTTTTTTTAAAAGGTTGGTCGCTGAAGGCTGCCATATTTCTGTGAGAGTATATTTCACCTCCCACTTAACTGTATACATGCATAATTTCCCGGATTGTCCGAGCAACTCTCAAAATTTCCTGAACCTCTCATTAACTATGACGTAATGTCCTGGGTCAAAATGTATTTTTTTTTCCAAAAGATGAGTCTTGTTTTTAAAGTCCCTTATGAGTGCTATATATGTGTGTCCGCAATATACACTCCTGCCTATTTGCTCACATTTCTGCCCACTTTAGAAGCCATATCTGCGGACATGGGTAATCTATGAAATGGGAAAAGGGGGCTTAAAACTTTTGCTAATACAAAATAGCATTTGATTGCTGCATGCACTGGAGACACGTGCCTCTGATTGGGTGTGGGGCAGGTGAAATAACCACTTTATTGCAAATCAGGGCAAATGATGTCGGAACCATCCCCTCTAATCAGGACTATTTATCTCAATTTGGGACGGTTGGGAGGTACATGAAGATAATCATGGCCGCTCCCAGTCAGTAAAAGCTGATACTGTATATAAGTTATTATAACAGAATGCCTATTTATCATTCTTACCTTGTAAAGGTGTTCTTGCTGTGTTAGCTCAGTGTAGTGTAGTTACACTGTAAAGCAGGCATGTCAAACATGCGGCCCAAATAAAAACATTTTGAGGCCAGACAGTCTGGGCCCACATATATACAATATGCTGTCCACACCCATGCCACGATGGGAGCTTAGCTCCGATCAGACAGTGTTTACTTATTTTAAAGCTGGCTACACTGGTCTCTGAAGTTGTCAGAAGCATCTGATGGCTTCAGAGGCCAGCGTTCCCAGTGAGGCAGCGCGCGGGTGACTTCATGACATCACCTGCGTTTCCCATGATGAGAGGAGCCTGCGCCTGCCGCTCTGGATCTAATTAGATCCAGTCAGCAACAGCGTCTATGCGGGACAGTGTGATCGATGACGGCGCGGACTGGAGTGGTGCCCAGTGGCCATCGTGATGAAAGGTAAGTAGTGCACAGGCGAGTGGGGTCTGTTATATACTGGGAGGGGACACAACATAAGAGGTTCTGCATAAGGGGCATTACTGGGGGCTCTGCATAAGGGGCACTACTAGGGACACTACTGGGGGCTCTGCATAAGGGGCACTAGTAGGGGCATTAATGGGGGCTCTGCATAAGGGGCATTACTTGGGGCTCTGCATAAAGGGCATTACTGGGGACACTGCATAAGGTGCACTTCTAGGGGCATTACTGGGGGCACTGCATAAGGGGCACTACTAGGGACATTACTGAGGCACAACAGAAGGGGAATTAATGTGGAACTGCATAATGGGCACTACTAGGGCATTGCATAAGGGGCATTACATAATGGGCACAAATTCAGGGGACATTGCATAAGGGGCTCTAATACAGGGTGGAATTCCATAAGGGGCACTACTACAGGAGGCACTGCATTGGTTTTTATTAATAATAAACCTTTCAAAATTGCATATAAGACCTTTTTTTTGTTGCGGCCCACACACTCGTAGACCTTGAATATTCGGTCCGGTTGGTATTTTGAGTTTGACATGCCTGCTGTAAAGCATTAAAGGGGTCTATTTACTAAGCCTGGGGTGGAGATAAAGTAGACAGTCACAGAGGCAACATACAAACCAGTCAGCTCCTGTCATTTTTCAAACACAGTCTGTGACATGGCAGTTAGGAGCTGATTGGCTGGTACTTTATCTCTGTTCACTGATTAGTAAATAGACCACATAATCATCTCACTATGACCTGAGGATACTGGAATGTGTTTTCTATTTCTACACAACTTGTATTTCATTTCTAATTTTCCTATTAATTAGCACCCGGTGAGCGCTTCTCTGAATGTCTCCTCCTCATTGCGCCTCAGTGGTAAATAATAACCCCCCCCCCCGTGGAAATTTCTCTTGTTTCAGATAACAGGCGTCCGCTGAGTGGAGGAGGCTGTGGAATATTAGAAGGTCACCTGCAGACAGCCTGTGACATATTGGAAAAAGAAGCTTCAGGTGAATTTAGAAAATCTCATCACACTCCGAGCGCGGAATGAGTAAATTCATCTATCACCGGTGAGAACACAGCCATGAAAGCCGGGCTTGAAGGTTGTGCACAGACACTTCTGACCCCGGCTTAAATGACCATAATTCTTCAAGAGTGGGGGACGGGTGACAGGCGCAGAGCGCTGCTGTGTGAGCGCCTCAAAGCTGATTACGCGCTCAGCTGACATTCGCTCTCTCGTCTGAGCTCTCCCTTTCCCAACGCATATGACAACATTTTGTAATGTAATAATATAATTTGATCTTTGCTTTATGAGTTGTCAATAACATTTAGTTAAATAGGAAAACCAGTGATTAATGGGTCTTATCAGGTTACCTGTTTATGGGAAAAATGTATTATAAACTTTTCTCAGTGCTAAGTGACACACTGCTTGGCCGCTTAACTCAGTGATGCCGGATGTCTTAGCGCTGTGATGTATTATAAAGAGAGTTGTCACACTCAGTCGTCAGTCGTTATGATGGAATTGCATAGCTCCACGCAAGCAGCTCTGCAATTCCGTCCTTGCAGATGTGGTAATGAGGCATCAGGTCTCCGGCATGCATTACTTATCTGAGCTGTGTTGTACGATGCTGCATCGGATAATCTGCGGGAACATCGGCCGGCTAGGTAACGCATGGGATCATGCAAGCCGGCCACCGCAGATGAGAGAAGGAGGCTAGGAAATCTCTGTCAGCCGACGGAGATCCTGGATCTCTTCCCTCCCCTCCAACGGCGGATATACGCCTCCGTATCGGGAAATGAGGGCGTCACTGACAGTCTCCTGCTGCTCTGCATGCGAGCACGCAGGACCTGTACTGCACATGCGCAGTATAGGTCAGACGCCTGCGCAGATTCCCGAACAACAGGAATCTGCGTTCAGCAGTGCACTAGCGTACACTGCTGAACAGAGGAGTCCCTCCTTGTGGTGAGGGTAGCCGTAAAAAAGGGATCGTGGCCTTGCAGGTTGGGGTCGTGGCCCAAACCCCCATTTTAGACACTCCGGGGCAGGGGCATTTCTAGAGAGGAGGGGGCCCGTGTGCAGTCTCCGACACGGGATCCTCCTCTCCGCCGGGCGGCCGGAAGCGCACTGAGCTGTACGCGGCCAGCGCCGGAGTTATAGACTCTGGGCACTAGAGTGTGCCCAGAGTCTATAGTTAATGCACAGGTCACCGGGAAAATGGCCGCGGCAGCCATTATGCCTGTACTGCGCATGCGCAAACGACAGGAAAATGGCCACCGCGGCCACCCTGCACTCATTATAGATACGCCCTACTCCGGGGGGTATGGGAGGCACAGACTGCCCCGGACCACTCTGTGTGCAATGCCAGCTCCCATACTGTGTCAGGAGCCGAGTGCTGCACGTAATCATTCAAACAGGGTCTCAAGACCCACTACTTCATTAATGCCTTCCAGCTCTCATCCTAACTTGCTGCTAACAATGGGGCGGGTGGAGCTACAGCTCCAGGCCCACCTATGAAAATAGGTCCACAGCATCCTGTGCAGTGCAGACTGGATTTTTTTTTTCCTGTTCCAAATACGTTCACCTACTGGTTGCCTGAACTAAAGCATCGCCCATTCACACACAAACACCCCACCCCCCAAGCCGTTGAGGCCCTGCCTACCCCCGAACCACCTGAAACTCCGCCCCCAAATAGCTGAGGCTCCTCACCATGCGTTCTGTAGCTCTGTCCCAAAACCGCCAGAAGGTCCACCCCCCGGATTGTTCTAAGCTCTACCACAAAAACCAGAACCAGCAGAAAACAGGAGGCATAGTGCTGTCTCGGCTGTCACTCATTGGGGCAGACAGTCCCCGGCACTGACATGTTTGTGATACTGTAGCCTAGGACAGCATCTTTCACAAAAGAGCAGATTACAGGGCTCTCATGTGCCTATTTACTAAGCCTTGGATGGAGATAACCTACCAGCCAACAATCTGCTGTTATTTTATAACACAGCCTGTGACATGACAGGAGCTGGTTGGCTGGTACTTTATAACTGTTCACTTTATCTCCATCCAGTGCTTAGTAAATAGACCCCTCAGTCTGCTGATGGCAGCTCTGCCAGGAGCTGGGGGCAATGAATGGGATAGGAAGAAGTAGTCCACGCTTAGCAAAAGAGGAGCATGAAGGAGTACAGGAGGGAGCGGAACAGACCTAACGGCGTGTAAGAACAGCTCAAGTGACCCATAGGAGAAGAGTGTGTGCAAGGAGTGGGAGACCACAAGAGGAGGTGAGCAGAAACAGTGCCTGATGGTTTGTCCAGGGGGTGCAAGGAGAAGAGGGACCTGCACTGGGGCAGAAATCCGTGAGTGCCTTTTATGTATGTCAATTTTTTTAAATTAATATAATGCCAATTTAAGCCTTATTACTGCCTAAAGTTATGCTGGGTACACACAATGCGATACAGTATATCGTTCAGCAAATCACATATCGCATGTGCATATGCGGGGGTGTACAAACGATATGTCTGAAAATGACGTTGTTCACAGACATATCAGGTCGGCCCTGCAGCACAGCCAAAGGAACATCTACCTGTGTGTACAGGTGAACATCTGATACACTGCAGTACACTGGCCTCAGGAACCACCTCCGCAGGCATCACAACGGGGCGGGCAAATGTAAATGCCCACCCAGTTCCTGGCCTATTGGTATGTGAGTATCGCTTAACAAATCGGCCTCTTGGTTGGAGGGGCTGCCGGTTGGCCACTGTGTAGCTTAAGTGTTGACCCAGCTTAAGGCATCATATTTGATGTAGATGTGGCCTAGAATTAGCTAAAATGATAGCTACAACCCCTTGCATGGTGGTCATGTACACTTTAGTGGCATGACATGGAAACCCCCCTCTAGAAATCCTGCATTTGTCCCTGTATGGATAGATAGATTTACCAGCAGCTTGTTGTTTTATTTATCCCACTGCAGGGGCCACAGTGTGTAACTGTTTATGGTGGTCACTTAGATGCTTGGTGTATTATATAGGGGGTAATAATGTTCTCTGTATTATATGGCAGTCACTGCAATGCTCTCTGTATTATATGGCGGTCACCAAGATGCCTTCTGTATTATATGATGGTGACTGCATTATATGGTGGTCACTGCAATGTATGGTGGCCACTGCAATGCTCTGTATATAATCTGGTGGTCAAGGTGATGTTCTTTGTAGTATATGACGGTCACTGTGATGCTCTCTTTATTATATGGTTGTCACTGCAATGCTTGTCACACCCCGTACACACAATAGGCCCTTCATAAATTGAAACTCCAGGCCCATTTGGATACTAATCTGGCACTGGTTGCTATGTGTTCCTTCCTCACCGTCTACCCCATCTGTGTCACACCTGTTTTTCTGCCCCTCCCCTTTAGAATGTAAGCTCTTACAAGCAGGGCCCTCTACCCTCTTGTACTTCTCCCTACTGTACTTTCATCTACTTCCTACTCCCCACTAGGGCACCTAACACTTGGTTGCTTAAGCTCTGCTGATTATCTGGGTGTTATGGTTGCTAATGTAGCAATGTATATATCCATGTCCTGTATTGTATTGTACTGTAAGTCACTGGTCACCTATTTGTTTATGTACTTTGTAAGTCACTGCGCAACACCTGTGACGCCATATAAATAAATTACAATAATAATGCATCAGTGCGGCACCCGGCTCCTGCCACCAAGGAGTCGGCACTTTGGTGCCACCCCTCAGTGGGTGACACCCGGGTGCGCTATGCACCCCCTTTGTGACGCCACTGCAGCTGAATCAGGCCCTCTGTCCTTCCTGTATCGCATCAGCCTAGTATTGATTATGATATAGGACTGCTCCATTCGGGCACACTGCTCATGCGTGAGATCTCTTTCTGGAGTCCAAACCAGTAACGGGATTGGTAAGTAACACCTAGCACCACTATAGAGGCTTTCAATACATGTTAGAGAAGTAGTAATGATAATGCAGAATAAAACGGGTTTCACCAGTAGCGTCACTATCGGCAGTGTCACCCAGTGCGGTCGTATGGAGTTTTCATTCGCGAAAGGGTGCGTGACCGCATATCCGCAAAGCCACTCTGCCTGGCATGGGGCAATCACGCCTTATACATTACCCCTGTTCAGTGACACAATTCAAGAGGGTGACACCAAAATAACAGAGCAGCTTACATAAAGTCACCCGGTGCAGCCAGCACCTCCCGCATTCCCCTAGTGATGCCAATGGTTATCACCACTTGATACATGTATTACCATGGGGTCTATTTACTAAGCAGTGTTAGGAGACAGAGTGAAAAGTGATAAGAAAGTGATAAGGTGCCAGCCAATCAGCTCCCAATTGTCATTTTTCAAACACAGCCTGTGAGATGACAGTTGGGAGCTGATTGGCTGGGACCTTATCACTTACTTATCACTTTTCACTAACACTGCTTAGTACATAGACCCCCATATGTACTAAGTAAATAGGTCCTGTTACCATACATGTCTGCAAGCCTGCAGTATGAAAATAGTACAGGGAGAATATGATCTATTATAATTAAGCTTTGGATACACTCTACATCAGTGTTTCCCAACCTCGGTCCTCAAGGCACACTAACAGTCCTGGTTTTAGTGATATCCATGCTTAATCATAACTGAGGTGCTAATTAAGACACCTGTGTTCAACTATGGCTATCCTTAAAACCTGGACTGTTAGTGTGCCTTGAGGACCCTGGTTGGGAACCTCTGCTCTACATTATATAATTATATTGGTGACATTTGTGGAATAAGCCATTTATCCATTTATTTTTGATTATGAGAGCTGCTGTGACCTTGTCTCTGCAATAATTTGTGAATAAAATATACTGTATGTATGTACAGGAGCGTACAGTATGCACCGTAATAAGCTCTATAAACAAACCTCATCCTGCACCAGAAGGACAAATCCAGCAGCATAAGCTTATTTATCACCTTTTATGTCTTCCAGCGACTCAGTTCATCAAATCAACCCTAATGATTTAGCTGGAGGGTTTTAATGTTTTTATTATTGTTGTTGATGTGAAAGACTCCGCAGTGCTCTGCACGGCCAAAAAGTGGGGGAAGGACAGCGTAAGGCAGGTGCAATCTGACTGAGCCAGATTAAACCCCGTGGTTGTGGTAGCAATATACCATTAAGAGCTTTGATGTTGTTAGTGTTAGCCTATAGGGTTCCTTGGGGGTTCAGCCTCTTTGTTTCTGGAAATCCCACCCTCTATCCCTGTTTGTGGTGTGTTGTTTGCTAGGTGTGTTGTGGTGGAAAGAACGGTAGTGTGCTTCTAGTTATAAAAATTAGATGGGTGCGCTCTCCTTGTTCAATGATAGGCCAGAAACGTCCCTACAGGGAAATGACACAGCCCATCCGGGCGTGCTTTATGCTGGAGAGTTGAACACCAACGGTGATGTGTTTGGTCTGCGTGTGTTTTGTGGGAGTGTCCGTTCTTTGTTGTCCGCCGCCATAATAACTTTAAGCTCACAATCAATTTCAATTGGCTGCATCTAATTATCTGCTTAGATAGCCCAAATTCAATATATAAATAATTTATTAATTATTAATAATCTGATGTCAAATAAATTTGACCTTTAATTTTAAATCCAACTCCTGTTGTCCGTGTGTTTATTTTTAGATAAGTTTTTAGTTGTGTTAAGTCTGAAAGGTATAGTGCGCATATCAACCATAGGGCATTTAAAGAGATATAAAAAAAGTAGACAAAATAAATGCAGATGTGACTGAAAACAAAGGTGGGGGGCTTGCCCACAAGTGGGCTTACATTCTAATGGGAAAGGGCACAGCTGAGATAAGAGGAGTCGCAGTGGCTGACAGCAGGGGAGCGGAGCAGGGGGCACCAGTTTAGATGCATTTGTAATTTTTTCCCCTTAAGATTAATGGGAACAGTTTATACAGCTTCTCTGGTTCCTTAAAGGTTCCCTGCTGCACCCCCCCATGACCACTGCTTCTCCTGTACCAAATCCTGCTGCACCCTCTCCTCCACTGGTTTGGATGCTCTTCCCTCTTGTTGCCCTCACTATTCATTATCTGTGTGCATGTGAGTGACAGAGTGAGCAGTAGGGATGGCCATTGAATGGAACACCATCAATAGTTCCCATACAGTAGATGGTGCCACCGGTGCTTAACATTGACGGCAAGAAGTAATAACCAAGCGACACATCAGGGGGCAGAGCTAAGCAGCATGCCAATAGGAGAAATTGGTGGTGGCTAAGAAGCACATTAGGGGTAGAGCTATCTGCCATTCCCCCCTGTGCCAAAACTAAAATACCATTGTCACGCACTCTGCCATTGATGGTGAACCCCCCCTTCTTCATCTCCCTGTCTCTCATTTCTGTCTCCCTCACCCTCCCATCTCACTGTACCTCATCTCTGTCCCCCATCTCCCCTACCTGTCTCTCATTTCTGCCCCCCATCTCCATATATCTAATTTCTGTTCCTCTCACCTCCCCTTCTCCCTGCCTCTTATTTCTATCTCCCTACTGTACCTCCCATTCTCTCGTCTCTGTCCCTCCACCTCCACTACCTGTGTCTCATTTCTGTGTCCCCCCATCTCCATATATCTAATCTCTATCCCCCTACCTCCCGTTCTCTCATCTCTGTCCCCCCATCTTCCAGTTTCTCATCTCTGTCCCCCCATCTCCCAGTTTCTCATCTCTATCCCCATCTCCCGGTTTCTCATCTCTGTCCCCCCATCTCCCATTCTCTCATCTCTATCCCCCTACCTCCCATTCTCTCATCTCTATCCCCCTACCTCCCGTTCTCTGATCTCTGTACCCCCATCTCCCAGTTTCTCATCTCTATCCCCCTACCTCCCATTCTCTCATCTCTATCCCCCTACCTCCCATTCTCTCATCTCTATCCCCCTACCTCCCGTTCTCTGATCTCTGTTCCCCCATCTCCCAGTTTCTCATCTCTGTCCCCCTACCTCCCAATTTCTCATCTCTATCCCCATCTCCCGGTTTCTCATCTCTGTCCCCCCATCTCCCAGTTTCTCATCTCTGTCCCCCCATCTCCCAGTTTCTCATCTCTATCCCCCTACCTCCCATTCTCTCATCTCTATCCCCCTACCTCCCATTCTCTCATCTCTATCCCCCTACCTCCCGTTCTCTGATCTCTGTCCCCCCATCTCCCAGTTTCTCATCTCTGTCCCCCTACCTCCCAATTTCTCATCTCTATCCTCATCTCCCGGTTTCTCATCTCTGTCCCCCCATCTCCCAGTTTCTCATCTCTGTCCCCCCATCTCCCAATTTCTCATCTCTATCCCCATCTCCCGGTTTCTCATCTCTGTCCCCCCATCTCCCAGTTTCTCATCTCTGTCCCCCCATCTCCCAGCTTCTCATCTCTATCCCCCTACCTCCCGTTCTCTCATCTCTGTCCCCCCACCTCCCCTACCTGTCTCTCATTTCTTTGTCCCCCATCTCCATGTATCTCATTTCTATTCCCCTCACCTCCCCTTCTCCCTGCCTCTCATTTCTATCCCCCTACCTCCTGTTCTCTCATCTCTGTCCCCCCATCTCCCAGTTTCTCATCTCTATCCCCCTACCTCCTGTTCTCTCATCTCTGTCCCCATCTTCATGTAACTCATTTCTATTCCCCTCACCTCCCCTTCTCCCTGCCTCTTATCTCTATCCCCCTACCTCCCATTCTCTCATCTCTGTCCCCCCATCTCCCTGCCTCTTATCTCTATCCCCCTACCTCCCGTTCTCTCATCTCTGTCCTCCCATCTCCCAATTTCTCATTTCTATCCCCCTACCTCCCATTCTCTCATCTCTATCCCCCTACCTCCCATTCTCTCATCTCAATCCCCCTACCTCCCGTTCTCTCATCTCTGTCCCCCCATCTCCCTGCCTCTCATCTCTATCCCCTACCTCCCGTTCTCTCATCTCTGTCCTCCCATCTCCCAGTTTCTCATTTCTATCCCCCTACCTCTCATTCTCTCATCTCTATCCCCCTACCTCCCATTCTCTCATCTCTATCCCCCTACCTCCCGTTCTCTGATCTCTGTCCCCCCATCTCCCAGTTTCTCATCTCTATCCCCCTACCTCCCATTCTCACATCTCTATCCCCCTACCTCCCATTCTCTCATCTCTATCCCCCTACCTCCCGTTCTCTGATCTCTGTCCCCCCATCTCCCAGTTTCTCATCTCTATCCCCCTACCTCCCATTCTCTCATCTCTATCCCCCTACCTCCCATTCTCTCATCTCTATCCCCCTACCTCCCGTTCTCTGATCTCTGTCCCCCCATCTCCCAGTTTCTCATCTCTGTCCCATCTCCCAGTTTCTCATCTCTGTCCCCCTACCTCCTGCTCTCTCATCTTTGTCCCCCCATCTCCCAGTTTCTCATCTCTATCCCCCTACCTCCCATTCTCTCATCTCTGTCCCCCCATCTCCCAGTTTCTCATCTCTGTCCCATCTCCCAGTTTCTCATCTCTATCCCCCTACCTCCCGTTCTCTCATCTCTGTCCCCCATCTCCCAGTTTCTCATCTATATCCCCCATCTCCCAGTTTCTCATCTCTGAGAGGAATGTCTGTATTGTTCATTTCTGTGAGTGTGGCCTCAATGGAGTGCTGGGACCAGAAACTCAACTGCAGCGAGTCCAGAAGGCAGCAAGAACGGAGCACAGAGAATGAGATAGGAAGTTAACACAAGTTGCTCAAATCGTTCGGAGTCAAAGGGGAGGACAGAAATGGGGCGGAAGTTATAATAAGATGCTGGGTTGAGAGATTGAGAGATTATTTCTTTAGGATTGGTTAGATGAGCACATGTTTAGAGGAGACAATTTGGAGAATTGATCTAACAAATGGGGGAGAAGGAACTGAATAGTTGGGAGACAATGTTGGGAGACAATGGGGTGAATGGGGGAGGTTCTGTTGTCACTGGAGAGAAGGGACTGATGGCAGATTGGGAAGTTTGTGAAATAGTGTGTGTCTGTGTCTCTGTGTGTGTGAGCGCTTGTGTGTGTGTGTGCATGTTTGTCTGTGTGTGTGTGTCTGTGTGTTTGTCTGTGTGTTTGTCTGTGTGTGTGCCTGTGTGTTTGTCTGTGTGTGTGTCTGTGTGTGTGTCTGTGTGTGTGCCTGTGTGTGTGTCTGTGTGTGTGTGTGTTTGTCTGTGTGTGTGTGTCTGTGTGTTTGTCTGTGTGTGTGTCTGTGTGTGTGTGTCTGTGTGTTTGTCTGTGTGTCTGTGTGTCTGTGTGTTTGTCTTTGTGTGTGTCTGTGTGTGTGTCTGTGTGTTTGTCTGTGTGTGTGACTATGTTTGTGTGTGTGTTGGGTTGTGACGGCAGAAGGTGGGAGAACGTGCAGATGGGCAGAGAAGCAGTTATAGGTAGTAGAGGGTACTTTGGGGTTAGAAGACCAAGGCCCTGATTCAGAGCCGCTTGTAAAAACCCGGCCTCCTGGCCGCTCGCTAAGCTGTGGGTGACCATCGCGACCATCGGGCTTGCGACGAGACCAGAAGCTCACTATTGACATCTCTGGTGATGTCAGTAGGGCCGCCCACAAATGGCAGGCATTTCTTCAGGAACGCCTCCATTTGTCTAGCCACCCCATATCCCACTTACAAAACAGGGTGAGCCGCCCGTTTGTAGCGAGCCCGGGACTTGTGCACGCGCATTGCGCACGCCGTGCATGCGCAATGCACAACCATCGATCCGCTTGCGAATGCATAGCACTCGCAAGCGGGTCTGAATCAGGCCCTAAGTGAATATTAGAGAAGTGAAGTAGGTTTGCTTGGCAGGAGAAAGGGATGGCTATATGCAACAAGTGCTATATTCCTGCCACTTCAGAGAACAACAATGACAGGGCAGCTATTTATGAAAATTATATTTGAAGCTGTTTAGTTCTTGCTTTCATAGGGATCACAGACACAACGCCTGGGGTAACGGGTAGCAGATGCCCATCAGAGCTCTTGTCACTGCCACCTATATAGTGCTACAGGTGTAACACTCCCAGTTAGATTGTATTAGGAAAGGTTTGGAATGTAGATAATTATACAATACATTTTTTTAAAGATTTATTCCACAATAAGTCAGATAGAACATGGAATATACAGTACAATTTGTTCAGAAAATACTTCTTTTTATATGTCAGGAACTACTGTAGGTGGTATCCGACTGCACCTCACTCTAAGGCAGGGGTTCCCAACCACGGTCCTCAAGGCACACTAACAGTCCAGGTTTTAAGGATAGCCATAATTGAGCACAGGTGACTTAATTAGTACTTCATTTATTTTGATTTAACCATCTATGCTTAAGCATGGATATCACTAAAACCAGGACTGTTAGTGTGCCTTGAGGCCCGAGGTTGGGAATCACTGCTCTGAGGGCTACCTGCAGACTTCTAAAGGTTAGTAAACAAACATCTCTTATTTATTCATATAACTTTGATACAATGTAACCCCTCAATTACCTTCTTAACTAATGCAGTTTTTAAACGTTTAGTCTAGAATAACATGTTATTCTGATTAAGGCCCTCATTCAGAGCCGTACGCTCTGAGCAGAGCGCACGCTCTGAATGAGGGCCGCCCTCCATGAAAATGGAGCGTCCTCCTGGACGCTCGTATAGCTATGGGTCACCACCCACAGCCTATACGAGCGTGAATTTTGATGGCCGCGATGGTCGTGACCATCGCAACCATCGAAACTGCGAGCCGGAGCCTGCGGCTGAGGTTTTCAACCGCAAGCTCCGGAGTGATTTTGGCTCTATCAGAGCCAAAATCACTCCCACTGACATCACTAGTGATGTCAGTGGGCCGGCTTCTGACGCCCACCAAAGGGGGCGTGCTGTCAATCAACATCGACAGCACGCCCCCTTTGATCAGACACAACGAGCGAAGGACTTTCCTTCGCTCGCCGCATCTGGGGCATGCGCACGACGGAGCTCCCTCCGTCGTGCGCATGCTCAGTGCATAACATCGACCCACTTGCGAGCGGACAGCCGCTCGCGAGTGGGTCTGAATCAGGCCCTAAGTCCCGAAGTAGTAACTTTTGAAGGAAAAGAACAATATACTGATCGTTGCCTTGGTTGAAGCAAAGTCACAGTTAGTAGTGCGCACTATAAATTGGGGATCCCTTGGTTGATTAATTTAAGAGAGTCAGAAATTCATAAATTCCTCCCTGCTTTCTGCTTATTATCTGTCACTTTCCTGGAAAAGTTTGTCAGGTACATAATCTACTGCTCAAGGAATAACTTTCTCAACTCTACTAGAAATACTTCAGTCTACTTTGTGTTACCGTGCGGTGAGATCAGCTGTATCTATTCAGCAGACCATATCCTTCTGCAATTTCCTCACTCTCTCAGTACAGTAGGTTATAGGTCCCTTGTCACTGAGACTTGGTTACTTCCAAATGTCAACTACTCAGTGGGCTAGACACCAATGATGGTTGGCAGCGTGACGCTATCTCATATATTAGTCAGTCCTGTCTATCTCTTCCGCGGCTATTCTACAAGGGCGCTGAATTTTACACTGATTATCCTGTTTGGCTCTTAGCAGATGTAAATGGTTGGGGATCACTATGTAATGCCGTTTACTGTCTCTACTTCACTGCACAGAGGTGATAAACTATAGTTCTGTGAGAGGTCTAATCTCCGCTTGTACTCACAATGCTATCGCTTCAGCCCCAGATGCCTCCTCCTAACTCCGACTGACTTGGGCCCCTGTGTCACCAGGAACCGCCTCTCAACAGCCAGGCTGGCTTAACAATCTCTGTCCGGATCTCCACCTCTGCCGCGCCTCTCAGGACTCCCTTTGGACACTGATGGGAGTACCCAATCTCCTCCAAACAATCTCCGCCTATTCCTACCACTACCTAGTTGGCTGTCGAAAAGTCTACAGGCCCTGCTGTCTGCTGTGATGCGCTGAAGCCTCTGTCTGCTCTCCCCCAGTGCCGGTAACTCCCAGTAACTGCCCTGTCAGCGCGTGTCTGCTCACCTCAACAGTTCTAGCGTTCTAGGGCAGTACCATATGTAGGTACTCAAGGGGGTTCCTTCTTACATTTTCACTGCACTAATGACCTTCTCACCCCATAAATATTAATTTACATACATCATGCTAAATCTATCAATAGGCTATATATATATCAACATAATAAAGCCCAGTTCTAATACACAGTTCCTCGTTAATGAATATAATTAGCTTCTGGGATATTACAGAAGGCCCTACACCCAGCACCCATGTTTTCTGAATGATCCGCTCAGGGGAGAATTGCATGGTGTAAGGGGTCAGCAGGCACCATTAGGGGCTCCCTGCTCTGTGACTGGGACACTACAAGGAATTTGAAGCTCCATAATGCCATGCACATGAGTTGGAATGCTCTGAGTGGGAATGCCTGTCGGCACACAGTAGGAGGCTAGCCAGACTAGACAAGTGAGCACAGTGGGAAGCAGTGCAGGGGAGAGAGTGCTGTTGGGGTGTCTATGAGTCTCTAGGCACCATTTTAGTAGAGCACATGCAGCTAGCCATCTTCCTTTCCCAAACCTGCCACTTACTATATCACTATTTACAGGGCAACTTCTAAAGTGAATGCGTAAAGCTCTGAATTAGATGGTTACTATGTGAGAGGTGTGCTCAGAAATGACAGGTGCTGTAATGGAGAATATCTGCAGAACAGAAGACATGATGCCTCAGCCTTTGGTTTATTTTTAGACGTCTTGTGTGCTGTTTATTGAGCATTAATGGCACTCTTGGCTGGGTGCATAATGGCTTCTGTCTTTGTATAATGAGCAGGGGGCTTAGGGTAGATGCAGAAGACGAGGAGGTCACGGGAGAGATCGCACTGTGCAGAGAGCTTGTCAGGTGTCTACTCATCACCACTATAATTACTAATCTTCTTAATATGATTTGATTGGACATTTCAGGTGCAAAGTTTCTCAACGGTTGACCAACATTCTTTTCTGTTAATTGATAACTTAAATTTGCTTGTGATTTTCCAGGTAACAATTATCCGCAGTTGTGCCGAGAAGCCAGAGGGTAAAACACTTTATTAACCTGGGGAGTTCAGAAACTTTTCTTTGTGTTGTTTTCGCTCTGTGTGATGGAGTTATTGCACCGGGAGAGACCTTTGTTACAGAAGTACGTGCTTCGTTTAGTGATGCACTTGTGGGTTTGTTAATGTTAGACATCCAGAGATACTGAAATATTTATCCTGCAGCTCCAACTTCAGGCATTTAAAGTTTTATAAAGATGGAAAGAAAAACCCAACACCTGTTGTGAATTAAAACCCGCAAAATGTATTTATTAACAGTTACTGTACATAGCGCCAGAGCACTCTGCTTTATACCTCTGAACAAACACAGGCGTCAATTTACTAAGCCATGGATGGAGATAAAAGTGAACGGAGATAAAGTCCCAATCAGCTCCTAACTGCCATGTTTGAAAAATGACAGGAGCTGATTGGGTGGGACTTTATCTCTGTTCACTTAATTTCCAACCATGCATTTTTCACTTTAGTACATCCCGCTCTTTGTGAAATAATAAGGTCACATTTCCCTCCAACCATTGAGAACATTCCCAAAGGGGAATTTTCTTAGGTTGAAAAGAAACCGCTCCAATGATAAAGCAGATAATAAAATCAAAAGTATGGAATTGAAAAGCAAGTTCAATAGAAAGAGGATACAGCAGAATATACTTTAAACGTGCCCAAAATAATATCACCCATGTACAAAGAGAGGCCGCATTCGGTTCGATCCCGGCAGCAGCAGCCCGACAAAAGAGCAGAGCCCGGCAGCGGAAGCCCGACAGCGCTGGAAATCCTGATCGTCACTAAGGTAAGTAATAACTAACCTAACCAACCCCCCTAGCCCTAACCCTCCTTAGGGGTGCCTAACCCTAACCTCCCCCCCAAGTGCCTAACCCTAATCCCCCCTCTAACTGCCTAACACTTCCCCGCTGCCTAAACCTAAGTCCGCCGGGGGGGTGCCTAACCCTAAGTCCCCCCCCCCCCCCGGGGTGCCTAACCCTAATCCTCCCTCCCCCTAGCCTAACCCTAACCCTCCCGGGGGGTGCCTAACCCTAAGTCCCCCCCAGGTGCCCTAAACCTAACCCCCCCGCGCGCGGCTGTCCGCTCGCGGTGCCCGGCATCCCTTCGATCGGGATGCCGGGCACCTGTCTCCCGTCGTCAGGAAAATGACAGGCATCTAGATTTTAGACGCCTGTCATTTAACCCTAGCCAGGATTGAGGATTCGGGAAGCCGGCGGTCGGTATTGCGGCCACCCGCTTCCTAAACGTATCCCGAGAGGCCTTGATATTCTGGTACAAATCACAGACAAACAAAAGTAGACAAGAAATTAGGGTTTGTGGGATAGTTCTGCAAAGATGTCCTGCAGAAACATTGGTCTATTCTACAATTGCATGAAGATTTAGCCGTCCATCTAGACCTGAAAGCATCAATGAGCTGGTGAAGATCACAAAACCTGAAAGACCATTTAGTCAAAAGTCACCTGATAAAAAAATCCCCCCAGAAGCAATACATTAGTTGGGTTATATGCTTGTGGGTCCGGCAAAACACAAAATCACTGACAGATATGGCCAAGAAGTAAAGATCAAGCATTTCGTCAATTGTAATACCCCAGCGGTTGTCTACTACATCACATACAGCTGTCAGGTGAAATATGTGGGGATAACCTCCAGGGTTTTAAAACTTAGGAGTCTATGTACTAAGCCTTGAAGAGCAATAAAGTGGATGAAAATAAAAAAATAAAGTACCAACCAATCAGCTCCTAACATCATTTCTAGCAGAAATGCAGCCTCAGATCTTTAAAAAAATGAAGAAAAGTACCTCTGTAGCACAAACCTTCATTACCACCATAAACATAAAGACACCTTCAAAGATCTAAACATTTTCGGTTTTAAGTCTGGGGATTAGAGGAGGAGATTTGATAAAGGAACTCCTTAAATGGGAGAGTGAATGGACACTGAGCCGTGGGGGGCCTGAGCAACAGGGGGCGTGGCCTAATCACGGGAGGCGTGGCTACGTCAACTTCCCCAAAAAAACTAAATAAATAAAGCTTTGCAGCGCCCCATGGGGGGGTGATCTGAACCCCCTCAGCCCTGCTCACAGCCAGAGGGGGCGCGATCAGTGTGATCGCTCCCCCCCCCACTGCCCACTGCTTAGCCACAAGCAGTCTCCCACTGCAGCTCAGCACACGCTGTGTGCTGGACTGCTGTGAGGGGGGGCGGCGTGGGTCCCGGGCCCCCGCCGGCTATAGGGTGGGATGTACTAAGCATCGCTTCCGTTTCCGGATGTGGTACATCCCGCCTCTCTTCGGGTACATACTGTGGTTGATTACTGTATTCTGTACCTAAAAATGCAATTTACATTGCAAAGGACAGCTCTCCCGATAAGTTGCCCCCGGACAGAGGGACTTTCGGGTTTAACACCCAGAAGTCCCTCTGGCATTCTTCTGTGCATGCATAGAAGGATGCCGGCTGCAGGCGGGTGATCGGAGGGATCTGATTGGATCCCTCTCAGGGTAAGCATCCCGATAAAATGCCCATAGGTTTATATTGGGTAACGCCACCTGAATGTGGCATTACCCACCAGGACAAAGCACTAGAATACATTGCATTCTGATGCTTAGTACATATGAAAAATGCAGTAAAAGCGCATTTTTCCCTTTGATACCTCCCATACACAGTGTCTTTATTTGAACACTTTTTGATTATTTTATACATATATATATATATATTGTGATAGAAGCACTGGTAAAGTGGTCAATGGCAGGTACATTTGTCCTAGGTTTTTGGCCTATGTGTTCTAAAACCCCCCAGGAGAAGTCTGTTTTGTAAGCAGACCAGAGTATCGGCTTTTGGAAAAGCCGGTTTGGGTCCTGGGGGTGTGGATGTGAGGAGAGGGAGGGCTCCATCCACAGGCCACTCCAGGTTTTCAGCCTTTCAACCTGGTAACAGGCTCATTAGGGCTTGCAGCTGGAAATGGCTAATAGAAGCATGGTTTGTTTGTGGCTGAGCGTCTCACACCTGGGAGAGCAGGCAGACTGTTCAGAGACACTTGGTGATAATCCTTGTAAGTACTGTGCACGTGTTTTGTTGATGGTGAGGGCAATAGGCCCTACCATTATTATAGAGAGGGAATCTGCTGTGTAGCTACTGCCCAGTCGGGCTAGGACTTATGTTTTTGTTTATGTTTGTATTCATTTGGCTCAATAAAAACTGACGCCGACCAGTTTGTATGAGAACCCCTGACTTGTATCCTGTTTCTACGGCTACTGTGTGTGTACAGAGGGAGTACATCTACCCCAGGAGAGGGACCCCTATCCCGACTGTGTCACAATATGTATATATATATATATATATATATATATATATATATATATATATATTATAATATATATATATATATATTTATATATATGAAACATATAAATGTGTTTAAAATGGTATGTGCAGCACTGAGCCAGGAGAGCAGGTCCTGGGCTGCTGGATCCTCCAGCCCCTTCCAGAGAAATAAACTGCCCTCCTATGCAGCCTCATGCCTGAGAGTGGTATGAGGAGGTGCATAGGAAGCTGGCCAATGCAGCCAGCTGATTATTTTAAGGGAGATCCAGAGCTTCCCCTCCATTGCCAGGAAACCCTGCCCGTGGACCTTGCTTGCCCACCCCTGAAGCTCAGATTCAGGCCAGAGGCAGCAGACTTGGTCCATTAGCAGATTCCAGGAAATACGTTTTGGAGGGAACAATTTGTCCATACCAGTCATGACTGAGCCGAGGTCGTCGCTGAGCCCAGCAGGTGGGCTCAGACACAGGGGAGTGACCACTCCCCACTGTCCATAGGGGACAATGTAAAAGGTGAGCATGCCTTTGGCATTCAAGGCTGTGAGGATACAGGGTTCTCTCAATCACCCAGACACCGAGCAGATGAAATCAAAGTGGTGGTTTATTTTTCACGGCACACAGGAATAGGTAATATGCAATGGCAAAGGGTAACTACAGCAAATAGGCAATATGCAGGCAGCAGTCCAGACATAGGCAGTCTCAGTAGAGTATAATATCCCAGAACAATTCCACAGAATAGCTAGAGACACTTAGGACCTCATTCAGAGTCGGTCGTACGCCACCGATGTTCGCTGAACTGCGCATGCATAAAGTTCGCAATGCGCGTGCGCAAACTAGCTGCTACGATCAGAAATTTCTCTCTCCTTGAACACAGCCAGGTCGGTAGTTTGAGTGACAGAATGAGGCGTTTGTGGGTGGTAACAGGGGAAGGTGCTTGAAAACGGGGGAGTGGAGATCCGAACGCAGGCGTGCCTAATTATACGAACAGCGTTTTGTGGGAGTGCATAATTAACAAAGTAGTGTCATGGCACACGTGACATGGGTGGTTTGTACACTGACCTGATCGTAGTGCTTTAGAGAGGGTATGGTCAACCTTAAGCTCTACGACCAGTTTCGATGGTTCCCGATGGTCTTGATTAATCCTTATATGATCCCCTTTCCCCTAGATTGTAAGCTCCTAGGAGCAGGGTCCTCCTCCCCACTGTCTCACGGCCTTCTTCTCTAGCACTTCGATGACAGCCCTCACCTTCCCAGCTGTATTGTGTATGGAGAATTGTGTTGCTAATTGTTACTTGTGCTATGTTTATAAGTTCGTTACTGTATAGTAATGTAATGTTCTGTGTACCCTTTACTGTATGTACGGCGCTGCGGACCACTTGTGGCGCCCTATAAATAAAATGTAATAATAATAATAATATGCCCGGAGATGACATGTAATGCGTATGAGAAGGGGGCGTATTTTTTGTCTTCCGGCCGCTTCCTCCCCTTGGTCGGCCAGCTACCGATCCGATCTTAAGGACGCAACATGCGAGTGCATCATTTGCATATCCGGACCCTTTTCCCGTACGTCCGTGCGGTCGCAACGACCGACTCTGAATGAGGTCCTTAGTCCCCACAGGAGAAACTATTACCAAATCCACACAGCTGTAATAGCATATGAATCCACCCAAGCATTTCCGGGATACCACACAGTCGAAACTATCATGATCACACAGCAGTGAATAGCGTATATGTCCACACAGGACTGGCAATGTGTTCCACTAAGCACCTTGGAAGTGTTACCTCTTAGCCAAGGTCAGTGACTAACATCTGGAGCTGCCTTTGGTGACTTCTTTTGAAAGCTTCCAATATCCCACGGTCCTTGTTACCACCCAGGGGAGTTGCACCATTTCCCTTATCCTCTAACTTCCTCCTACCTCCCCCAGATATTACTTCCCTGAAGAACACCTGTGGGGATGGCTCTGTGTAGTCTGCCAGACTCCAGTGAGGGACATATAGAGGCAAATAGAAGGAGGTGTACGTCCTGAGCGTCCCCTGCGGAGGTGGAAATTAACCCACCAGGTCTTTTGTTCTGTGAGGTGTTACATTGCTCTACTGGTTATGAATAAAACAGACATATAGACAAGGCTAAACATCAAGGTTTACAAAGTATTAAACATTACATTTCCTTACATTATTACAGTATATAATATACCTGCTACTGAAAAAGTATGTCATGTGAATGATCACACATACATTTAGCAGACGGATAGGGTAACACAAAGGGCTAAAAAGTTCATTAATCGCTGCAGGGAATGAGATGCTGCAAATACATTTTTAACCCACATTTCATTTTGTCACACAGGCACATGCACTTAAGTCGATTGGTTAAAAGAATAAAAGAAGGCCTGTGAGCCTGGTTTAGTGTGTATCTTTTGGACACCAAGAACTGCTGTAACATCTTTGTATGGTGACCCCCCTTAAAGCTGAGGGGAAGAGTATTTTTTAAGACTATGGAGCAATAGACATCTTTGCCTTTACAACGACTGCATCTGAGTCCTGCAACAATAGAATTGTGCCAAATGCTATTCTGTTCTCCCGCTGTTCTGGATTGAGACCAGCGTCTCCAGACTCAAGCCCTCTAATATCTACCGTGCAGAGCCTGGTCTATTGCAAGGGATCAGTGGTTATCAGGCAACACCAATCAGGAGGTGTGGCCGCAATTTGTTGACGCATACGCAGCAGAAGCAGTTCCAAGTGCCAGCGGTAGGAGCCTGGGTGTAAGAAGCGGGTCCAAATGCCGATGGTAGGAGTTTGGTGGTGACAGCTACGTACCCGTCTAGTGCGCAGTGGGTGGAGTCAGTGACAGGCGATCACTGATGGTAAGAGGGAATCTCTGATACCCCAAGATCCAGTAGAGATTGGATCCAATCTGTGATCAGGCGGCAAGTGAGGTCATCCGGTCACAGTGGGACTTTAGTTGGAGGTCAGCTTCCTGACCACAATACTCTCCCATTTATTGGTGCTATCCAAGTAATGGTCTAATTATTAGTAGCACTTATAATTATTATTTTATTTAGATTTTCACTACTGTCTGTATAGTATTATATCAGTTAATTGTGTTTTTCTCTTTCAAAGTACAAGGGTACAAATATATTTTAGCTTAAAAAAATAAGTTATTTTTTAGTTTCAATAAGAGTGCTTGTATATTGATTAAATACGGACTCCCTGGTGCACCACCAACATTCAAGATATACAGTATTTAGATTTTTTTCTTCACTAAATTGTACCTAAATTCTTTGGTCTTTTCATATCTGCTTATCATGAACCCCAGCCAGTGCTGAATATATATTCTGTAGAAATATACATGCAAACGCAGACAGTATTTCCCCGGCATGGAAATATAATACATACATGTGCACCCCCTGTATTGCAGCATGGTTTGCTGAGGTGCAACGTTACTGCTTTATTTTTTTATTTATTTTATTTTTTTCTTTACTCCCAATTCAGAATCAGACTCTTTATTTCTTTTGGAAATGCAGATTTCCATCATTGTGCAGTATTCCCAAGTACAGTCAGTCAGTTAGGTTTTTTTTTGCGGTGGATGATATCAGTACATGGTTTCTAGCTATTTATTAATGTCATCAATGAGAAGTAGCAAGGACCTGCTCTGTAAAGCTTGGACAATAACACGAAGGCCGTATCTTGATGGATGAATGCAATGAACTTACAGCTTAGCAATACTTTGCCGCGCGCTTTGCACAGAAATAAATGTGCTGACCTTAAAACAGCTAGGAAAACTTCAGGCTGCAGGACCCAAACTTTCTGCGCTCAGCAGAACTATATTTCATCTGCTTTATAACGGAGAGAGACAATTACTGCCACTCACCCGTCAGAACAAAGGCACGAGATTGCAGTCTGGGGCTGGCTGGCTCGGGGATGTTATCTTGATACGTTTTAAGAAGTACCTATTCAGTGGGGACACCCAACAAATCAACACATGATCTCCAGCCTCTATATTGCTGCAAGCTGTAAAACATAGCGCCATTTATAACAACAAACCACTTTTATTGGGTCACCCCTCTGATTTAATGTTATATGTGTCCGCAGATTCCCATCTTGGTTGTATTGGATTATGACAGAGTACAGGAAGCGCAGATCTTTGAGCTTGTATCCTGGAATTATGGAATTAGCATTACTGTAGCAAAGTTAGTACCACTAAGAGGCGACTAGTGCAACCAGTGGCGTAACTAGGGGGGGTCGGGCAGGGTGCGTGCCCTGGGCATGGTGGGACCGGCGGTGTGGGGGGCGCCAACAGCCCGCCCTAGTTAGCCACCAGCCGCAGTGAGTGCGGTCAGCGCTACACATTTACACAGGACCAGCGCTAGGCTTCCAGCGCCGATCCTGTGCTGCACAGCTGAGCCCGTTCCCTCCCCCTGAGCGCTTGCCCAATAGTGCTAGGAGGCGGGCTCAGGCTGTGCATAACACACGCATCGCCGCCAGCGCTGGCGGCGATGCGTGTGTTAAACAGCAGCCAATGAGAGTCAGATAGACTCTCATTGACTGCTGCAGCACCCACTGCAAGAGCTGGGCTTCCGTCCGGCTCCTGCAGTGGGTAATGGGACAGACGTCATGACATCATGACGTCTCTCCTATAATGCTGAGCGCACCAGCCCGGGAGGACTGGCGGGCGGCGGCGGGAGTGGTGTCGCGGACCGGAGCAGCAGCAGCATGGATTCAGGTAAGTATATTTTTATATATATTTTTTTTAAACCTGTCTGCACTACTGGGGGCACACTACTGGGGGCACAACGGGGGAGGGGGGTGGCTACTACTGAGGGGACCTCTACTGGGGGTGGGGGCACAACGGGGGAGGGGTGGCTACTACTTGGGGCACCATTATTGAGAGGACCTCTACTGGGGGGGTCTACTACTGGGGGCACTTAATCGGGAGGGGGAACCTCTACTGGGGACTACTACTTGGGGGGGGAACTACCACTTGGGGGCATTATAAAAGGGGCCTACTACTAGAGGCACTGCACTCGGGGGACCACCACTGGGGGGCAATAATAGGAAGGGCCACTACAGGGGGCACTGGATAGGGGGGATCTCTACTGGGTGCCTGCATAAGGGGGACCACTACTGGGAAAACTGCATGGGGGGGACTACTGCTGGGGGCACTATTTAAAGGGCACTGCATAGGGGGGAACACTACTGGGGGAACTATATAAAGGGAATTACATAAGGGGATACCGCTACTGGGCGCACTGCATTGTGGGGACTGCTACTGGGGGCACTGCATAAGGGTGAACACTACATGGGGCACTGCATTTGGGGGGGCCACTACTGGGGGTATTGAGTAAGGGGAACTAATTGGGGGCTGTATAAGGGGGACCACTACTGGGGATACTGTATAAGGGGCACTACTATGGGCCTGCATAAGAGGGACCACAACTGCATACTGGGGGTACTGTATAAGGGGTACTACTGGGGTTAAGGTGCATATGGATAGGAATGTTCAGCGTGAAAATAAAGGGGTGTGTCATGTTGACACGTCCCATTTTTAAGAGACCACACCCATTTTTCTGGCACGCACATCGGGGGGGGGGGAGGTGCTTCCTTTTCAAACTTGCCCTGGGCTCCAAATACCCTAATTACGCCACTGAGTGCAACCCAAACACCACCCATCTCCCTCTAACACCTCTCTATAGTTTATGAATTATCTTTAATATCATATTTATAATACAATGTTTATCTCTGTTTTATTTGCCTCTCTGCACTGCCAAAAGAAGTGGTTAGATGAGAAGAAGAGCTTATTGCTTACAACATTTCAGGGTTTAAACGCATTGGAGCTCATCTAGCATTGGACATACTTCTGTTACTTTTCCATGAGATACACGCATAGAAGGTGAATGCACACATCCGCATGTGTACGGCTGAGCAGTGTCTCACTATGCCTACCATGCCACTATTGGGAGATGGGGAGGGCATAGACTGCGTAGGAAGGAAGAAGAGCTGTGCACAGACCCCCATGTTTTGACTTTGGTTCTTAGGGGCCTATTCATGATGTTAATTATCGGGACCCCGATAATTAACATTCTAACTCGCCGCGGCCACTGGAGCAATTCAGCATTGCTCCGGCGCGGTTGCAGTTGATGTGAAATCAGCTGCCCCCGCCGCGGCTGTTGGAGCAGTGACGGCAGTGCGCATGCGCGACCTACAGGTCACGCATGCGCACAAGAGCCCCGATGTCCAGTGGAAGGAGCCGGACAGTCGCAGAGGGATCCGAAAGGGTCCCTTCTCGCAACGCGGACCTTCTTCCCATAGCGATCCACAAGCGGGGGTATTCACCAGCGGAAGATGGCGAATGCTCCCGCGGTCAAGCTCCAAATATATAATATTTTCGGAGCTTGATGAATTCCTTTCCGCAAACAGTAGGTAAGTAGGAGATATCTGTGATATCTCCTGCTTTACCTTCTTAATGAATGGCCCGAATACTTAATTTTCACAATTGCAGGTGAAAATGTGCTTTTTCACCTGCTTTTGTGAAAATTAAGTGCTGACGAATAGGCCCCTAAGAGGTATATTTATCACAATCTGCATCTCAGATGCGGATTGCCTGTGATAAATTTGCCCAAAATCGCAATGCAATAATTGAATACATCACAAGGTAATCAGCTTGTGGTCTACTTAGACGAAACAGCTGGGCCCACAATCTGCTCTGCCTGTCAGTTAGGTAAAATAGAGGAAAGCCCTAATAACGCCATCTGAAGATGGAGTTATTATCACAGGGATTTCCCTGGTATTTTTTTACAATTTATTTTTAGTAAATCCCAGGCATATCACATTTCCATTACAAGTATGTCATTTTAGTATTTTTCACGAAAACTACTCCAATTGCCCTTTATTACATTCATGTGATGGTAAAATATTATGAAAAGGGTGTGAAAACACCCGTTTTCACATTATTTCATTAAAAATAATGTTAATATATATGCCCCTAATCATTGTTGTATTTTGATTTTGGCAAAACCACCCTCAAGTGTTTTAGTTTAGTTTCGGTTTTGGACTTCTTTATAAAATGATAAAGACAGCTATAATCATGCAACTTGTTTTTGTTCCTACATATTATTGACATCAATAACATTCCTTTCCAGTCCTTTCCAGTCATTTCCAGTACATTTTGACCACCTCACAGCACGAGGGAGGGACTTACAGTACGTACAATCTAAAATATGCAAGATGCGGTTTTTAGTAGCGATGTGAGGTTCAGTTCTCCAGAAGTCTGAATCCCCCTGAATTTCATGAATATGGACAGATCCAAGTTGCGGTTCTGATCGTTCCACAGTTCGGAATACAGATTTTAATTCTGAATTTCGTGATTCGAATTGCAAAAATTAAATGAATTTAGCTACTTTTAAAAACGTAGAATTTTTTTTTTTTAAATCCAGATCCAAAACCAAAACCAAAACCTGAAGATGAAATCATGATGCAAAACCAAAACACAGGGGTCAGCCCACATCTCCAGTTTCCAAACGTGGTGAGAGGACCTGAGTTGGGATTCAGTTCGACTTGGAACCCTAAAACAATCCGAGCTGGGACTCGGGTTGACTCAGAACCCCAAAGTTCTAAGATGTTCGGTTTTCAGCAAAACTGAAGCGCTCATCTCTAGCAGGAAGTGCACCTTTATGTTAGTGTGGCGGCTCAATCAGACGTGGACACAGGCGCAAATACACCTGTCAGGCGAGCTGGTGCAACGATACACAATGATGATGGCTACTTGCACTTCTCCTCGCCCTTTCTGATTGGCTGATTAGAAGCTGGCGGCTCCAGCAGGTTCATTACTGTGGTGCTGATTTGATCTACTGCGAAAAATAAACCCCACTGGATTTTTTAAGGGGAAAATAACGAGAGTTTTCTATTTACTTTTATTTAGTGTCATTATTACATTTAATTTGTATTTGTGTTTGTATTTAATTACACTTTATGTGACTGTTGCCTTTACTGGTACCCCTGGGCCTGATTCAGACCCGCTTGCGAGCGCTGAGCGCTCGCAAGCGGGTTGATGTTGCCCAAGTGCTCATGCGCACGACCGAGGCGGCTCCGTCGTGCGCATGCGCGAGACCCGAATTTCGACAGCCAAGCCGTCGTTATGGGTCTCGCACCAAAGGGGGCGTGCTGTCGATGGTGATTGACAGCTCGCCCCTTTGGTGGGCGTGCCGGGGGCATGGCTGCCCAGATGGAGGCGTTCCTATGGGAACGCCTACCGTCTGGGGCCGGCCCCACTGACATCACTAGTGATGTTAGTGGGAGTGCTTTTGGCTCTGATAGAGCCAAAAGCACTTCAGGGCTTGCGGCAGCGAGACCCTACCGCAAGGGTCTCGTCGCAAGCCCGATGGTCGCGATGGTCTTGACCATCGCGACCATCATTTTGGCCGCTCGCTATAGCTGTGGGTGGTCACCCACGGCTATGCGAGCGCCCAGGTGGCCGCTCCAAACAGTAAGAGGGACGGCCCTGATTCAGAGCGAGCGCTCTGTCAGAGCGTCCGGCTCTGAATCAGGGCCCCTGTCCCATACAATGTTCTGTATTGTGTATATTACACCATTACACTATTATATTGTGTACAAATAGGACAATGCACTTACGTTCTGATTTGCAATTGCTCGCAATGCCGATGTGTATACAAATGGACAGATTTTTTTCGCCACTGCGCATATGTCTGGGTCACACTGCACATGTTCCAAGTAGAGATGAGCGGGTCCGGTTCCCTGAGACCGAACCCACCCGAATTTCGGGGATCCGGGGTGATCCGAGCGCAGCTTGGATCTCCCTGCCTGCTCCGGATCCCTGACCCCAGGAAAAACCTCGTGACCCCTCTGTCGAGGCTGAGAGCCGTGACAGACTGCTCTCTCAGCCAATCAGCATTAAGCCCATTGAAAACTGCACAAAAAGAGGAAAAGAAGATGGTGCCCGCCATCCGCCGCAACTTGACACCGCCGGCACCTCCCGCTGCCGACACTGCCGGCACCCCCACTGGCAGAATCCCCCACTGCCGACACCACCGCGACCGACACTCCTGCACTGCTGCCCAACGTACTGAGGACACCGTCAGCGACCCCCACACTGCCAACACTGCCGACACTCCCGCAGTGAGGACACCACCAGCACCCCTGCACTGCTGACACAGTCAGCAAACCTGCACTGAGGACACCGCTGGCACCCCCGCTCTGCTGACACTGCCGGCACCCAGCATTGAGAACACCCCTGTACTGACGACACAGTTAGCAAACCTGCAATGAGGACTCCGTTGGCACCCCCGCTCTGCTGACACAGCCAACAAACCTGCACTAAAGACACCGCTGGCACCCGCGCACTGCCGACATCACCGGTACCTTTCACTGAGGACACTGCCAGTACCGCAGCACTGCCATTCCATGTACTGAGGAGACCGTCAGCAACCCTGCTCTGCCGACACTGCTGTCACAGTAAGTGCACTATTGGTGTATCCAACCCACACTCTATAACACACTGTATCCATGTTGGAAATTAGAAACTGAACTGCCACATGTTAGTGCCGCCCACTGTGTCACTTAGCTTAGTCAGCCAGCTAGCTGGATGCAACCTTTTGGCCTTTACTAGATGAAGCAAATAATATTGTGATGTGGTCAAAATTGATTGGAAATTACTGGAAATAAATGTTATTGAGGTTAATTATACTGTAGGAACAAAAACAAGCCCATTTTATGTAATTTTAGCTGTTTTTATGATTTTTTAAGAAAAAATCCATATCCAAAACCAAAACACGAAAACAAAACACGGAGGTGAGGTTTTGGCAAAACCAATCCAGATCCAAAACCAGGGGAGATCCAGATCCAAAACCAAAACCAAAACACGGGAGTCGGCGCACATCTCTAGTGCCAAGGTACATTACCGTAGTCGCACGCTGTGAGTCTTTACTCGCAGAGTGATTAGCGTCTGGAGGAGGCAATGGGAAGTATTGCCTAAAAATTTAGGTGTGTCTCGACCATTTCTGGGGCGCGTCATATTCTGCGTCTGCGATCCCGAGTGCAGGAAACATGGCTCCAGCGCCGCGTTATGGTGGCCATTGTGAGTAACCATAGACTCACACAAGGAGTGGATGGGTGCATGATCTGCGTCTAATGCTGGGTATGTGTACGCTGTTGCGGACAGCTGCGATGGCTCCAGTGGGCGTCTCAGTACAAGTCCCGGCCGCTGTTACTTTAGTGTATTTTTGCACATCCGCAGCTGGAATGCGGTAACATTAGCGTACAGCTCTGTCACAGGCCCTTGTTACCATACTAAGGGCCTGATTCACAGTTATAATCTAATCCTGTTGCCACTGCCACATTTTACACAGGTGCCATGCGACAAAGTACAAATGTCACAGCCGCTGGGAGATTACTGAGACGCCCTCCTGCGGCTTCGCAAATCCCAGCATCTGTGTAAAATGTTGCTACATCGGTCACAGATCAGTCGCTGGATCAGACACTCCAATAAAACAATTGCGACACGCCCGCCCTTCTGTTACCACCCGTAACCAGCCATTAACGGTCCATAACTGTCAGTCACTCTGTGTCTAAATCCCCTTTGCGAGTGACATGGCTGAGGCACCGGGACGCCTGCGCCGTGTGACACATGCGCTGTAATAAAAACTTTGGCCAGTTGTGTAAATATCGGAATCAGGCCTCACTTACTGGTTCACCTCCTTCCATTGTCAGCTAAACTCACACTACAGGACTGGCAGGCAGGACAGGGAAACATAATTGCTCTGGTTCGTGTGTTCACCCACAGCTTAGCTTGCGATCAGGGTGATGGTCGCGATGGTCATCACCATCGCGACCATCGGGGCTTACGACCAGACCCTAAGGTTGGGTCTGGGCACTCGTAAGCCCCAGGGAACTTCCTGCTCTGTTTGAGCAGGAAGTTCCCCACTGACATCATCAATGATGTCAGTGGGGCCGCCCCCAAACGGCAAGCATTCCGACTGGAACGCCTCCGTTTGGCCGGGCACGCCCCCAGCCCGCCCAGCAAACAGGGCAAGCTTTACTCAACATCGACAGCTCGCCCCGTCTGCTACGAGACCCCTAGCAACGGAGCGCCCGTCGCTAGCCAGGTCTCGCGCTTGCGCACGACGGAGCTGGCTCTGTGGGGACCATCGACCCGGTTGCGAGCGCATCGGCGCTTGCGACCGGGTCTGAATGAGACCCTATGTCCCCAGGGAAGCGAAGTTGGGTAGTGTCCATCCCAGGGAAGGGGGTGGATAGTGTACGTCCTCAGGGCGGGAATGTTTAGTGTACATCCCGGGTGGAGGGGGTTGGTATTGTACGTCCTAGGGACAAGAGCGGGTTGTGTACATCCCCGAGGAGGGGTCAGGTAATTTAGCAGAAGAGAAACCGAAAGATTGCATAAGAAAAGAGGTGTTTTAAACCTCTAGGATGGGGGCAGGCATGTACGCAAATTACTTGTGGGAGTTAGCCTATGGCAAGCAGGGGCGGGTTTGTAACAGGAACATTATATAGTGGGATAAAAGTGTGGGCCAAAGCCTCTTTGTTCCAGATTCCCCACCCTCCCTCCCGTATAAATTTTGGTATGTTGTGGGTTTGGTTTTGGGTGGCGGGAAAGAACGGCAGGTCGCCAGTCCGGGTGCAATTATGATTTAAGGGCGCTCCCTTCGTTGACTGGTAGTTGGCTGTACCAACCTAACGGGGGGCAGTATCACCACCTAAACGGGTGGGAAGTCAAGATGGGGGTGAGCGTTACCTTTTGTTGATGATATGAGTTACATGGTTATGTGTATGCACTCTGGGCGATCTACGCCTGCTATGCCTTTTGTTGTTTGTGTGTGGGCATAGCAGATCTGGCTGATTTCTGGCCGTCCTTTCTTTGCCACCATACATCCTTAAATAAATAATAATTATTATTGCTCCAATAAATCGCCATCAAGTTATCTGCCAAATCCACGTCTCAGTGTCTTTATTTTATGTTAGTATGATAAGTGGTTTGCACACATGACAACACCTCATCCGATAGAAGGTTTATAAGCAGTGCAGTGGCGTAACTAGGGTTACTCTATTCTATACCATTGTCAAAACTTTCAGCTTCTGACCTGTTTGGTTTTCAGTGAGATTCTTGTACTCTCTGATCTTACTTGTTACTTAGCTCTTGTTTTTCAGGAAATAAATGTGTCATCCCTGTAGCATCATCGATGAGTGTCATGAAGTGGTTTAACCTCCATTCGTCCATAGTCCATACACATCAGTATGCACTAACTCCAAATGCACTTGTGCTCTGGATGCTAACTTAGGAAAGGTACAATGTGTTTGTTTGCCCGTCACACAACTGTCACATGCTGGTCTTACAGGATTGTCCTTTGACATCCCAGTGACTATCCCACTCTGAAGCTTATGTACGTTGTCATAGTCTAGGTGTCCCAAATACCTGTGAAAGAGTTCCATTGATGGGATGGATTTCTTAGCCACCATTGCACAGCACTCCACAGTATCTAGGGCCTCATTCAGCAAGGATCGCAAATCTGCAATTGCACGCACACGCTTGCTGCAAAATTATGCAAATTAATGCTGCTGCAGCACTATACCAAGATGCCCACCACTGTATACAGCCGCCCCCTTCCCATTACATACATCTGCAAACATCGGTAACATCAAGTAACATCGGACCCATACGCACAGTTGTGGTTGACCAGACCCTGACTCACAAACTGCAATACTTCCTGTCGCCATCTAGACTTCTGTCTGCGTCATTATGCATGTCCCCGTAACAGCGTTCAAATGCACAGGCACATCTGCGTTCCTTCGTCCACTCCCCCTCTCCATCCCCAAAAGCCACTTCCTGTCAATCACTTCTCGATGGCTCTGCATATACAGTGCGTTAGCTTTGGCGATAGCAGAGGCCAATTCATGCATGCTCGATACAGTGCATGTGCAGAACGCAAACATCGCCCGGGTGCGTGCGTCCTCAGATTTGCTATACAAGTTGAATGATGCCCCTACTGTATATAGTTGTTGGTACCGGGTTACTGAAGCAATAACCTCTTTGATTGTACACAATACACCAATGCTTTGTTAATTGGACTCTGGGTCTGATTCAGAGCCGGACGCTATTTGTGGACGGTCGTTCCTAAAAAGGGGCCGGCTATGTAAATTGAGCGCTCGCTCATTGTGGTTTGTTGACGCCTCTGTGTCTGAGCAAGCGAACGAAAAATGCGCTCGCTATTTTGTAAAGACGCCCCTTTGCCGTTCGCATCACACGTCATCTCCAGTATTTATTTGATTAATCGGGTACATCGAAAGGTATCTGAACTGCTCGCAGTGCTTGTGGAAGGTTTATCCTACCGCAATCACTGCGAGCAGTTCAGGCTAAAAGACATCCAAGTGATGTGGTCGATGACGCTCCTTTACTAATTATGCACTCCCATTAAACGCCCTTTTGACCGTTTGGCACGCCTGCGTTTGGATCTCCACTCCCCCGTTTTTAAGCACCTTCCCCTGTTACCACCCACAAACGGTACATTCTGTCAATCAAATTAGCAGCCCCTCGCTGTTTTGCGAGTGCTCGATTTCCGACCGCAATGACTGGTTTGCGCATGCGCATTACGACTAGGGGTGAGCGGGTTCGGATTTCTGTAATCCGAACCCCCCCGAGCCACCCCGATCCGAGTCCGATCCGAATCAGGCTCGACTTTTCCCGCCTGACTCGGATCTGAAATCGAGGCAAAACGTCATCATCCCGCCTTCCGAGTCTCGCGGGTTTTGGATCCTATATAAGGTACCCACGTCGGCGCCATTTTCTCACTCGGCTGTGGACAGTGAAGAGGGAGGGTGGGAGTTAGGGCTGTGTAGTGTAGTGTAGTGTAGTGCTGCTGTTGTCCACTACTTCAAAGTCCATAGGGGCTGGCTGTGTTGTGCTGTGCTGCTGTTGTTAATAGGGGCTGTGTCCACTACTTCAAAGTCCATAGGGGCTGGCTGGACTGTGTTGTGCAGTCAGTTCTCCATAGGGGCTGTGTCCACTCCAAAGTCCTGTGCAGTGTCCCAGTCCTAAAGGAGTGCTGCAGTGTTGTCCAGGGGGTGCTCTGTCCATCAGGGGTGCTCCCCCCAAGTGCTAAAAAAATAATATATTTTCTGTGTTTGTGAATTGTGTGCGCAGTAGCCGCACGTGCATCAACAAAGTAGTGCCAAGCGTGCGCCTGTGTCATAAGTAAAGGGCCGGCTGGCTTGACCGTTAAGGGTGCTGTAACCCCCGAAAGTACACTCCAGTCCAAACCAAAAAAAAAATTATTTTCTGTGTTTGTGAATTGTGTGCGCAGTAGCCGCACGTGCATCAACAAAGTAGTGCCAAGCGTGCGCCTGTGTCATAAGTAAAGGGCCGGCTGGCTTGACCGTTAAGGGTGCTGTAACCCCCGAAAGTACACTCCAGTCCAAACCAAAAAAAAAATTATTTTCTGTGTTTGTGAATTGTGTGCGCAGTAGCCGCACGTGCATCAACAAAGTAGTGCCAAGCGTGCGCCTGTGTCATAAGTAAAGGGCCGGCTGGCTTGACCGTTAAGGGTGCTGTAACGCCCGAAAGTACACTCCAGTCCAAACCAAAAAAAAAATTATTTTCTGTGTTTGTGAATTGTGTGCGCAGTAGCCGCACGTGCATCAACAAAGTAGTGCCAAGCGTGCGCCTGTGTCATAAGTAAAGGGCCGGCTGGCTTGACCGTTAAGGGTGCTGTAACCCCCGAAAGTACACTCCAGTCCAAACCAAAAAAAAAATTATTTTCTGTGTTTGTGAATTGTGTGCGCAGTAGCCGCACGTGCATCAACAAAGTAGTGCCAAGCGTGCGCCTGTGTCATAAGTAAAGGGCCGGCTGGCTTGACCGTTAAGGGTGCTGTAACCCCCGAAAGTACACTCCAGTCCAAACCAAAAAAAAAATTATTTTCTGTGTTTGTGAATTGTGTGCGCAGTAGCCGCACGTGCATCAACAAAGTAGTGCCAAGCGTGCGCCTGTGTCATAAGTAAAGGGCCGGCTGGCTTGACCGTTAAGGGTGCTGTAACCCCCGAAAGTACACTCCAGTCCAAAAAAAAAAAATATATATTTTCTGTGTTTGTGAATTGTGTGCGCAGTAGCCGCACGTGCATCAACAAAGTAGTGCCAAGCGTGCGCCTGTGTCATAAGTAAAGGGCCGGCTGGCTTGACCGTTAAGGGTGCTGTAACCCCCGAAAGTACACTCCAGTCCAAACCAAAAAAAAAATTATTTTCTGTGTTTGTGAATTGTGTGCGCAGTAGCCGCACGTGCATCAACAAAGTAGTGCCAAGCATGCGCCTGTGTCATAAGTAAAGGGCCGGCTGGCTTGACCGTTAAGGGTGCTGTAACCCCCGAAAGTACACTCCAGTCCAAACCAAAAAAATAATTATTTTCTGTGTTTGTGAATTGTGTGCGCAGTAGCCGCACGTGCATCAACAAAGTAGTGCCAAGCGTGCGCCTGTGTCATAAGTAAAGGGCCGGCTGGCTTGACCGTTAAGGGTGCTGTAACCCCCGAAAGTACACTCCAGTCCAAACCAAAAAAAAAATTATTTTCTGTGTTTGTGAATTGTGTGCGCAGTAGCCGCACGTGCATCAACAAAGTAGTGCCAAGCGTGCGCCTGTGTCATAAGTAAAGGGCTGGCTGGCTTGACCGTTAAAGGGTGCTGTAACCCCCGAAAGTACACTCCAGTCCAAACCAAAAAAAAATTATTTTCTGTGTTTGTGAATTGTGTGCGCAGTAGCCGCACGTGCATCAACAAAGTAGTGCCAAGCGTGCACCTGTGTCATAAGTAAAGGGCCGGCTGGCTTGACCGTTAAAGGGTGCTGTAACCCACAAAGTACACTCCAGTCCAAACCAAAAAAAAAATTATTTTCTGTGTTTAGCCGCACGTATATATCAAATCGATATAACATAAATGGAGGACCAAACTTTCTCCGATAAAAATAAAATAGAGAAAGATCAAGAACCACTTCCTCCTAGTGCTGAAGCTGCTGCCACTAGTCATGACATAGACGATAACATGCCATCAACGTCGTCTGCCAAGGCCGATGCCCAATGTCATAGTAGAGGGCACATACAATCCCAAATGGCAAAGTTCAGGAAAATGACCTTGAAAAAGACATTTAAATCAGCTGAAGAGAAACGTAAACTTGCCAATATGCCATTTACGACACGGAGTGGCAAGGAACGGCTAAGGTCGATCCCTAGTATGTTCATGACTAGTGGTTCAGCTTCACATGACGATGGAAGCCCTCCTCCCACTAAAAAAATCAAAAGAGTTAAGCTGGCAAAAGCACAGCGAAGAACTGTGCTTTCTAAGAAGATATCACAAATCCCCAAGGAGAGTCCAAGTGTGGTGGTGGTTGCGATGCCTGACCTTCCCAGCACTGGACGGGAAGAGGTGGCTCTTTCCACCATTTGCACGCCCCCTGCAAGTGCTGAAAGGAGCACCCACAGTCCACTTGCTGATATGCAAATTGAAGATGTCACTGTTGAAGTACAACAAGATGAGGATACTGGTGTAGCTGGCGCTGAGGAGGAAGTTGGCGAGGAGGATTCTGATGGTGATGTGGTTTGTTTAAATCAGGCTCCGGGGGAGACAGTTGTTGTCCGTGGGATGAAAAAGCCCATCACGGTCATGCCTGGGCAGAAGACCAAACATTCCACCTCTTTGGTCTGGCAATATTTCTATCCAAATCCGGACAACAACTGTCTTGCCATATGTACCATATGTAAAGGTGAAATAAGTTGGGGTAGGGACGTCAACCACCTAGGAACATCCTCCCTTATACGGCACCTGCAGCGCGTTCATAAAAAGTTACTGTCAAGTTCAGAAACTTTGGCTAAGACCGTAAGCAGTCCAGGGACACCTAAATCCCGTTGTCCTGTTGTATCCAAGTGCCTGCAAACCACACCGTCAACTCCCTCCTCGTCAATTTCCTCCTTAGTCAGGATCGGAAGTAGTCCTGCAGGCCATGTCACTGGCATGACTGACTCTCCTATCCGGGATTCCTCTGGAGGATCCTGCATTGCTACGCCTACTGCTGCCGCTGCTGCTGTTGCTGCTGCTGGGAGTCGTTCATCATCCCAGAGAGGAAGTAGGAACACCACTACTTTTACTAAACAATTGACCCTCCAACAGTCCTTAGCGAGGAGGATGAAGTACGACAGCAGTCATCCTGAAGCAAAACGTATAACTGAGGCCTTGACTGCTATGTTGGTGTTAGACGTGCGTCCGGTATCCGCCATTAGTGCAGTGGGATTTAGACAATTGATGGAGGTAGTGTGTCCCTGGTTCCAAATCCCGTCTAGATTCCACTTCACTAGGCAGGCGATACCGAGACTGTACAGAAACGTCAGAAAAAGTGTCCTCAGTGTCCTGAAAAATGCCGTTGTACACAATGTCTACTTAACCACGGACATGTGGACAAGTGGAACAGGGCAGACTAAGGACTATATGACTGTGACAGCCCACTGGGTAGATGTATCACCTTACGCAGCAACAGCAGCAGCGTCACCAGTAGCAGCATCTCAGAAACGCCAGCTCGTTACAAGGCAGGCTACGCTGTGTATCACCGGTTTCAGTAAGAGGCACACCGCCAACAACCTCTTAGAGAAACTGAGGGAAATCATCGCCCAGTGGCTTACCCCACTTAGACTCTCCTGGGGATTTGTGATATCTGACAACGCCACCAATATTGTGCGGGCATTACATCTGGGCAAATTCCAGCACGTCCCATGTTTTGCTCACACAATAAACTTGGTGGTGCAGAATTTTCTGAAAAGCGACAGGGGCGTGCAGGAGACGCTTTGGGTGGCCCGAAAAATTTCTGGCCACTTTCGCCATTCAGCGACTGCGTGCCGAAGACTGGTGCGCCAGCAAACACTCTTGAACCTGCCCCGCCATCACCTGAAGCAAGAGGTTGTGACGCGGTGGAACTCAACCCTCTATATGGAGGAGCAGCAAAAGGCCATACAAGCCTATACATCCACCTATGACATAGGCAAAGGAGGGGGTATGCACCTGACTCAAGCGCAGTGGAGAATGATTTCCGTGTTGTGCAAGGTTCTCCAGCCCTTCGAACTTGCCACACGTGAAGTCAGTTCAGACACTGCCAGCTTGAGTCAGGTCATTCCCCTCATCAGGCTTTTGCAGAAGCAGCTGGAGAAAGTGAAGGAGGAGCTAAGACGGAGCGATTCCGCTCGGCATGTGGGACTTGTGGATGAAGCCCTACATTCGCTTTGCCAGGATTCCGGGGTGGTCAATCTGTTGAAATCAGACCACTACGTTTTGGCCACCGTGCTCGATCCTAGGTTTAAAGCCTATGTGGTGTCTCTCTTTCCGGCCGACACAAGCCTGCAGAGGTGCAAAGACCTGCTGGTGAACACACTGTCAGCTGAAGCGGAACGTGACACGTCAACGGCTCCTTCTTCATTTTCTCCTGCAACTGGGGCTGCCAGGAAAAAACTTAGGTATCCTAAGCAACCCGCTGGCGGTGATGCAGGGCAGGCAGGACCAAGTTTGGACATCTGGTCCGGACTGAAGGACCTGGCAACAATTTCTGACATGTCTACTGTCACTGCATATGATACTGTCACCATTGACAGAATGGTGGAGGATTACATCGGTGACAGCATCCAAGTAGGCATGGCAGACAGTCCATACCTGTACTGGCAGGAAAAAGAGGCAATTTGGAGGCCCCTGTACAAACTGGCTCTATTTTACCTGAGTTGCCCCCCCTCCAGTGTGTACTCCGAAAGAGTGTTTAGTGCAGCCGGGAACCTTGTCAGCGAAAGGCGTAGGAGGTTGCTTCCACAGAATGTGGAGAAGATGATGTTCATCAAAATGAATTATCAGCTCTTCCAGGGAGACCAGCCTCCAGAAGGTACAGAGGGACCTGTGGTGGTGGATTCAAGTGGGGACGAGTTAATACTTTGTGAGGATGAGGATGTACACACTGAAGAGGGTGAGGAATCGGTGGATGAGGAGGATGAGGATGACATCTTGCCTCCATAGAGCCAGTTTGTGCAGGGACACATTAATTGCCAGCTTGTTTTGTGGGGGCCCAAACGAACCAATCATTTCAGCCACAGTTGTGTGGCAGACCCTGGCGCTGAAATGATTGGTTTGTTAAAGTGTGCATGTCCTGTTTATACAACATAAGGGTGGGTGGGAGGGCCCAAGGACAATTCCATCTTGCACCTCTTTTTTTTCTTTGCATTATGTACAGTTTGGGGCCTAGTTTTTCAAACTGCCATCCTGTCTGCCACTGCAGTTTCACGCCTAGATGGGTCACGTGTTTGTGCCGCCCACTCGTGTCGCTTAGCATAGTCATCCAGCTACCTCGGTGCAACGTTTTGGACATAAAAACACTATTGTGAGGTGTGAGGTGTTCAGAATAGACTGGAAATGAGTGGAAATTAAGGTTATTGAGGTTAATAATAGCATAGGAGCAGAAAAACCTACAAATTCTGTGATTTTAGCTGTTTTTATGCTTTTTAAAAAAAAAATACAGATCCAAAACACAAAACCCAGAACCCAAAACACGGAAGGGTGGTTTTGGCAAAACCAATCCAGATCCAAAACACGAAGAAAGATCCAGATCCAAAACCAAAACACAAAACACGAAAAGTGGCCGGTGCACACCCCTAATTACGACCCATACGCATGCGCAGTTGTGCAAACATTGCTCATAGCGAACGAGCGGCCACTTACGAGCGGCTCTGAATCAGGCCCACTGTCTCCTCTTCTTTCAAGGACACTTATGTCAAATAAGTACCTAGGTTAGGCACAAATAGTGTGTTGTCACATCAGTGACAACTTTCTTGCCTCTCACTTTTAATCATAGTGTTATTGTCTTAACTTTAGTGGCCTTTAGGACCTTGGGGGTCATTCAGACCCACTCGCAAGCGGCAGTACGCTCGCAAGTGGGTTGATGTTCCCCACTGCGCATGCGCACGATGGAGGGAGCTCCGTCGTGCGCATGCGCGAGACTCGGCGAGCGACGGGCTTTCCATCGCTCGGGGTCTCGCACCAAAGGGGGCGTGCTGTCGATGTTGATTGACAGCACGCCCCCTTTGGTGGGCGTGCCGGGGGCGTGCCTGCCAGACGGAGGCGTTCCCATGGGAACGCCTACCGTCTGAAGCCGGCCCCACTGACATCACTAGTGATGTCAGTGGGAGTGATTTTGGCTCTGATAGAGCCAAAATCACTCCTGGCCTTGCGGCAGGGAAACCCGACCGCAGGGTTTCCCTCGCAAGTCCGATGGTCGGGATGGTCAAGACCATCGCGACCATCTTTTTGCACACTCGTATATGCTGTGGGTGGTGGCCCACAGCTATACGAGCGTCCAGGAGGACGCTCCATTTTAATGGAGGAGGGCCCTGATTCAGAGCGAGCGCTCTGGTCAGAGCGTCCGGCTCTGAATCAGGGCCTTTGTCTCCTATACCTCGGACTTTGTCTGTCTTGCACAGATCCGTGCAGATCAGCATATTAAATACAACGTTTTTTAGCAACTTATTTTAACATAAATCACACCAATTTGTGCCGACTCTGCTTCAGGCTCCCCCTCCCGCGTCTTAACCCCCCCTCTAATACTATTGCGACAGATGGGATTACTATGTCTGCAAATGAGTGAAGTATACAACAAAATGTTCTGTATATTTTTACTAGCCATTTTATAATGTTTCAGTATATATTATTGACATTTTTGGGAAATTACTGTTGCTATAGAAATATACGAGAGAATACTGAGCATTCCTTTGGTGCTTTCTGCTCACAGAGATTCCTTTATTCCTGAGACGCCATCATCCTCATTAGACGGAAGGGACTTCGCAAAACGTGCAGGTGGGAAGCACACGTTTTATTTCAAACTATTGAATTTGCAGCATCTTCAAAAACTGCTTTGAAAATTGACCTGTTAGTTGCTTCCAGATGGGATGGGAAGTCAGCAGCACAAGCCAAGTCTGAAATTAGATCCACTCTCTTTAAGAGAAAACTTTTACAATACTTCAGAGGACAGAGCTCGAGAGGCGAGTGTTCCATTTAAACAGAAATATTAGACAGTAAGTACTGAATCAAGCTGTTGGTTTCTGTTACAAATAGGCCATATTTTAGAGATTTATTCTGTCCTGGGACCCTTTCCCGTATTTTCTGATGATTTGCAGATTTTGTGAAAGTTTCTAAGATCTAAAAACCATTCTCTTGTGATTTAATGTCTGTCCGCACCGGCCAGAATACAAGTTCCCACGTTTGGTCCATGGAGACCAGAAACAGGACAAGGTTTTTAGCTTCAGTTTGGTTCAAAAGCAAGACTGCTGCTCAGAATTCCTAAACATACCCTCCCTACTATGCCACTATCTTCTCCTAAGTGATTTGAGAAACAGAAGTCACATAATTTTGGACAAGGTACCAGAAAAGTTTGGTTTATCCAAATCTCGAAAGTCCAATGATGTTGGCTGTTTCGAAGACTTCAAAAGTATTTGCGATACCATTGTGATTGGAACTAGCTTGGTTTATGTTCAGGGTTGCAGCTTGCAGTTACGATAAAAGATGTTTAACAAGCTCAGATGGCTACATTTTATAAAAATGGTGTTTTTAATTTTGTTTTTATAAAAAACATTACTGTGTTTGAGTTTGACATTCAAATTGGAAATTTGATTTAACCATTTGTGTAGCAAAAAAATTACAAATACTAAACCAGGGGTTCTCAACCACAACCCTCAAGTACCTGCAACAGGTCATGTTTTATGGATTTCTGTCTGTGGGAGGAGGTGGGATAATTACTGATCCATAAAAAGAGATTAACTCACCTGTGCATGAGTAAAAACATTCTCAAAACATGACCTGTTGGGGGTACTTGAAGATTAGGATTCAGAACCTCTGTACTGTACAATAGAACCATTGAGATTAAAATAGCTCAAACTTTGTGGACTGTGTGTTAGAAGCTTGGTACTGCTCATGCGTGGGTCTCTGGGAAAATGCCACCCGCGTCCTATTCACTGGGGACATGTCTACTGTACATGCGCAAGTCACTGGGAAATTGGCCAATTTCCCTGTGATGTTTGATTCTCAGTAGCGATGGTCCAGCCCAAATAAGAGGGTTGGTGATCTAGGAAGACCAAAGTTTATTGAATGCAAATTACACTACTGAAACTAGAGGGGGTCTGGTGTAGTTTCATTAACATGTAAATCCCTTGTGGTGTCCTGTGAGCAGGAAAGGCCATTACCTGGAGAGGAGATTGCTAAACAAGGCATCTTGCCTGTGTCTGCAAAAAGATTACTTGAGGATGCGTAGCTGACTCCAAGAACCGCAGATGTATTCAAACAGCTGTCTGATAATGAAGTGCATTTGAATATAAACATGGATCAAATACCTCACCAAAGGTAATGTATTTTTGCCTAAAAATGTATATTTCTACCACAGTTAGTAGTTTCCAAAATCATAGAAATGTACCTGAAGTCTGTACACAGGTTGATTGAGAGTCCTTAGGACATATGGTTTGAGAGAAATTAGGTATCTAACCAACCACACATCCCAGAGCACTCGTAATTACTTTAATTTGATATCTTAAATTATAGAGATTAATGTGTACATACCATATTCCATGTAGCTATTACATAGGGGATATTAAGTACAGTTATTTGCACTTAGGTTAAAAGTTACATGGGCAGCCCTTGTATGTTCCCTGATGAACTAACAAGCCAGTAGTCATCAGAGACTGTGTCATGACATCACTGGGGTTGGGGGACAGTTCATAAAAGGTATGGGAGCCTTTTGTACTATGTCAGACTTGGGGATTAATTCTGAATTGAAGCCTGGATCTACTATGCCGCCTCCCCCTCCCCAGCCAGAATAGGCTGCGTGTAATTCTGTGTAAGTTTTTCCTTTTTATTTTGAAATTACAACACACATTTGCCTATATAATATATAACCCTTTTTATGTATACTATTTCTGTAATTAAGCATTGTATTTCTTTTATTAAATAAAGTGTTTCTTTATTACTCTGCGTTCACTTTAGGTCATCTCCCAGTCTCCATCCTAAAAAGCCCATGGATTGCAAACACTGCCTCAAGTCATAGCGATGTTGTACGCAAATGTGCATGCCACCACACACATTGGTTCAGGAGTGTGCAAGGTCTTTTTAGACTTTTTGCAAATGTGCAGTAGCAAATAATCGCTTAACTGTGTGCATCTCTGAATCAGGCCCAAGGACACATCAGTCCCCAACCTCATGGCACCACGTTAAGTACTGTGGCAAGATCAGGGTAAGGGTACTGTTTTCTTCAGAGCCGTAACTAGACTCTTTGGTGCACTGTGCCAGAAACAGCATTGGCGCCCCCCTCTTTTTTCAAAGGGACATAATGCACCTAAAAAAGGGTAATGGCCTCATGGGGAACGGCCAGGAAAGAGGAAGCTACAAGTGAGAATGATAATAAACAGAAATTTGACAGGCCCAAACAGCGCCCCCTGATCTGTGGTGCCCTGTGCGATGGCACCGGCCGCACTACCCTAGCTACGACCCTGGTTTCCTTGGGTAAATGGTTGCACTTATCATGCAGCAGCCAAATAGTAGAACTCCAGTCCAGGGTCTTGGTACAAGTATCCACAGCTAGTTTTATTAGCAACACAAAAATCATCAAAACATAATATTTATTTATCAAAAGTAAATCCTGGACTGTCCGGCTCTAACTAAACAAAATTATTCCCTCATAGAGGGGCCTATTCATTAAACCTAAAAATTCGATGGAGATAATTAGGTTTAGAACTCGCATGGAGGTCTACCTAATTATAGGTGGAATTCATCATTCCACCTCTCCATAAGTATCTATTCCGAAAAGCTGTCATTTTTGCGATGACAGCTTTTCGCTAAATAGATACTTTTCCCTGCCTACACTACCTTATCGCATCTGGAAACAGTGCTGCGCATGCGCTGTTACATCTGTAAAACCAGCGCATGCGCAGCACTGCCTACATACAGATGCGTTAAGTTTGTGTACCCCCCCGACCCCCCCCCTACCCCCTCCGCTCACCCCCCCCCCCCCGACTTACCTGTCCGCGTGGCAGCCTCCGGCTCCATCCTACTGGTCTGTCATGTGGTTTCCCAGCAGACCACATGACAGATTAGAAAAAAAAAAATTTTTTTTCTTTTTCTAAACTTTTTTGTGCTCTGCTGGGGAGCACACATGTCCGACCAGCCTCTGGAGCCTGAGGACGGAGCAGAGCACCGGAGGGACTCGTCGGGGGACCTGCACACGTGGATACAGATAAGTCGATTCTGCTATTCGCCACCTCACTGTGGCGAATAGTAACTGCATCAAATTCCGAAAATTCATAATTTTCGGAATTTGATGAATACCACAATTTCCACATCCCCATACTAATGTACTAATGTATGGGGAGTGTGGAAATAAACGCAGGGGAACTTAGCAAGGAGATATCTGTGATATCTCCTGTGCTAACTCTGTTCATGAATACCAAAATAACGTTATTTAAGGAAAATGTCCTTTCCTTAAAAACGTTATTTTAGTGTTGATGAATAGGCCCCTCAGTGGTATATTTACTAAAGTGAGAGTTTTTAGAAGTGGAGTTGTTGCCCACAGCTACCAATTAGATTCTAGCTATTATCTTCTAGAAGGTGCTAGTTAAATGATAAGTAGAATCTGATTGGTTGCTATAGGCAATATCTCCACTTCTAAAAACCCTCACTTTAGTAAATATACCCCTCAGAGTAGAAGGACCTAACGTCCCTCAAAAAAGATGAGTCTTTAACACAGCACTTACATTCAGTAATCACAGTGTCTCTCAACAGGCCACTGAGAAGTGACTACAAAGACTGACCCAACATTTATCAGCCTCTTACATGTGGTCTGGAAATCATGGCTGCTAACCAGCTTCTGGCTACCAGACAGAAGCTAATAACCTGGGGCATATATATATCTCCCCTTCACAACCTTTCCAGTTTTTTTGTCCCAGCGCATTCAAGTTGCTTAAAGATGAGATCTGCACAACAGCCATAGAGCCATTTGCTATACATAGATCAAGATATATAAACAGATATGCAGGGATGAAATTTTGCTGTAATTGCAATTAAAGAAGATGACCCAGGCTTCCAACCTGACCATGTCACTATTAGTGTCAGTTCCAACCAAATTACTTTGGAAAGGCAGCAAATTGGTTCATGTAAGGTTATTTCAGTTAAAGAATATACAGAACATTTTCTACATTTTGTCTTTCATTCATGATTGGGAGTGAACAGGGAACGTAAGCTATATCCCATTTTGTGACCATATTTCATTACCATGATAATAGATTGACCATAGGAGAATCTGCAGATAATTCAGGCAGTGATAACCGCTCTCAGGACCCAATTGGAGATTAATGGTGGTTAACTAGTGCAGAGGGGCTGGGGCACACTGAGGGGCTGATAACAGAAGGAAAACAAGCAGGAACTAGATGCCCCTTTACTGCTACCTGCTAAAGTGTAACTTTTCAGACTTGTTGAGAACCAATATAGTGCAATGTAGATACAGCAGATATACAGACCTTGTATAGTCATTAAACGCATCTTCTGAGATATTCAGCATACAATGAATATATTTTCTTAAGTCTGTGTTACAGGTAAATGTTTCACTGCAAATTTGCTCATACATGTTGACGGCAGAGGGCTGGACACGCAATGAATGTAATGTCAGACTCCACGTAGAGATACGCATGATGATTTTCAGTCAGTGTCATATCTATAATGGGTGCAGGGTGTGCGGTGCACACAGGCCCCTGGGTCCAGGGAGCCCACACCGCACACTCTGCACCCATTCATTCAATACTTACCTCTCTGGTGGCTTTATTCCCGGCATTGTGCACATGCGCAGTAGAGATATCGCCAGGAAAATGGCTGCCGCTCCATTTCCCCGCTGACCTGCGCATGTGCAGTAGACTCTGGCAAATCGCTAGCAGCTACTAGTGCCCAAAGTCTACTGCCCGGGTCAGTGTGCTGCCAGCCGGTAGGAACAGAGAGGAGGGCCACGGCCAGAGACTGCTCATGGGCCCCCTCCTCTCCTAATATGCCCCTGTTTCCAGTCTTCATGATGTCATGCGTTGTTATATTACCGTGTTACCAATCTACAGTATAGGATATTTTATGGTTCATCAGGATACCACTTACAGTGGGTCGAATAATGTTGGGGAAGAATAATATGTATGCACACTAGGGATGTGCGCCGGACCATTTTTGCCGGATTTGGATTTGGATTTGGTTCTAATTCGTCGTCCGGCTTTGGATTTGGATTTGGATTTGCCAAACTGCGGTGACTGGCTTTGGATTTGGATTTGGATTTGGATTTTTTTACAAAAATTGACAAAAAAAGCTAAAATCACATAAATTGGTCTTTTTTTTCTTCCTAGAGTATTATTAACATCAATAACATTAATTTCCAGTCAATTTAGACCATATCACAGCTTATAATATTGTTTTCAACATTATTGGCCAAAGGTTGCAGTGAGCTGACTGGTTACTAAGCGACAAAGCAGCGGCACAACGACACAGACACCACAGTATAAAGCACATCTATGACACATTGCCACACAGCAGTGGCAGAAATGAAAAGTAGTGTACCCACCCAGTGGGGTACGGCCAGCAGAGTCACAGTACTTGTTTACAAAGTGGGCTACGGCCCTAGGAGTCACAGTGCACAATCTTATTAGCATTACACCGCACAAAGGGCCTGATTCACATTACACCATAAAGTAGTGTCTCTTATTTATGTTACAACACACAGTAGTGCCCCTTTTACACAATGCCCACAGTAGTGACCCTTTTACACAATGCCCACAGTAGCGGTGTCCCTTACACAATGTCCCCCAGCAGTGGTGCCCCCTATGCAGTCCCCTTAGTAGTAGGGTCCACTATGCAGTGCCCCCAGTAGAATGCCCCCCAGTAGTATGCCCCCCATTAGCAGGCCCCCCCAGTAGTATGCCCCCCATTAGCAGGCCCCCCCAGTAGTATGCCCCCCATTAGCATGCCACCCAGTAGTATGCCCCCCCAGTAGTATGGCTCCCCCAGTAGTAGGCTGCCCCAGTAGCAGGCCCCCCCAGTAGTAGGCTGCCCCAGTAGTAGCCCCCCCTGTAGTATGGGCCCCCCCTGTAGTATGGCCCCCCCTGTAGTAGGCTGCCCCAGTAGCAGCCCCCCCTGTAGTAGTAAGCCCCCCCAGTAGTATGGCCCCCCCAGTAGCAGGCCCCTCAGTAGTATGGCCCCCCCAGTAGCAGACCCCCCCCAGTAGTAGAGCCCCCCCCAGTAGCAGGCCCCTCTGTAGTATGCCCCCCCAGTAGTATAGCCCCGCCCAGTAGCAGACCCCCCCAGTAGTGCAGACCCCCCCAGTAGTATAGCCCCCCCCCAGTAGCAGGCCCATCTGTAGTATGGCCCCCCAATAGTGCAGATCCCCCCAGTAGTATGGCCCCCACAGTAGCAGACCCCACCCCAGTAGTATAGCCCCCCCCAGTAGCAGGCCCCTCTGTAGTATGGCCCCCCCAGTAGTATTGCCCCCCCCAGTAGCAGACCCCCCCCCAGTAGTGCAGACCCCCCCCAGTAGTATAGCCCCCCCCAGTAGCAGGCCCCTCTGTAGTATGGCCCCCCCAGTAGTATAGCCCCCCCAGTAGCAGACCCCCCCAGTAGTGCAGACCCCCCCCCCAGTAGCGCCCCCGGACCTTTGACAAGTAAAAAAATTAAAAAAATAACACTTACCTGATTCCCCGCTCCCGCGCCGTCCGCTCTGTCACACGCTGAGGAGGGAGCCGGAAGACGGAGCTCATGTGTGAGCTCCAGCCGGCTCCCTCCGTGCAGCAGCCAATGAGAGTCTGTGTGACTCTCATTGGCTGCTGTAACAAACACACAGCTGCCGCTGGCGGCTGTGTGTCTGTGTAGGGCAGAGCGCTATCACTGCGCTCTGCCCTACACGCGAGGAGACCTGATGTCGGATTCTCTAGTGAGAATCCGACATCAGGCGGCCGCCGTTCGGCCCCGAACGGGGATCCGAGTCAGGCGGTGAACACCCGAACAGGGTTCGGGTGGACTCGGATCCCCAATGTTCGGAGCGGTTCGGATTCCACAGAATCCGAACCGCTCATCTCTAATGCACACAAGTATGGACATTTAGGGAATTATGAGAAAGGGAGGATGATTTGAGCTCCACAATAAGATACAAATAAATTAGCATTTTAAAGGTAGCTTAAATGTATATGTGATAAATTAAATGCAGAATGAAAGTGTTGGAATTACATTTATTTCCATTCCCCAACGTACATTGGCAGGAGCCATCTTTCTTTATCTATTACTGAAATACCTCTTTCCACTGATGCATTAACATCATTATTCAGTTACAAAAGTATAATTCTAGGTTCATTTTAAGCCATTGGTGTATGCCCAAAGCCCCTGTCATTTCTACATTTTCTAAAATAACGTAGGAATAAAATAACAATAGTTACTGATTACAGGTTGAGTCTCCCATATGCTTGGGACCAGGGGTATTTTCCGTATTTTGGAATATTCCGTATTTTGGAATATTAGCATATCATAATGAAATAACTTGGGAATGGGTCCCGAATATAAGCACAGAATGCATTTATGTGTTATATACACCTTATACACAGCCTGCAGGTCATTTTATTCAATATTTTCAAGAATTTTGTGGCTCCAGCAAAGTTTGTGTACATTAAAGCATCAAAAAACAAAGGTTTTACTATCTCAGTCATGGTAAAAAATTTCGGAATTTCACCTTATTGTGTTCTCTCTTCACAAACCAACGCTCCTACTATATCCTTTCCATTTTCTCAGAGCAGGTAGCAGAACCTGCTTGTTTGGAGCTGCCTCACCTTATTTCTTTTCTTGGCTAAATAATAGACCACAAGTGGACTTGCCCTTCCCATGTCAGACCATGGCGATTCCCGACTGGAACATGCTGAAGTGGTATGCTGCTATCGTAAGATATACTAATACCATATCTTATGTTATATATTCATGCACCTTGTATTATTATATGGTATCTTATGCAGAGCCGGCCCTAGGCACAGACAAATTAGGCAAATGAAATGCCTAGGGGCATGCATTCCAAGCCTAGGGCCAACTCAGCTTGACAGCAGGCAATGATGGGACCGGGACAGGCGGACACACCTCTGCTCTTGCTGTCCTAACACGATCGGAGCTCTCAGCCGGCAGCAGCGGGACTGAGGAGCAGAGACAGTGAGGGCAGCGGGCAGTAACAAAAATTGCCACTGGAGGAGGGCTGCTGGGCATGCCCAGCCACAGCAGCTCCTCCTTTGGACCTTTGTGGAGCTCAGTAGGTAGGACCTGTCTGCAGTAAGACAAACAGGGGGGTGGGGGTGCCAATGCTCTTGCTGGCACATGGCACTAAAATGTTTTATTACAGCTCTGTGGATGAGGATTGCAATGAGTGTTGGGTTTTGGATGTTGCTGGCTGCTGCTGTGACCTGTACTGCTGGTTGATTGGTGCTGTGCTTGGAGAGGGGTGCTGGGTCAGAGGCAGAACTAGCGATGGTGCTAGGGGGCACCACCCAAAATCTTGTGTAGGGCATCAAACTGGTAGGGTCAGCTCAGATCTTATGCTATTTGTGGAAGTTAAAATATATATATATGTATAATGGCTGTAACAAAAAGTGCTGGAAGAAAAAAATGGCCTTGTGCTTAGCCATGTAGCAAAACTGGTTTTAACTGTAATTTAATGTATTATTCCCACATTAGTGAAATGACAGCCAATAGGCCAATATCAGGATTTCCTGTTCCACTGGGAGAAGTCACACATATAGCAGATAAGGGGCTGGCAGTTATAAATAGATTGTAATATGATAACAGGACCTTTCCATTGGACATTAGGCCAGGAATTCTGGAACAAAATACTTTTAGTGAATACAATATGCTGGTGCAGTGACATAGCAAGGTACATATGTGCCCAGGGCAGGCACCAAGCGCCCTCCTGTCCATGTGAGCAGGCATCGGGAGCAGGAAAATAGCTACTTATGTAGTGGTGTCAGTGGCGTAATTAGGGTATTTGGAGCCCAGGGCAAAATGGAAAATGGGCGTGGTCACTGAAAAATTGGGCACGCCATCATGACACATACCCCTTTCTCGTCACTCCTTATACAGTTCCTCCAGTAGTGCCCCTTATACCGTGCCCCCAGTAGTGATCCCCCCTATGCAGTGCCCCCAGTAGTGGTCCCCCTTATGCAGGACCCCAGTAGTGCCCCTTATACAGTGCCCCCAGTAGTGATCCCTCTATGTAGCGGTCTCTCTTATGCAGGCCCCCTGTAGTGCCCCTTATACAGTACCCCCAGTAGTGGTCCCCCTTAAGCAGGCCCCCAGTAGTGCCTCTTATACAGTGCCCCAGTAGTAATCTTCCCTATGCAGTGCCCTCAGTAGTGGTCCCCCTATGCAGGTCCCCAGTAGTGCCCCTTATACAGTGCCCCCAGTAGTGATCTCTCCTATGTAGTGGTCTCTCTTATGCAGGTCCCCAGTAGTGCCCCTTATACAGTACCCCCAGTAGTGATCCCCCTATACAGTACCCCAAGTAGTGATTCCCCTATGCAGTATCCCCAGTAGTAATTCCCCCTATACAGTGCCCCAGCCAGTAGTGCAAAACAGACAAAGATACAGTATGACATACACACACAAAACACTCACTGACTTACCCGAATCCCCACTCCTGCCGGGTGTCTGCTCCTCCGTCTCTCCCAACGTTCACTGCAGGAGACGGAAGGTGGAGCTCATGAGTGAGCTCCAGCCCAGCTCTGGTAGTGGGCGCAGCAGCCAATGAGAGTCTATCTGACTCTCATTGGCTGCTGAAACACACACATCGCCGCAGCACAGGCGGTGATGTGTGTGTAACTGTGTAGTGCGGGCCACACTCACTGCGGTCTGCACTACACTGAGTGACAAGGGCGGGCCTGTATCAAGACCGGCGGCACTTCCTGACATTGGAGTTTTCCTCCCTGTGAGAAGCCCAGGGAGGAGAAGCAGGTGGGAGGTGTTGGGGGCAGACGGGTCGCCTCATTAAGCCTCGCCCCCTCGTGGAAAGTGACACTTATTTAAATAAGGGGAGGGGACAAAATTCTGCAATTCTCATAGAATCGTGTCACACCCCCTACTCGCAGATCCGCCGGTCCACAAGAAAATTCTCCTTATTCTGCCCACATCACTAGGAAGTGGGCAGGATGCGGGAGAAGTGCCTACCCTTCCGGGGGTGCGGGGGAATAAACGAAAAATTGGGAACCTCCCGCGACTTCCGGGAGAGTGGGCATGTATGTTTTAATCCCATTTAAACCAAAGAATCTCCTGATATAATTTTTTGCTGTTTGCTAGCAGCCAGCTTCCGATCCCTCATTGATCCCTACAGATATAGGGGTCTATTTACTAAGCAGTGTTAGGAGACAGAGTGAAAAGTGATAAGGTGCCAGCCAATCAGCTCCCAACTGTCATTTTTTAAACACAGCCTGTGAGATGACAGTTGGGAGCTGATTGGCTGGTACCTTATCACTTTTCACTCTGTCTCCTAACACTGCTTCGTAACTAGACCCCTAATGCTCTTACTATTTATTGCAGAGTAGGAGGATGATCTCGGATGGCTCTCATAGAGGTGGATTTACAATTATTAATGTTTTACTATCCTCCTGCTCCTGCTGTTCCTGCTCATAGACCCCTGATTCATGGTTTATTCCCTTTTTGTGTTCTCTCCCTTATATTGCTGCACAGGTTGTGAATTTTTTTAAGATGATTTGTTTATTTTGTGTTACTAGTATAACTTATTTTTCCCTCCTTTTAATGTTGAGACTTTCTCATATTATTTTTGTCTCTGCTTCGTCTATTTATCAGGTCTCCAATCAATAAATTATGGGTTTACCCTAGTAGAACTGAACTGCTCTTTTCTAGTTATTTTATGTGGTTCTTTGTCTGGAAATTATTGCTTTACCAGGCTACAAAAATACTATGAGACATCATATCTGTAACATGTCCATAAGTAGTAAGAATTTTAAATATTTTATTTATGACGTGAAACGTGAATTGCGTAAATAGAACAGTATCTTTAAGTATTATCATACAGAACTGTTGTATAGCGGTAATAATAAGCGTGAACATAAAAATCATAAAAATCACATTTGGCCAAAGTATGGCCCTAACAATGCATAGTACATAATTTTCTTCATTCTAGCATTTCTTGTTTTTTTAATTAATGTCATTATTGTACATTATTTTTTTCTAATTAATTTTATTATTGTAATTCAAAATTTGTTTGTTATACCTGTACCCATCATTCTGTCCATTTTTTTATCATCAGATTTATCTCTAAAATTTCTTTTTTTTTCATTATTTTCATTGTTAAAAGTTGTATATTTTACTGTATTTATTACTTATTTATTTATTCAATCATTCATTCATTCAATCAATCAATCAATCAGAAGCATGCTTGCTGATGTACTTTGTTAGTGACATATTTTGATATTATAGGTTATTTTTATGTTCACACTCATTAACAATATACAACAATTCTGAATGGTAAGGCTTACAGATATATTGGGCCAAATGTAATAGTGTGAGGGGTTTAGCAGTAACACAATTACATTGGTCGAGTTGTTTTTTCAAAATGGGAAAAAATCCGGATGAGAGTTTAAATCGTGAGAGTTTTTTGAGTCTGAAAAACATGCAAGTTTCATGCTCTCTGACTCTATTACACTGGCCGAGTTTAAAATGTGTGCGAGTTTACTCTCACATTTTCTAAACTCTCACCTATTACATTTGGCCTGTTGTATTTATGTGACTTATACCTACTCATTATGCAAAAGGATTGAATTCTTCACTACTCAGGCAGCAATTCAAACTGCTACAGTATATATTAATAATTTCATTTAAATATCATGAAATGGGCACTGTATGGACTTTCTACAAATTTCCCTGCAAATTTTTTTAAAAACATTTTTACAGTAATAAACCTAGTAACGGCTGAAGTGTGTCCTGGGTGTGTGATCATCATACATAACCAAAACACATGGAGACAGTAAATGGAATTAAACAGGTCAGCTACCTATTTAAAGAATTTTAAAGAATCGTATTTTGTTTTAAAATATTTTATGGTGGCAAGAAAGGACGGCCCCTACACAGAGGAGCCCAACAATGCAAACTAAACAACCAACACTGCTTTGTGGGACTATCCGCCCAGTGGATGCAAAATCCCATCACTAGGTTACTAAGCACAAAAATTTGACTCTTAATCCCATCTGGAGATGGTGATACTGCCCCCGTAATGGAGGTACAGTACTTCTCCACAATTACTAGAAGGTGAGTGCACCCAATGCACCGGGCTGATGATAAGCCGTACTTTCAAAGCAATAGCCGGGCAAATTTTCTTCAGGAAAGAGGACTAAAGCCCGAAATCCCAAACTTAAATAAACCCTGCACCAACCACACCCCTAACTATCTAAAAAGTGAAATGAACTACATGTGATCATCACCAAAGCCAGACCCATCCTTTTGGTTTAAGCCTCTCCTGACTCATCCGATCCCTCTGTTATTCTTACACCAGTTTTTGTTTTTCTGTTTAATAAAAATTAGTCAAAGTTTTATGTTGTTTTTTTTTTTTTAAATGTTAAATTAAAATAGGAAGGAAAACGCTGTTCACTGCTTTCAACAATTGTTTTTATTTACTCAAAATCCTCCATTCCAAATACAGTATTAAGACTTTCCCTTTAAGATTTTCACATAAGAAGAGTTTGCATTTTATCAACATATTTAGAAATATTTAATTTTATTCACCTATAGTTAATAATGCTGCTTTGTATCTTTACATATGCATATATATGGTGTGTACAGTATAAGAGATGGGTGAAATGTTCTATTATTATAGCAGAACAAGACAAAACATTCACCTTGTTCTGCATTTGGCAGCGAAAATTCTAATTTTTGCTGACGGACTCTGAGTGTTCCCAGTCCTACCCCAACTACACAGCTGAACAAACTGACTGTCAATGACCCTGCTGTATTCATAGGCTGCAAATTTTACCAAATGTGACTGTACAAATATGGGACGTAGCGCAGGACGTTGATACAAACGCAAAACAAAAACATTGTGTTGCTAATATACTTCCAAGGCTTGTAAATAAAAAGGGAAATAAGAGCCACTTCGAGCCCAACCCAGAATCAGCCACTATAGGCGTAATTCAGAGATGTACCCTAATACTGCCGCAGCTGCAAATTTATATGCAGAGCCAATGAGAAAATACGCAAATGTCGCAGCAGCCGGGATTTGTGTTGAGACACAGTTTGGTCGCAGATGAGACTATTATCATATTTCTGAGTATTCCTATGGTCGCACAGAATGTGCGGGTGGACTCAGAGAACCCAGAGCTATTTTGATTGCGTACGGTATCACAATCGAGACGTACCCCGACAATGGTCACGACATGCCTGCATTTGAGTTGCCAACTCCCCATAAACGGTCCATGCCTGTCAATTACTTTGCAAATAATCCTCACTGGTAGCAGCACTGGTGATTAAACGTGCGCAGTGCGACCTAGGCGCATTCGCAGATCACCAATAATCACTCAACTGCGTATATTTCTGCATTGCGTCCCTGAAACAGGCCCTGAGTCTTGAGTATTGTTTTAGAACGTTACCTGAGTTATAGATAAGGGTTTCTTGGAAGACCCTGCAAACTTTAAAGATGGCCTTTTCAGGATTGCTTAATACATAGCAGAACCGTTTCAGGATGAAGAAAACAGCAGAATCTGCAAATTACCAAAATACTAAAAACAAAAAATGTGTTCTCTGAAGCTCTGAGGCCGAACTCCCCAAATAAATAATTCATGATGTGCCAGATATAAATGGCCAAAAGATTTACCACATCCTTTTCCAGCACCGGTAACATTTAATGTTGTTATTACAAGTGTCTTTTATTCTGCAATTCAGTTCAATGTGTAAATACTGCGCAGCTGTGTCTCCTAAAGCCCACGCTTATTTGTGGGTTAATTGATAACCAGAAAAGTCGCTGCTTCAGCCAGTCCTATGCTGGTGAATGGCATCATAGTAACATGCTGCCCTATGCCAGTGACCCTTTTCAGCAAAAAGCCCAAATTTATAGATTAACAAAACATTCAGCTAAAAACACAGCAATTTATACTTTCAGTTCAAGGAGAGCGGCATTATCTGCCAGAAAATCTCTCTAAATGGCCTCAGAGAATATATTACAGTGTGTATGTACTATTGTGTATATATACTATTGTGTGTGTGTGCTGTCATTATGTGCAATTGTGTGTACTGTCATTATGTACTATTGTGTGTGTGTATTGTCATTATGTACTATTGTGTATGCGTACTGTCATTATGTACAATTGTGTATGTGTACCGTGATTATGTACTATTGTGTGTGTGTGTACTGTCATTATATACAATTGTGTGTGTACTGTCATTATGTACTATTGTGTATGTGTACTGTCATTATATACTATTGTGTGTGTGTATACTGTCATTATATACTGCAGTGTATGTGTACTGTCTTTATGTATTGTAGTGTATGTGTACTGTCAATATGTACAATCGTATGTGTGTACTGTCATTATGTACTATTGTGTATGTGTACCGTCATTATGTACTATTGTGTATGTGTACTGTCATTATGTACTATTGTGTGTTTACTGTCATTATGTACTATTATGTATGTGTACTGTCATTATGTACTATTGTGTATGTGTACTGTCATTATGTACTATTGTGTTTGTGTACTGTCATTATGTACTATTGTGTATGTGTACTGTCATTATGTACTATTGTGTGTGTACTGTCACTATGTACTATTGTGTTTGTGTACTGTCATTATGTACGATTGTGTATGCGTACTGTCATTATGTACTATTATGCGTGTACTATTGTGTATGTTTACTATAATTATTTATAACTAGAAATGAGCAGGGATTCTCTGAGAACATTGGGGATCCGAGCAGGATCGGAGTCAGCTCGGGTTTTCCCATTTAACTCGGAATCCAAAACGAGGCAAAACTTCATCTTCCCGCTGTCAGCGTCATTTCCTTGCTGAGTCTCGGGCTGTCGGGCTGTGCTGTGCTCCATCCAAAAGGGGCTGTGTGTCAAGGGGGCTGATGTTCAATCAGGGGCGGTTGTCCAATCCAGGGGTGTGCTGTCACTGTGCTCTGGCAGTGCTGTTGTCCGAAACGGGTGTGCTGTCACTATGCTCTGCCCATGGGGCTGTTTAAACAGGGGTGTGCTGTTCTCTGTCCAGGGGGGCTGTTTAATCAGGGGCTGTGTGTCCAGTACAGGGGTGTGCTGTCTGTCCACAGGCTGTGAAAAAAAAAAATTAACTAAAAGTAAACAAAAAATAAGTTAAAAAAAAGTTAACGATTTTTTGTGTGCTGTACCCCAGTGTATCTATATAAGCACTATGACGCTGCCATCTGTACCTCAGTGTAATATTCATAAAAAAATTGTGACGCTGCCATCTGTACCGCAGTGTAATATATTCATAAAAATATTGTGACGCTGTTGGTCATTCATACTGCAGTGTAATATTATTACAAAAAAAATTGCGATGGTATAGTTATACAAGTATTGTGACGTCATGCCATCTGTACCACAGTGTTATAATATTCATAAAAAAATTGTGACGCTGCCATCCGTACCGCAGTGTAATATTCATAAAAATATTGTGACGCTGCCATCCGTACCGCAGTGTAATATTCATAAAAAGTATTGTGATGCTGTAGGTCATTCATACCGCAGTGTAATATTCATACAAGTATTTGATGCTGTACAGTAGGTTCTACCCCAGTGCATTCACATAAGCGGTGTGACTCCGCAGTGTCGTTTGTGAACAAGGTTTAAAATAAAGATAAAAATAAAAAAATGTTGTACAAATTGACGTGTGTGCGCTGTACCCCAATTTGTCATGTTTGTTGATATGGAGAATGATCAGTTGAGAGGAGAGAAGGAACCACATGCCAGTGCTGGAGCTGCTGCCACCAGTTACGATACTGGTCTGTCATTTTTAGAAGTGTGTTCTAGAAGAGATTTTGCCCATAGCAACCAATCAGATTCTACTTAACATTTCACTAGCACCTTGTTGAAGATAATAGTTAGAATCTGATTGGTTGGTATGGGCAACATCTTTTTTAAAACTCACTTCTAAATACTCTCACTTTAGTAAATTTACCCCTAAGTATGTCGGCGGATGCCATGTGTGAGCCTGACCTTTCCAATACTACACTCAAAGAGGTGACTCCTTCCACCATTTATGCGCCTTCTGCAAATGTGGGGATGAGCAGCACAAGTCAACATACTGACATAGAAATCGAGGATGCTGCTGTGGAAGTGCACCAGGATGAGAAGGATATTTGTGTAGCTGACACTAAAAAGGATATTGATGATGAGGATGTTGATGATGAGGATGTTGTTGATGAGGATGTTTGTGTAAATCAGGCACCAGTGGAAACAGTTGTTGCCCATGATAAGAAAAATCCCATTGTCATGCCTGGGCATAAGACAAAAAAAACACTTCTTATGTATGGAATTACATCTGCCCAAATCCAGACAATTGTCAAGCCATCTGTACCCATTGTAAAGCCATTGTAAGTAGAGATATGGACCTTCACCATCTAGGAACTTCCTCCCTGTTACATCATTTGCAGAGAGCTCATTTTTGGGAAAATCAGAAACTGGTGCTAAAGCTAGGTCCCAGCACCTGCAATATCCACCGCCAACACCTTCATCATCAATATCCTCACTAATGAATGTAGGTAGTTCTGCATCCAGGATAAGATTAGGTGACTCCTCCCTTATCCAGTATTCCTCAGAAGAATCCTTGAGCACTTGACGTGCTGCCGGGGGTGGATCTTTATCCCAGAAAGGGAACAAGAGGACTACTACTAGTAATAGTTTCAAAGAACAATTGACTGTTAAACAATTCTTTGATAGAGGAAGTAAGTATAACAGCTGTCACCCAGTTGCACAGCGGATCACTGACACCATGACGGCTGTGCTAATATTACATGGTGAAATAATAGAAATTGAGGATGATAGTGTGGAGGAAGTGTAAAAGGAGGATAAGGGGGATATTTGTGTCCTATCTGATGCTAATGAGGATGTTGATGAGGAGGATGTTGTTTGTGTAAATCAGCCACCAGTGGCAGCAGTTCTTGCTTGTGATAAAAAGAAAGCCAGAAAAGCCACGTCTTGGGTGTGGAATTATTTTAACCCAAATCTCAAAACAGTTGTGAAGGCATCTGTTCCATTTGTAAAGCCAAAGTTAGCAGAGGAAGGGATGTTAACCATCTAAGAACCTCTTCCCTGTTACATCATTTGCAGCGAGTTCATGCAATTTATTTAACACGATTATAATAATTAATTAATAACAAGCAGTCCAGTATCAGCTACCAGCAGTTTGGACCAGTACATGCAATCTCCACCACCAACGCCCTCATCATCAACCTCCTCCTTAATGAATGGAGGCAGTCCTTCCAAAATATTGTTTTGTGGGGGCCCCAACAAACCAAGGACTTTAGCCATGAAATTGTCAGTCCTAGTCGCCAAAGTGCTTGGTTTGTTAAACTGTGCATGTCCTTTTTAATATCCCACATAAGCTGGGGCGGATTGGGAATGTAAAGTGGCCATGGAAAATTTTCTGAAAGTTGCCCTAGGTTGGCTTTCCAGAAGCGTGGAACAGGAGTTTTGTGCCTGGAACAGGGGGTGTGGCCTTGTGGAAAGGGTTGTATCCTTGCATGAAATGGCATGCCCACCAGCTAATTCCCCAAGTTTTGTCACCCTGGGGGCATGCCCAGTGCTCCAATAGCTACTGGGGATGTCCCTAGTCCCGCTCTCCAGTGAGTAGACAGAGCATCGGGTGAAAGGGAGGCCTCCCATATTAAAACAAAAATAAAAAATCTATACTGTTTTTGTGTGTACTGCATAAACTGCCATCCTCTCTACCACTGCTGTGTGGCAATGCTTTATAGATATCCTATATTTTTTTAACCACTTAACTGACGATTTTTTTTTCAAAAACTGCTCCAAAATTGTCATTTTTTTTATGAGTGAATTAGGTGAGGAACATCCATTTTAACTTATCCAAAATGGTTTCATAAAACCAAAAAAGTTTTTTTTTTAAGATTTGTAAAAAAAAAATAGTTTTTTCAAATAACGGAACATCGAAACCACCATCGGAACATCGGAAACATCTCGACCATCGCGACATTCAATTTGAGTCCGGATACAGGAACCAGGTATGTCAGGGGCATGAGGGGGGAGGTTAACTTACTTTTCCCCAGTGGCTGCTCAGTTCTGCAGGCGCTGGGTAGGGGGTCCTGCTTTGCTGACCAATCAGCAGTGAAAGTCAGCACAGCAGACAGAGGGAGAGGGTGCAGGGAAGCAGAGGGACTGGAAGGTCCCTCTGAGTGCAGCAGCTGCGGGAAGATTCTCTTCCTGCAGCTGCCCTCATGTTTATCTGACTGGACAAAATTTTACATCCAGAACAGATAAAGAACTGCCTGGTGTGGTCAGAAAATTACGACCATGCCAGGCAAGTGGTTAAACTGCCATGCGTTTATGCTGTTGCTTACTTTAGCCAGCCAGCCCGCTGCAGCCTTTGGCCTATATTGGTGAAAAATAGTAGTGAAATCAATATTGTGAGCTGTGAGGTGGTTAATAATGCCTGGAAATGCAATGAAAATCATTGTTATTAAGGTTAATAATACTGTAGGAACAAAAACAGGCCCAAATTATGTGGTTATATGCGCTTGCACGAACCACTGCGAAAGATCGGGAAGCGTTCCCTCGCCCAGCATAGACAGTCCAGCAGAGTGAGTGACAGGAGATGCTGATTTATGGGTGGTAACAGGGGCAGGTCACTAGAAACGGGGGAGTGGAAGTGTGAACGCAGGCGTGCCTGAGTGTCTCAACGCTGTTCCGGAGGCGTGCATAATTAAAAGGCGGCGGCGTAGTACACGTCACCTGGTTGTATTTCACACTGGAGTCATCACAGTGTTTGCAGCAGGGTTTAGTCTACCTCAAGCACTGCGATCGCATACGATGGTGCTCGATGTACCGATGTTTCCCTGCACTTCCAGGAGATGACGTGTGCAAGTGGGTGTCTTAGGAATGGCTGATGGGCATCTGCACACACTGTGTCTGCCCGCCAAGGCTTAGTGGATGGGCTAATACCTTGCTGTGCGATCGCCTGCCTTGCTGGGCGTGTGCTGGATTTGCATACGCAGGGTGCGAGCGAACGCATCTAGCGAGCGGCTCTGAATGAGCTCCTTGGTGCAGAGGGTCTCATTCAGACCTTCTCGCGAGCGCAGGACGCTCGCAAGCGGGTCGATGGTACCCAAATGTTCATGCGCACGACGGAGGGAGCTCCGTCGTGCGCATGCGCAAGACCCGGCGAGCGACGGGGTAGCCGCACCAAAGGGGGCGTGCTGTCGATGGTGAGTGACAGCACGCCCCCTTTAGTGGGCGTGCGGGGGGTGTGGCTGCCAGACGGATGCGTCCATGGGAACGCCTACCGTCTGGGTCCGGCCCCACTGACATCACTAGTGATGTCAGTGGGAGTGATTTTGGCTCTGATAGAGCCAAAATCACTCCAGGGCTTGCGGCAGCGAGACCCTACCGCAGGGTCTCGTCGCAAGCCCGATGGTCGCGATGGTCTTGACCATCATCATGGAAGCTCACATAAGCTGTGGGTGGTAACCCACGGCTATGCGAGTGTCCAAGAGGCCGCTCCAATGTTAGGTAGGATTCAGAGCGAGCGCTCTGGTCAGAGCGTCCGGCTCTGAATCAGGCCCAGAATCCTTTGACTAATTAGAAAAAAAAAAATTTAAATGATCTTAATACCCCTTAAAAAAGGCATGTCATTTTTGGGGTGAAAATTTAAAAAGTGTTTGAAAATGGGTTATAAGTAGGGGTGTGCACCGGCCACTTTTCGTGTTTTGTGTTTTGGTTTTGGATCTGGATCTTTCTTCGTGTTTTGGATCTGGATTGGTTTTGCCAAAACCACCCTTCCTTGTTTTGGGTTCTGGGTTTTGTGTTTTGGATCTGTATTTTTTTGAAAAAAAGCATAAAAACAGCTAAAATCACAGAATTTGTAGGTTTTTCTGCTCCTATGCTATTATTAACCTCAATAACCTTAATTTCCACTCATTTCCAGTTTATTCTGAACACCTCACACCTCACAATAGTGTTTTTATGTCCAAAAGGTTGCACCGAGGTAGCTGGATGACTATGCTAAGCGACACGAGTGGGCGGCACAAACACGTGACCCATCTAGGCATGATACTGCAGTGGCAGACAGGATGGCAGTTTGAAAAACTAGGCCCCAAACTGTACATAATTCAAAGAAAAAAAAGAGGTGCAAGATGGAATTGTCCTTGGGCCCTCCCACCCACCCTTATGTTGTATAAACAGGACATGCACACTTTAACAAACCAATCATTTCAGCGCCAGGGTCTGCCACACAACTGTGGCTGAAATGATTGGTTCATTTGGGCCCCCACAAAACAAGCTGGCAATTAATCTGTCCCTGCACAAACTGGCTCTACGGAGGCAAGATGTCATCCTCATCCTCCTCATCCACCGATTCCTCACCCTCTTCAGTGTGTACATCCTCATCCTCACAAAGAATTAACTCGTCCCCACTTGAATCCACCACCACAGGTCCCTCTGTACGTTCTGGAGGCTGGTCTCCCTGGAAGAGCTGATAATTCATTTTGATGAACATCATCTTCTCCACATTCTGTGGAAGCAACCTCCTACGCCTTTCGCTGACAAGGTTCCCGGCTGCACTAAACACTCTTTCGGAGTACACACTGGAGGGGGGGCAACTCAGGTAAAATAGAGCCAGTTTGTACAAGGGCCTCCAAATTGCCTTTTTTTCCTGCCAGTACAGGTATGGACTGTCTGACATGCCTACTTGGATGCTGTCACCGATGTAATCCTCCACCATTCTGTCAATGGTGACAGTATCATATGCAGTGACAGTAGACATGTCAGAAATTGTTGCCAGGTCCTTCAGTCCGGACCAGATGTCTAAACTTGGTCCTGCCTGCCCTGCATCACCGCCAGCGGGTTGCTTAGGATACCTAAGTTTTTTCCTGGCAGTACCAGTTGCGGGAGAAAATGAAGAAGGAGCTGTTGACGTGTCACGTTCCGCTTCAGCTGACAGTGTGTTCACCAGCAGGTCTTTGCACCTCTGCAGGCTTGTGTCGGCCGGAAAGAGAGACACCACATAGGCTTTAAACCTAGGATCGAGCACGGTGGCCAAAATGTAGTGGTCTGATTTCAACAGATTGACCACCCTGGAATCCTGGCAAAGCGAATGAAGGGCTTCATCCACAAGTCCCACATGCCGAGCGGAATCGCTCCGTCTTAGCTCCTCCTTCACTTTCTCCAGCTGCTTCTGCAAAAGCCTGATGAGGGGAATGACCTGACTCAAGCTGGCAGTGTCTGAACTGACTTCACATGTGGCAAGTTCGAAGGGCTGGAGAACCTTGCACAACACGGAAATCATTCTCCACTGTGCTTGAGTCAGGTGCATACCCCCTCCTTTGCCTGTCATAGGTGGATGTATAGGCTTGTATGGCCTTTTGCTGCTCCTCCATCCTCTGAAGCATATAGAGGGTTGAGTTCCACCGCGTCACAACCTCTTGCTTCAGGTGACGGCGGGGCAGGTTCAAGAGTGTTTGCTGGCGCTCCAGTCTTCGGCACGCAGTCGCTGAATGGCGAAAGTGGGCAGAAATTTTTCGGGCCACCCAAAGCGTCTCCTGCACGCCCCTGTCGCTTTTCAGAAAATTCTGCACCACCAAGTTTATTGTGTGAGCAAAACATGGGACGTGCTGGAATTTGCCCAGATGTAATGCCCGCACAATATTGGTGGCGTTGTCAGATATCACAAATCCCCAGGAGAGTCTAAGTGGGGTAAGCCACTGGGCGATGATTTCCCTCAGTTTCTCTAAGAGGTTGTCGGCGGTGTGCCTCTTACTGAAACCGGTGATACACAGCGTAGCCTGCCTTGGAACGAGCTGGCGTTTCTGAGATGCTGCTACTGGTGACGCTGCTGCTGTTGCTGCGTAAGGTGATACATCTACCCAGTAGGCTGTCACAGTCATATAGTCCTTAGTCTGCCCTGTTCCACTTGTCCACATGTCCGTGGTTAAGTGGACATTGTGTACAACGGCATTTTTCAGGACACTGAGGACACTTTTTCTGACGTTTCTGTACAGTCTCGGTATCGCCTGCCTAGTGAAGTGGAATCTAGACGGGATTTGGAACTGGGGACACCCCTACTTATTTCACCCTTACATATGGTACATATGGCAAGACAGTTGTTGTCTGGATTTGGATAGAAATATTGCCAGACCAAAGAGGTGGAATGTTTGGTCTTCTGCCCAGGCATGACCGTGATGGGCTTTTTCATCCCACGGACAACAACTGTCTCCCCCGGAGCCTGATTTAAACAAACCACATCACCATCAGAATCCTCCTCGCCAACTTCCTCCTCAGCGCCAGCTACACCAGTATCCTCATCCTGTTGTACTTCAACAGTGACATCTTCAATTTGCATATCAGCAAGTGGACTGTGGGTGCTCCTTTCAGCACTTGCAGGGGGCGTGCAAATGGTGGAAAGAGCCACCTCTTCCTGTCCAGTGCTGGGAAGGTCAGGCATCGCAACCACCACCACACTTGGACTCTCCTTGGGGATTTGTGATATCTTCTTAGAAAGCACAGTTCTTCGCTGTGCTTTTGCCAGCTTAACTCTTTTGATTTTTTTAGTGGGAGGAGGGCTTCCATCGTCATGTGAAGCTGAACATACTAGGGATCGACCTTAGCCATTCCTTGCCACTCCGTGTCGTAAATGGCATATTGGCAAGTTTACGTTTCTCTTCAGCTGATTTAAATGTTTTTTTCAAGGTCATTTTCCTGAACTTTGTCATTTGGGATTGTATGTGCCCTCTATTATGACATTGGGCATCGGCCTTGGCAGACGACGTTGATGGCATGTTATCGTCTATGTCATGACTAGTGGCAGCAGCTTCAGCACTAGGAGGAAGTGGTTCTTGATCTTTCTCTATTTTATTTTTATCGGAGAAAGTTTGGTCCTCCATTTATGTTATTTCGATTTGATATATGCGTACTGCTAAACACAGAAAATATTTTTTTATTTTTGCTGGAGAGTAGTGCACTTTGTGGGTTACACCAGCCTTTAAGAAATGAGCCAGCCGGCTCTTTACTTATGGGACACAGGCGCATGCTTGGCGCTGCTCCTTTGTTGATGCACGTGCGGCTACTGCGCACACAATTCACAAACACAGAAAATATATATTTTTTTGGTTTGGAGTGTACTTTGGGGGTTACAGCACCCTTTAACGGTCAGGCCAGCCGGCCCATTACTTATGACACAGGCGCACGCTTGGCACTACTTTGTTGATGCACGTGCGGCTACCGCGCACACAATTCACAAAAACAGAAAATAATTTTTTTTTTGGTTTGGACTGGAGTGTACTTTGGGGGTTACAGAACCCTTTAATGGTCAAGCCAGCCGGCCCTTTACTTATGACACAGGCGCACGCTTGGCACTACTTTGTTGATGCACGTGCTGCTACTGCGCACACAATTCACAAACACACAAAAAATATTATTTTTTTAGCACTTGGGGGGAGCACCCCTGATGGACAGAGCACCCCCTGGACATCACTACAGCACCCCTTTAGGACTGGGACACTGCACAGGACTTTGGAGTGGACACAGCCCCTATGGAGAACTGACTGCACAACACAGTCCAGCCAGCCCCTATGGACTTTGAAGTAGTGGACACAGCCCCTATTAACAACAGCAGCACAGCACAACACAGCCAGCCCCTATGGACTTTGAAGTAGTGGACAACAGCAGCACAGCGCAGCACAACACTACTCTGCACTACACTACACTACACTACACAGCCCAGCCAGCCCTAACTCCCACCCTCCCTCTTCACTGTCCACAGCCGAGTGAGAAAATGGCGCTGACGCGGGTACCTTATATAGGATCCAAAACCCGCGAGACCCGGAAGGCGGGATGATGACGTTGTGCCTCGATTTCAGATCCGAGTCAGGCGGGAAAAGTCGAGCCTGACTCGGATCGGCCTCGGATCGTGGGGGGATTTCAGAAATCCGAACCCGCTCACCCCTAGTTTTAAGTATTAGGTTGGGTATTTGGGGGCTCTATGGATGACACAGGTGTTTTTAGTATTACAGGTGGCTGCAGCAGGTATATTTTTAAATTTTTTAAATCTGCACTTGATAGACACAAAATTATACTAGTACCCATTTACATGTACCCCCAATTTAACTACAGCAATTCTTTTTCACAAAACACAAATTACTTTATATAATTTTTCCACACATGCAAATATGCATATAACAGCCCTTTGACTCAATATAAGATCACTAAATACTTTTTATTAGGGCTATTAATACACTTCTATATTGATTACCTGGGTCAGTTAGGCTTTTTAGGGGGTACAGACTGATTTCCCCAAAATAACCCGTCCTATTAGCTAGTTACACCATTCGCATATCTGTGTTATTGTCTGTTTTGCAATTGAATAGGGTGAAAAGTGTGAGCGCGCATTGTGTGAGTACGCAAAAACTTTGCCTCAAAACAGGCGAATGAGGCGAAAACATCGCGCTTATCGCTGATCTCGGATTTTCAAAACTAATAGAATCCGGCCCTTTGGCGGGAAGATCCGAACCAAAACCAAACCGCACATCTCTAGTAAGGAGACGCAATGTGGCTGCATTAGCGCGTACCTCTGAATCAGGCCCTGTGAGTGATATGCATTCAGCATTCCGGCAGTCTGGATGCTGACGCTTCTATTGCCGGCGCTGAAATCCCGATGCCGGTCAGAAGCCCAGCGCCATTATCCCGACCACCGGGAAACCGAAGGTAAGTATAAGGGTGTTAGGAGGGGTTAGGTTTAGGGTGCAGGGTTAAGCACTAAAGAGGGAGGTTAGAGTTAGGCACCAGGAAGGGGGAGGTTAGGTTCAGGCACTAAGGAGGGAGGGTTAGGGTAAGAGTTAGGTACCGGGGAGGGGGAGGTTAGGTTCAGGAACTAAGGGGGGGTTAGGTTTAGGCACTAAGGGGTGAGGTTAAGTTCAGGCACTAATGGGGGAGGCTAGGTTTAGGCACTAAGGGGGAGGTTAGGTTTAGGCACTAAGGGGTGAGGTTAAGTTCAGGCACTAAGGGGGGAGATTAGGTTCAGTCACTAAGGGGGGAGGTTATATTCAGGCACTAAGGTGGGAGGTTAGGTTAAGGCATTAAGGGGTGAGGTAAAGTTCAGGCACTAAGGGGGGAGGTTAGGTTTAGGCACTAAGGGGTGAGGTTAAGTTCAGGCACTAAGGGGGAGGTTAGGTTCAGGCACAAAGGGGGATGTTAGGTTCAGGCACTAAGGTGGGAGGTTAGGATTAGGCAATAAGGGGTGAGGTTAAGTTCAGGCACAAAGGGGGAGGTTAGGTTCAGGCACTAAGGGGGGAGGTTAGGTTCAGGCACTAAGGTGGGAGGTTAGGATTAGGCATTAAGGGGTGAGGTTAGGTTCAGGCACTAAGGGGGAGGTTAGTTTCAGGCACTAAGGGGGAGGTTAGTTTCAGGCACTAAGGGGGAGGTTAGGTTCAGGCACTAAGGTGGGAGGTTAGGTTCAGGCACTAAGGGGGAAGGATAGGTTCAGGCACAAAGGTGGGAGGTTAGGTTTAGGCACAAAGGGGTGAGGTTAAGTTCAGGCACTAAGGGGTGAGGTTAGGTTCAGGCACTAAGGTGGGAGGTTAGGTTTAGGCATTAAGGGGTGAGGTTAAGTTCAGGCACTAAGGGGGGAGGATAGGTTCAGGCACTAAGGGGGAAGGTTAGGTTCAGGCACTAAGGGGGAGGTTAGGTTCAGGCGCTAAGGGGGGAGGTTAGCTTTAGGCACTAAGGGGTGAGGTTAAATTCAGGCACTAAGGGGGGAGGTTAGGTTCAGGCACTAAGGTGGGAGGTTAGGTTTAGGCATTATGGGGTGAGGTAAAGTTCAGGCCACAAGGGGGAGGTTAGGTTCAGGCACTAAGGGGGGAGGTTAGGTTCAGGCACTAAGGGGGGAGGTTAGGTTCAGGCACTAAGGGGTGAGGTTAAGTTCAGGCACTAAGGGGGAGGTTAGGCTCAGGCACTAAGGTGGAAGGTTAGGATTAGGCATTAAGGGATGAGGTTAGGTTCAGGCACTAAGGGGGAGGTTTGGTTCAGGCACTAAGGGGGGAGGTTTGGTTCAGGCACAAAGGGGAGAGGTTAGGTTCAGGCACTAAGGTGGGAGGTTAGGTTTAGGCATTAAGGGGTGAGGTAAAGTTCAGGCACTAAGGGGGGAGGTTAGGTTCAGGCACTAAGGTGGGAGGTTAGGTTCAGGCACTAAGGGGTGAAGTTAAGTTCAGGCACTAAGGGGGGAGGTTAGGTTCAGGCACTAAGGGGGAGGTTAGGTTCAGGCACTAAGGGGGAGGTTAGATTTAGGAACTTAGGGGTTAGGTTAGGTTCAGGCACTAAGGGGGGAGGTTAGGTTTAGGTACTAGGGGGTGAGGTTAAGTTCAGGCACTAAGGGGGAGGTTAGGTTCAGGCACTAAGGGGGGAGGTTAGGTTCAGGCACTAAGGAGGGAAGTTAGGTTTAGGCACTAAGGGGTGAGGTTAAGTTCAGGCACTAAGGGGGAGGTTAGGTTCAGGCACTAAGGGGGGAGGTTTTGTTCAGGCACTAAGGTGGGAGGTTAGGTTTAGGCATTAAGGGGTTAGGTTAAGTTCAGGCACTAAGGGGGGAGGTTAGATTCAGGCACTAAGGTGGGAGGTTAGGTTCCGGCACTAAGGTGGGAGGTTAGGTTCAGTCACTAAGGGGTGAGGTTAAGTTCAGGCACTAAGGGGCAGGTTAGGGTTAGGCACCGGGGAGGGCGAGTTTAGGTTCAGGCACCAAGGGGGGAGGTTAGGGTTAAATAAAAGGGGGGGGGAGGTTAGGTTCAGACACTAAGGGGGGAGGTTAGGGTTAGACACCAAAGAGGGGGGTTAGGGTAGACCAACAAGTGTCGGTATGTTAACCCTTTCGAGATGCCAGCCGAGATCCCGAGCGCTGGCATCTCATACCGATTACCGGTGAGTTTGTCAAACTGGGTCATGCAAAAAAGTCCCTTTTTTCTCTCTGATAAACACTGAGAGCACAAATAACCTAAACCACAAACCAGAGAGAAGTAAATGCAGATTTTCAGGCTGAATGTCTGTTTTATTCCTTGTTCTGAGCTCATATAAACAGCATCTGGGATCAGACTGTACTGCTGCAGGGTCTGGCAGGAACAGAATAGCAAAACAATGCTTCATAGACCCCACAGCAGGTGTTAAAGGGCACTTATATATAAGTAGTAGGCATGTGTGCCGACCCCGATGTTTTGGTTTTGGATCTGTATCTCCTTCAAGGTTTAGGATCTGGACTTGGTGTTACAAAACCACACTTGCGTGTTTTGGTTTTGGTTTCGGATCTGTATTTTTTCTAAAATATCATAAAAACAACTGAAATCACATAATTTGGGCCTGATTTTGGCACTCATTCAGAGGCGGTCGCAAGAAGCGATTGCTTCTTATGAATGAGGGCGGCCGCTTCATTTTTGAAGTGCGGCCTCCTGGTCATTAGTTAAGCTGTGGGTTACCACCCACAGCTTAATGACCGACCAGGTTGATGCTCGCGATGGTGATCACCATCGCGACCATCGGGGCTTGCGACGAGACCCTAAGGTTGGGTCTCGGCAACTGCAAGCCCCAGAGAGCTCTCTGCTCTGATGGAGCAGGAAGCTCCCCACTTACATCACTGATGATGTCAGTGCGGCCGCCCACAAAATGGTAGGCATTCCTTAAGGAACGCCTCCATTTTGGAAACCACCCCCCCGGCCCGCCTACAAAATGGGACGAGCTGTCGATCAACATCGACAGCGCCCCTTTTGTAGCGAGCTCCGGAGTGAGAGAGTTTCTCTCTCACTCCGGGGCTTGCGCATGCGCAGTGTGGCCGCTGCGCATGCGCAGGGCTACCCATCGACCCGATTGCAAGCACATCGGTGCTTGCGACGGGGTCTGAATGAGACCCTTTGTTCCTACTGTATTATTAACCTCAATAACATTTATTTAAAGTAAATTTTGACCACCTCGCAACTCACATTATGGATTTCATCCAGTTTAGGCCAAAAGGTTGCATTCAGCTAGCTGGCTGACTAAGCTAAGCGACAGCAGTGGGTGGCACTAACATGTGGCAGTTCAGCTTCTAACATGGCACAGAGTGGCACTGCAGTAGTTGACAGGATGGCAGTTTAATAAACTATATGACCCCATAGGAAGTTTAAAAACCAAGAATGTTTCATTAATCAAAAACTAGGTCCGAGGCCCTAGATAGTTGGAATATGTTTATGGACTGAAGACGGAAAAGACGGAAAGATTGATTCGTTTTTAATTTATTTATTTTAATGTTTTGATTCTTAAGAAAATGTATGAAGGAAGATCAGTCTAGGATCAAGCTCTTCAGTTCCTAAAAGACATCTTTGATCTGGAGGAGGTTTTTTATTTTTTTATACATCTAATAAAAATGCGGTGGCCTTGCTTGTGGAGGTGCTAAATAGTACACACTGTAAACAGATGTTTACTTTGTGCTCAGGGAGGTTGTTATGGATAATGGGACCAAGACTTGCTGTTTACATAAGAGGAAAGCTCTTTCCTCTGATGTAAACAGCAACGGCTGAACTACAACTCCCAGCATCCGTGCTGTTTGCCGGACCTACTGGAAGTTGTTTGTCAACAAAGGGTGATGTGCCTCAGGTTACCTCAGCCTACATTATGCACTGTATGTAACATGTAAATATGTATGTAATGTGACCAATATACACAACTAATTTTTGTATTCAACGTATTTACACTTTATTGCACACATCCTGGTAAGAAGATGCTCTGTGCTGCTGCTCATATTTCTGGTCTTTCTCATGAAACCCACCATCTACAATCTACATTATCCAGTTATTGTGCTTAGAGTCACCTACATACAAAGGAGGCAGGCATTTATTGAGCTGAACCGTTATTTATAACAGCCTATCAAATCACCAGGATCTTGGGTCAACCGGTTGGGGTTGGTAGCAATGAAAAAAACTGGGTACATTTTAAAATCTGCCATATTTTGCCCACCCAATCAACTTGGTGGTTCAGAATTTTGTTTTAAAATGAAAAGGGCATTAAAGGGATGCTGTCTGCTGCCATAAAAAATTCTGGCCATTTTTGGCATTCAGCAACCACATGTACTGTAGAAGATTTCAGCAACGGTGACAGTTCAACTGCCAACATGGCACATCAGGAAACAAATGCTTTTATTAATCAAGACTGAGACCTGAGGGAGTTGGAGTATGTATGTTGTTGAAGGAAGGAAAAGGAGGGGTTGATTAGTAGTAAATTTAATTAAATGTTTTGATTCCAAAGCAAATTTATGAGGGAGGAGGGGAGAGCATGGGTGAACAATATGTCTCATGTTTTGCCTACAAACTTGGTGGTTCTGAATATTTTTTTAAATTAAAGGGGCATGCAGAAGATGCTGTCTGTGGCCATAAACATTTCTGGACATTTTCAGCATTCAGCAACCACATGTCAAAGATTTCAGCAATGGTGGCAGTTCAACTTCCAACATGGCACATCAGGAAACAAATGTTTTTATTATTCAAGAGGCCTGAGGGAGTTGGAGTATGTATGTAGTTGAAGGCAGGGAAAGGAAGGGTTGATTAGTAGCAAATTTCATTTCATTTTTTGATTCTGAAGCAAATTTATGAGGAAGGAGGGGAGGCATTTACAAAAACAACATGAGCATTACGTACGGCTGCTGCTGCTTCTTGGAGAGGATCTTCATCCCAAAAGGGGGCCAGGAAGACTACTAGTATTAGTTTAAAAAAACAATTGACTGTTAAGCAATCCTTTGCAAAGGGGAGCAAGTATGACAGCAGTCATCCAGTTGCACAGTGCATCTCTGAAGTCCAGTTTGAAAAAGGCCAATTGCCGAAACACTTTGCTGCTCCTGTATGTCCATCTGCTCCTACCAATATCTGCATAGGACTCCGACTGCCTCGTATTTGAGCCGGCTATTACCCGAGGGATCTGGGAATATTATGCTACTGCAGAAGCTGCACTAAAAGCAGAGACTACAGTATAATTGATTTGCCTGCTCCTATTCTACAAAAGCTGGCCGGATCACCACGCTTATTGTGGCCACAGCTTGTGTCAATGCCCCCCACCGCTCATCAAGGGAGACAGAGGACAACACATGGAGCTCAGGCTAACAAGTTGCTATGAACCTTACAGAGCAGCTTTCTGCATGACCAGGACCTGGGTAAAAATAACTCTGTGCCATTATGCTTGTTATGATCTAGCAAGAGAATACAGCTTCCAATCCCTATCTTGGACAATATAGCCCAATACCTGACGTTTTTATAATCTAGTTGGATCCCGCAGCACCATAGTGCTTCTATACAACAGTTCATTCTATTCAGTGGTGGGGATATGAGAGACCGTTTGGACTCAATACTCTGTATATGAGATTGCTAGGGTGCTGGACATTTCTCTTATTTATTTAAATATTGGCATACATAATACCCTGTAACAAGCTCAGAAGGTGATTGTATACCTTGTGCATAAAATTGAATTTTTTGAATGGTATTTTTATCTGCTACATATTGGTTATACAGTATGTGTTTATTTATTTTTATTTAATACATTTTAATGTGATCGCATGTTGTTCTGACTGAGACAAACCACCGCAGTATAATCCTCCTTCTTTTGTTGGTATTAGATGTGTGTCCAATATCTGCCAATAATGCAGTGGGTTTTAAACAGTCAATTGAGGTCCTGTGTCCCCACTACCAAATCCCATCTAGATTCCACTTCAGTAGAAAAGCAATTCCCAACCTCTACTGGGTCGTTACAAAATAATTAGTGTCCTCCAAAATACCGTTGTACCCACGCTCCACTTAACCACAGATATGTGGACAAGTGGAAAAGAGCAAACACAAGATTACATGACTAAAACAGCAGCTCATTAAAAGGAAGGCTACACTGTGTGTCACTGGGTTCACTAAGAGGCATACCACTGACAACCTTTTAGAAAAACTCAGGAAAGTCATTGCAAAATGGCTTACTCCACTTGGACTCTCCTCAGTCTTTGAGATTTCTGACAATGCCAATTACAGCTGGGTGAATTCCAATAAGTCCCATGTTTTGCTCAAGCAATCCCCTTGGTGGGCAATCATTTTTTTTTTTTTTTTTAAAAAGGACCGTATAGGAGATGCTCTGTGTGGGCCGAAAAATGTCTGGAAACTTTTGCCATTCACCAGGCGCATGTAGAAGATTGCAGCACCTGCAGGAAATGTTGAATTTCCCCTGCCACCTGTTGAAGCAAGAGGTAGTTACAAGGTGGAACTCCACCTTTTATATGCTTCAGTGGATGTAGGAATAGCAAAAAGCCATCCAAAGCTACACAGCGAACTATGACATAGGAAGGGGAGGGGGAATGCACCTTACTTAAGCTGAGTGGAAAATACTTTCCGTGTAGTGCAAAGTGCTGAAACCCTTCAAAGTAGTCACCTGTGAAGTGAGTTCAGACACTGCCAGCCTGAGTCAGGTAATTCCCCTAATTAGATTGTTGGAAAAGCAGTTTAAAAAACTGAAGGAGGAGCTGAAATGAAGCGATTCTGCTTAGTATGTTGGACTTGTAGATCAAGTCCTTTATTCACTTCACCAGGATCCAAGGGTTGTCAGGATCTTACAATCGGATAAAAAAAATTTGGTGACCGTGCTAGATCATAGGTTTTAGTCATACATCGTGTCTTTCTTCCCAATGGACACAGATCTGAAGAGATGCAAAGAGCTGTTGGTAAGGAAATTGTCAGCTCAAGTGGCACGTGATGTAGTGATGGCTACTCCTTCAGTTTCTCCAGCAAGTGCGGCTGCCAGGAAAAAAACTAAACTTTCCCAAAAGACCCATTGGTAATGCAGATGAGTCAACACAACCTAGTTTTGACATCTGGTCAGGTCTCAAAGAATTGCCTACAATTAATGAGACCTCTACTCTGACTCCATATGATACGGTCACCATTCAAAGAATGGTTGAGGACTATTTTAAATTTTTTAATGATAGCATCCAAATAGGCATGTCAGACAGTCTGTTTGACTACTGGCAGGAAAAAAAAGCAATTTGGAGGCCTTTGCGCAAACTGGCTTTGCTCTACTTGATCTGCCCTCCCTCCAGTGTGTACTCATAACACAGCCTTTCAACACAGCCGGGAACCTTGTCAGCAATCAGCTACTTCCTCAAAATATGGAAAAGATGATGTCCCTCAAAATGAACTACAAATTCTATGAGGAAGACCTCTATCACCAATTACATCCAAAAATTACAGTGGCACCTGTAATGGTGGATTCCAGCAGGGATGAATTAATATTCATGAAGATGATGTACACACTGATGAGGGTGAGGAATTGGATGATGATAGCTAAACATTTTGCCTATGTAAAGCCAGTTTGTGCACGTAGAGATCATTGCCAACAATGTGAGCTGCCCATTTTGTTTTGTGGATGCCCAAACAAACCAATCACTTCATGATTGAGGATATTGTTGATAAAGGTGTTGGTGGTGAAGATGGAAGGTGCTTGGATCTAGCAGAAATAAGGGAGCTAGCTGATGCTGGACTGCTTATTGTTAATTTTTTTAAGCAAAGTTTCAGAATTTTGCTAAAACCTTTTTGATGGATGCACTGCAGGTGATGTAACAGGGAGGAGGTTCCTAGATGGTTATGGTCCCTATCATTACTTACTTTGGATTTAAAAAGGGTTCAGCTGGTTTGACAATTGTTGTCTGGATTTGGCTAGAAATAATTCCACACATAAGAAATTGATTTTTTGTCTTATGCCCAGGCATGACAATGGCCTTTTCCTTATCATGGGCAACAACTTTCTTGCACTGGTGCCTGATTTACACAAACAATATCCTCATCAACAACATCCTCATGATCAACATCCTCATCATCAACATCCAAATTAGCAATAGAAATATCCTCCTCAACCTGGTGCACTTCCATAGAATCATACTCGATTTCTGTTAGCATGTTCAGTTGTGCTTACATCATCAAAAGAGGTGGAACCACCAGTCATAAATAAAGTTCAAGGCTTTAGCCTTTTCTTGCCACTTTGTGTGGTGAAAGGCATATTGACAATTTTATGTCTTTCTGCAGCTAATTTTCCCTTTGATGTTTTTTTCTTTAGCAATGTAATATATTGCTTCTTTGATTTGATTTCTTTGATTTGATTAGATGCCCTGACTTAAGCCCTGTATGCCCTTGGGCAGCACCTCTAAGGATGGACAGAGCACCCCTAGACTGACAGAGCACCCGTGCAAGACACAGCAGCCCCTTGATGGACGGACACAGGCCCTGATTCAGAGCCGGATGCTCTGACAGAGTGCTCGCTCTGAATCAGGGCCGTCCTTCCTGATTTTTAGAGCTGCCTCCTCGCAAGCCCGATGGTCGCAATGGTCTTGACCCTCGCGACCATCTTCCTGGCCGCTCGCTATAGCTGTGGTTGGTCACCCACAGCTATGCGAGCGACCAGGAGGTCATTTAAAAAATAAAAATAAACGGCCCTGATTCAGAGTGAGCGCTCTGTCAGAGCGTCCGGCTCTGAATCAGGGCCACAGTGTGGGTTGGATACAGCGTGGGTCAGATATATTGCGGATCGGATACAGCACGGGTCGGATACACGGCGGGTTACAGTGCAGGTCAAATACAGTGCTGGTTGGATACACCAATGGTACACTTACTGTGACAGAGGGTACCTGCGTTGTCCTCAGTATGTGGGTGCCTGCGTTGTCCTCAGTATGTGGGTGCCGACGGTGACGACAGTGTGGGGGTGCCGGTGATGTAGGCCATACAGGGTTGGCAGCAGTGTCATCCGTGCTGGCGATGTTGGCAGTTCGGGGGTGTCATCAGTGCAGGGGTGCCAGCTGTGTTCTCCATACTGGGGTGCCAGCAGTGTCAGCAGTTTGGGGGTTCTGGTGGTGTTGGCTCCGGAGTGCTGGCGGTGTCGGCAATGCAGGAGCACCGGCAGTGTTCTCAGTGAGGAGGTGCTAGCAGTGTCAGCAGTGCAGGAATGCCGCAAGTGTTCTGAGTGCGGAAGTGCAGGCGGTGTCGGCAGTTTAGGGGTGCCGGCAATGTCGGCAGTGTGGGGGGCAGCAGCGGCGTCCTCAATGCAGGAGTGCCGGCAGTGTTATCAGTGTTGGGGTGCCAGCAGTGCAGAAGACCCACCAGTGTTCTGAATGCGGAAATACCGGCGGTGTCGGCAGTGAGGGGGTGCTGGCAGTGTCGGCATTGAGGGGGTGCTGGCGGTGTCCTCAGTGTGGGTTTACTGGCGATGTTGACAGTGCTGGGGTGCAGCTGTGTCGGCACCGCCAGTGGCGGTGTCCTCGGTGTGGTGGGAGCCTCCATCTTGCGTTCGTTTGCCCCATTGAATTCTGTGGGGAAGTGATGATTGGCTGAGAGCCATGACAGTCAGCTCACTCAGCCAATCAGCGGTCAGCCCATTGATTTCAATGGGACTTTTGAAATTGGTACCCGAGCCAAACTACAAGATTCGGCAGTGGGATCTGGAGGTTTTGGCTCTGATAGGGATCTGAGGCAAACAGGGAGATCCGAGTTGCGGCTCAGATCACCTTGGATCCCAGAAGTTTGGGTGTATTCCGATCTCTCTCTCTCCCTCCCTCAGGCATGCTAGGCTTTACTAGTGCTAGGGAACTCGTATGTGTATTTAGCAGAGTGGGAATACCTAAAGAAATCCTAATTGATCAGGGTACCCCATTTATGTTGGTCATGAAGTTGTGCTGCCTGTTTAGGTTACTCATCTAAGGACCTCCTCATATCACCCTCAAACTGATGGTTTTGTGTAAAGGTTTAAAGATTATATTATAGAAAATTTTGGATAAAGATGGGGGAGATTGGGATTATTTGTGACCTGTCTGTTGCTGGCCATTAGAGAGGTTCCGCAATATTCCATGGGGTTCTCACCTTTTGATATGCTGTATTATTTTTGTTTCCACGGTAGAAGGTACATTTTTTGGCTAAGTGGTAAGGACCATTTGAAACCAAAGAATAAGAGGGTGAGGTTAATTATGAAGTGTACCAGCCTGGGAAAGAAAGACAGAACAGATCTACCATGTAAATCTTATAATACCTTGGAAGGATAGAGCAGCTCTGTCAGACACCCCTGGTCCCTCTGGTAACCGCAGTACCTCTGGTTCTCAAAGTAACCGTAGCCAAAACCCTCTAAATGTTTCAATAGCATGAGACTAAATAATTACTCAGAAGAAATAGAGATTTGTTTCTGTCATACACAGTAAAACAACAGCAATTAAACATGACATAATAACTGAACCTGGGGGTAAGGTTAACCTAAAGCCCTATAGAACACCAGAAACCCAACAGGAATCAGTGTCTATAGAAATATAAAAGAAAAAAATGTTGGAGTAACTGTAGATATAATTCAAGAGTCACAAAATGATTAGTCAAGTCCTATTGTACTCATTCTGAAACCCAATGGGAGCTTCTGCTTCTGCAATGATTTCCAAACAGTGTATCTAAGCTTGATGCCTACCCAATGCCTTGTCTGGATGAACTTATTAAGAGGCTGGGAACAGCACAGTACTCTACACTTAACCAAAGAGTACTGAGAAGTCCCATTGACCAATAGATCAAAAGAAAAGACAGCTTTTCTGCACAGGAGGATCTGTTCCAGTACATGATGTTGCCATTTGGGTTACATGGAACACACACCACCTGTCAGAGGATGATGGATAAAATATGCTGCTGATTATCTTTATGATATAGTCATCCATAGTCATGATTGGCAGGTTCACTTACCCAGGGTACAAGCAGTGTTGGACGCCATCTGTGAGGCAGGATTGGCACTCAGGTACAGTACTACCTTTTGGGATTGTTAATTATCGACCATGCTTCCTTGAAGTGGATGTCTGAAAATAAAGAGAGCAACGGGAGAATAACAAGATGTTTCTTGGCATTGCAAGATTTAAAATTCTCATTAGAACATAGTTCAGGAAGTCAACTGGCCAATGCACATGCTTTGTCCATTTTGTTTAGGAAACACAGGAGTTCCTCCATACAGGTCGAAACAGGAGGGAGAAGATATGTGATGAAAGTACAGGCAGAGTTGTAAATCAGAGCTATATGTGCCATAGGTTCCTGGCTTTGTCTGGTGGACAGAAGCTAATTGGCAAAATTGATTGTCAGAGCAGCTGTGAGAGGCTTATATAAGGTGTGTCAGTTGCTATTCTCAGTCTCTCACTACCTGGGGAACAGGCAGCAGACCTGTTGAGAGACACTGTGATTACTGGATTACTGAGAGAGGAAATAATTTTGTTTAGTTAGAGCAGGACTGGCTAGGCTTTTATTTTATGTCATATATTTCTTTATGCTGCAAATAAAACTAGTTGTGATTACTTGTACCAAGCCCCTGGAATGGTTTGCTAATGATTGACTGCTGTGTGAAAATGCAGCCATTTACCCCAGAAGGCGGCATCCCTATCCTGATCTATACGGAAGGAAGAGAACTGTCTTATTGAAGTGTTGTGGGTGTGTAGTCGGATCCTTTTCTTAAGGCCCCCATACACGGTGTGATATGCACCTTGTGTTGCGACGGCTGATCCAATAGCCAACATATCGGGCGGTCCCCACACACGGAGCGATCTGATGTCTGGCCATCCGATATGCCGGCACCCTCCTCCCCCACCCTCCTAGCGCTGCATGGGATCGTACATCGCATCCCCAGATCAAATGAAGGTGCGATGTACGACCTTGCGGGAGTGCGCACTGGCCGATATCCTGCCCACACATGGTACAATATAGCAACGATATCATACCAATCCATCAGATCGGTTGCTATACCACCTTAAGTTGTGCATCTGCCAAGTGGACGCCTATTTCAGATAGATTTTTCACACCTGTCATGGGGATAGGTAAGTAGATATAAGTGCTGATACTTATGATGGTGGCTGCTCTCATGCAAAGACCATCAGAATGCCACTTACAGGAGCTACCACTGCTGATGCCAGTGTCATGACAGGCGGTAACCCTTTTAGGTGAGAAAAAGCCCTGATGATTTGTTGTGATGAAATTGTGCTGTCCTGCCATCTGTGGCGCTGATCTCTGTCTACGTTCGTCCACATCACTTGGTGCTTCTGATTGGCAGCCAAGATGGTGGCAGAGGTGCAAATGTGGAGGGGAGCCACATATGGGGAGTGGGCAGCAGCGGCAAAAATGAATAAACAGGGCAGATGCATGAAGGAGCACTGGCACATATGGTAAAGGGGCAGTGTCACAGATCGGAATGTGGAAGGGGGCAACACGTGGGGTACTTCTGACTGCCCCTGTGCACCGCAGCTAAAACTTATGTGTCGGCATGTGGGGCACAGTGATGGTAAGTCTAGCCAATGTAAGCAAGGGAGAGGGGAAGAAGAGAGAGGAGGAGAACTGGGGCAGGTAACAGTGGTTGTGGACTCAGAGCCAGTGGTAGAAAGAAAGTTTGACCCAGAGGGGCCAGGAAAAGTAGGGGGGCCCCGATCGCCCTCCTCCATGCACCTCACACATAGTGATGTGACCACATACACCTCTCCTACAATCTAGCAATGTGGCCAAATTTTCCATGCAATATACTCTATGACTGTGCCACGCATTGTAATTTTTCCTACAATGTCCTACTTTAGGGGCCTATTCATTATCAATAAATGGCCTGGTAACCATGTGGAAACACTAGTTTCCGCATATTTAATTATCAGGCCGTTCATCATCAGGGGTCCAATAGGACCCCCTGATATTCAGCAAACTCCGAAAACTGAAAGTTTTTGGAGTTTGCTGCTGAGAACAAGTGTCATCTTCAGACGGCGATTGCTCTTGTAGCCCCACTCCTTCCTATGGGAAGGAATTCCGGGAATGCAAAGAGGGATCCCTCCACCGCCTTCTCACGGACTGTGCGCATGCATAGCTGGGCCAAAGTGGAGGAGGTAAGTAACACAGCTGCTTCTGTAGCTGCGATACTAACCGAGGGGACTGCTGCTTTCCAGAGCAGTTGTCCCCTCACCAGAGCAATGATGAATTGCTCCGCTGTAATCTATCCCCTGCTGCGAGTTAGATACTTAAGTATCCCTCGCAGCAAAACTAAATCATCGGAGGCCTTATGAATAGGCCCCTTAATTTCTTACTTTACAAATTATTTTGCAGTGAAAAATATTGGGATTTTATCCAATCGCTACTCGCGGTGGAGCGTTCTAGCCATACTGGTATCTCGTGCCAAATTAAGCAAAAAGGAAAGGCATTAGAGGACACATCTGTATGTTAGAAGTAGCCCATGTGGCTGTCTGTGTCAGTGTAAATGTTTATACAGCATCAGAACTATTTATTATCATATGTAGTATGAATAATTATTCAAAGTCACTGACCTGTTGGAGACTTAAGCACAAGGAGGCTCATTATAGATTTGGATGTAAGTACATCTTTTAGGCACAAATTGCGCTTTTTGGACTACAGAACAGAGAATGGGGCGGTGTGCATGCATTGGTCAAATACTGCAGACTATAACAAGGACACAGTCGGGAGGTGGGTATTCAACCCCTGGCACCAAACACAAACTGCTGGTGGTGATGATGCTCATCAGACTCTCCTGATTGGCTGAGTGTGCCTTGATCACGCTCACTGATTTTGCTATTACCATTATTAGTGTCACCCACTTTAGTTCTTTGTTATTTGCTCTAGAGGACCTTACTATTTTATTTTTTAGAAGGGGCAGACAAAGTATGTTTGTATTTTATTGAATTTAATACTTTTATATTGTATTTGCGTTCTGGATTTATTCAGATTTTACATGATAATTAAGACGGAGTGTGTTTCATATGCAATGAGTAAAATTATACACCTGAGCCAGGGAGTGCCTGACTAAAGGGCATGGGAGGGTTAATGTCTTAGGTAGGAGGTGGTATTATGGGAGGGGGTGAGTTGGGTTAGCCAATAGGAGAGATGTAATGGGGTGGGGTTTTAGGGACATTTCGGAGTATGCTGTAACAGCCGTTTTAGGGATATCTTCCTTGTCGGTTTGTTCCCCACCCTCCCTCCCTGTTTGGTTTATTTGCTTGGTGTTAGCTATGGTGGCTGACGGGAAAGAACGGTTGCAGTCGCCATCTGTCTATGGAACTTGAGGTGCTCTCCCCTCCAATACATGGCTTAGGCTGAGTCTTCCCTACTGGGGTCAGCGGCACCATCGTTCCAGGTGGGCCTCATGTTGTGTCATTGGGGTGAGAGGTGGATACCTTGGATGTGGTAATGGGCTGGCTGTTCGCCTCCCATTTTGAAGGGGTGGTGAATGGAGTGGCAGTTGGTGGATTGTGCAGACGTTCTTTCACTGCAACTATACTTTGTCTGTCTTTCCTTCTTCTTAGATTATTTAGTCATTAATTATCTGTTAGTTTTATTAGATTTCATTAATAATAGTGTAACTAGATTAAATAAATAAAGCTGACCTTCCTTTCCCCTTACGTAAGTCTCAGTGTCGTTATTTCAATATTGTTATGGTTAATTGGTTTTACATTACACTGGGAAGAGAGGGACATTCATCTGGCGATGGGGAGTTTATTGCCCTATTAATAGTTAGCAATACATACTTGCTTACATTTATTAACTCCTCTCTGGTAGATGCTTGGAGTGGAGTTGTTGCATGTTGTGTGCTTGTGTAATTAGGCTCAGCCCCCATCATCACACAATCCTGCAAATTGTGGGTCTAAGTGGAAGAGGCGGGGCCAAAATGACATGTGATTCCAGGTATTACCCTCCTCATCCTGCCCACTTCACTAGGAAGTGAGTGGGATGCAGGGGATCCACCCACTCTTGTATCTATATGTAGCAATAACACTGGGTGTGGTTTACTAGGTTGGCATTCACCATGTAGTAATCCCTTATGTGGACACTGCTGAAATGTCAATATAATAGAATGCCAACAGTCCTTGGTGGTCTAGTGGTCACTTACCTTGTCCCGGCGGCTGCAGCACCTCCGGCGGCAGCTTATAGGTCCCGGCGGTCATGTGAGGAACAGTTCTGGTGGAGACATGTGACGAGCAGCATTGCAGTGAGTATTCTCCTCCAGTCCTAACACCTCCCCTCCCTCTTGTGCCTAACCCTAACCCTCCCATTCCATAGCCTAACCCTAATGTCAACATTCTGAGAATCATAGTTGGACTGGCACACAGGTGTACAGGGGAAATCCACAGTGGGTCCCACTGCCTGTATGCACCACCCCCTCCTCTACGAGGAAGGTTTCAGACCATGTACTCAAATTATACATTGTTACTTTACTAGAGAGTCAGTAACTTGAAGGAGCAGGATCATGGATAAACTTGAGTGCTTGGTCTGTTTTTAAGGAAATTACACCAAGATTAGCCCTCCTGTGGTGGTTTTCACAAACACCTGTTACCTCCTTTATAGTGGGGCCCTGGTCTTTGCATGTCCTCTCTCTTGGTTGGCCAAATCCCTCTGTGTTGGCTTACCACACCCTCTATGCTTGAGTCTCTGTCACTGCATTCCCTGGTGGGCCCTTCATGTACCAGTCCAACACTGCTGAGAATATGGACATTTCAACATCCCATAACACCGTCCAGGCATAGTCAGACAATATTATGTATGAATTGTGCACTGCAACTTTAGCATTTACTACTAACCCTGCCAACCACATCTCATGGTGTAAGCCTGGCGCATATGCTACCCTAGTGATATGTACACTACTGCAAGCTGCACAGAGGGCCTGTTTCAGAGCCGCTCGTAAGCGGCCGTTCATTCGCTCCGAGCGATGTTCGCACAACTGCCCATGCGTATGGGTTGTAATTAGGGATGAGCGGGTTCGGTTCCCTGAGAACCGAACCCACCCGAACTTCGGGGATCCGGGGCGATCCGAGCCCAAGCTCGGATCTCCCTGTCTGCCCCGGATCCCTCTCCCGAGGCAAAACCTCGAGATCTGCTGTCGGATCTCGAGGTTTTGCCTCGAGCGGCCATTTTAAAAAAAATGCCTTTGCCTTTAATGGGCAAAGTGCTGATTGGCTGACAGAGCCGTCTGTCACGGCTCTCAGCCAATCAGCATTATGGTGCTCATTTGCATGTAGCACGGACTCGTGAGATCCGTGCTACATGCATCTGTGTGATTGACAGTGACACAGAGCACAGATGGGTCAGTGAGACCCGTCTGTGCTGCTGTGTATTTCAATGACACAGATGCACGCACGGACCAGGAGATCCGTGCTACTTGCATCTGTGAGACCCGTCTGTGCTGCTGTGGTAAAAAAAAAAAAAAAAACCTGTGTAAAAAGAGAAAAAAATGGCGTGCCCCCCCCCCAAAAAAAGAGCAACCAGCCCCAGGCATTAGTGACCCAGTGCTGGGTGTGCTTAAATACAGGGGACAAACGACATAGGGGTCCCCTGTACTTAAACACAACCAGCACCGGGCTAGTCAGAACCAGAGCTGGTTGCCAAAATACGGGGGACAAACGACGTAGGGGTCCCCCGTATTCTGCGCAACCAGCTCTGGGCTCTGATCCGGTCCTGGTTCTGGAAATACAGGGGAAAAAAATGAGTAGGGTTCCCCTGTATGTTCCAGAACCAGCACTGGACTTTTTCTAGCGGGGGGCTGATGCCACAGCCAGGGGAGCCCTTTCACCGGGCCCCCCAGCCGCAGCATCAGCCCTGACCGCTAGTCAGCCCAGGCCGGGGATCCCTGGAGAGCTGGGGACCCCCCCAATAAAGGGGTCACCCTCTCCAGGGCTCCCCAGGCCCATGCTGATAGCCCGGGGCTATCCCCGCCACCCCTGGTGGCGGTGGGTGGCGGGTTGATTGTGTGGTGTGGTGTAAATAAAGAATATCAAACATTGTCTTTACAAGTAGAACTGCAAGTCCCAGCAAGCCTGCCCCGCATGCTGGTACTTGGAGAACCACAAGTACCAGCATGCAGGGCATTAAGGGCCCACTAGTACCTGTAGTTCACCTGTAAAAAAAATGTTTAAAAAAACACAGGACACACACACCGTGACAGTATAACCATGGAAACCCCGCTGCTAAGCGTTCATTGGCTGAGAGAGGTCATCTCCCGTCTCTCAGCCAATGAACGGCTCCCTCCATTGTAGTCAATGCTGGGAGCCGCAAGGTTATTAAAGTTTACCCTGCGGTTCCCACCATTGACTACAATGGAGGGAGCCGTTCATTGGCTGAGAGACGGGAGATGACCTCTCTCAGCCAATGAACGCTTAGCAGCGGGGTTTCCATGGTGATACCCCGCCGCTAAGCTCTCATTCGGGAAGTACCGTTCTATAGAACGGTACTAAGTTCGTGGATCGCGTTTTCGTTTTTTTTTTTTGCCAAGTCCGGGGATGCCTACTTTGGAACGAAGAGGACAGAACCTCGCATAGGAGATGGTGAGTATGTTTTTTTTCACAGGTCCCCTAGGGATACTTTACCGGACAAGTGGACCGATGCTACAGGTTACATAGGTGAGTATGTGTACATGTGTGTGTGTGTATGTATGTTTAATAAACTTATACTGTCACGGTGTGTGTGTCCTGTGTTTTTTTAAACATTTTTTTTACAGGTGAACTACAGGTACTAGTGGGCCCTTAATGCCCTGCATGCTGGTACTTGTGGTTCTCCAAGTACCAGCATGCGGGGCAGGCTAGCTGGGACTTGCAGTTCTACTTGTAAAGACAATGTTTGATATTCTTTATTTACACCACACCACACAATCAACCCGCCACCCACCGCCACCAGGGGTGGCGGGGATAGCCCCGGGCTATCAGCCTGGGCCTGGGGTGCCCTGGAGAGGGTGACCCCTTTATTGGGGGGGTCCCCAGCTCTCCAGGGATCCCCGGCCTGGGCTGACTAGCGGTCAGGGTTGATGCTGCGGCTGGGGGGCCCGGTGAAAGGGCTCCCCTGGCTGTGGCATCAGCCCCCTGCTAGAAAAAGTCCAGTGCTGGTTCTGGAACATACAGGGGAACCCTACTCATTTTTTGTCCCCTATATTTCCAGAACCAGGACCGGATCAGAGCCCAGAGCTGGTTGCGCAGAATACAGGGGACCCCTACGTCGTTTGTCCCCCGTATTTTGGCAACCAGCGCTGGTTCTGACTAGCCCGGTGCTGGTTGTGCTTAAGTACAGGGGACCCCTACGTCGTTTGTCCCCTGTATTTAAGCACACCCAGCACTGGGTTACTAATGCCCGGGGCTGGTTGCTCTTTTTTGGGGGGGTGCACGCCATTTTTTTCTTTTTTTACACAGGTTTTTTTTTTTTTTTTTACCACAGCAGCACAGACGGGTCTCACGGACCTGTCATTGCTCTGTGCCAATCACACAGATGCATGTAGCACGGATCTCCCGGGTTCGTGCTACATGCAAATGGGCACCATAACGCTGATTGGCTTCCTGTCTGCCACTGCAGTGCCACTCCTAGATGGGCCACGTGTTTGTGCCGCCCCCTTGTGTCGCTTAGCATAGTCATCCAGCTTCCTCGGTACAACCTTTTGGCCTAAAAACAATATTGTGAGGTGTGAGGTGTTCAGAATAGAGTGGAAATGAGTGGAAATTAATGTTATTGGGGTTATTAATAGCGTAGGAACAAAAAAAGGCCCATTTATGTGATTTTAGCGTTTTTTTTTTATTTTTTAAGAAAAAATCCAGATCCAAAACACAAAACCCAGAACCCAAAACACGGAAGGGTGGTTTTGGCAAAACCAATCCAGATCCAAAACACGAAGAAAGATCCAGATCCAAAACCAAAACACAAAACACGAAAAGTGTCCGGTGCACACCCCTAGTTGTAATACGCACGCGCGAACCAGTCATTGCGGTCGGAAATTGTGTGCTCGCAAAATAGCGAATGCCTGCTAATTTGAGTGACAGAATGAGGCGTTTGTGGGTGGTAACAGGGGAAGGTGCTTGAAAACGGGGAGTGGAGATCCGAACACAGGCATGCCAAACGGTCCAAACGGGCGTTTTAAGGGTGTGCATAATTAATAAAGCAGCGTCATCGACCACGTCACTTGGTTGTCTTTTAGCCTGAACATGATTGCGGTAGGAAAATCCTACCACAAGCACTGCGAGCAGTTCATACGCCTTTCGATGTACTAGATTAATCTAATAAATAGCAGAGATGACGTAGGATGCGAGCGGCCAGGGGGCGTTTTTAAAAAATAGCGAGCACATGTTTCGTTTGCTCATTCAGACATAGAGGCGTCAACAGACCGCAATGAGCGAGCGCTCTATTTAAATATCCGGCCCCTTTTTCTGAACGAGCGAGCGCAAATAGCGTCCGGGTCTGAATCAGGCCCAGAATGTACTTTTTCATGTCCCCTTATATGTCTCTTTCTACCCGAGAAGTCTTGTCCAGCAAGTTCATTCCCCAAAAACATCATAGAGGGAATTTTGCATTGTCTGGAGGGCAACCAGGACACCATGCTCATTTGTAATGTTATCCCTTTTTTTCCACAAAGGAGGTTACATTAGGCTTTGTAGAGTTATCACTACAGCTTTCCCCAGAAACACAGCAACCTGCGCTAATAAGGCTCTCTGCGGGAAGTCTAAAGAAAGTCTAACTTTTCACTTATATTTGTGTAAAACAGTTCAACCCAGATGCCCTCCTGAGTAACATCTTGTCACCTCCCAAAGAGAACCTGACAAAAACGTCTCTTCTCGATGCTGCAGTTTATATTCTGAGGACCCATGCTGAGGACACAACTGCATCCAGCATAAAGGAAGCTCCGCACCCTCTTTTGTAGGCTCATTCTTTGTCTTTGGATGAAAGCAGAATGGAGTCGTCCCCGTCCACATACACAAACACACCTCTCAGAACAACATTGTTCAATTATGAGAAAAAATAACAAGTGCGCCTGTTTGTGCTTAGGTGGCTATTAATGTGACATTCATTGCCAGCTTGAGCACAACCTATAAGCAGCACTATAAGGGCTCAGCGAACAGAAAAGCCCATTTTGCTGCCTAAGGAAGGAAATTAACATTGTTACATGAGTGTAGTTGCAGTAAATATCTTTTTAATGGAGTCTTAGAGAGCCTCAGTACATCCAGGGTGTGATAGCAGCTGAGGGACCTCACAAATCTGCAAAGGGGCTGGAGAGAGAGAAAATCAACCTTCTACAGCCTAAAAGGTAAATAACTCCCTTGTTACACTTGTATAGGGCCACATCTCCCATTGTACTCATTCTTCCTTCTCCTCTGTGTAATGTGCTCGGCCAATCAGATCAATGCTCACAACACAGAATGGAGTATATGCGTCAGATCCCGCTCATGCCCCTTTATATTCCCCAGATCCCCTCATGCCCCTTATAAACCTCAGATCCCCTTCATGCCCCCTTATATGCCTTAGATCTCCCTCATGCCCCTTACATGCCTTAGATATCCCTCATGCCCCTTATATGCCATATGCTTCACATGCCCCTTATATGCCTCAGATCCCCTTCATTCCCACTATATGCATAATCTCACTCCCCTGTTTAATCATCTGCACCTGCGCTCCTGTCTACTGGACTTCTGCAAACTGCAGCTCCACTGCTGTCTGTGAGTCTTTCCAGTCTACTCTGCAGCTTTTTGCCTTTGCTTGGTTCCAGTTTATATACCTTCAGCCTGTAATCTGTGCAGCTCCAGCCAGCTGGGTCTCTGCAAGCTGTTCCTCCTATTGCTGTATGTGAATCTGATGCATCCACTCTGCAGCATATGATTATTGTTTGTATCCAGTTTTGCATTTCTGTTCACCACCGGTTCCAGTCCAGTTCAAGCCTCTAAATCCAGTCCAGAACAAGTATCACTCCTGGTTTTCCTGCATTGTCTAGACTTTGTTTTTGATTTAATAAACAGTTTATAATTCACTATACAACTGACTCCACAGCTTTCATTACAAGTATCCATTTACATAACACTCATGCCCCCTTATATGCCTTAGACCCCTCATACCTACTTATATGCCTCAGATCCCCCTCATGCCCCTTAAAAGCCTCAGATCCCCATCATGCTCTCTTATATGGCTCAGATCCCCCTCATGACCCTTCTATGCCTCAGATCCCCCTTATACCCCCTTATATGCCTCAGATCCCCCTCATACCCCGCTTGTATGCCTCAGATCCCCCTCATACCCCCTTATATGCCTCAGATCTCCCTCATGTCCCCTTACAGTATATGCCTTAGAGCATACTGTAAACAAGCTACCAATATCTGAAAATGTGATATAAATATGTACTCTCATCTGCTTCCTGCAGCTAAATCACTGACGTTGATACCAAGACTTTTCTGAAAAGGTCATAAATGTAAGTTTTTTATTTTTTTTGATGTTGACTGCAAACTAAAAAGCTGAATTAGTAACCTAAAATGCAGCAGAAAAAATGTCACTACAGAGGGAGGACAGACCAAGACATAACAGTATATAAAACATATGGAAAGGTCTAACCCCCTGAAATTAGACAGCAATAAACACAATTTAACACATATTAAACTCCTAGACTGCATCTTCAACAACTAATTGTTGAAGATGCAGAGCACTACTGCGGAGACTCGATATTGATCCTACAGTGATGACTCACTACCTAACCAAGGTGGCTGCCGAATCTTCTATGGTGCATGTGCAGGCATCAACTTGCCGCTGTGTTAGAGCTCTTTGTTATGGAGACTGGTAGGAGTAGGACTAGAGAGGAGAGGGAGGTGGAGGACAGGGCTGTGGTTGCGAGAAAGCCTTCTGTAGAGGAGAGGGACTCGGGGTGATTCAGACCCGGACGCAAAGCAGCGCACTTTCGCAGCCATCAGGGGCAGAGTATGCAAATTCCGCGATCACGCGGCAAGGCTTAAGGATGCCCTCTATGTCTTAGAGAGCGACGGCAGAGTGAACGCGAGCCGGTCTAAAGACGCCCCCTTTTCCTTCGTAGCACACGTCATCTCAAGGAAGTGTATGTAATATCAGTAACCTCGAGAGCCATCGGAGCTGCTCGTAGCCCTTGAGGTAGACCCTACCCTTCCTCAAGCACTGCGATCACTGCAGGCTGAAGTACAAGCAGGTGACGTGTACAATGACGCCTCCATGCTAATTATGTACACCCATGAAACGCCGTTAGAACACACAGGCACACCTGCGTCCACACATTCACACCCCCGTTTACATAGACCTTCCCCTGACACCACCCACAAATGGCGCTGTCACGCCAAGTAGCATCCAGTCTGTGTACTTCAAGCGCACGATTCTTGATCGCAGTGAGTGGCTCGCGCATGCGCATATTGTCGCATACGCATGCGCAGACAGACGACAATTGCCCATGGTGTGCGTTTGTCGCCATAGCGTCCAGGTCTGAATCAGGCCCTCAGTGTTTGCTGAATGTGTTCAGAAGGAGGCAGGGGGCCAGGAATCTGAATCTGTGGAAGAGCCACAACCTGGCAAAATAAAAATAAAAACACTAATTCAACATATATTAATAAGTGCAATTAGCTGGTCACGTAAAATATACAGGTGACTTACCCAGCAACCATCCCTCTGGCATTTGTACCATCTCAAACTTTGCAGATAGGGAAGAACTACTGAGGATGTGGGCATCGTGACACGAAACAGGATAGCCAGCTGTCATAGATCACCTGCACATTCATAGAACATGCATGATGATGATTAATTTATAGGTGTGCAGTATTCCTGGGTGGTCTCAGGCAGCCAAATGTGTGTTCAATCTATAGCTGCCAGGACATTAGGCATGCCTGAGAGACTATAGAAAGCTACCATAACTTCATGCCATTGTGATTTCTGGCTGGGAAAGCAGATGTATGTGTTGCAGAGGAGGAGTCAGTGCAGCCATAACCTGAGAGGTGCCAGCTATAGGTAGGATGAGAAATACTTATCACTCTCATAGAGAATGACTGAAAGGAGCCAGTGGCATAAAAATACAGACCACACAGCAGCTTGGGCAGGCCCAGGGCCGTAGCTAGGGTAGTGCGGACGGTGCCATGGCACAGGGCACCACAGGTCAGGGGGCGCTGTTTGGGCCTGTCAAATTTCGGTTTATTATCATTCTTGCTTGTAGCTTCCTCTTATTTCATCCCCAGCATCTCCTGGTCTCCCCTATCTCTTCCCTGACCCTTCCCCATGAAGCCATGGCCCTCTCTCAGGTGCACTATATTATGTCCCTATTTATCCCCAGCATCTCCTGGCCTCCCCTATCTCTTCCCTGGCCCTTCCCCATGAAGCCATGGCCCTCTCTCAGGTGCACTATATTATGTCCCTATTTATCCCCAGCATCTCCTGGCCTCCCCTATCTCTTCCCTGTCCCTTCCTCATGAAGCCATGGCCCTTGTTTGGGTGCATTATGTCCCTTTGAAAAATGAGGGGGGTGCCAATGCTCTTTCTGGCACAGGGCACCAAAATGTCTAGTTACGGCTCTGGGCAGGCCTGATACTATCTGTCACACAAACTTCACTACCATTGGACCACGCACATCTGAATGTACTATCTCAAGTGGTATTGTAGTTCTGTTTGTTGATTTTAGAAAAGACTGAAGGGCTTCATTTATCAACGAGTGTATCATTCAAAACTAGTGATAAATGTCACTGTGTATGATAAATGGAGCTCCAGCCAATCAGCTGCCTACTGTTAACTGTTAGAAAAATGACAGTTGTGAGCTGACTGCTGGAGCACAATTTATCATAAAGAGTGAAATTTATATACTCGTTGATAAATGAAGCTGTGACTGACTACTTTGTGTACTTACAATAGATTTATCTGCATTAGATAGGTTTATCTCCATTGAGAAGTTTTTCCCACATGTCCTTTAGAAGGAGAAGGCGTGCAGGAAATGAGAGCCACCACACCTGTCCCCAGACACCTGTCCTTGCCTTTGCCAAGGAGTATATGACAAACATGGAGACCTTACTGAAGAGTGTGGCCTTCCGTCACATGCCCCCAAACCTACAGATGGTGGACATGCTAAAATGTGTCCCCAAACCAAACCTGGACTCATTTGTGTTCCTGAAAGTGAAACAGGCACAGGAGAACATCCTGGTGGAACCAGAGACGGATGAGCAGAGCGAATATGCAATAGACATGGAAGTTGGGTCACAGCATCTTGTTCAGTATCGAACAATAGCTCCTCTCGTGGCCTCGGGTGCAGTGAAACTCCTCTGATGCCACCACAATCCACCATGCCCTGCTCATTGCAGTACCAGGTTTAGCCAGTGTGAAGCAGATGTTGTGTAAATCACTGATGCTTGGATCGAAGAAAACCTGAACATTCCCGTTTTATACCCTGACGCTCATTGTACAGCAAATAGAATGTGAGGATTGTGCGCTGCTCATCTGCAGACACTTTACCTGAGCCATATATCTGCCACCAGTAATACTGGTCTGGACGGTGGGATTTGGGACATCATTCTGTATGAGCAGAACGTGTTGGAGAATGCATGCATTTTTGGTACTAGCGTGATAAAGATTATAAAAAACAACATTAATATTCATTTTGTGTATAAAGTTGCCAATGGGGGATATCAAGCGGCTTTTGTTGAACTACATATCTCAGTATGATATGCTGTGGCCAGTGGTCACACTTTCAATATTTCTGCATTTTTTTTTAGACTATTATTATTTATATTATATATAGAATGAATGGGGGTAATCTTTTTTTTTTATATGCATCCCCCTTTATATGGTCCACCAAAGACGCTAAACAATGAATATACTGATACATTACACCCATAAGCCTAATGGGTGTAAAGTATCAATATACAAGCTGCTAAAACAAACAGGGTGATAGCGACATTTCTTCAATGTAACATTTCTGACATGTATCAGTCCAGATAGTAAAAAATCAATTAAAAGAATTAAAGTCTCACCCAGTCTGAAAAGGGTCTGCAGTGTCCAATCCAATGGGATTAAAAAATATTCCTGTAATGCACTGTCTATGGGGCACAGGGGAGTAAAGGTGGGGATTGTTGGAGGGCGTGGATTAATTTGAGGGTGCCGTGGTATAATTCCCACTTTGGTCCAGTGGCTTACCTCAGCCTGAAACGACTTTCTTAAATGCAGTCTCCGTTTATGTCTCCTGGGAATGTTCCCGAAGTGAGCTGTATGTATGGCACTGTGATTAGCCACCGTTATGGAACAGGACCACCGTGTATTAACCGCTGGGTCCACTGTCTCACTTTAGGTGAATTGTCAGATGAATAGTCTCCTTTTGGAGCTACCATGTTCAAGCGGCAGAGCTCAGTGGGTTAGCTCAGTGGCCAGTAGCCGCAATACCACTGTTTATGGCAGTTGAGCTGTGACACTTTGCTGCCATAAACAGTGGTATTGTGGGAATTATACCACGGCACCCTCAAATTAATCCACGCACTCCAACAATCCCCACCTTTACTCCCCTGTGCCCCATAGACAGTGCACTACAGGAATATTTTTAATCCCATTGGATTGGACACTGCAGACCCTTTTCAGACTGGGTGAGACTTTAATTCTCTCTATTCATTTTTTACTATCTGGACTGATACATGTCAGAAATGTTACATTGAAGAAACGTCGCTATCACCCTGTTTGTTTTAGCAGCTTGTATATTGATACTTTACACCCATTAGGCTTATTGTCATTTTCATGTGTATATTCATTGTTTAGCTTACCTTTCTGATTTATTAAATTGTATTATTTGTCTACCAGCGCTACACTTCTTTTTTTCTATTGTATTTTTCTTTAGTGGGCTGCAGTTGCCACTTAGGCCCGTATTCGAATTGAGTAGACCCGCGATATTTTTTCGCCTCCTGAACTTTTCGCCTACATTGCGTGTTCTGCAGGCGGAAAAGTATCATGTGCGTGCCCGCGTATCGCCGTATTCAATTTGAAAGTAGGCGAAAAAGGGACCCGGAGAAAGTTAAACAAGCGAAAAGTACTGTCAGATTTGGGGACTTCAGCCTGACACCCCCCAAAAGATGCTCTGACATGGGGGTTCCCTATGGTACCCCCCGATTTGGCTTGCTGAAAGTATTTGATGTTTTTAAACTGGCTCAATAGCTGCTAAATAGCATTTTTTGTATAAGTGGTGAAGAATAGTATTCAGAAGTTGTTTTGGCAGAAAATAACTTATCCCAGTTAATTTGGGGCACTTGAAAATGGGGGTCAGCATATTTTAAAGTTGCCCCTTTGTCCCCCAACATTTTTTATTTTTTCACCCCCAAATTCAAAGTGAATTTTTGGGGTGTTCTTAAGTTTTTTATAAAATTTTTTGACACCGTTTACCTTTTGGGGACTGTCTGAAGGCTGCACGGGGGTTCCCGCAATGTTGCACCCCAAAACCCCAATTCTGCACTTTTTTCTGCCTGCTATTCATAGGCAAAACTTTTTCGCCTATTACATTGCATTGACTTCCGCCTAGGTGGAAAGTCTTCCAAATTGAATACGGTGATACTTTTCCGCCTGGTGAAATGACGTCATCGGCGAAACTTTTTCGCCGATTCCGGCTTTTCGTCTCAAATTGAATACGGGTCTTAGTGTAGCAGCTCAGTAGTCAATCACTAAAGAAGCTACATTTTTTAGAGGTTTAGGACAAAGTGGTCACATTTTGTTACATGACACAAAGTGAGCGTTATGGCCAGAGTAACCTAGAAATAGTGACTTAAAAAATGTAGGGGATACGAATAATTATAAGATAACCAGAAGCCTCATACTACACTTTGAACATGGATTTCCTCACACGGCTCATTGCTACTTGAAATGAAATGTGATTTATTGTGGGGATGAAACATTTACATTATTTAGGGATGGTTAAGTCTCCTGGTGACAGACTGATTTATTACATACATGCCATGCAGACCTCACTCTCCATGCTCCAGGAATGGAGCCAATGTTTTAGGTCGCTGATGTCACATGATCACACAATATAAATACTAGTAGACTCATGGCATTATAGCTCTTATATCTTTTTTACTCTTTGGCCGCAGGGCAGCCATTTTGTTACTGATGATCCAGTTATATCAGGAGTTGTCAGTTGTTCAGCCCACAAATCGGCTCCCCAATGTGTGATGGGTCCACCATAAAATGTTTATTACACTTGGATGTATTTTTGTATATGGTAAATGCAATAAAAAGTGAAGCATTTTGCATACAGTTTTGCATATGACATTTTTTATTTTATGGATTTATGTGCCTGCTGGTGTCTCTATATTACATTTGCATATATAGTGCTGGATATGGATATTTTTAGAATGTAAGCTCTTTCGAGCAGGGCCCTCTACCCTCTTGTGCTTCTCCCTACTGTATTTTAATTTGTCTCTTACACCCCCTATAGGGCAACTAACACTTGGCTGCTTATGTGGGTGTAAAGGTCGCTAATATGTAGCTATGTTTATGTTTAGAACACTTGTGGCACCATATAAATAAATGATAATAATAATAATTAGTCACTGACATTCCTGTGATCATCCCACTATGTAGCTTCTGAACACTGTTAAATACAAGGTGACCAAATCTTCTATGTCAGAGTTCCAATGACTGTGACTCAGTTGTCATCATTGTGTAACAGCGCTGTGTATCAAGGACATACAATTGCTGACTTCTTGATCCTTTAGCTATGACTGTCTTTTTTCTATTTCTCACAATACACTTTCCTTTGGCGAAGTGAACTCTGTGGCCTCTATGTTTTAGGACACTGATAGCTGTAAGATTTCTGTGACTTTTGTTCTTGTCCCAAAATGTAAGCAAATTTTAATTGTCCCAACTTTAGTAGCTGTAAGGACATGATTGTTAATTCCTTTGATAGTGACAGAGTCACATTTGGTTAACTTGGTGAACCATTGCTCATTGCAGCTGAAATGTCGAGTTGCACCTGGATTGATATATCAGTAATGCTTTCTGTGACTATCTGTAAAACTCAGGACTGACTCATATCTGCCGCTGCATTCATTGCTTTAGATAGGATTTACATTCTTTTGTTTACACTCAATTGCCTTGTGACCTATCTTGTGACAATTGTATCACTTGAATTTCCTGAATTTCTAAATTTTTGTAGTAATACAGTTGTCTCAGCATTCGACTCACAGAACACATGTTCTTGAAACTGTAATGACTTTGCTCTGACCATGGACCTGATACAGACCCGCTCGCTAAGGCGCGATCGCTCACTCTGAGCGATTTTCGCCCATCTGCGCATGTTTATAATTCGCAGTGCGCATGCGCAAGCCATTCATTGCAATCTGATTTTGGTTGCTTGTAAGCCTCTATCAGGCCGTTGCTTTGAGTGACAGATAGTGCCGTTTGTGGGTGGTAACAGGGGAAAGTGCTTGTGAACGGGGGAGTGGATGTGCGAACGCAGGCATGTCAGGCCACCAAATGCTGTTTAAAGGGCATGCATAATTAGCAAAGTAGCGTCATTGTACATGTCACCTGCATGTATTCCAGCCAGCTCTGATCGCTGTGCTTGTGGAAGGTTAAGGCAACCCCAAGGGCTGCGAGCAGCTCCGATGGCTCTCGATGGTCCCGATTAATCTTACATTTCCCGGAGATGACATGTGTTGCAAGTGGCAAGGGGGCGTCTTTAGACACTTGCAAGCGCATTTTGCCGTAGCTTGCTAAAACGTAGTAGCAGTCCTTACGCAACGCAGTGCGAGCACTTCATTTAAATATCCTGCCCCTTTTTGCAAGCGAGCGACCGCAACTTGCGAGCGGGTCTAAATGAGCTCCTATGTCTGTTGTTAACTTTGCTGTGTTTGCCTCCAATGCCACAACTGGTAAGTCAAACTCAGGCATCAAGTTATGAAACATGTAGCTGTAGCTGCAGCAATCTTCATCCACTTGCAGTCAAACAGACGTTAGTTGCTCAGAGAAAGACATCATTGTGTTTATGTAATGACTCCTACTGTTGCATTCATTCAACTTGGTGTTATACAATAAACATCATAAATTTATCCTCCTCATGAGACACCATCTTGATACGTGACACCCGGGTGCAGTCCACACACCCCTGTGACACCACTGGATACTGTATATACTGAGCTGAACATGAGACTTCTGTCTCCCACCATGTCATTCTACACTGTACTAATATAGCTGCAGTCACATGTGCACATGAGGTTGAAGATCGGACCTTCCTGCAGACTCTGGGTCCTAGTGCCCATCATGTATGCATAGTGAGGAGACTGCATTCCAACAATTATTCCGATAGAACCATTGTTCCATATTGTTTGTGTTATTGCCCCCAGGTTCATCAGTTCACTACACTGCATTGTCTTTCTCCTCCATTGTTTTACTTACCTTGACGGGTGACTGTCCCATATAGACTGTCAGCATTGTAGTAACTCTGGTTTCTGGACTTAATACTATTTGCTTATATATCTTTTCACATCTATTGGACTGAGGGCCTGATTCACTACGGATCACAATATAGCGTATGCACGTAGTTCAGTGCGATTGGAAGCTAATCTATTGAGATCGCAATGCCGTCGCAGCACTACATAAGGACGCCCACATTTCCTTACACGAACATCTGTAATGGTTAACAAGACTGCGAAAACATTGGTACAATCAAGAACCATCGGAGCCATACGCACAGGTAACGCAGGTCAGACCTCACTCAGGAATTGCTCACTTCAGCGCACGCTATGAGGCCTCAGGCTGCGTATGGTATCGCAGTGGATAATTTATGCACGCCCATGCAATGGCGTTTAAGCACACTGGCACACCTGCATTCACCCGACCAGCCCCCGTCACCACCTACAAACAGCGCTTCCTATCAATCACTGCGTCGCCACTTCAATCGCAGTCCCGATCGCAATGACTGGTTCACACACACGCACTGCGCTGCATACCCATGTGCCGTATGGAACAATCGGCCGATTGCGAGCGTATAAGCAACTGCGTTCCTTGCTGAATCAGGCCCTCGGTGCAGCGCCCAGGGTTCACCCCTCCCCTGCCTTTATTATTCTCCCGGAAATTAGCCAGTGAAGTGCGCGGTAATGTACTGTAACCCGTGGTAAAATCTCCGCTTAACGCGGTTAACTGAATCAGTCCCTAATAAGAGCTTCTATTAAAGTTATTCATTATTTTAATTATTACATTGAAAAGTGCGCTTTGTCCTTGAAAATAGCATTTACAAATCTATGTAAATGTTTTTAATTTTTTTTATCATTATCCTGAAATGCACAGAAATTGTTATTTATTGTAAATGCTCTGCGGAGGGAGAAGCGTCACTTTTAAACCTGATAAATAGACTACAACATGCATAGATATTGCAGCTGGGAGTACAGCCGGTGATGATCCCCATTAGTCCCTACCTCCCAATTGTCCTGAAATAGATACAGCAGGACAGTCCAGGTTTGAGATTTGGCCGCTCTTGGGGGAATGTGGCACAAATTTGGGAGGTATGTCATAGTACATAGAGTGAAGCAAAAATATGCCCTTGATAAATAACCCCTGAATCTTGTTTCACCAGCAGCCATTGCAGATATTCTGTTTATTAGGCCGGTACTCCAGCAAAGGCTCCCTAATGTAACCTGACTGCTTTAAATAGAGAGGCAGATCGATATGTACAGCCAGCAACCTGGTCACAGAAGAAATTGTATTTCTTTTTAACTGACTAGTCCTGTCAGAGCATTCTCATTCTCCATGGAGGTTCCTGCGAGCGAGCATATGGTGTGTGAAGGGGCGCGCTGCCCGCCTCGCTCCGCGTGACATGGAAGATTGAGTGCTCACACATTTAAGCCCTGGTTATTATTAGTTGTTTTTCAGTAAGTCTGCAGGCTTAGACTGTTCAAAATACAGCTTTTACGGAAATACATAAGGCCGGGTTTCTGAAAACTGTAATCTTGCTTCCTTGTAATAAAAATAAGAGCCAAAATAAGCATTTTCTGACCGGAGAACCAGGAAACCGCCAGGTAATTGCCGCAGTCAGCTCTTTGCAACAAATATGAGTTGACGATTTCACAAAGGAATAAAGTGCTATTGTCACAACGCGATGGCGAGGGAATCTATCACCATGTAAGACAATTGTCTGATGGAGAATATAGATAAATGGGAGGTATAGTATACAGCATAGCCATAAATACACTATTTATGTGATCACATGCAATCGGCTGTAGGGAGAGTGAAGATCTTCCCATTTACCATGAGGAGTGCATATATCCAGCAAAGGTCCTTTTATTTCATTATATGGCTGATTTACCTGCTCACTGAACAATATTTTTTATTTATATTAGTTTCCGGGTTCTCAGAAACATTTACAGGGAGCAAATAAAGATCTGGGGCCTCATTCAGAGATGGGCGCAATGCTGATATTTTCGCAGAACGGGCGATTGCTTGCTATTGCGCATGTCTGAACGCCGAACCGCACACATGCAGTGTTTGCATCGCGATTACTCTCGTACATAGGAACCATTCCCAAAGTGAGTGACAGGTAGGCTGTGTTTTGGGGAGGTAACGGGGGGTGGATAGACAAACGCAGGCGTGCTGGACCATTTCGTGTGCGTGCATAAATTAGCCATTGTGTTCTCCGCATGTCAGGAGAGCTGCAGTGTTTGCGGCTGGTCAGACTTGACTTACATACTGCGTTACTGCCCGATGTGCATCGATAGTACCGATGTTTACGCTGTTGCACGCTCGGATGGATATGAGATGGCAGCAGTGGGCGTAGTTATGCTCGGCTGTGCTTTGGAAGGTGTTAGCATATTTTAGCGACTGCGATCTGTGAGCGAATACAGGGCCTTATTCAGCAGGCGCCAGTTCCGTTCAGCACAGGTCCTGAGTGATCGTACACACAGCAGCAGCAGACTGTCAGTGATTGCCAGTCTGCTGCCGTGTGTGGATGGGAAGAGGCCATTGGGGGGGAGGGAAGAGACCAGGATCTCCGCCGCATGACTGAGATTTCCTGGCCCCTTTGTTGTATATACGGCGACCAGCTTGCCTGAACCCATATGTCACTCAGCCAGCCGATGGGATTGCAGATCATCCGATGCTGCGTCCTTGGACGCAGATCGGATAAGTAATGCGTGCAGGAGATGTGACACCTCCTCCTACATTACCATATTACAGCTATCGCAGCTGCTTACACATTAGCAGCTGCAAATGCCACTGCGTTCTTTGCTGAATCCCCCCCACAGTTGTGTTTGCATTACCGCCTGTACCTGAATTGGTGCAGTGAGTCTATGCCACCGTCCTCTATACCCGTGTGTTTACCTGCCTAGCATCCCTTGGGTGGATCATACTTGCCGACATTCAGCTCCCTCCTTCCGGGAGGGAGCTGAATGTCTGCACACAGCGGGGGTCGTGGCCGGCTAATGACACGGTTTTGGAGGCGGGCCGGGGGTGTGGCCACATGATTGAGTCATCGTGGCTCCGCCCCCTCTTCACAATACCAAAAAATATTGGCATTGTGAAGCAGGGGACGGAGCCACGATGACGCGATTCAGCGTGAATAGCATCATCGGGCCTCCCGCTGCGGGGGTTTCTTGTAGTAGTCGGGGAGGCAGGGGGCAGCCGGAAGGCTTGCCTGCCTTTCCTGGGGGTCGGGAGCGGCACCCGATATTCGGGAGGCTCCCGACCAAATCGGGAGGGTAGGCAAGCCTGGTGTGGATGTGCCTGAGAGATGTCCCTTACAGAGGCAGTATGATTGGAACAACCTTAGGGGTGGACCTGTGGGCAAAAACAGAACTGGAGCATTTACATGCAGGGCAGGATTTAAGCCTAATAACAAAATGCAACTAGCTTGGGTCCCAGATCTTAAAGGGCCCAAGACAGAGGTAGTGACACCTTTACTCTCTGATGGTTCACTGTGCACACACTTTGTTTAATGCACAAAATTATTAAAAATATTGTATAAAATTACCTTCAGGCCATGGTCTTGATTCAGAGGCGCTCGCTATTTTTTAAAAAAAATCTGCCTCCAGGCTGCTCGCATAGCTGTGGATGACCACCCACAGCTTGTGCGGGTAGCCTGGCGATGGTCGCAATTATCGTGACCATCAGGCTTGCAACGAGACCCTTGTGGTAGGGTCTCGTCCACCGCAAGCCCCAATGAACTTCCTGCTCTAATAGAGCAGGAAGTTCACTACTGACATCATGTGTGATGTCAGTTGGGCCACCCACAAACAGCAGGCATATCTTCGGGAACGCCTCCGTTTGTGCAGCCACCCCACCCGACCCGCCTACAAAATGGGGCGAGCTGTCAATCAACATCGACAGCTGCCCCGTTTTGCTTCGAGCCCCGAGAGAATGAAGTTCTCACTCGCTTCGGGGCTCGCGCACGCCGCACGTTCGCACTACCCAACCATCGACCGTGGCGCTCGCGAGTGGGTCTGAATCAGGCCCAATGTGTATAAGGTGTATATGAAACATATGCTTCTGAGTTTAGCCTTAGATCCCATCCCCAAGATCTCTCATTATAGTATGCAAATATTCCAAAATACAGAAAAATCCAATATTCAAAATACTTTTGGTCACAAGCATACGTGTAAGTAGTATATTTGTTCTTCTCTCTGAAGCCTAAAGCAAAAGAACACAGAAATGTAAAAGAATATATACCTTCCAATGTTTGGGGGGGGGTGGGGGTTCCGCCCCTGCTAGGCATCATGTTGGGGGTGTGACCAATAGTCTCCTGACACAGTTGCTTCTCAGGCTGGGACATCATCCATTTGCTGCTGCTCTGCAGTTCCTTCCTGACCTGCCCCGCCTGCAGGACACTGTGGCTCCTAGGTGGGACAACAGGACAGTGCCCAAAAAGCAGGACTGTCCCGCCATAATTGGCGCAGACGTATTTTTCAAATATGAGGATAGATGCAAAGGTAGCCCAGGCATAGGCAGCTTGGGCAGTCAGACAGCCCTGGGATCTAGGGCTAGCTCTGTATGAATGCCAGGGCCAGAGGACACATTTGGCACCTGTTGTTGGCAGAATTGTGGTCATGGTGTAATGATGTTGGCGTCACAATGTGGCCTGTCAGAGGAGAGTCAACAGGAGAGTGAAGATCAAGAAGAAATAGAGCAAGGTAAGTGAACTACTGGGGGAGCTGAATAAAGAACATATAAATGGAGGGGGGTAAGCACAGTATATATAGGGGGGTACTGAGGATCTCAATAACTAGAAAGATGTAGATGCAAATGGGGTAGGTATTGGACACAATACAGAAAATGTAGACAAGGAGGAGAGTGTGATACCTTTGAGTACAGCCTCCTATTGAAGCCTATACACTATGTAGTGCTGGAGGCTTACACTTGTTGGCACTGTGGAATGCAAGAGAGGCACTCAGGCAAGTGAGAGCGGAGCTGGTGAGCGGAATTGAGGTTCTGCAGGTCTAACTGAGAGACTAGGCATGAGATGTTGCTGAGGTGGTGTCGGGGACAGAGCCACCGAGTACCAGCTCTGTGTGTAAGGGAGCAGCCGAGTTCCGAGAGCTGAGAGGAAGACTTAGGCAGTGTGCAGTTCAGCATGGTAGCACTGTGGCCTCAGAAGATCCATGGAGGTTGACAGTCACTGAGGGTGAAATGTATCAAAGCTTGGAGAGAGAAAAAGTGGATGGAAATAAAGCACCAACCACTCAGCTCCTAACTGACAATTTTCAAACACAGCCTGTAACATGACAGTAAAGAGCTGGTTGGTTGGTGCTTTATCTCTGTTGGGCCTAGTACATAGACCCCTGAAATATAAGGGAGACTTCCCATAGTAAGTCTGTACCGCATTTTGCTAATAATGGACCTGATTCACAGGTGGACGCAGCATCGATATCGCATGCAGTTGGCTGATGTGCAAGATGATTACTATAGCGAAGAATCGGATTTGGGCATAACTGCACATGATTGCGTCAGGAACATCCGTAACTTTCCCTTGTAAATGTATATGTGCTGTCCTTTGTATGTGGATAGGTGACAAAGCTCCTCTGAACTAATCCCCTTTTGAAGATGAGCAAATAATGTCATAGGAAGGCCTGTCTTCCTGGGCCAGCCATAAAACTGTCTGGATGTTTAGGGCATAAAGAGAAATGTTTGTGCAACATCTAGCCAGGCCCTTGATAAGCTGTCATTAAGAGCCCTGTGTCCTGTTCCTGAACAGAGATGAAGGCCGGATTGCTTATACCAGAGGCAAACAGTCTTCCAAAGGTGTGGATTCCCTCACCTAAGTCCAGGGGTATATTTATTGAATTAAGTCTTGGAGCTCAACTTCTAACAGACATGAAGGTATAACAAAATAACCCCTGCCCAAATGACAGAGAAACCCTGTAGTCCCTATAGTAGAGCAACAATACACTCTGAGCTGAGAAGGGTTAAAATTACCCGAGGGAGGGGGGGTGACAAGGGATGCTGGAAAAGCAGCATAAAGATGTGACACTCTGGTAGTTCAGTGTTCATTTCTGAGGGGCTATCGTGCGGTACAGAGAGATCCAGAGTTCGTCATTGAGACTGCCTCGTCTCACACCACGTACAGTCAACGTGGTTTGTTTATTCCCTTTTATTTTATTTCTGAAATTGTAAGTAATTTGTGTGCAACCTTTTATTTAATGTTATTATAATCTTGTAACTTTTTGTAACTGAGTTTCGAAGGTATTCTTTAATTAAAACATTAAATCTAGTTCTGTAACTGTGTTTTTATGACCCAAGGCCTAATTTGGTCCATGTTACCTATTTTTACTAAGTGTGCATAATTGTTTAGCAGGTAAGAGCAAAGGCTTACCATGTATTTAATACTAAAGCCCCTTTGCTGGTGGCAGCTATCAGGTATATTTAACCACACATGCTGAGTTAACTTGTAGAAGTCATGGGCCGCGATTCTCAGATTGGCGTATCTGGAGAGATCAGCCGGAGGTCCGTGACAGTTACCGCAGAGTGATTTTGGACGCAAGATATGTGGATTTCAGTGGGCATTCCTGGTAGGTAACATGTGGTGACTAGCCAGATGGGTTAAATCTAGGGGAGTTGCTATGGCAGCATGCAGCTCTTCCCAGGCAGCTCCCAGGGGTCTTTGAGTGTTTGGTATCGCAGTCAGTATTCTCCTCCTCCGTCCAGACAGCTGCCAGTGCTGTGAGCCGCCTGCATCATATCCAGCTATAATAGATTGGGGCATTGGGCTATGTGTAGCGCATGTAGGGAGCCTTTACACAATAAATGAAGAAGCAGCTGTATTCAGTGCTGAGGCGCTTGTTGTAGGGGGTCAGCAGCATCATCAAGCAATAACAGGCTATATATATATATATATATATATATATATTCCATAGACAAAACACCTTACGGTTTCATATGTCCCATTGAGGCTGCTTAGACATGATCTGAAAATTCACAGAACCTATTGATTTTCTGCCACTCAAACTCCAAAAAGCAATGAAATTACGATCATTAAGGCTGACGCCTTAATGGACGTATTCCTTGTGCAATACAGATATGGTATACCATCACACCCTGTGGTTAACTGTGGATTCAGCACTCTCACAGAATGAGGTTGCTGTCACTCACAAAATGGTGGAGCTGCTAATTCACAGAATTGTGTGCTCATTGGAATACACACATGCAGTCTATGCAACTGAGGTCTGAGCAGTTATATGGCTCCCACATCCCACTCAGTGCCCATAATCTTCCCATTTGATCACCAAAACAATCTCACTGGCTTCCCACATCCTTCTCACTGCATACATTTATCTAATTTAGAATACATGTTCAGCTCCCTTATTTTTAAAAATATCATACTCTGTCTATGCATGTACACTATCTTACCCTATATGCCTCCATGCTGCTATATATTCCCCAATCCCTACTGCTGTGTGGTCTCCCAACTGTGACAGTCTGTGTTCCTTCATCGGCACCAATGTTTTTCCCAGCCGCACCGCCCTGCATCCGTGTCTTCTCCACAGCCACGCTGCTGTCTTTCTCTCATCTGTGGCACTCTTTCTTCCTCCATCTGCACTACTCTGGTCCCTCAACTGTGCAACTATGTCTCCCCCCACCACCCGCACCACTCTGTCTTCCTCCCCATCCACACCAATCTGTCTTCCCCAATCCCTACTGCTGTGTGGTCTCCGAACTATGGTAGTTTGTGTTCTCTCATCCGAACCAATCTGTCTTTCTCCATCTGCACCACCTTGCATCCATGCCACTCTGTTTCCTTATGCACCACTGCCTTCCGCTAAGCCACGCCGCTGTCTTCCTTTCCTCTGTGGCACTCTTTCTTCCTCCATGTGCACCAGTCTGTCCCCCCCAATTGTACAACTCTGTCTTCCCCAATCCCTACTGTTGTGTGTTCTCCTATTTGTGCTAGTCTGTATTCTCTTATCTGCACCAATCTGTCTTTGCCTGTCTTCCCATATCCATGCCACTTGCTTCCCACATCCACGTTGCTGTCCCCCCAAACCATGCCACTCTGTTTCCCCCTTCCGCACCACTGTTTTCCACCCATCTGCACTACTTTGGCAACCCCCCCCCTCTGTACTGCTTAACCTTCTCTCCTTTACACGCCTTTGTGTCTCACCTATCCACACTGCTGTGTCTCCTCCCCCAATCCACACCACTTTTATCCCATCTGCACAGCTCTATTCTCTGCTCAGATCTCAGTTGCATAGACTGCATGTGTGTATTCCAATCAGCACACAATTCTGTGAATTAGCAGCTCCACCATTTTGTGAGTGACAGCAATCTCACTCTATGAGAGTGCTGAATCTGCCGTTAACTACAGGGTGTGATGGCTTACCATATTTGTGTTGTGCAAGGAACATGTCCATTAAGGCATCAGCCTTAATGATCGTAATTTCATTGCTTTTTGGAGTTTGAGTGGCAGAAAATCAATAGGTTTTGTGAATTTTCAGATCATATCTAAGCAGCCTTAATGGGACATGTGAAACCATAAGGTTTTTTGTCTATGGAATTTCATAGCTTTTTTAAAATGTATTAACTATCAGGGTTTGGACGAGCAAACCAGGCTATCTGCAGGGGAGAAGGGGAACACAATGGTACTCTAATGCAGGTGGAAGAGGGGACAGCACACAGGAGGTGGTTTGGGAGGTGCAGAGTGCGAGATGGCTGTAGGTGTGTGGGGTAGCGGCAGCAGCAGTGGTGCAGAGCAGTGGCAGCGGTGCAGTGCAAAAGGGGCATCAGTGGGCGACAGTGTGTTCACTGTCTACACCTAAGAAAATCAAATCAATAAGTCACAGATGCACGAATGCAGCAGTGAGATCTACGCATTTATGTTAAAAATTGAATGTGTAAAAAAAAAAAAAAAGAGGCGTAGCCCCCCCCCACAGAAAACAACCAGCCTCGGGCTTTGGAGCCCCTGTACTGGTTGTGCTAAATACAGAGGACAAACTACGTAGGGGTTCCCTGTATTAAGCACAACCAGCACCAGGCTTTTGAGATCCTGTCCTGCTTGCCAAAATACCAGGGAAAAATGACATAGGGGTCCCCCGTATTTGGTGCAACCAGCACAGGGCTCTGAGCCTGTCCTGGTTCTGGAAATACAGGCGGGAAAAATGCATAGGACTCCCCCTATATTTCCCAAAACCAGCACCGGACTCGGTCTGGCAAGGGGGTGATGCCACAGCCAGGGGAGCCCTTTCACCGGGCCCCCCAGCCGCAGCATAACCCCTGACTGCTAGTCAGCCCAGGCCGAGGATCCCTGGGAAGTTGGGGACCCCCCCAATAAAGGGGTCCCCCTCCTCAGGGCACCCCAGGCTGATAGCCCCGGGCTATCCCCAGCACCCCTGGGCGGTGGGTGCTGGGTTGATTGTGTTGTGTGGTGCATTTTAAAGAATATTTTCTTTTGCAGGTGAACTATAGGTCCAAGCATGTCTCCCTGCATGCTGGTACTTGGAAAACCACAAGTACCAGCATGCTGGGCATTAGGGCCCACTGCCCCCTGTAGTCCACCTGTAAAAAAAATATTAAAATAACACAACACACTTTAATAGTGTAATATTTTATTTTTCAAGTCTTCACTTGGGGGACGGCAGCCTTTAAGCTCTTTTGCATGGCCGCCGCCACCCCAGGACTTAGGCATCTTCGCCTGGCGGGCGCCAACCCGCCAGGGCTTCGGCGTTTTCGCCTGGCAGGCACTAACCCGCAGGGCTTCGGCGTATTCGCCTGGCGGGCACCAACCCGCCAGGGCTTCGACGACTTCACCTAGTGGGTGGCAGCCTGTGATAGCTCTTTGTCGTGGCTGCCTCCCACTAGGACTTCTGGTGTCTTCGCCTGGCGGGCACAAACCTGCCAGGGCTTCCACTTCTTCACCTAGTGGGTGGCAGCCTGTGTCAGCTCTTTTGCATAGCCGCCACCCACTAGGACTTCCAGTGTCTTCGCCCGGCGGGCACTAAACCCGCTAGGGCTTCGGCGCCTTCGCCTGGTAGGCACCAACCCACCAGGGCTTCAGAGTCTTCACCTGGCAAGCGCCCACCCACCAGAGCTACTGGCGTCTTCACCTGGGGGTGGCTGCCACCTACCCAGGGCCTCTATGGTCCTCCGCAGCGAGCCAATCACGGCTCGTGACGTCATCGTCGGCGGCAGCTGCAGGACCGGCGCCTGTTCAGGTGTTGACGGCGGGCCTGGATCTGAAAAGATCTTGTCCCCAACAGCCATTAGGCCAAGTACGGCAGCGGCGCCCATTTTAAAATTCAAAATGGCCACCGCGAGCCGTGATTGGCTAGCGGTGGCCATCTTTGAATTTCAAAAATAGCGCTGAGGCGAAATTTTTGAAATGGGCGCCGCTGCCATATTGGGCATAATAGCTGTAGGGGTCTGAATCCTCTCCGGTCCAGGCCCGATGCCAACGCCTTCACCGCCGCTGGACCCTCCGCCGCCGCCAGACCCTCTGCTGCCGCCACCGGACCCTCTGCCGCCAACACCCGTGCCCCCGCCAACACCCACGTCCCCCACCAACAACCGCGACCCGCCGCCCGCCGCTGAGGTCCCCACCGACGCATATATATATATATATATATATATACATATAGTCCAAATCGGTCCACACTCTCGTCTTCAATAAAAAATTGCTGGGGTGACACACCCATATGGGATCACAATAATCCTCTTCATGCAAAAGTAGAAAAAACGGGGGGTTAGCAATCACCAGTCTTCTTAAAAACATCTCTTTATTACATCTCAGTAAAAATGTTACAACATTTCAAAATCCGACGTTTCAGTCCTGTGCATGGACCTTTGTCATATATATACCCCTGAGGGAGTCCTGAAGGACGAATCGCTTTGAGGCCACCTACCCAGCCTCTCCCAGTGTGGACTTGGGGCCTGATTCAAAGCCAGACGCTATTTGCGGACGCTCGTTCTTAAAGAGGGGCCAGATATTTAAATTGAGCGCTCGCTCTTTGCGGTCTGTTGATGCCTCTATGTCTGAGCGAGCGTCCGAAAAATGCGCTCGCTATTTTGTAAAGACGCCCCTTTGCCGTTCGCATCACACGTCATCTCCGGTATTTATTAGATTAATCGGGTACATCGAAAGGCATCTGAACTGCTCGCAGTGCTTGTGGTAGGATTTTCTTACCGCTATCACTACGAGCAGTTCAGGCTAAAAGACAACCAAGTGACGTGGTCGATGACGCTCCTTTACTAATTATGCACTCCCATTAAACGCCTGTTTTGACCGTTTGGCACGCCTGCGTTCGGATCTCCACAGCCCCGTTTTCAAGCAATTCCCCTGTTACCACCCACAAACGGTACATTCTGTCACTCAAATTAGCAGCCCCTCGCTGTTTTGCGAGCGCACGATTTCCGACCGCAATGACTGGTTTGCGCATGTGCATTACGACCCATACGCATGCGCAGTTATGCGAACATCGCTCAGAGCGAACGAGCGCCCGCTTTCGAGCGGCTCTGAATCAGGCCCTTGGTTACTAGCAAGGATGCAATTACCGCTGAATAAGATGAGCCATTACAAAAAAAAATTTATTCCTGTATCTACTATGGATACCTAATTAAAACCTCTATGTAATCCTGTCTATACCTTCTAAAATCCTGCCTATACCTTCTAAAATTGTCGCTATTTAGCGTAATGAGTCTCACAGTAAATAAATGCTTTCAGACTTTGAATGTGGTTCCAAAGCACAAAAAGTTGTAATTCAATATAAAAACAGATGGTTGCACGCTGTGATCTAAAGACAGTTAGCGCAAATAAATCATACAGACCCAAAGTACAGTTGTTACATACGCACGTGCTCTGGGCCCAGATACCGGCATCAGCATTAGAAACCTCTGTCAACAGCACAGCAAGAAGACTCAAGACTCGGGTCAGAGAGCGCACATATATACTCTTACAGGGATAGGCAATACAATAGACAAGTTTGGCATGATTCCATTGGTTCTTCTTAAAGGTGCTTCTGGTACAGGATAGTTTATAGGACAATTTCAAATGGACACAAACAGCCTCCAACTGCCCTTGTGTCCTTTTTCCCGCTGCATGCTAATATAAGCTTCTAACATTACAGAGTACATTTTAATGTTTTAACTCTCTGTAGTCCGTAGTTTGCAGACGCATGTTGCGATCTTCTCACCGATGATACCAGAAATCTGTGGAGACACAGCGGATCAGTACAACACCAAACACGATCTGCTTAATATGTACTAAACTTTAGATATCAAATAACCTTTATTACACAACATTAATAATTACTGCATAAACCTTGGATTTTACACTTTAATACTAGGGAACCTTTTTATGTAAGTGTGCAGTGTGTAAGTATTGGGGAATTGGGAAAAGACTCTAGTTAGCGTTGTGCGACTATGTGTTTTGTGGAGTACACCATGGTACGTGTTTTGCAGGGTTAATCATTTTATATGTTTTAATAAACAAAAATACAACACTGCGCACTGGGCTCTTAACTAGTTGTTCGTGGTGAGCTGCTGATAGTAAGAAAGGGGGAGTGTCTTCCCTCTTAAAGTATGTCACAAAAAGGGAGGATACAATCAGCGCTCAACCAATGAGGATATGGAAGAGTATTGTATAGCGTAGGAATCAATGAAAATAGATCAAAACGATGTGCCCATGTAAATATGAATCAAAGTAGATGGTAATATGGAAAAAAAACTTTACTATAAGATATGCAATGTAATCGCATGAAACAATAAGTATAACATGAAAAAGTCGCCTGCTAAATCCGTAGGACAGACTCAAATGATGATATATGATGTTGCTAGTAGCAACCACAAATGTTCTGTGCTCAGATCGTCCGTCAGCACAATATAGATGATAATGAGACCCTATTGACCGAGGATGAAAGTGTATTATGTCCAATAGCGGCGTCCCGCTGGTGAATTAATCTGCTGATGTGACACTGTTGTAAATAGATGATCTAAGTAATAAGTCAATGATTGAGTAGAAATAACTTATTGCAGGTGTACTTGGTCTTCTGCCCGGGTAGGAGAAAATACCACACAGTAGGTCAGTGCAGGGACTCCGGACTGGGTCTCATCGGCTAGTTCCCGAGCGGGTGATGTATCTTACCAAAGACCTATCCCACACTCAGGATGCTACCCTGGTGGTCCCTTGTCACTGGAGGGGAAAAGCTGGAGTCAACCGTGCCCGATCACTGCCCGCGTCCCCCTCCGTACGGAGACTCACCTGTCCTGATGCTGCATGTGGCTGGATCCCTTCTCCTCCCGTGCTCAGTCTCATCTTCCTGCTTTGCGTGCGGCGTCCTCAGTTCCCTGATAGTTCCGGGTGGTGTGTTTGCTGCGTCACGTGTAGCTCGCCGGTCACGTGATCGGCTCAAGTTCGACCATACTCTATCAGAAGTACTACCAAAGGCCCCCAAAGTGGTATTCCGAAAAGCAGCAAACCTCAAAACAAGATTGGTCAGTAATCACATAGCCACAGCCAAACCCACACAAGCCACTCTTATTAACTTATGGGGCAACCAGAAGGAAGCTACGAAAGGAGGTTTCTATTTTTGTGGACAATGCTCAGCGTGCACCACTACAGGAAAAAGGACCACGAAACCTATACGCACTATCATTTCGACATCTAATGTTTTTAAATGGACCACTAGGAACAACATGACCTGCTTCAGTAAGGGAATTATTTATCTATTAGAATGCCCCTGCAAGAAACAATATATAGGACACACCATTCGCCCCCTAAAAATAAGATTGAGCGAACATATACGGAACATTAAGGCTGGATGCGAAGAGCACCCAATCTCCCTACATTTCAAACAATACCACAACTCAGACCCCACGGAAATAGAGTTTGCAGCACTAAAACTAGTAACACCGAATTGGAGGGGGGGTGACCGTATCAAACAGATTAACAGAGAGGAATTGAGGGCTATGATCACCATGGACACTTTGACCCCCAAAGGTCTAAATATAGATAACGAGGTGAGGTCTATCATATGTGACTGATTACACGTCACAATACATCTTGTAATAATCTTGAACAATCCTCTGCACATTTAGTTACTTATAGGTACTTGATGTCCATACATCAATTCCATTCACCTTTTACAAAGACAAACAACATCTTCCAAAGCATCTATTTGCCAGGATCGACACCAACAGAAGGGGAACACTAGACCCAGCATGTGACTAGAAGCAGAGGTGATCGGGAAGCAGAGGTGATCTAGAGGTGACCAGAAGCAGAGGTGATCGGGAAGTTCCGCATCACCTCCTCTTACATCCACATAGGAATGGTGATTCTAACTTATATAGCCAATCACCTAATATCCCGTATAAAGTACAGTAGTGACAATAACGATTAACCACAAGATTCTTTTAACCTGCATTATTACAGCATAATGGTGAACATCAGTCATAACATACACTGTGGTGCATTCCATCCAGGTCAAGTCATTGGATACATATAAAATACTGCTTTTAGCCACTGTAGGAACTATAAGAATTGGGGGTTGTTCCTCAATAACCAAAAATACAACAATAGGACCCATAGGATAAGCAGACTAATTCAGTGTTTATTATCATACAGTAAACCATATTTAGATATACTGTTTCATATCGATTGCAACGGATGATACAGCATACTATATTTAAGCGCATTCTAGAGCCACTGACAGCCAATGTATGTGGCCACCATTAGGGAAAATATTTGCATTCTAACAGTGAGATGTCTAGCAAACTAGATTTGCAGATTTACTATTAAGTACAATGATTGACATATCTGAAACCAATCCAAGAGACTAACGAGAACCAATCATGATATGAGGCGGGGGTTCACTATACATGATATACCCTGCCACAAAGTGGTCGAAACGCGTTGGAGGACATTATACCCGTATACTCCATGGTTAGACCTATTCAGCAATAGATTTTACACTGAGACCTGAGATCGAACTTGAGCCGATCACGTGACCGGCGAGCTACACGTGACGCAGCAAACACACCACCCGGAAGTATCAGGGAACTGAGGACGCCGCACGCAAAGCAGGAAGAGGAGACTGAGCACGGGAGGAGAAGGGATCCAGCCACACGCAGCATCAGGACAGGTGAGTCTCCGTACGGAGGGGGATGCGGGCAGTGATCGGGCACGGTTGACTCCAGCTTTTCCCCTCCAGTGACAAGGGACCACCAGGGTAGCATCCTGAGTGTGGGATAGGTCTTTGGTTAGATACATCACCCGCTCGGGAACTAGCCAATGGGACCCAGTCCGGAGTCCCTGCACTGACCTACTGTGTGGTATTTTCTCCTACCCGGGCAGAAGACCAAGTACACCTGCAATAAGTTATTTCTACTCAATCATTGACTTATTACTTAGATCATCTATTTACAACAGTGTCACATCAGCAGATTAATTCACCAGCGGGACGCCGCTATTGGACATAATACACTTTCATCCTCGGTCAATAGGGTCTCATTATCATCTATATTGTGCTGACGGACAATCTGAGCACAGAACATTTGTGGTTGCTACTAGCAACATCATATATCATCATTTGAGTCTGTCCTACGGATTTAGCAGGCGACTTTTTCATGTTATACTTATTGTTTCATGCGATTACATTGCATATCTTATAGTAAAGTTTTTTTTCCATATTACCATCTACTTTGATTCATATTTACATGGGCACATCGTTTTGATCTATTTTCATTGATTCCTACGCTATACAATACTCTTCCATATCCTCATTGGTTGAGCGCTGATTGTATCCTCCCTTTTTGTTATATGTTTTAATGACTGTATTTGTATGGTGAGGACCTTTAACTTCTTTCTATTGCATGGGAATCACACGATGCTAAATAATAGCATCGCCGTATGTACTTATAATGGCGAGTTTCACTAAAATGGCGCTGGGCGGCCAGTCGCAAAATGGCGTCGTCCCGATCTAATTTTACACCGATCCTGTTTCAGCCAATTATCTGGCTTCGACACTACAGTACTAGTTCCCTTTCTGTTATTTGTATCCATAATAAATACCTTTCAAAAGTATTCATGGGGGATCATCTCCTTTTGATTTGAAGCCCGCCGCTTGTTTTATCCGGTTTACACCTATGTAATACTAGAGTGACACAGGAAGGAAATTCCGGGAATCACATTACTACAGGATATCACTTTACTACTGCGCAGTTCTTGTATCTGTATCCAGTCTGTTTTATCAAAAAGTACTACACCATACATTTATTTTACCTCTTATGGGCCTATATGAGCCCCTCTAAGGCTGTTAAGCTGATGGAATCGAGATCCCACATCATCTAATAAGGAAATATACGTCTGGATTTCAGATAGGCTTTAGAAATTACTTTATGTGGTATGTATTGTGTTTTGAGCACTTAAGCCATTCACTTAAAATACTACACTATCAGGCACATGTCTTTTTAATCTCCGTCTATATATATATATATATATATATATATATATATATATGTAATGCACTACAAGCCCGGCACTCTGCAGACCACAATGAGGGTCTATACCTTGCTCCGGGTGCCCTCAGGACTAGAGATCACTCTCCTAATGTAAACAGCAACATATCAGCGGCACTCCGGAGACTTGAATAATGGTGAAAAAAGTGTCTTTAATTCTACGTTTCGGGGTTCAGCGACCCCTTCCTCAGGAACACACACAATAAGAAATGCAAACAAACAGTGACTCCGGAGTGCCGCTGATATGTTATATATATATATATATATATATATATATATATATATATGTATGTATATACAGACAGTACTGTGCAAAAGATTTAGGCATGTGTGGAAAAAATGCTGCAAAGTAAGAATGTTTTCAAAAAGTGTTATTAGTTTATTAGTTTTTTTTATCAATTAACAAAATGCAAAGTAAATGAAATGAAGAGATATCTAAATCAAATCAATATTTGATGTGACCACCCTTTGCCTTCAAAATAGCATCAATTCTTCTAGGTACACTTGCACAAAGTCAGGGATACTGTAGAATTTTAGTCAGGTGTATAATTAACCAATCATACCAAACTGGTGATAATGATTATCATTTTCATATGTAGTTTGAAACATAGGGCCTGATTCAGAGCCGCTCGCTCTGACACAGCGCTCGCCCTCAATCAGGGCCGGGCTTTTTTTTTTTTTGGATCGGCCTCTTGGCCGCTCGCATAGCTGTGGGTGACCACCCACAGCTATTGCGAGCGGCCATGATGATGGTCGCGATGGTCTTGACCATCGCGACCATCGGGCTTGCGATGAGACCCTTCTGGTAGGGTCTCGTGGCCGCAAGTCCCAGAGAGATTTCAGCTCTAACCGAGCCGGAATCTCTCCACTGACATCACTCGTGATGTCAGTGGGGCCACCCCCAAACGGCAGGCGTTCTCATGGGAATGCCTCCGTTTGGGCAGCCACCCTCCCGGCCCACCCACCAAAGGGGGCGAGCTGTCACTCAACATCAACAGCTCGCCCCCTTTGGTGCGAGACCCGGAGCGACGGTTCGCCCGTCGCTAGCCGGGTCTCGCGCATGCACACGACGGAGCCGGCTCCATTGTGCGCATGCGCTGTGGGCCACCATCGACCCGGTTGTGAACGCTCAGCGCTTGCGACCGAGTCTGAATCAGGTCCATAATCAGAAACAGAAACAGCTGTGTAGGAGGCTTAAAACTGGGTGAGGAACAGCCAAACTCTGCTACAAAGGGGAAGTTGTGGAAGACAGTGTCATGTCACAGGTCATACACTATGGCCAGACTGAGCACAGCACAATACACAAGGTAGTTATACTGCATCAGCAAGGTCTCTCCCAGGCAAAGATTTCACAGCAGACTGGGGTTTCAAAATGTCAAATGTGTTACAACACGGGCAAGGGAGGGAAATGGGTTACTACAGAGGTGAGCGTGGATAATGTGTTACTACAGGGGTGAGGGAGGAAATGTGTTACTACAGAGGTGAGGGAGTGGAATGTGTTACAACATGGGTGAGGGAGGGAATGTGTTACTATAGGGTGAGGGAAGGGAATGTGTTACAACACGGGCGAGGGAGGGAATGTGTTACTACGGGAGTCAGGGATGAAATGTGTTACTACAGAGGTGAGGGAGTGGAATGTGTTACTATAGGGTAAGGGAAGGGAATGTGTTAGTAGAGGGAGGGTAATGTCTTACTAAAGCAGTGATGCATTACTATAGAGGTGATGGATTAATGTGTTATTTTAGAGGTGAGATGGAAACAAAAACAGCAAATATCTAAGGTCTACCCAGGTGAAACCGCGCACATCAGCTAGTGTGTATATACTGTATATATATATATATATATATATATATATATGTATATACATATCTATACGCACACACATGTGTGTGCATATAGATATGTGTGTGTACAACCAAGGATATCTGGCACTCACGGTTACTGCTTAAACTTTACACCGTCACCCTGTGTGATGCACACTGTAAAACAGCATGTCATACATATAAGTAGAATACGGCAGCACTCAGGGATAATAAGCAGATGAATACACCTCCTGCTGTGTCAACGTTTCACTGTTATTCACATTTTCTTCATGACAACATTGAAAAGTTGACACAGCAGGAGGTGTATTCATCTGTTTATTACCCCTAAGTGCCGCTGTATTCTACTTGTAGATGTGTGTGTGTGTGTGTGTGTGTATGTGTGTTTGCAAATCCTGCGTTTGCCCCTGTTGATAGCCAATAAAAACACAGTTTGCTGGTTATTCATCATAGAGAAGTATTGATAGGAAATGAATGCATATTATTATTTTCTGATCTATCACATTTGTGTCATTTACATAGTGATAATTACTTTCTGCTTATGTGCTGCTTACTCTTTATTGTGTGTAGTGCAATGTCTTCTGTAAACTGATCTAATTATATCTTATACCCGGTCCACTTAGTTTTGCTAGGTTATTCTGTTTATGGCTGCCACGTTAAGTCATGTTACTGTGTATGGGCCTGGCCTCCCTGCTGTAGTCTGAGAAGGGGAGGAGTCATTTTCAGCAGAAAACAAGATCCACTGGAGCTGCCGTTTCTAATGTAAGATACTGTCTATAGCTAACTAATCTGTTCCCGCACTTCCACTCCGGGGTACCACAAGAGCACATTAAAGAATATACATATAGTCAGTGCTCGATGTGTGGTGGTACATGGCGGTATGACATACTGCCACTTCATTTTTGCTGCAGTAAAGTATGTACCAGTGCTGGGATCAGGTATGGAATCCCAGTGCTGGAATAGCAGCAGCATTCTGTGAAGTAGAGATGTGCAGTTCGGTTTTCCAGAAATCCGAATCCACCCGAATTTCGTGGTTCTAATCTCCTGAGGAGATCCGGGTAAATCCGGGTCGTGGTTCTAATCTCCTGAGGAGATCCGGGTAAATCCGGGTCGTGGTTCTAATCTCCTGAGGAGATCCGGGTAAATCCGGGTCGTGGTTCTAATCTCCTGAGGAGATCCGGGTAAATCCGGGTCATGGTTCTAATCTCCTGAGGAGATCCGGGTAAATCCGGGACGTGGTTCTAATCTCCTGAGGAGATCCGGGTAAATCCGGGTCGTGGCTCTAATCTCCTGAGGAGATCCAGGTAAATCCGGGTCGTGGTTCTAATCTCCTGAGGAGATCCGGGTAAATCCGGGTCGTGGTTCTAATCTCCTGAGGAGATCTGGGTAAATCCGGGTCATGGTTCTAATCTCCTGAGGAGATCCGGGTAAATCCGGGTCATGGTTCTAATCTCCTGGGGAGATCCGGGTAAATCCGGGTCGTGGTTCTAATCTCCTGAGGAGATCCGGGTAAATCCGGGTCGTGGTCCTAATCTCCTGAGGAGATCCCGGTAAATCCGGGTCGCGGTTCAGATCTTTTTACGGTACAGAATTCGGATTTTAAATCCGAATTTCTGGTTTTGGATTGCATAAATTACATGATTTTAGCTATTTTTAAAACTTTTTATCTATTTCTTATTTATAAAATCCAGATCCAAAACCAAAAGCAAAACACTTGAGGGTGAATTACAAAACCAAATCCAGATCCAAAACCTTGAAGGGGATACAGATCCAAAACCAAAACACGGGGGTCGGCGCCAGTGGCGTAACTAGGGCAGGACGAGCGGGGTTCGTGCCCTGGGCGCCGTTGGACCGGCGGCGCGGGGGGGCGCCGCCGGCCACGGTACCGGCCCGCCCGCCCTAGTTAGCCAGTGTAGCGCCGACCGCAATGAGTGCGGTCAGCGCTTCACATTTGCACTGGACCGGCGCTAGGCTTCCAGCGCCGGTCCTGTGCTGCACGCCTGAGCCCGTTCCCTCCCCCTGAGCGCTTGCCCAATAGCGCCAGGAGGCGGGCTCAGGCTGTGCATAACACACGCATCGCCGCCAGCGCTGGCGGCGATGCGTGTGTTAAACAGCAGCCAATGAGAGTCAGATAGACTCTCATTGACTGCTGCAGCACCCACTGCAAGAGTGGGTAATGGGACTGACGTCATGACGTCATGACGTCAGTCCCATAATGCTGAGCGCGCCAGCCCGGGCGGACTGCAGGGCGGGAGCGGCATCAGCATCGCGGACAGGAGCAGCGTGGAATCAGGTAAGTATATTTTTATATATATTTATTTATTTTTAAACCTATATGAACAACGGGGGAGGGGTTGGCTCCTACTGGGGGGGACATCTACTGGGGGGGACATCTACTGGGGGTGCCATTGGGAGGACCTCTACTGGGGGGGGCTACTCTACTGGGGACTACTCTACTGGGGACTATTACTTGGGGGGGGGACTACCACTGGGGGCATTCTAAAAGGGGCCTAGTATTACTAGAGGCACTGCACTCGGGGGACCACTAATGGGGGCAATAATAGGAAGGGCCACTACAGGGACCACTGGATGGGGGGGGGTCACTACTGGGAGCCTGCATCAGGGGGACCACTACTGGGGGCACTGCATGGGAGGGGGGGACACTACTGCTGGGGGCACTATATAAGGGGCTTACTGCTAGGGGCACTGCGGGGACCACTACAGGGGGCACTAGATAGGGGGGATCACTACAGGGTGCCTGCATAAGGGGACCACTACCGGGAAAACTGCATGGGGGGGACTACTGTTGGGGGCACTATATAAAAGGGCACTGCATAAGGGGATACCGCTACTGGGCGCACTGCATTGTGGGGACTGCTACTGGGGGCACTGCATAAGGGGGAACACTACGTGGGGCACTGCATTTTGGGGGGCCACTACTGGGGGTACTGAGTAAGGGGAACTAATTGGGGGCTGTATAAGAGGGACCACTACTGGGGATACTGTATAAGGGGCACTACTATGGGCCTGCATGAGAGGGACCACAACTGCATACTGGGGGTACTACTGGGGTTAAGGTGCATATGGATAGGAATGTTCAGTTTGAAAATAAAGGGGTGTGTCATGTTGACACGCAGCATTTTTAAGTGACCACGCCCATTTTTTGCCGCGAGCGCCTTCGGCGCGCGCACATGGAGGGGGGTGGGCTCCCTTTTCAAATTTGCCCTGGGCTACAAATACCCTAGTTACGCCACTGGTCGGCGCACATCCCTAGTGTGAAGATGTGTCCCACTGGGGACACGTCCTGGCTGCGGTTTAAAGTTGGCACTGGCTGCCAACCAATCCCACATCACGCCCAGCTGTCAACTAAAAGACGTGGTGGCTTTTTGAATCTGGCGCCTGCCGCGAGCTAATAGCGGCTCGTGGACCGCCAGTCAATTAGAAGCTGCCAACTGGTCAGTCAGCTATGCCAATTTGGCAGGTTCTCATTGGCTCGCGGACGACGCTGAATTTAAAAAGCCGCCCGTGTTTTGATTGGCAGGCTGATTCAGTGCGCAAACGGGATTGGCTGGCGGTTGGTGCTAACTTTAAACTGCAGTGCAGCTGGGGCCCGATGCTCCCAGCTCCATCCCAGCATAGAGAGAGAGAGGGGAGGGGGTGACAGAGGGCATCAGAGAGAGGGTAAGGCAGTGAAAAGTGTGAGGGGTGAGAGAGGGGAGTGAGAGGTACAAGGGGTGAGATGGAAGCAGGGAGTAAGAGCTGTAGGCACTTGGCATTGCTAGGGGGGTGCAGGAGGTGCCATTTTCTTCTGATACACAAAAGTACCATAATGTTGATTTTATTTTCATTCCTTCTCGTCCCGTCCTTTCCTTCTACCTTTCAACAATGAGCTACTTAGAGGTTTTTTTTATTATTCTCTTTATTTAAAACAGCAGAAAAGCGTAATAAGCATAACATACTGTATACACGGAGACATAACTGGCAATAAACAGGTAATAAACCATATGGAGAAGAACAGGTTGGTACAACACGGTAACCGCAGTTAAGCCGGAAAGGAAATGTGCAATTAATGTAATGTGGGTGCGGTATTTAGGTTTAATGCATTGCAGAGCGTGGGAGGTATTGCTGCTACATGGGCACAGTGCTGTGTTGTGACCGGTATTGTTGATTGCTGTAATGTGTGTAAGTGGGACGGTTGTTTATTGATGTTCGCTATGTTAATAATAATAGTGTTATGTCTGGGGTCATTAGGATAATTAGGCCTATCTGTAAAATGTAAATGCTATTGATAGTATTGCACCTGGATGGGGGTTTATTAGTTGCTCTGGTTTCCAGGTGGTGAAAAGAATCTTAAACTCCCCATCGCCTGATGAGTGTTCCCTCCTTACAGTGCAGGGTAAGCCATCAACCATAATCACAATGAAATAATGACACAGAGACTTATATAAGGGAAAAGGAAGGGCAGTTTTATTTATTTTTAAACTAATTCAACTATTTAATATATAACTGAACTAACTAATAGAAGAAGAAAGACAGACAGACAAAGTATGGTGATGGAGAAAGAACGGCCCTACAATGCAAGATCACCAACTGCATACTCACACCGATCTTCTACATGGGAGGCAAGCAGCCAGCCCATTACCAGGGCCGTAGCTAAGGTAGTGCGGCCGGTGCCATCGCACAGGGCACCACAGGTCAGGGGGCACTGTTTGGGCTTGTCAAATTTAGGTTTATTATCATTCTTGCTTGTAGCTTCCTCTTATTTCATCCCCAGCATCTCCTGACCTCTCCTATCTCTTACCTGGCCCTTCCCCATGAAGTCATGGCCCTTTTTTGGGTCCATTATGTCCCTTTGAAAAATGAGGGGGGCGCCAATGCTCTTTCTGGCACAGGGCACCAAAAAGTCTAGTTACGGCTCTGCCCATTACCACGCCCAAGGTATACACCTCCCACCCCAATAACACGACTTGAGGCCCACCTGGACTGGTAGTGCCCAGTGGGGTAAACTCAGCCTAAGCCATGTATTGGAAGGGTGAGCACCTCAAGCTCCAAAGAAAAATGGTGAGTGCAACCGTTCTTTCCTGCCAAAGGCGGTTCCCAGCTAAGAACCGCACCGTCACCATACCCTAATCTACAACACAATGTGACTCCCTCCAACTAGCTCCTAAATAAATCTTCAAAAACACTCTTTGACATTCCAATGCACCCCATCCGGCCTGCAAAGATGAACATTCCTTGGTCATAATCAAAGGATGTAAGAGAACCACTCCTCCAAAATCATGAGAATAACAACCAAGTTTATCCATCTTCTGACCACCTCCAGGGCCCCAGGAGATAAAACCAGCTCTCCAGTCACGCAATGAAATGATATCAAACCACAAAACCTGACCAGAGATATTTCTATGAAATGGCTGCCAAGCAGCAATTCTGAAAAAGCACTGAAAAACCCACCCACTGTCCAATCCTGTAGGCTAACCAAACCTAACCCCACCCCCTTCACAATCCTATAGGCTAACCAAACCTAACCCCACCCCACAACACGACCTCACTAACAATTAACCCCTTCTTGTCTGGAGGCAGGCACTCAGAGGCTTGGGTGTTTAGTTACTTCCATGCCTATGAAATGTACTCCGTCCTACGTCTGTTTTCGAACAGAGCCCAACATCCCTGGATCCGACCAAACAGCAACTGAGATTACTTAGTGACAGCTGCAAGAAAAGATAGGAGGGATACTGACAAATATCCCAGTTGTGGTGGGACTATCTTGGGTACTTAGGACTACAGGGACAGTCAGGGGCTGTGTTCTTCACACTATTCTGTTCGTAGCAACATGCACCATTGATGTGTACAGAATGTGTGACGAGGGACAGGTTGCAGGATGGCCAACTCCCACATGTTGCATCTCAGCACACGCACTGGCGGCCCACTGCCTGTGAAATTGACTCCACCTACTGAAAATTGGGCCACACCCACCACATGAGGCCACATTAACATAATTTTCCATGTCCTCTGTGAATTTCCAATCTGCCCTGCTCACAATTTAGTAATAATCCTGGCTCATATATGCCCCTCTAGTTACCCCAGTTCCTAAATCTATTAATGCATTTATTTAGAGCTGGATTAAAGGGGGGGGGCGACAGGGGTGGTCTTCCTGGGGCCCCCACACACATACCAAGTGACGCAGGGACTAGGGGCACAGGTGGACTGCTGCCTATGCTGCTGCATGATCAGCAGGGCGCAGGCAGACACCAGTAAGGGGACAGTCCGGGATATGCGGCAGTCAGTAACTTTATTGAACCGGCGGTGCCAGTGGCCGGTGCAATAAAGTTTATTTTGTTTCATTGGTGCAGCGTGCATGGCATCATGCAGCGCTGCAGCCATTGAAAGAGCAGAGGAGCTGTGCTGCAGTGAGCAGCCGGAAAACAAATAAGGTAAGTGTGGGCGCTGAGCGCTGGGGAGGAAGACGCAGTATGCCAAAGAGACAGACCGGGTCTGTTAGAGGGTCACCTGTGGCTGTATTGGAGGGGGACAAGGGCCCCCACAACTTAGTTGCTCCAAGGCCCCTACAGGACTTAGGGCCTGATTCAGACCCGCTCGCGAGTGCACAGCGCTCGCAAGCGGGTCGATGGTGGCCCAGTGCACATGCGCAAGCCCCGGAGCGAGTGAGACCTTCACTCGCTCCGGAGCTCGCAGCAAAACGGGGCAGCTGTCGATGTTGATCGACAGCTCGCCCCGTTTTGAAGGCGGGTAGGGGGGGTGGCTGAACAAACGGAGGTGTTCCCGAAGGAGCGCCTGCCGTTTGTGGGCGGCCCTACTGACATCACTCGTGATGTCAGTAGTTGACTTCCGGCTCTATTAGAGCTGGAGGTTCACTTGGCATTGTGAGTGCTGAGACCCTACCACAAGGGTCTCCTCGCAATGCCGATGGTCGCGATAATCGCAACCATAGACAAGCCGCTGGCACAAGCTGTGGGTGGTCACCCACAGCTGTGCGAGCGGTCTGGAGGCCGGAATTTGCAAAGTGAGTGACAGGTAGTCAGTATTTGGAGGTGGTAAGAGGGGGGATAGTTAGAAAAACGCAGGCGTGTCTGACCGGTTAAATGCTGTTTCGTGGCGTGCATAAATGACGCATTGCGATCTCTTTAGCAGCACGAGAGTCCTCTGCCATGAGAGCTGTTGAGTCTGCGGCTGGTCAGATTTGAATTACGTTGCTGCGCGTTGTCGGACGGATATGAGAAGAAAGCGGTGGGCTCCATATGCTTATTTTGGAAAAACTGTAATCCGTTAGCCATTGCAGTCGCAATTGCATTTGTGTCCGCTGCTGAAGGTGACGAGGTGCAATTGCTAAACTAAACTGAACTAGTAAACGCATTTCCTCTGCACAAAGCAATTAGACGAGAATGCAGATTTGTGTCTCTTCCTATTCAACTTTCAGATTTATCACAGGGCAAAAAAGTCCCTATTGCTGGTGTTCATAATGCTTTGTGTTTTCAATAGAGCATTTTTTAATAGACAACATTTTTTTTTATACATTTCTTAAATACATTTTTATATACAATTTATACGTTTTACTATTGATTCTTGTTATTTCTGTCCATAGTGCAACTCAAGGTTTTGCCATACAGTTATACCGTGCACAAGTGCAATCCAGCAAGTCACCATGCGCACATCTGCATGGACTGGCTCGGCGAAGTGGAAAGTTAACCCTTACCACTCCATTCCTGTTTTGCCTATGGCAACCGTGTATCGCTTATCTGTCTTGGTGACACTTGTTTGCTACATTGCACAACTGGGATTTAAAATTTAGGCCGGGATGCAGTAAACGAAAAATGCGGTAAAATCCCTGCTTACCGCATTTTCCGTAAGCATCACTGTCCTGTCCGCCGGGCTCAGATGCGGAGGGTGCCATCTATTGCTGGCATTACCCTATAGAAGCCTATGGGCTTCTACAACATCGCGCTGCTATGAGGGATCCGAACGGATCCCTCCCAGCATGCCCCGCGGCCGCTGCATAACTCTGCGCATGCGCAGATGGACTCCCGGGTCATAAACCCGGAAGTATAGGGAGCAGCGCTGATCGCTAAGGACGGCTCTTATCGGAAGAGCTGTCCTTTGCTGTACTGATCGCATATGTTAGTGCATATGCGATCAGTACAAATGCAATGTCCGGTGGTGTTACTGCATCCCGCCCTTAGTCTCATTGCTGCGAGTACTTTTATTGGGAATAGGTTCGTAATCCTGACAGTAGGGATCCAGGCGGTCAGAATACAGATGCCTGGATCACTACAGGGTTAACATACCGACACTTGGTAGTCAGTTTGCTAACCCTACCCCTCTCCCTACCCTAACTCTCCCTCCCTGGTGCCTGAACCTAACCTCCCACCCTAGTGACTAAACCTAACCTCCCCTTCCCCGCACCCTAAACTTAACCCTCCCCTCTTAGCAGGGCCGGCTCTAGGGGTGTTCGACCAGTGCAGTTGAACAGGGGCGCCACCCATAGAGGGCACACCCCTTGCCAACATCCCGCTATTTCACCAGTGGGCCAAAGTGACCCGCGGATGGTGAAATCGGGCGCACCATCTATTCAGTGACGGGAGAGGGCTGGGGGAAGCCCAGCTAGTGAGGCTTCCCCCAGCCTCACTAGCACGCAATGTGAGGGCGCACTTTGTAGAACTGGCACAGGGTGCTCCTGCCTTTTAGTGCCTAACCCTAACCCTTCCCCTAGTGCCTAACCCTAACCCTACCCTTAGTGCCTAACACTAAACCGCCCCCTAGTGTCTAACCCAAGCCCTCCCCGTAGTGCCTAACCAAAACCCTCCCACCAGTGTCTAATCCTAACCCTCCCCCTAGTGCATAACCCTAACCCTCCCCCTAGTGTCTAACCCTAACCCTCCCGCTAGTGCCTAACCCTAACCCTCCCCCTAGTGTTTAACCCTAACCCTCCCCCTAGTGCATAACCCTAACCCTCCCCCTAGTGCCTAACCCTAACCCTCCCCCTAGTGCCTAAGCCTAACCCTCCTCCTAGTGTCTAACCCTAACCCTCCCCTTAGTGCCTAACCCTCCCCCTAGTGCATAACCCTAACCCTCCCCCTAATGCATAACCCTAACCCTCCCCCTAATGCATAACCCTAACCCTCCCCTTAGTGCCTAACTCTCCCCCTAGTGCATAACCCTAACCCTCCTCCTAGTGCATAACCCTAACCCTCCCCCTAGTGCATAACCCTTACCCTCCCCTAGTGCATAACCCTAACCATCCCCCAGTGCATAAACCTGACCCTCCCCTTAGTGCCTAAACCTCCCCCTAGTGCATAACCCTAACCCTCCCCTTAGTGCCTAACCCTAACCCTCCCCCTAGTGCATAACCCTAACCCTCCCCTTAGTGCCTAACCCTCCCCCTAGTGCATAACCCTAACCCTCCCCCTAATGCATAACCCTAACCCTCCCACTAATGCATAACCCAAACCCTCCCCTTAGTGCCTAACCCTCCCCCTAGTGCATAACCCTAACCCTCCTCCTAGTGGCTAACCCTAATCCTCCCCCTAGTGCCTAACCCTAACCCTCCCCCTAGTGCCTAACCCTAACCCTCCCCCTAGTGCCTAACCCTAACCTCCCCCTAGTGCATAACCCTCCCCTAGTGCATAACCCTAGCCCCCCCTAGTGCATAACCCTGACCCTCCCCTTAGTGCCTAACCCTCCCCCTAGAGCATAACCCTAACCCTCCTTTTAGTGCCTAACCCTAACCCTCCCCCTAGTGCCTAACCCTAACCCTCCCACTAGTGCATAACCCTAACCCTCCCCCTAGTGCATAACCCTAACCCTCCCCATAGTGCCTAACCCTAACCCTCCCCCTAGTGCCTAACCCTAACCCTCCCCCTAGTGCCTAACCCTAACCCTCCCCCTAGTGCATAACCCTCCTCCTCCCCCTAGTGTCTAACCCTAACCCTCCCCCTAGTGCATAACCCTAACCCTCCTCCTAGTGCCTAACCCTAACCCTCCCCCTAGTGCACAACCCTCCCCTAGTGCATAACCCTAATGCTCCCCCTAGTGCATAACCCTGACCCTCCCCCTAGGGCCTAACCCTAACCCTCCCCCTAGTGCCTAACCCTAACCCTCCCCCTAGTGCCTAACCCTGACCTCCCCCTAGTGTCTAACCCTGCCCCTCCCCCTAGTGCCTAACTCTGACCCTCCCCCTAGTGCCTAACCCTCCCCCTAGTGCATAACCCTAACCCTCCCCCTAGTGCATAACCCTAACCCTCCCCTAGTGCATAACCCTAACCCTCCCCCTAGTGCCTAACCCTAACCCTCCCCCTAGTGCCTAACCCTAACCCTCCCCCTAGTGCATAACCCTAACCCTCCCCCTAGTGCCTAACCCTAACCCTCCTCCTAGTGCCTAACCCTAACCCTCCTCCCAACCCTGTTACTTACCTTCGGCATCCCGACCACTGGGATGCCGGCACCGGGATTCTGACCTGTGTCTGTATTCTGGTGCCAGTATTGTAACCGTAGCCGGGATACCCGGACGCATACCCTTTTATTGTAGCCACTCCATGTAGACCAAAGCCCAGGAGCAGATATTGCAAGTATTAAAGTTTACTGTATATTTTAGTAACTCTGCTGGAGAGAAGGCGCTGAGTCTGCAAATGCAGAACCTCGTTAGATATCATAGTCAACAACAACTGCAATCAGGTCACATCATTAGTGAATGATTTATACCTAAAACCAGTAACTGTTCTTCACAATTAACCTTGATATTCATTAGTACCAATCTGTGTCCAACGCACATTTAATCTTCATATCTTTGCAAAAAAAAAATGACTTTGCTGGAACAGCATTCGCTTCACAAAAGCCGAAATAAGTTTAAGAGGCAGAAAAACTGACAAAAAGAGAACAGAAATCCTTATAAATAACCGGCAACGCGTAGGACAAAAGGGAAATGCGGCCTGTGCAAAAAATAGGGCTCGTTTTTCTTAAAGGGTCCTCCATCCAAAAAATGTGCACATCTTTTATTTCATATTATTAGTATTGTTTAGTATTTGTCTGTTTTATCAGCATTTTAGCTGCTCTCTTCTGTGATCCTCTCTCATGAAGAAGAGACGTCGGCGTTACTTTGACTGGAAGCCCTTACAAAATATTGTAATGTGGCCCAATAATATTTAGCTGCACCTCTGGATAGGGATCTTAACAAGTCTTGTTACATACGTCTCCTCTTTCGTCTCTTCCGCCTTGACGGCAAACGGGCGACTTGCTGCGCACGCGTGCATCACGGTATGCCAGGCCACGACAGCGTTTGCACCATGCAATCCTATGGATTTCGAGTGCGAACACAGCATGCGTACCAGGTAGCGGACGCGCGACTTGCACCATACATGGTGCAATTTGCCTTATAAGATATAAGAGGACACGTCTGTATATTGGAATTGCTGGGATGTCATTGTCTTCCATTCTGGGACACCAATCTTATATGTCGTTCCCAGCCCAGAGCACGAGGGGATGGGAAGAGCCCCAGTCATTCTCAGCACAGGGTTTAACGTTTCTGTAAAGGGGGGGGGCATTGCTGTTGCGTCCTCTGCTTATCTCCCCATAGAGTCTGCAACCCTTTGCCGAGCAGCCAGTGCCTGTGACCAGACAGATTGCGGCTGGAGCTGGCTAATGATTTAAGTGAAGAAGGTTACCCCATTTTTATTATTTGTACAGTAGGATTTACATACTAGTTGCACGCAAAAGGTCTCATTTTATATCCAACTGTTTGCAGAACCGGCACATTTTTTGAAAAGGCACTTTCTTAATTTGGGGATAATTTAGAAGTTATAAGTGGAATTTGGGGCATGAAAGGAGGTGATCATTTTGCATGCCTGAAAGGACCAAGTCATCGGGGCCAATTGAAATGGCCCCTTAAAATGTAATTAAATGTTTTGAAAAAGTGACTAAAGGCCCCCATACATCAGAGACGGATTGCCGCGACGCGGGCATCCAGAGATCAAAAAGACAAAGGAAAAGATACATCTGCACACATTACATGTGTTTGTAAATAAGACCCCATACTCAATATTATAAATTACATTCAAGTTGGGGGTGCTGCCATTTGACAGATATTTGGCAATTCTTTAGAGCAGTGGTTCTCAAACTCGGTCCTCAGGAACCCACACAGTTCACATTTCCCAGGTCACCCAGCAGGTGCACAGGTGTATTCATTACTCACTGACACATTTTAAAAGATCCACAGATTAAGGGCTTCATTCAGAGCCGCTCGTAAGTGGCCGCTCGTTCGTTCCGAGCGATGTTCGCCCAACTGCGCATGCGTACGGATTGTAATACGCATGCGCGAACCAGTCAGTGCGGCCGGAAATTGTTTGTTCGCTATATAGTGAATGCCTGCTATTTTGAGTGACAGGAGGAGGCGTATGTGGGTGGTAACAGGGGAAGGTGCTTAAAAACGGGGAGTAGAATTCAGAACGCAGGCGTGCTTAAAGGTCAAAAATGGCGTTTTAAGAAAGTGCATAATTAATACAGCAGCGTCATTGACCACGTCACTTGGTTGTTTTAAAGTCAGAACTGCTCGCAATATAGCGGTAGGAAAAACCAGCCACAAGAATAGCGAGCAGTTCATACGCTGTTCGATGTACTCGATTAATTTATTAAATAGCGGACATGACGTATGATGCGAGCGGCCAGGGGGCGTATTTTTCAAAAAAAGGACCGCATGTTTTGTTCGCTCGTTCAGACATAGAGGCGGCAACAGACCGCAAAGAGCGAACGGTTCATTTGAATAGCCACCCCTTTTTCTGAACGAGCGAGCGCTAATAGCGTCCGGCTCTGAATCAGGCCCTAAGCTAATTATTTCACTTGTGATTCTGTGAGGAGACCTGGAAAACATGCACTGTTTGGGGTCCTGAGGACCGAGTTTGAGAACCTGTGCTTTAGAGGAAAAGAGAAGACTCTGTCTTAGGATATGGTGCACAAAGAGTTAAATCTTTATTGGGTATACATTAAAAGAAGTTGGTTATGTGGTACCAATTCTGCGAAATAAGGAATAAGTGGTGATTTTCTGTGAAAAAGAATCAGAATGAAACCTTGCCGTGTGTCTCCATTATTAATTTGTCTTATCTGTTGTTGTAAACACAATAAAGTCAGTTGTGTATTTGTTATATTCCTATTCTCTAAATGAAAGATAAGGGAATGTGGGAGGTGGTAATGAACCTCTTGTTCGCATGTATTGCAAATGCGTATAAGTATTGATATGATATCCTTTTTGGATGAAGGGGGTACCCTACTAACCAATGATATCACACATATATTTATTATTATCAGTGTTTGATCTTCTTAAGGGTTTGCAAGATTGTAATTCACTATAACATGCCCTTAGTTCAACCTTTTCTCTGAGTGTGGAGTAATACTAATTTTCTGTAGCATGCTATCTCCTTATATCTTTAATTCCTTATGCCTGGATGGTCTATGATATATTTCACCTATAAATTTGATGAAACGGCAGTGTTAGTATCATTCATTTAATGTGATCTATTGAGACACTGCTGCTCCTTCCCACTTCAGTGTATTGTTGTAACTGAATCTTTGGTATCTAATGTCAGTAAAATCCCCTGAACTTAAGGGCCCCATACATTAGCAACGGTTTTCCGTGATCCTGCGATGCTGCAACCCGGATTGCAGAAATCCAACATATTGGATTTTCCCGATTTGACTATTGCGATCAAAAAGTTATCGTTATTGTCTAATCGGGGACATTTAACATGGAAAATGTCAGCGATCCTGCGACGGATCACTGAACATCGATGGTGGCTAGTTGGCATTTCCACCGGAAACTCTGGATTTCCCATCGCATCGCCAGATCATGACAATCAGTCACTGACGTATGGGCACCTTAAGATAGTAAAGGTGATTGGTTTCAGGTGGTTTTGGATAACACATACATTCTTTTCCACTGTAGCCAGTCTCACTCTGGTTACAATAGTATCGTAATAATATAGTATAGTAATAATAATAATAATAATAATATTTTGCAACAATGTTGCCAGCTACAGCTGTAATCTATTGAGACACTGCTGCTCCTTTTCACTCCTTTACACTTCAGTGTGTTATTTTCAGGTGGTTAGGGATAATATATACATTCTTTTCTACTGCAGCCAGTCTCACTCTGGTTGCAATGATAGAGTTACATATTCATATTGTGCAACAATGTTACCAGCTACAGCCATACTTCAATAAGTGAGCTCTCTTATACTGTGGTGTCCTAACTCACAGCAAATCTCTTTCATGTGATAGAATAGCTGACATATAGGATTGTTTTGCAACACATTATTTCAGACATATAAAACACACGTTGGGCATGCCGACGCGCGTTTCGCTGTGTCAAAGGCAAAGGATCCAGAGGTGCTGGGTTGGAGGATCGGTAAAATCCATTATGTTGGATTTCACATATTTGCCGATCACGATCAATAAATGATAGTGACTGGCAGATTGGTGAAATTTAACATTTCCGACCGGTGGATTGGCGTTTCCAATCCGACCGCAGGATTGCACAGATCGTGGAACATCGATGTCCGCTGGTCCATCGCTGATGTATGGGGGCCTTTATAAAGTGTTCATAGAGAATTTATAGCTGTTGGAGTGGGTCAAAACCAAAATACAGCATCTGATATTGAACAAAAGAATGTGGGGAGAGGGCTGGAGAAAAGCATGTTTGGTAACAGAAGAAGCAAGTGGGGAGGTGACTTCCACACCAGAGACAATGGCATGAAAGTGTTGCCATGAAATCAAAAGATTGTAATGGAGCTGTGACAAAGGGGAAGGGTAGTGATATGTGCTTGGGGACAGAGGAGGTGAAGATGAAGTTAATCAGCATCACGGCTGGACTGGTTATTGCCAGATGGGCCAGTTTGGCCACCTGAAGGCCTGACCAAGCAGCTTTACTTCCCTATGCTCTTCTCAGCTGGCATGCTGATATGGGGCATGTTGAGAGGCCATGCCCCAAGGCTCACAGCATGCCCCTGTGATGTGTGGTTTCAACTCATTCCTGTGTACGAATTAACAAAGAGTGCCCAGGGTGATTACTGGGGCAAGTCCGTCCCTGATCAGCATTCAATTGAACCTGTTACTGTTACTTTGGTTATACCATGCAAGTGGGTGGACAGACAGGCTCACAGTCGCTGGTGAGTGATGGGAGACAGACAGCAGGGTCAGCACTAGGAGGAGAGAACAGGGTTGTGTCTCCAGAAATCCGAATCCACCCGAATTTCATGAATCCAAGTAAATCCGAGCCGCGGTTCTAATCACCTGAGGAGATTCAGATAATTCCGGGTCGTGGTTCTGATCTTTTTGGGTGGCCTTGGATAGAGGGTAGCTGAGTGGTCAGAGGGGCAACCTAATGAGTTAAGTGAAGGGCTGATAGGCTTTTATGAAGAGATTAGTCTTAAGGGCCCATTTAAAAATATGGAGGCTGACAGAAACTCTGATAGAGTGAGGGAGGGAGTTCCTGAGCAGTGGGCAGCATGGGAGAAATCTTGGATGATAGTGAGAGGAAGTAATCATAGAATAGAGCAAGGGTCAGTGTAGGAGCGGAGAGGATGGACTACAAGCAGAAAAGAGGTCGGAGATGTAAGGGGTAGTGGCGAGAGGAGACTGAATGGGGAGCCAGTGAAGCTTTTGGCAGAGAGGGGAAGACGAGTGGAATCCTTGCACCAGTTGTTGGACACCGTCCCATGGGGGACACGCTTTCATAAATTGTAGTGACAGGACATTTTATATACAGTATCTGTGCGGTAAGAGGTGAAGCTGAATGTTAGGTACCACAGTCAGCAGGATCATACTGATACATGCAAGTGCGGTGCTACATTTCTTCTACAATTTCTTACATGTATACAGCACATTCCTACGTAATGCTATTGTGTAAAATAAAAACATAGAAAAAGTGATGTAGTTAAATATGCCCAGTTGTAGGATAATAGCGTTTCTGTGTGATAAAGTCGGCCCCTTTGTAAAAAACCACGGCTGAGATATCTCTATTAGTCCCTCTGTACCTGCCAGGCTGGCGAGAAGAACTATTGTGCAAGACAGTCCTGAGAATAACAAGATTTCCCATCCGTGTTGTTCCCTCCTAATAGCTGCACATAATTGCCCTGTAGCTAGTGAGCTTTGTGAGAGTGTTTCTGCGAGAGGCGGACGTGGTGAGTCCGTTCTATAGCGATTCTGCTCTTCCAGATTGACAAGAGGAGTGAAGTTAAAAGTCCATTTGCACGGAGTGGAACATCCAGCAGAGTTCATTGCAGCTTCTGTATGACCCCCTCTCCCGCTCATCCACCCTGACCATATAATTAACCCATCACTGTAAAGTATTAGCCACTGGCGGACCCTGCATAGCTCAGCTGGCGAACGTCTCACGGACAATCCGGCGGTCCCACCCACACGGCACCTTTGCAGCTACTTTTTGAGTATTAGAATAAATTTGAATAGAAAATACAGTGAATAGCTCTTATCTGAACAATAGATTGTTTGCAGGCGGCTGAAGAAAAACATCATTAACCATTTATCAGATCTCGCTGGAGAAAAAAAAAAACCCAGAAATGAGTAATATAATCTGTTTAAATGTATGTACTGGGATCTAGATCCCGGAACGTTACTGATTCAGAGGTGGTCGCTGTTATGGCATCAGACGCAAGCGGTCGATGTTTTTAGTCTGCGCATATGGCTGAAATGCACTGCGAATGCTTCGCAATAGTTATCACTGAGAGACGCAGAATTTTAGTCTCAGCGAGAGGCAAATTCAGTAGGCGTTCCTGGGAAGTAACAGGGGGCGGGCTAGCCAGACGCAGGCGTATTGCGATCGGCAACTGCGACCTTTTACACAGTTGCTTTGATTTTAGCAGCCATGTTAAGACATTCAGCACCTCCATGTGGCTGGTGCAATGTACGATGATGCTTCCGATGTACATCCGATGGTGTGTCTTTTTACACAACGCGACAGATTAGCACCGCACCCGGTGGGCGTCTCTGTGTGAATTCCATCACCTGCAGCATTAGTATAAAGCCGCAGTAGCGCTACGTAAAAAGTCACAGTCATGCCGGCAGCAGTGCCCACCTCTGCACCAGGCCCTCTGTTGGTAATGCAAATCAGCTGTAAACATTACCTTAGCGTTCTCCTTGACAGCTGCCAATATGGCTGCCCTGTGATGAGGTATGGAGGGCAAAGCTCTTGGAGAGTACACAGGTCACCAGATCAATCACAGAGGCAAAGGGAGAGTCAGAACGTAGCCCGGAGTCATAAGCACGTAGAAAACTTTTAAGGTATTTAGGGGCTGATTCAGCAGTGAACGAATCTAAACCAAAACACATTTCAGATTATAGAGACACCACTGCAGTTACCCTTAGTAACATGTATGATGCTAACATGAAGCAATGGGGGGTGTTTTCTCCCAGCAGCCATAACTATAGATAAGTAGATAAATAGATGCCGAATTTCTGGCTGCTCCTTCCGGGAGTAAACAGCCAGATCGGCAGGGCAGGGGGCGTGGCAAGCCAAAGAGGGCGTGGCGTGGCCGATGACTGCCCTTTGTGGGCGTGACAGGGGCGGGGTCACATCATTGCATCATTTTGGCCCAAATTACGCAAATCGCATCACTGTCCCCCCTCCCCCGGTGTGGGGGTTCTACTGTTAATCGCGGGGGGGGTCGGGGGATCGGCGGCCAACGGAAGGCTTGCCTGCCTTTCTGGGGGGTCCGGTGCTGCACCCGATTATTTGTAGGCTCCCTGAGTAGATGTGATCTGCTATGAGTACAAAGGGCCCAGATACAGAGGTGGACGCTAATGCAGCTGCAGCTGCGTATTTTGCGCAACCGCAACTGTGTCTTTATGCTAATGCCGCAGCCGAAAGGCTTCCTACTGAGGCGCCCACCGTGTGTGGCGCTAATATGCCACTGTGCGCATTAAGATGCACCATCAGAGATTGCACCAAACCAATGGAGGTGCAATATCTCCATGTGAACACGGCTGCCCACGCCACGCCCGCCACTGGCCAGACACCCCTATTACCTCACAGAAAAGCCAGCTGAAAGTGCATGGATCTGCGTGCAATTCCAGTCTTTGCGCGGTGACTATGGGGACGCATGCGCAGCGTGACTCTGATGCTTGCGGAGACTGAAAACATCGTCCACTTGCGACCAACATTGGCCCTGCGTCCATCTCTGAATGAGGCCCAATGGTTCTGATTTTTGGAAACCTCTCTCACATAACTATGGGAGAGTAATGGAGGACGGACGGATACTCTGAGTTATCTTGGCACAAAGACCAGAAACAATTTATAGAGAGCGACGTAATCTTGCCGCATGCCCTTATAAAACATGCTGATACTGCTGTAAATATTGATTACGGTATTCACCTCCCCACCTACATCCCACTGATATTTCCAGGCATAGTTTATATTTCACAGCACATAGAGACGATACCAGGCAGATTCCTGTCACAGAGGTCAGCAGGTGCTGCTAGTCCTGAACCGTCTCTTTGCAAAGAGTTTAGACTAGAGCGTGTGTACTGTGTATGCTGCATGTACTGCACACATCAGTATGCAAGATGCACCAATCAAAGATGCTGGCAGCACAGGAAGTCAACTTTGCCGGCAAGTGTACGTCTGTGTCATGATTCCAGGAAGACTTCAGGGGGTATACTTACTAAAAGTCAATTTTGGTCGATGTTTGGGGGATTTTTGATCTATTGCGTGCTTCAGGGTCTAAGGGGTCTATTCATAGGGGCCCGAGCAGACCCCGATAATTAACATACTAACTTCCGGAGAGCATGGCGTGGAGACAGCTAATCCGAAAAGACAGTGCTAGTGCGCCTGCGTGAACTAAAGTTAATGCAGGCACATAAAGCTCTGCCGTCCGGCGGAAGGAGGCGTATAGGGGCAGAGGTCCCTCTTCACAACCCGGGACTGAGCAGGGTGAATGCTGAGTGCAGGAGCAAACACTAAGATGGCGAATGCTCCCGCAGTCAAGCTCTGAAAACATTGTATTTTCGGAGCTTGATGAATTTTTGTCCCCATACTAGTGTATGGGGACAGAGGGTCACATCGGGAGAGAAAGATAAGCAGGAGATATCTGTGATACTAGTGTATGGGGACAGAGGGTCACATCGGGAGAGGAAGGTAAGCAGGAGATATCTGTGATACTAGTGTATGGGGACAGTGGGCCAATCTGGGAGAGGAAGGTAAGCAGGAGATATCTGCGATACTAGTGTATGGGGACAGCGGCCATTCCGGGAGAGGAAGGTAAGCAGGAGATATCTGTGATACTAGTATATGGGGACAACGGGCCATTCCGGGAGAGAATGGTAAGCAGGAGATATCTGTGATACTAGTATATGGGGACAACGGGCCATTCTGGGAGAGAAAGATGAGCAGGAGATATAAAGTGTATGAACTTTAGGAAGTGCTACATATATAAAAATAATCTAAAGAAGTGAAAACGTGTATATAATGATGCCATTAAACAGTCCAGCCACACCAGCACAGATATACAGTATATATATGTTTTTTTACTTATTCAGAAATTAAACATTGAAACCTTCATATTGAGAACACCAAGGACCTGATTCAGACCCGCTCGCTAAGGCGCGATCGCTGAGTGATTTTCGCCCATCTGCGCATCTGTGTATAATTCGCAGTGCGCATGCACAAGCCAATCGTTGCGACCTGATTTTGGTATTATAGGGGAAGGTGCTTGTGAACGGAGGAGTGGATGTGCAAACTCAGGCGTGTCTGGCCGCCAAATCGCCATTTAAAGGGCGTGCATAATTAGCAAAGTAGCGTCATTGTACACGTCACCTGCATGTATTTCAGCCAGGGCTGATCGCTGTGCTTGCGGCAGGCTAAGGCAACCCCAAGGGCTGCGAGCTGCTCCGATGGCTCACGATGGTCCCGATTAATCCTTCATTTCCCAGAGATGACGTGTGTTGCGAGTGGCAAGGGGGCGTCTTCAGACATTTGCGAGCGCACTTTGACGTAGGTAGCTAAAACATAATGGGCGTCCGTACGCGATATAGTGCGAGCGCTTCATTTAAATATCCGGCCCCTTTTTGCCAGCGAGGGGTCTAAATGAGCTCCCAAGTCCGCAGGTGGGGGTAGTTAGTAGACTTGTGCAGCTTCTAAACCCCCTGTTGCAGAATACTGCTGCCTCCTAAGAGCAGAGATGGATTTCTCTGCAATTAGCCGGTATCCTTTCCCTATTAAATAGACCTCAAGGTGTTAGTGTCAATAAAGTTTAAATAAAAAAAGAAAAAAAACATTTGACAAATTCATTTAACATTTTAAATACAAATAGAACATTTACAACATAAATACATATAGTAAGAGGAATAATGAATTGCTATTCTTTGGATCCCCAATAAATAATTAGGCAAAGGGGTTTCAGTAAGCATGATACATAAATGCAAGTCAACAGAGAGGTAAATCAACAATAACAAAAAAAAAATAACACAGTGAATGTGTCCTAATTATAAACAGGTAGAATGTTTTTTTTTCAAAGATTTTTCTTTTTTTGCCTCATGTCCCGATCTATCCATAGTGCAAACGCTTCCCCTCCTAATTCTCCCCTCATCTCAGCTGTTACTGGGAAGAGACCGGCTCGTGATCAGTGTCAGATGTATGAAGTACCGTGTCTGGTGTTGTGCGAGAAGACAGGGCGCATCCGTCACCCATGCGATCCAAAGCAACAGATTGTCGGTTTTGTGGATAATTAATCACACCCCTTCTCTTACCCCGGTGCTGCCATATTTCTTTCCTCGCATTGGGCCTGTTGTTTTTGGACCAGAATGCGAGGGCAAAGCAGGTTCTTCATCTTTCTTGTCAAAACACAGACTTACAAAAACATGATGGAAGCAGCTGTTCTCTGCTTCTGCCGCCAACAGAACTCCGGTATTCAAAAAAAAAAGACACAGAATTTAATTAACAAATAGCGCAGTGAAACACGCAGTCGGCGCGATCGCATTACATTCTCTGCTGAACTCTCTATCGCTGTAAGGAGAGAATGAGATTTCCCTATAGAAAGTGCATTGTTTATCTTTAGAAATCAGGACATCGCGCACCATGTATTATATCTCCTCTTATGTACTGGGCCCGTTATCTCCCCGCCGGACAGGTGCTGCCCCGTTATCCACTTATTTGTCATGCAGATGTCAGCAGAAGGCCGGGCATGGACAGTACTGTATTAATAACCACCAAGTAGGTCATCAAAATGTACAGGAGAGTCTGGACCACCCGCCGAGCCAGGAACCTAAATAGAATCTGCAGTAATGCTCTCGGGTTTGATGAGGACGGCTTTGCATGTTGGGGATTATGTCGCTGAAAATTAATTTCCCTTCATTTTAAAGGCAAAAAATTATATTTAATATTAATTAATAAAGGTTAGGCTTGGCCTTATTTTCTATAAATATGCTGATTGCTGCATCAGGGTACCTGTAAGCATGACTCGTACCTGTTACCAGTATAACTACACTTCCTAATTCAGTTTAAACCAAAATAAAAAATACTCAAACACTCAAAGTTACATGACAGCAGATCTGGGGGTAAATTTATCAAAGGTTGATTTGACTTTCGTTTTGAAGTTTGATCTAGCTCACCTCAGACCGACACAAATCGAAAGTTCAAATCCCTCTGAAATACCCTCATTTACAAAGATTCGATTTGAGAAGCACTGGTTCGATTTGGTTCGATTTGTTCATGTACAAATCGAACGGCAAATCCCACTTCAAAACAAACTGCAAATCCCCCACAGCATAGAACTGTTTCATGCTTTCACTTTCAGCATGAGCAGTTCGTTCTCACACAGATACATGCAGACATCAGTGAGATGCCGGCATGTATCTTATAGTAACAAGCAAATAAAGAGTTAAATGTTAAAAAAAATTACGTGAGGTACCCCCCCCAAAACACAACCAGCCCTGGACTTTTCATAGCCAGTCCTGGTTGTTTAAGTACAGGGAAAAAATTGCGTAGGGTTCCACTGTACTTAATACAACCAGCACTGGGCTCTGGGAACCAGTCCTGGTTTTGGACTTACAGGGAAAAAATCGCGTAGGGTTCCACTGTAAGTTTCAGAACCAGCACCGGACCCTTTCTGGCGGGGGGCTGATGCCACAGCCAGGGGAGCCCTATCACCGGGGCTGGTTGTGCTTTGAGGGTTTAACTATTTGTTTTCTTTTTACAGTCAGATATATGCAGGCATCTCACTGATGTCTGCATGTATCTGTGTTAAACGACCTGCTCATGCTCAAAATGAAAGCATGAAGCAGGTCTATTCAATTGGGGATTTGAAGTTCGTTTTGAAGTTTGATTTTGTGTTCGATTTCAAACCGAATGATAGTAAATAAGGTATTTGTGTGTTGGTCTATGCAAAAGTACCGATGTACACTTCACCGCCGCTCCACAGTCGCCCAGCACTGGCCCTCACTCATCTGCTCTCCATGGTTGCCGTCCCGTGCTCCTCCTGGGTCCTCCGCCTCCTCCTGATCTTCCGGGTGCAGGGAGGAGGAGGAGGAGGAGCCCGGAGCTTCCTGCACAGGTCACCCAGCAGGAAGCTCCCAGGGCTCGGAGACCACCTCACCCGGCGTTTGCTGCTTCGCAAAGGGCAGTTCTTATTGCAAGAGCTGTCCTTTGCAATACTAATCGCTAGGGGTGAGCGGGTTCGGATTTCTGAAATCCGAACCCCCCCGAGCCCCCCCGATCCGAGTCCGATCCGAGTCAGGCTCGACTTTTCCAGCCTGACTCGGATCTGAAATCGAGGCAAAACGTCATCATCCCGCCTTCCGAGTCTCGCGGGTTTTGGAACCTATATAAGGTACCCGCGTCGGCGCCATTTTCTCACTCGGCTGTGGACAGTGAAGAGGGAGGGTGGGAGTTAGGGCTGTGTAGTGTAGTGTAGTGCTGCTGTTGTCCACTACTTCAAAGTCCATAGGGGCTGGCTGTGTTGTGCTGTGCTGCAGTTGTTAATAGGGGCTGTGTCCACTACTTCAAAGTCCATAGGGGCTGGCTGGACTGTGTGGTGCAGTCAGTTCTCCATAGGGGCTGTGTCCACTCCAAAGTCCTGTGCAGTGTCCCAGTCCTAAAGGTGTGCTGTAGTGTTGTCCAGGGGGTGCTCTGTCCATCAGGGGTGCTCCCCCCAAGTGCTAAAAAAATAATATATTTTCTGTGTTTGTGAATTGTGTGCGCAGTAGCCGCACGTGCATCAACAAAGTAGTGCCAAGCGTGCGCCTGTGTCATAAGTAAAGGGCCGGCTGGCTTGACCGTTAAAGGGTGCTGTAACCCCCAAAGTACACTCCAGTCCAAACCAAAAAAAAAATTATTTTCTGTGTTTGTGAATTGTGTGCGCAGTAGCCGCACGTGCATCAACAAAGTAGTGCCAAGCGTGCGCCTGTGTCATAAGTAAAGGGCCGGCTGGCTTGGCCGTTAAAGCGTGCTGTAACCCCCGAAAGTACACTCCAGTCCAAACCAAAAAAAAATTATTTTCTGTGTTTGTGAATTGTGTGCGCAGTAGCCGCACGTGCATCAACAAAGTAGTGCCAAGCGTGCGCCTGTGTCATAAGTAAAGGGCCGGCTGGCTTGACCGTTAAAGGGTGCTGTAACCCCCGAAAGTACACTCCAGTCCAAACAAAAAAAAAAATTATTTTCTGTGTTTGTGAATTGTGTGCGCAGTAGCCGCACGTGCATCAGTGCGCCTGTGTCATAAGTAAAGGGCCGGCTGGCTTGACCGTTAAAGGGTGCTGTAACCCCCGAAAGTACACTCCAGTCCAAACCAAAAAAAAATATATTTTCTGTGTTTGTGAATTGTGTGCGCAGTAGCCGCACGTGCATCAACAAAGTAGTGCCAAGCATGCGCCTGTGTCATAAGTAAAGGGCTGGCTGGCTTGACCGTTAAAGGGTGCTGTAACCCCCAAAGTACACTCCAGTCCAAACCAAAAAAAAAATTATTTTCTGTGTTTGTGAATTGTGTGCGCAGTGGCCGCACGTGCATCAACAAAGTAGTGCCAAGCGTGCGCCTGTGTCATAAGTAAAGGGCCGGCTGGCTTGACCGTTAAAGCGTGCTGTAACCCCCGAAAGTACACTCCTGTCCAAACCAAAAAAAAAATTATTTTCTGTGTTTGTGAATTGTGTGCGCAGTAGCCCCACGTGCATCAACAAAGTAGTGCCAAGCGTGCGCCTGTGTCATAAGTAAAGGGCTGGCTGGCTTGACCGTTAAAGGGTGCTGTAACCCCCGAAAGTACACTCCAGTCCAAACCAAAAAAAAAAATTATTTTCTGTGTTTGTGAATTGTGTGCGCAGTAGCCGCACGTGCATCAACAAAGTAGTGCCAAGCGTGCGCCTGTCTCATAAGTAAAGGGCCGGCTGGCTTGACCGTTAAAGGGTGCTGTAACCCCTGAAAGTACACTCCAGTCCAAACCAAAAAAAAAATTATTTTCTGTGTTTGTGAATTGTGTGCGCAGTAGCCGCACGTGCATCAACAAAGTAGTGCCAAGCGTGCGCCTGTGTCATAAGTAAAGGGCCGGCTGGCTTGACCGTTAAAGGGTGCTGTAACCCCCGAAAGAACACTCCAGTCCAAACCAAAAAAAATATTATTTTCTGTGTTTGTGAATTGTGTGCGCAGTAGCCGCACGTGCATCAACAAAGTAGTGCCAAGCGTGCGCCTGTGTCATAAGTAAAGGGCCGGCTGGCTTGACCGTTAAAGGGTGCTGTAACCCCTGAAAGTACACTCCAGTCCAAACCAAAAAAAAAATTATTTTCTGTGTTTGTGAATTGTGTGCGCAGTAGCCGCACGTGCATCAACAAAGTAGTGCCAAGCGTGCGCCTGTGTCATAAGTAAAGGGCCGGCTGGCTTGACCGTTAAAGGGTGCTGTAACCCCCGAAAGTACACTCCAGTCCAAACCAAAAAAAAAATTATTTTCTGTGTTTGTGAATTGTGTGCGCAGTAGCCGCACGTGCATCAACAAAGTAGTGCCAAGCGTGCGCCTGTGTCATAAGTAAAGGGCCGGCTGGCTTGACCGTTAAAGGGTGCTGTAACCCCCGAAAGTACACTCCAGTCCAAACCAAAAAAAAAATTATTTTCTGTGTTTGTGAATTGTGTGCGCAGTAGCCGCACGTGCATCAACAAAGTAGTGCCAAGCGTGCGCCTGTGTCATAAGTAAAGGGCCGGCTGGCTTGACCGTTAAAGGGTGCTGTAACCCCCGAAAGTACACTCCAGTCCAAACCAAAAAAAAAATTATTTTCTGTGTTTGTGAATTGTGTGCGCAGTAGCAGCACGTGCATCAACAAAGTAGTGCCAAGCGTGCGCCTGTGTCATAAGTAAAGGGCCGGCTGGCTTGACCGTTAAAGGGTGCTGTAACCCCCAAAGTACACTCCAGTCCAAACCAAAAAAAAAATAATTTTCTGTGTTTGTGAATTGTGTGCGCAGTGGCCGCACGTGCATCAACAAAGTAGTGCCAAGCGTGCGCCTGTGTCATAAGTAAAGGGCCGGCTGGCTTGACCGTTAAAGCGTGCTGTAACCCCCGAAAGTACACTCCTGTCCAAACCAAAAAAAAAATTATTTTCTGTGTTTGTGAATTGTGTGCGCAGTAGCTGCACGTGCATCAACAAAGTAGTGCCAAGCGTGCGCCTGTGTCATAAGTAAAGGGCTGGCTGGCTTGACCGTTAAAGGGTGCTGTAACCCCCGAAAGTACACTCCAGTCCAAACCAAAAAAAAAAATTATTTTCTGTGTTTGTGAATTGTGTGCGCAGTAGCCGCACGTGCATCAACAAATTAGTGCCAAGCGTGCGCCTGTGTCATAAGCAGAGGGCCGGCTGGCTTGACCGTTAAAGGGTGCTGTAACCCCTGAAAGTACACTCCAGTCCAAACCAAAAAAAAAATTATTTTCTGTGTTTGTGAATTGTGTGCGCAGTAGCCGCACGTGCATCAACAAAGTAGTGCCAAGCGTGCGCCTGTGTCATAAGTAAAGGGCCGGCTGGCTTGACCGTTAAAGGGTGCTGTAACCCCTGAAAGTACACTCCAGTCCAAACCAAAAAAAAAATTATTTTCTGTGTTTGTGAATTGTGTGCGCAGTAGCCGCACGTGCATCAACAAAGTAGTGCCAAGCGTGCGCCTGTGTCATAAGTAAAGGGCCGGCTGGCTTGACCGTTAAAGGGTGCTGTAACCCCCGAAAGTACACTCCAGTCCAAACCAAAAAAAAAATTATTTTCTGTGTTTGTGAATTTTGTGCGCAGTAGCCGCACGTGCATCAACAAAGTAGTGCCAAGCGTGCGCCTGTGTCATAAGTAAAGGGCCGGCTGGCTTGACCGTTAAAGGGTGCTGTAACCCCCGAAAGTACACTCCAGTCCAAACCAAAAAAAAAATTATTTTCTGTGTTTGTGAATTCTGTGCGCAGTAGCCGCACGTGCATCAACAAAGTAGTGCCAAGCGTGCGCCTGTGTCATAAGTAAAGGGCTGGCTGGCTTGACCGTTAAAGGGTGCTGTAACCCCCGAAAGTACACTCCAGTCCAAACCAAAAAAAAAAAATTATTTTCTGTGTTTGTGAATTGTGTGCGCAGTAGCCGCACGTGCATCAACAAAGTAGTGCCAAGCGTGCGCCTGTGTCATAAGTAGAGGGCCGGCTGGCTTGACCGTTAAAGGGTGCTGTAACCCCTGAAAGTACACTCCAGTCCAAACCAAAAAAAAAATTATTTTCTGTGTTTGTGAATTGTGTGCGCAGTAGCCGCACGTGCATCAACAAAGTAGTGCCAAGCGTGCGCCTGTGTCATAAGTAAAGGGCCGGCTGGCTTGACCGTTAAAGGGTGCTGTAACCCCTGAAAGTACACTTCAGTCCAAACCAAAAAAAAAATTATTTTCTGTGTTTGTGAATTGTGTGCGCAGTAGCCGCACGTGCATCAACAAAGTAGTGCCAAGCGTGCGCCTGTGTCATAAGTAAAGGGCCGGCTGGCTTGACCGTTAAAGGGTGCTGTAACCCCCGAAAGTACACTCCAGTCCAAACCAAAAAAAAAATATTTTCTGTGTTTGTGAATTGTGTGCGCAGTAGCCGCACGTGCATCAACAAAGTAGTGCCAAGCGTGCGCCTGTGTCATAAGTAAAGGGCCGGCTGGCTTGACCGTTAAAGGGTGCTGTAACCCCCGAAAGTACACTCCAGTCCAAACCAAAAAAAAAATTATTTTCTGTGTTTGTGAATTGTGTGCGCAGTAGCCGCACGTGCATCAACAAAGTAGTGCCAAGCGTGCGCCTGTGTCATAAGTAAAGGGCCGGCTGGCTTGACCGTTAAAGGGTGCTGTAACCCCCGAAAGTACACTCCAGTCCAAACCAAAAAAAAAATTATTTTCTGTGTTTGTGAATTGTGTGCGCAGTAGCCGCACGTGCATCAACAAAGTAGTGCCAAGCGTGCGCCTGTGTCATAAGTAAAGGGCCGGCTGGCTTGACCGTTAAAGGGTGCTGTAACCCCCGAAAGTACACTCCAGTCCAAACCAAAAAAAAAATTATTTTCTGTGTTTGTGAATTGTGTGCGCAGTAGCAGCACGTGCATCAACAAAGTAGTGCCAAGCGTGCGCCTGTGTCATAAGTAAAGGGCCGGCTGGCTTGACCGTTAAAGGGTGCTGTAACCCCCAAAGTACACTCCAGTCCAAACCAAAAAAAAAATTATTTTCTGTGTTTGTGAATTGTGTGCGCAGTGGCCGCACGTGCATCAACAAAGTAGTGCCAAGCGTGCGCCTGTGTCATAAGTAAAGGGCCGGCTGGCTTGACCGTTAAAGCGTGCTGTAACCCCCGAAAGTACACTCCTGTCCAAACCAAAAAAAAAATTATTTTCTGTGTTTGTGAATTGTGTGCGCAGTAGCTGCACGTGCATCAACAAAGTAGTGCCAAGCGTGCGCCTGTGTCATAAGTAAAGGGCCGGCTGGCTTGACCGTTAAAGGGTGCTGTAACCCCTGAAAGTACACTCCAGTCCAAACCAAAAAAAAAATTATTTTCTGTGTTTGTGAATTGTGTGCGCAGTAGCCGCACGTGCATCAACAAAGTAGTGCCAAGCGTGCGCCTGTGTCATAAGTAAAGGGCCGGCTGGCTTGACCGTTAAAGGGTGCTGTAACCCCCGAAAGTACACTCCAGTCCAAACCAAAAAAAAATTATTTTCTGTGTTTGTGAATTGTGTGCGCAGTAGCCGCACGTGCATCAACAAAGTAGTGCCAAGCATGCGCCTGTGTCATAAGTAAAGGGCCGGCTGGCTTGACCGTTAAAGGGTGCTGTAACCCCCGAAAGTACACTCCAGTCCAAACCAAAAAAAAAATTATTTTCTGTGTTTGTGAATTGTGTGCGCAGTAGCCGCACGTGCATCAACAAAGTAGTGCCAAGCGTGCGCCTGTGTCATAAGTAAAGGGCCGGCTGGCTTGACCGTTAAAGGGTGCTGTAACCCCCGAAAGTACACTCCAGTCCAAACCAAAAAAAAATTATTTTCTGTGTTTGTGAATTGTGTGCGCAGTAGCCGCACGAGCATCAACAAAGTAGTGCCAAGCGTGCGCCTGTGTCATAAGTAAAGGGCCGGCTGGCTTGACCGTTAAAGGGTGCTGTAACCCCCGAAAGTACACTCCAGTCCAAACCAAAAAAAAAATTATTTTCTGTGTTTGTGAATTGTGTGCGCAGTAGCCGCACGTGCATCAACAAAGTAGTGCCAAGCGTGCGCCTGTGTCATAAGTAAAGGGCCGGCTGGCTTGACCGTTAAAGGGTGCTGTAACCCCCGAAAGTACACTCCAGTCCAAACCAAAAAAAAAATTATTTTCTGTGTTTGTGAATTGTGTGCGCAGTAGCCGCACGTGCATCAACAAAGTAGTGCCAAGCGTGCGCCTGTGTCATAAGTAAAGGGCCGGCTGGCTTGACCGTTAAAGGGTGCTGTAACCCCCGAAAGTACACTCCAGTCCAAACCAAAAAAAAATTATTTTCTGTGTTTGTGAATTGTGTGCGCAGTAGCCGCACGTGCATCAACAAAGTAGTGCCAAGCGTGCGCCTGTGTCATAAGTAAAGGGCCGGCTGGCTTGACCGTTAAAGGGTGCTGTAACCCCCGAAAGTACACTCCAGTCCAAACCAAAAAAAAATTATTTTCTGTGTTTGTGAATTGTGTGCGCAGTAGCCGCACGTGCATCAACAAAGTAGTGCCAAGCGTGCGCCTGTGTCATAAGTAAAGGGCCGGCTGGCTTGACCGTTAAAGGGTGCTGTAACCCCTGAAAGTACACTTCAGTCCAAACCAAAAAAAAAATTATTTTCTGTGTTTGTGAATTGTGTGCGCAGTAGCCGCACGTGCATCAACAAAGTAGTGCCAAGCGTGCGCCTGTGTCATAAGTAAAGGGCCGGCTGGCTTGACCGTTAAAGGTTGCTGTAACCCCCGAAAGTACACTCCAGTCCAAACCAAAAAAAAAATTATTTTCTGTGTTTGTGAATTGTGTGCGCAGTAGCCGCACGTGCATCAACAAAGTAGTGCCAAGCGTGCGCCTGTGTCATAAGTAAAGGGCCGGCTGGCTTGACCGTTAAAGGGTGCTGTAACCCCCGAAAGTACACTCCAGTCCAAACCAAAAAAAAAATTATTTTCTGTGTTTGTGAATTGTGTGCGCAGTAGCCGCACGTGCATCAACAAAGTAGTGCCAAGCGTGCGCCTGTGTCATAAGTAAAGGGCCGGCTGGCTTGACCGTTAAAGGGTGCTGTAACCCCCGAAAGTACACTCCAGTCCAAACCAAAAAAAAAATTATTTTCTGTGTTTGTGAATTGTGTGCGCAGTAGCAGCACGTGCATCAACAAAGTAGTGCCAAGCGTGCGCCTGTGTCATAAGTAAAGGGCCGGCTGGCTTGACCGTTAAAGGGTGCTGTAACCCCCAAAGTACACTCCAGTCCAAACCAAAAAAAAAATTATTTTCTGTGTTTGTGAATTGTGTGCGCAGTGGCCGCACGTGCATCAACAAAGTAGTGCCAAGCGTGCGCCTGTGTCATAAGTAAAGGGCCGGCTGGCTTGACCGTTAAAGCGTGCTGTAACCCCCGAAAGTACACTCCTGTCCAAACCAAAAAAAAAATTATTTTCTGTGTTTGTGAATTGTGTGCGCAGTAGCTGCATGTGCATCAACAAAGTAGTGCCAAGCGTGCGCCTGTGTCATAAGTAAAGGGCTGGCTGGCTTGACCGTTAAAGGGTGCTGTAACCCCCGAAAGTACACTCCAGTCCAAACCAAAAAAAAAAATTATTTTCTGTGTTTGTGAATTGTGTGCGCAGTAGCCGCACGTGCATCAACAAATTAGTGCCAAGCGTGCGCCTGTGTCATAAGCAGAGGGCCGGCTGGCTTGACCGTTAAAGGGTGCTGTAACCCCTGAAAGTACACTCCAGTCCAAACCAAAAAAAAAATTATTTTCTGTGTTTGTGAATTGTGTGCGCAGTAGCCGCACGTGCATCAACAAAGTAGTGCCAAGCGTGCGCCTGTGTCATAAGTAAAGGGCCGGCTGGCTTGACCGTTAAAGGGTGCTGTAACCCCTGAAAGTACACTCCAGTCCAAACCAAAAAAAAAATTATTTTCTGTGTTTGTGAATTGTGTGCGCAGTAGCCGCACGTGCATCAACAAAGTAGTGCCAAGCGTGCGCCTGTGTCATAAGTAAAGGGCCGGCTGGCTTGACCGTTAAAGGGTGCTGTAACCCCCGAAAGTACACTCCAGTCCAAACCAAAAAAAAAATTATTTTCTGTGTTTGTGAATTTTGTGCGCAGTAGCCGCACGTGCATCAACAAAGTAGTGCCAAGCGTGCGCCTGTGTCATAAGTAAAGGGCCGGCTGGCTTGACCGTTAAAGGGTGCTGTAACCCCCGAAAGTACACTCCAGTCCAAACCAAAAAAAAAATTATTTTCTGTGTTTGTGAATTCTGTGCGCAGTAGCCGCACGTGCATCAACAAAGTAGTGCCAAGCGTGCGCCTGTGTCATAAGTAAAGGGCTGGCTGGCTTGACCGTTAAAGGGTGCTGTAACCCCCGAAAGTACACTCCAGTCCAAACCAAAAAAAAAAAATTATTTTCTGTGTTTGTGAATTGTGTGCGCAGTAGCCGCACGTGCATCAACAAAGTAGTGCCAAGCGTGCGCCTGTGTCATAAGTAGAGGGCCGGCTGGCTTGACCGTTAAAGGGTGCTGTAACCCCTGAAAGTACACTCCAGTCCAAACCAAAAAAAAAATTATTTTCTGTGTTTGTGAATTGTGTGCGCAGTAGCCGCACGTGCATCAACAAAGTAGTGCCAAGCGTGCGCCTGTGTCATAAGTAAAGGGCCGGCTGGCTTGACCGTTAAAGGGTGCTGTAACCCCTGAAAGTACACTTCAGTCCAAACCAAAAAAAAAATTATTTTCTGTGTTTGTGAATTGTGTGCGCAGTAGCCGCACGTGCATCAACAAAGTAGTGCCAAGCGTGCGCCTGTGTCATAAGTAAAGGGCCGGCTGGCTTGACCGTTAAAGGGTGCTGTAACCCCCGAAAGTACACTCCAGTCCAAACCAAAAAAAAAATTATTTTCTGTGTTTGTGAATTGTGTGCGCAGTAGCCGCACGTGCATCAACAAAGTAGTGCCAAGCGTGCGCCTGTGTCATAAGTAAAGGGCCGGCTGGCTTGACCGTTAAAGGGTGCTGTAACCCCCGAAAGTACACTCCAGTCCAAACCAAAAAAAAAATTATTTTCTGTGTTTGTGAATTGTGTGCGCAGTAGCCGCACGTGCATCAACAAAGTAGTGCCAAGCGTGCGCCTGTGTCATAAGTAAAGGGCCGGCTGGCTTGACCGTTAAAGGGTGCTGTAACCCCCAAAGTACACTCCAAAGCAAATAAAAAAATATTTTCAGTGTTTGTGAATTGTGTGCGCAGTAGCCGCAGGTGCATCAACAAAGTAGTGCCAAGCGTGCGCCTGTGTCATAAGTAGAGGGCCGGCTGGCTTGACCGTTAAAGGGTGCTGTAACCCCTGAAAGTACACTCCAGTCCAAACGAAAAAAAAAATTATTTTCTGTGTTTGTGAATTGTGTGCGCAGTAGCCGCACGTGCATCAACAAAGTAGTGCCAAGCGTGCGCCTGTGTCATAAGTAAAGGGCCGGCTGGCTTGACCGTTAAAGGGTGCTGTAACCCCTGAAAGTACACTTCAGTCCAAACCAAAAAAAAAAATTATTTTCTGTGTTTGTGAATTGTGTGCGCAGTAGCCGCACGTGCATCAACAAAGTAGTGCCAAGCGTGCGCCTGTGTCATAAGTAAAGGGCCGGCTGGCTTGACCGTTAAAGGGTGCTGTAACCCCCGAAAGTACACTCCAGTCCAAACCAAAAAAAATGTATTTTCTGTGTTTGTGAATTGTGTGCGCAGTAGCCGCACGTGCATCAACAAAGTAGTGCCAAGCGTGCGCCTGTGTCATAAGTAAAGGGCCGGCTGGCTTGACCGTTAAAGGGTGCTGTAACCCCCGAAAGTACACTCCAGTCCAAACCAAAAAAAAAATTATTTTCTGTGTTTGTGAATTGTGTGCGCAGTAGCCGCACGTGCATCAACAAAGTAGTGCCAAGCGTGCGTCTGTGTCATAAGTAAAGGGCCGGCTGGCTTGACCGTTAAAGGGTGCTGTAACCCCCGAAAGTACACTCCAGTCCAAACCAAAAAAAAAATTATTTTCTGTGTTTGTGAATTGTGTGCGCAGTAGCCGCACGTGCATCAACAAAGTAGTGCCAAGCGTGCGCCTGTGTCATAAGTAAAGGGCCGGCTGGCTTGACCGTTAAAGGGTGCTGTAACCCCCGAAAGTACACTCCAGTCCAAACCAAAAAAAAAATTATTTTCTGTGTTTGTGAATTGTGTGCGCAGTAGCAGCACGTGCATCAACAAAGTAGTGCCAAGCGTGCGCCTGTGTCATAAGTAAAGGGCCGGCTGGCTTGACCGTTAAAGGGTGCTGTAACCCCCAAAGTACACTCCAGTCCAAACCAAAAAAAAAATTATTTTCTGTGTTTGTGAATTGTGTGCGCAGTGGCCGCACGTGCATCAACAAAGTAGTGCCAAGCGTGCGCCTGTGTCATAAGTAAAGGGCCGGCTGGCTTGACCGTTAAAGCGTGCTGTAACCCCCGAAAGTACACTCCTGTCCAAACCAAAAAAAAAAATTATTTTCTGTGTTTGTGAATTGTGTGCGCAGTAGCTGCACGTGCATCAACAAAGTAGTGCCAAGCGTGCGCCTGTGTCATAAGTAAAGGGCCGGCTGGCTTGACCGTTAAAGGGTGCTGTAACCCCTGAAAGTACACTCCAGTCCAAACCAAAAAAAAAATTATTTTCTGTGTTTGTGAATTGTGTGCGCAGTAGCCGCACGTGCATCAACAAAGTAGTGCCAAGCGTGCGCCTGTGTCATAAGTAAAGGGCCGGCTGGCTTGACCGTTAAAGGGTGCTGTAACCCCCGAAAGTACACTCCAGTCCAAACCAAAAAAAAATTATTTTCTGTGTTTGTGAATTGTGTGCGCAGTAGCCGCACGTGCATCAACAAAGTAGTGCCAAGCGTGCGCCTGTGTCATAAGTAAAGGGCCGGCTGGCTTGACAAAGGGTGCTGTAACCCCCGAAAGTACACTCCAGTCCAAACCAAAAAAAAAATTATTTTCTGTGTTTGTGAATTGTGTGCGCAGTAGCCGCACGTGCATCAACAAAGTAGTGCCAAGCGTGCGCCTGTGTCATAAGTAAAGGGCCGGCTGGCTTGACCGTTAAAGGGTGCTGTAACCCCCGAAAGTACACTCCAGTCCAAACCAAAAAAAAAATTATTTTCTGTGTTTGTGAATTGTGTGCGCAGTAGCCGCACGAGCATCAACAAAGTAGTGCCAAGCGTGCGCCTGTGTCATAAGTAAAGGGCCGGCTGGCTTGACCGTTAAAGGGTGCTGTAACCCCCGAAAGTACACTCCAGTCCAAACCAAAAAAAAAAATTATTTTCTGTGTTTGTGAATTGTGTGCGCAGTAGCCGCACGTGCATCAACAAAGTAGTGCCAAGCGTGCGCCTGTGTCATAAGTAAAGGGCCGGCTGGCTTGACCGTTAAAGGGTGCTGTAACCCCCGAAAGTACACTCCAGTCCAAACCAAAAAAAAAATAATTTTCTGTGTTTGTGAATTGTGTGCGCAGTAGCCGCACGTGCATCAACAAAGTAGTGCCAAGCGTGCGCCTGTGTCATAAGTAAAGGGCCGGCTGGCTTGACCGTTAAAGGGTGCTGTAACCCCCGAAAGTACACTCCAGTCCAAACCAAAAAAAAATTATTTTCTGTGTTTGTGAATTGTGTGCGCAGTAGCCGCACGTGCATCAACAAAGTAGTGCCAAGCGTGCGCCTGTGTCATAACTAAAGGGCCGGCTGGCTTGACCGTTAAAGGGTGCTGTAACCCCCGAAAGTACACTCCAGTCCAAACCAAAAAAAAATTATTTTCTGTGTTTGTGAATTGTGTGCGCAGTAGCCGCACGTGCATCAACAAAGTAGTGCCAAGCGTGCGCCTGTGTCATAAGTAAAGGGCCGGCTGGCTTGACCGTTAAAGGGTGCTGTAACCCCTGAAAGTACACTTCAGTCCAAACCAAAAAAAAAATTATTTTCTGTGTTTGTGAATTGTGTGCGCAGTAGCCGCACGTGCATCAACAAAGTAGTGCCAAGCGTGCGCCTGTGTCATAAGTAAAGGGCCAGCTGGCTTGACCGTTAAAGGGTGCTGTAACCCCCGAAAGTACACTCCAGTCCAAACCAAAAAAAAAATTATTTTCTGTGTTTGTGAATTGTGTGCGCAGTAGCCGCACGTGCATCAACAAAGTAGTGCCAAGCGTGCGCCTGTGTCATAAGTAAAGGGCCGGCTGGCTTGACCGTTAAAGGGTGCTGTAACCCCCGAAAGTACACTCCAGTCCAAACCAAAAAAAAAATTATTTTCTGTGTTTGTGAATTGTGTGCGCAGTAGCCGCACGTGCATCAACAAAGTAGTGCCAAGCGTGCGCCTGTGTCATAAGTAAAGGGCCGGCTGGCTTGACCGTTAAAGGGTGCTGTAACCCCCGAAAGTACACTCCAGTCCAAACCAAAAAAAAAATTATTTTCTGTGTTTGTGAATTGTGTGCGCAGTAGCAGCACGTGCATCAACAAAGTAGTGCCAAGCGTGCGCCTGTGTCATAAGTAAAGGGCCAGCTGGCTTGACCGTTAAAGGGTGCTGTAACCCCCAAAGTACACTCCAGTCCAAACCAAAAAAAAAAATTATTTTCTGTGTTTGTGAATTGTGTGCGCAGTGGCCGCACGTGCATCAACAAAGTAGTGCCAAGCGTGCGCCTGTGTCATAAGTAAAGGGCCGGCTGGCTTGACCATTAAAACGTGCTGTAACCCCCGAAAGTACACTCCTGTCCAAACCAAAAAAAAAATTATTTTCTGTGTTTGTGAATTGTGTGCGCAGTAGCTGCACGTGCATCAACAAAGTAGTGCCAAGCGTGCGCCTGTGTCATAAGTAAAGGGCTGGCTGGCTTGACCGTTAAAGGGTGCTGTAACCCCCGAAAGTACACTCCAGTCCAAACCAAAAAAAAAAATTATTTTCTGTGTTTGTGAATTGTGTGCGCAGTAGCCGCACGTGCATCAACAAATTAGTGCCAAGCGTGCGCCTGTGTCATAAGCAGAGGGCCGGCTGGCTTGACCGTTAAAGGGTGCTGTAACCCCTGAAAGTACACTCCAGTCCAAACCAAAAAAAAAATTATTTTCTGTGTTTGTGAATTGTGTGCGCAGTAGCCGCACGTGCATCAACAAAGTAGTGCCAAGCGTGCGCCTGTGTCATAAGTAAAGGGCCGGCTGGCTTGACCGTTAAAGGGTGCTGTAACCCCTGAAAGTACACTCCAGTCCAAACCAAAAAAAAAATTATTTTCTGTGTTTGTGAATTGTGTGCGCAGTAGCCGCACGTGCATCAACAAAGTAGTGCCAAGCGTGCGCCTGTGTCATAAGTAAAGGGCCGGCTGGCTTGACCGTTAAAGGGTGCTGTAACCCCCGAAAGTACACTCCAGTCCAAACCAAAAAAAAAATTATTTTCTGTGTTTGTGAATTTTGTGCGCAGTAGCCGCACGTGCATCAACAAAGTAGTGCCAAGCGTGCGCCTGTGTCATAAGTAAAGGGCCGGCTGGCTTGACCGTTAAAGGGTGCTGTAACCCCCGAAAGTACACTCCAGTCCAAACCAAAAAAAAAATTATTTTCTGTGTTTGTGAATTCTGTGCGCAGTAGCCGCACGTGCATCAACAAAGTAGTGCCAAGCGTGCGCCTGTGTCATAAGTAATGGGCTGGCTGGCTTGACCGTTAAAGGGTGCTGTAACCCCCGAAAGTACACTCCAGTCCAAACCAAAAAAAAAAAATTATTTTCTGTGTTTGTGAATTGTGTGCGCAGTAGCCGCACGTGCATCAACAAAGTAGTGCCAAGCGTGCGCCTGTGTCATAAGTAGAGGGCCGGCTGGCTTGACCGTTAAAGGGTGCTGTAACCCCTGAAAGTACACTCCAGTCCAAACCAAAAAAAAAATTATTTTCTGTGTTTGTGAATTGTGTGCGCAGTAGCCGCACGTGCATCAACAAAGTAGTGCCAAGCGTGCGCCTGTGTCATAAGTAAAGGGCCGGCTGGCTTGACCGTTAAAGGGTGCTGTAACCCCTGAAAGTACACTTCAGTCCAAACCAAAAAAAAAATTATTTTCTGTGTTTGTGAATTGTGTGCGCAGTAGCCGCACGTGCATCAACAAAGTAGTGCCAAGCGTGCGCCTGTGTCATAAGTAAAGGGCCGGCTGGCTTGACCGTTAAAGGGTGCTGTAACCCCCGAAAGTACACTCCAGTCCAAACCAAAAAAAAAATTATTTTCTGTGTTTGTGAATTGTGTGCGCAGTAGCCGCACGTGCATCAACAAAGTAGTGCCAAGCGTGCGCCTGTGTCATAAGTAAAGGGCCGGCTGGCTTGACCGTTAAAGGGTGCTGTAACCCCCGAAAGTACACTCCAGTCCAAACCAAAAAAAAAATTATTTTCTGTGTTTGTGAATTGTGTGCGCAGTAGCCGCACGTGCATCAACAAAGTAGTGCCAAGCGTGCGCCTGTGTCATAAGTAAAGGGCCGGCTGGCTTGACCGTTAAAGGGTGCTGTAACCCCCAAAGTACACTCCAAAGCAAATAAAAAAATATTTTCAGTGTTTGTGAATTGTGTGCGCAGTAGCCGCAGGTGCATCAACAAAGTAGTGCCAAGCGTGCGCCTGTGTCATAAGTAAAGGGCCGGCTGGCTTGACCGTTAAAGGGTGCTGTAACCCCCAAAGTACACTCCAAACCAAATAAAAAAATATTTTCTGTGTTTGTGAATTGTGTGCACTGTGGCTGCACGTGCATCAACAAAGGAGCAGCGCCAAGCGTGCGCCTGTGTCCCATAAGTAAAGAGCCGGCTGGCTCATTTCTTAAAGGGTGGTGTAACCCACAAAGTGCACTACTCTCCAGCAAAAATAAAAAAATATTTTCTGTGTTTGTGTGCGCCTTAGCCGCACGTATATATCAATATAACATAAATGGAGGACCAAACTTTCTCCGATAAAAATAAAATAGGGAAAGATAAGAACCACTTCCTCCTAGTGCTGTTGCTGCTGCTGGGAGTTGTTCATCATCCCAGAGAGGAAGTAGGAAGACCACTACTTTTACTAAACAATTGACCCTCCATCAGTCCCTAGCCATGAGGATGAAGTACGACAGCAGTCATCCTGAAGCAAAACGTATAACTGAGGCCATGACTGCTATGTTGGTGTTAGACGTGCATCCGGTATCCGCCATTAGTGCAGTGGGATTTAGACAATTGATGGAGGTAGTGTCTCCCCGGTTCCAAATCCCGTCTAGATTCCACCTGCATCCTCAAAGCAGCAGCGACAAGCGTGCGTCTGTCTGTTAAAGGGTGGTGACACCCTCAAAGTGTGCTACACAAACAATAAAAATATTCTTCTTCTTTTTTCTGTCTTTGTGAATTGTGTGGGCTGTAGCCGCACCTGCATCCTTAAAGCAGCAGCGACAAGCGTGCGTCTGTCTGTTAAAGGGTGGTGACACCCTCAAAGTGTGCTACACAAACAATTAAAATATTGTTCTTTTTTTTTCGGTCTTTGTGAAATGTGTGGGCTGTAGCCGCACCTGCATCCTTAAAGCAGCAGCGACAAGCGTGCGTCTGTCTGTTAAAGGGTGGTGACACCCTCAAAGTGTGCTACACAAACAATTAAAATATTGTTCTTTTTTTTTCTGTGTTGGTGAATTGTGTGGGCTGTAGCCGCACTTGCATACTCAAAGCAGCAGCGACAAGCGTGCATCTGTCTGTTAAAGGATGGTGTAACCCTCAAAGTGCTCCAAAAAATACAAAACAATTTTTTTTATGTGTTTGTGACTTGTGTGCGATGTAGCCGCACGTGCATCAACACAGTAGCAGTGCCAAGCGTGCACCTGTGTCATAAGTCAAGGGCCGGTTTGGACATCTGGTCCGGACTGAAGGACGTGCCAACAATTTCTGACAAGTCTACGTCACTTCTGACAAGTACTGTCACTGCATATGATACTGTCCTCAAAGCAGCAGCGACAAGCGTGCATCTGTCTGTTAAAGGGTGGTGTAACCCTCAAAGTGCCCTCCACAAACAATAAAAAAATTCTTCTTTTTTTTTTCTGTCTTTGTGAAATGTGTGGGCTGTAGCCGCACCTGCATCCTCAAAGCAGCAGCGACAAGCGTGCGTCTGTCTGTTAAAGGATTACATCGGTGACACCATCCAAGTAGGCATGCCAGACAGTCCGTACCTGTACTGGCAGGAAAACGAAGCAATTTGGAGGTCCCTGTACAAACTGGCTCTATTTTACCTGAGTTGCCCCCCCTCCAGTGTGTACCTCGAAAGAGTGTTTAGTGCAGCCGGGAACCTTGTCAGCGAAAGGCGTAGGAGGTTGCTTCCACAAAATGTGGAGAAGATGATGTTCATAAAATGAATTATCAACTCTTCCAGGGAGACCAGCCTCCAGAACGTACAGAGGGACCTGTGGTTGTGGATTCTAGCGGGGACGAATTAATACTCTGTGAGGATGAGGATGTACACAACACTGAAGAGGGTGAGGAATCGATGGATGAGGAGGATGAGGACGACATTTTGCCTCCATAGAGCCAGTTTGTGCAGGGACACATTAATTGCCAGCTTGTTATGTGGGGGCCCAAACGAACCAATCATTTCAGCCACAGTCGTGTGGCAGACCCTAGCGCTGAATTGTTTGGTTTGTTAAAGTGTGCATGTCCTGTTTATACAACATAAGGGTGGGTGGGAGGTAGGGGTGTGCACCGGACACTTTTCGTGTTTTGTGTTTTGGTTTTGGATCTGGATCTTTCTTCGTGTTTTGGATCTGGATTGGTTTTGCCAAAACCACCCTTCCGTGTTTTGGGTTCTGGGTTTTGTGTTTTGGATCTGGATTTTTTCTTAAAAAATAAAAAAAAACCGCTAAAATCACATAAATGGGCCTTTTTTTGTTCCTACGCTATTAATAACCCCAATAACATTAATTTCCACTCATTTCCACTCTATTCTGAACACCTCACACCTCACAATATTGTTTTTAGGCAAAAGGTTGTACCGAGGAAGCTGGATGACTATGCTAAGCGACACAAGGGGGCGGCACAAACACGTGGCCCATCTAGGAGTGGCACTGCAGTGGCAGACAGGAAGCCAATCAGCGTTATGGTGCCCATTTGCATGTAGCACGAACCCGGGAGATCCGTGCTACATGCATCTGTGTGATTGGCACAGAGCAATGACAGGTCCGTGAGACCCGTCTGTGCTGCTGTGGTAAAAAAAAAAAACCTGTGTAAAAAAAGAAAAAAATGGCGTGCACCCCCCAAAAAAAGAGCAACCAGCCCCGGGCATTAGTAACCCAGTGCTGGGTGTGCTTAAATACAGGGGACAAACGACGTAGGGGTCCCCTGTACTTAAGCACAACCAGCACCGGGCTAGTCAGAACCAGCGCTGGTTGCCAAAATACGGGGGACAAACGACGTAGGGGTCCCCTGTATTCTGCGCAACCAGCTCTGGGCTCTGATCCGGTCCTGGTTCTGGAAATATAGGGGACAAAAAATGAGTAGGGTTCCCCTGTATGTTCCAGAACCAGCACTGGACTTTTTCTAGCGGGGGGCTGATGCCACAGCCAGGGGAGCCCTTTCACCGGGCCCCCCAGCCGCAGCATCAACCCTGACCGCTAGTCAGCCCAGGCCGGGGATCCCTGGAGAGCTGGGGACCCCCCCAATAAAGGGGTCACCCTCTCCAGGGCACCCCAGGCCCAGGCTGATAGCCCGGGGCTATCCCCGCCACCCCTGGTGGCGGTGGGTGGCGGGTTGATTGTGTGGTGTGGTGTAAATAAAGAATATCAAACATTGTCTTTACAAGTAGAACTGCAAGTCCCAGCTAGCCTGCCCCGCATGCTGGTACTTGGAGAACCACAAGTACCAGCATGCAGGGCATTAAGGGCCCACTAGTACCTGTAGTTCACCTGTAAAAAAAATGTTTAAAAAAACACAGGACACACACACCGTGACAGTATAAGTTTATTAAACATACATACACACACACACACATGTACACATACTCACCTATGTAACCTATAGCATCGGTCCACTTGTCCGGTAAAGTATCCCTAGGGGACCTGTGAAAAAAAACATACTCACCATCTCCTATGCGAGGTTCTTCGTTCCAAAGTAGGCATCCCCGGACTTGGCAAAAAAAAAAAACGAAAACGCGATCCACGAACTTAGTACCGTTCTATAGAACGGTACTTCCCGAATGAGAGCTTAGCGGCGGGGTATCACCATGGAAACCCCGCTGCTAAGCGTTCATTGGCTGAGAGAGGTCATCTCCCGTCTCTCAGCCAATGAACGGCTCCCTCCATTGTAGTCAATGGTGGGAACCGCAGGGTAAACTTTAATAACCTTGCGGCCCATTAAAGGCAAAGGCATTTTTTTTAAAATGGCCGCTCGAGGCAAAACCTCGAGATCCGACAGCAGATCTCGAGGTTTTGCCTCGGGAGAGGGATCCGGGGCAGACAGGGAGATCCGAGCTTGGGCTCGGATCGCCCCGGATCCCCGAAGTTCGGGTGGGTTCGGTTCTCAGGGAACCGAACCCGCTCATCCCTAGTGGGAGGGCCCAAGGACAATTCCATCTTGCACCTCTTTTTTTTCTTTGCAGTATGTACTGTTTGGGGCCTAGTTTTTCAAACTGCCATCCTGTCTGCCACTGCAGTGTCACTCCTAGATGGGCCACGTGTTTGTGCCGCCCACTCGTATCTCTTAGCATAGTCATCCAGCTACCTCGGTGCAACCTTTTGGATATAAAAACACTATTGTGAGGTGTGAGGTGTTCAGATTATACTGGAAATGAGTGGAAATTAAGGTTATTGAGGTTAATAATTGCATAGGAGCAGAAAAACACACAAATTCTGTGATTTTAGCTGTTTTTATGCTTTTTTTCAAAAAAATACAGATCCAAAACACAAAACCCAGAACCCAAAACACGGAAGGGTGGTTTTGGCAAAACCAATCCAGATCCAAAACACGAAGAAAGATCCAGATCCAAAACCAAAACACAAAACACGAAAAGTAGCCGGTGCACACCCCTACTAATCGCATATGTTAGTACATATGCGATTAGTAAGGTTGCTGTGACTGGCGGAATGTTTACCGCAACCTTAGTACATCCCGCCCACAGAGAGCGCGGTCCTTTGTGATTTTCTTCATGCATACTGGTGGAACTAACGCCGACATGCATGCGAAGAGCAGCGGGATGCATCGCAACCCAAATGAGTTGCGTCATCCATCCCGCCCGTGGGATCCACATGCGATGGCATAGGAGACTGACATGGGGAAAACTCTATATAATGAAGATCGGAAGAATGTACATGTCCACTTGGCATCTAGCTCTATATGTGTTCGCATAAAAGAGAACGCTAACAAATTGTTTTACAGGTGGTATTATGTGACTTACAGGTTAAGTAAAATACATCCTGAATACTAAAATTTATGTTGGAGATGCAGATCGGATATTGGAGTGGTTTCTTTACATAAATTCTAACCAATTACAAAAAATTGAGGGTCTTAAGCATATTCAGCTCTCGTCTCACCATAACTAATGACTACAGGGAACTCAATGACGATCTGCCCTCGCTATTTCCTTACACAGACATGCTACACTATCACATTAGTTGAGTTTTATCTTCAAAATGGGAAAACATCTGGATGAGAGTTTAAATCGTGAGAGTTTTTTGAGTCTAATAACAGACTAGTAACAGCGAGTTTTCTCTGTTACATTGGCCGAGTTTAAAAAGTCAGAGGTTACTACTAAACTCTCACATTTTCGACACTCTCACCCTCTTACATTTGGCCGCTGTCTTTGATACCAGTGTGCTACCTAATGTATGCATGGGATTGACCAGCCTGGGCAAACACCCCTCCTCCTCTATCCCCCACCCCCTCTTACCTCTCCCCTTCTCTGTTTGTGGGCAGCCACCCTTCTTCCCTCGGTTTCTCTCTACCCTCTATAGTCTTATTCTTATATATTCCTTTTCTCTACATTTCTCTTTTCTATAAAATATGGATGAGAGTTCCTTATAACGTAACAAGTGCATTAGAGATGGAATGTATTTATTTTTCTATTGTCGTCTCGTATGTCTAATGCCCGTTAATGTTGTACTGCTTGTCTATTGACGACCTGTGAGTGGGTAATTTGCCCGTTGTCTCTTATCCAAACAATAACATTTCCTTTAAAGTAAAAAATGACAGTTATGTATATAGTGCCATGATGCCATCATGCTCCACAACACAGCACAAGAGTTATGACTTGGCCTGGGGGAGACGTGGGGGTAGTATTATTATTTCCTGTGTTATGTGTTTATTGGAATGTTTTTATGACTTTGGGTTACAGTATGTGGATGTAATGCACCTGGATATTGGAATGTCCCATTAAAGGTTTTAAACAATTCCCTTTTACTGGAAATATAATATATATGCCCCCCCCCCCCACCACCACCATCATCGTTGTTGCCAAAAAAGTGCTCTTTCTACCCCTCCTATTATATTTAAATTAGAGATGAGTGGTTCAGTTTTGCGCAGTTTTGCTCAGGTTATGTTTGGATCTCAAAAACTGTATCATATTGGCTATCCGGCTCTCACGTGTTTTGGATAATCAATATGATAAATCCGAACGAATCCAAACTTGCGCTAATTAGGCGATAAGAATCGAGTCAAAACCGAACCGCTCATCTCTAAATTCTCTTCCCACAATAAGAAATCTACAATTTGTATGTGGTCATAAATAATATGGGCTCAGATGACTGTCCCCACCCTAAGAATGCCTCTCATCAGAAGCAGCCCCCACAGTCGGAAGCTTATTGATGCACTGGTTTTGCGCTTTGTGTAACAGATTGGAATATTCAGGCAAAAATAGGAGCAAGACCCCATAAAAGGTGCCCTTTTTGCATTTTTGTTGTTTGTAATTACTCTTTAAACATTTGTTTTACTTAGTCAATAATTAAATGAGCTGCATAATATTCAAAAATGTATAAATTGTTTATAAATGAAGTTGCTTTGATTATCAAAAAAAAAATCTGTTTTTTTTTATAATTTTGTTATTTCCAGACTATTGTGTATTTACTGCAGATATATATGTACAGAGCAGACTTTGGGGACTATGGGGGTCATTCAGACCCGGTCGTTAGCGCCGATGCGCTCGGACCGGGTCGATGGCCCCCCACAGAGCATGCGCACGACAGCGCCGGCGCCGTCGTGCGCATGCGTGAGACCCGCTACGACTGACAGCGCCGGTCGTAGCGAGTCTCGATCCAAAGGGGGTGAGCTGTTGATGTTGATTGACAGCTCGCCCCATTTGGAAGGCGAGCCGGGGTGGTGGCAGCCCAAACGGGGGCGTTCCCATAGGAACGCCTACTGTTTGGGGGCGGCCCCACTGACATCACTAGTGATGTCAGTGGAGAGCTTCCGGCTCAGACAGAGCCGAAATCTCTCCGGGGCTTACGACAAGGGAGACCCTACCCTAGGGTCTCTTCGTAAGCCCCGATGGTTGCGATGGTCTTGACCATCGCGACCATCACCTTAGGCGGTCGTAAGGCTGTGGGTGTTAACCCACAGCCTTACCACCGCAAAGGAGGATGTCTTGAAAATTCAAGACGTCCTCCCCTCATTCAGACCGACCGCACGCTCTGTGCGACCGGCTCTGAATGAGGTCCTATGTACTAAGCTTTGAAGAGAGATAAAGTGGATGGAGATATAGTATCGACCAATCAGCTGCTAGCTGTCATGTCACAGACTGTGTTTGAAAAATGACAGTTAGGTGCTCATAGGTTGGTACTTTATCTATGTCCACTTTATCTCTCTAATGGGAAGACTAGGTCAAAACTCCAAAAACAAAGCATTTCCCCATATGAACAAAGCTCCAGACAGCAAAACTTTTCAGAGCTTGTACCTGATAGGCTACAATAGATGGTGTTCCCTATTATCTTCTTTCTCCATAGTTCCCTGAGAGAGATCCTATAGGCTCCCTCCCAGGGTCCATCACAGCTCCCACATGCGCTGACCGATGGCCGCACAGGCCCAGAAGGACATAACCTGGAAGTCCTCTCATCGGTAAAGGATGACCCTTTTATTGGAAGAGCTGTTCTCTGAGATTTTAGTTGTAATTGTATGTACATACCAGCATTATTAATGCCCCTATGCATGCAGTAAATGGCATCCGAAATGTAATACTTGGTACATCCAGCCAACACTCTTTGTTACTCAATGGAAATGATGCTAAACATGTAATTCTTTTGGACAAATGCTCCACTGAATATTTTCCATATGTAGGACAAGGAAGTGGCAATAGTACAATACAATGTATTCTTTACATTCTTACAGTTTGGGAAGTTCCATATTGTATATAGAGAGAGGAACAAAATTGTTGCAATATTTTACCCAAATTTATTCCAGCAGATCAGGGTGTTTGTACAGTAAGTGGTGCATATTTCAGACGTTTGTCGGGAACTCTGGAGGAGGCTGAAGGAACATGCAGAAATCACTCTCTATTGTGAATAACAGAGCAGGTAAGTGTAAAGGTTATGGCAGAACATTTAGGGAGTGATTTATCGTATCCCTCATTTTAAGATGGGATATTATTAGGGGTGAGCGGGTTCGGATTTCTGAAATCCGAACCCCCCCGAGCCCCCCCGATCCGAGTCCAATCCGAGTCAGGCTCGACTTTTCCCGCCTGACTCGGATCTGAAATCGAGGCAAAACGTCATCATCCCGCCTTCCGAGTCTCGCGGGTTTTGGATCCTATATAAGGTACCCGCGTCGGCGCCATTTTCTCACTCGGCTGTGGACAGTGAAGAGGGAGGGTGGGAGTTAGGGCTGTGTAGTGTAGTGTAGTGTAGTGCTGCTGTTGTCCACTACTTCAAAGTCCATAGGGGCTGGCTGTGTTGTGCTGTGCTGCTGTTGTTAATAGGGGCTGTGTCCACTACTTCAAAGTCCATAGGGGCTGGCTGGACTGTGTTGTGCAGTCAGTTCTCCATAGGGGCTGTGTCCACTCCAAAGTCCTGTGCAGTGTCCCAGTCCTAAAGGGGTGCTGTAGTGTTGTCCAGGGGGTGCTCTGTCCATCAGGGGTGCTCCCCCCAAGTGCTAAAAAAATAATATATTTTCTGTGTTTGTGAATTGTGTGCGCAGTAGCCGCACGTGCATCAACAAAGTAGTGCCAAGCGTGCGCCTGTGTCATAAGTAAAGGGCCAGGTGGCTTGACCGTTAAAGGGTGCTGTAACCCCCGAAAGTACACTCCAGTCCAAACCCAAAAAAAATTATTTTCTGTGTTTGTGAATTGTGTGCGCAGTAGCCGCACGTGCATCAACAAAGTAGTGCCAAGCATGCGCCTGTGTCATAAGTAAAGGGCCGGCTGGCTTGACCGTTAAGGGTGCTGTAACCCCCGAAAGTACACTCCAGTCCAAACCAAAAAAAAAATTATTTTCTGTGTTTGTGAATTGTGTGCGCAGTAGCCGCACGTGCATCAACAAAGTAGTGCCAAGCGTGCGCCTGTGTCATAAGTAACGGGCCGGCTGGCTTGACCGTTAAAGGGTGCTGTAACCCCCAAAGTACACTCCAGTCCAAACCAAAAAAAAAATTATTTTCTGTGTTTGTGAATTGTGTGCGCAGTAGCCGCACGTGCATCAACAAAGTAGTGCCAAGCGTGCGCCTGTGTCATAAGTAACGGGCCGGCTGGCTTGACCGTTAAAGGGTGCTGTAACCCCCAAAGTACACTCCAGTCCAAACCAAAAAAAAATTATTTTCTGTGTTTGTGAATTGTGTGCGCAGTAGCCGCACGTGCATCAACAAAGTAGTGCCAAGCGTGCGCCTGTGTCATAAGTAAAGGGCCGGCTGGCTTGACCGTTAAAGGGTGCTGTAACCCCCGAAAGTACACTCCAGTCCAAACCAAAAAAAAATTATTTTCTGTGTTTGTGAATTGTGTGCGCAGTAGCCGCACGTGCATCAACAAAGTAGTGCCAAGCGTGCGCCTGTGTCATAAGTAAAGGGCCGGCTGGCTTGACCGTTAAAGGGTGCTGTAACCCCCAAAAGTACACTCCAGTCCAAACCAAAAAAAAATTATTTTCTGTGTTTGTGAATTGTGTGCGCAGTAGCCACACGTGCATCAACAAAGTAGTGCCAAGCGTGCGCCTGTGTCATAAGTAAAGGGCCGGCTGGCTTGACCGTTTAAGGGTGCTGTAACCCCCAAAGTACACTCCAGTCCAAACCAAAAAAAAATTATTTTCTGTGTTTGTGAATTGTGTGCGCAGTAGCCGCACGTGCATCAACAAAGTAGTGCAAAGCGTGCGCCTGTGTCATAAGTAAAGGGCCGGCTGGCTTGACCGTTAAGGGTGCTGTAACCCCCGAAAGTACACTCCAGTCCAAACCAAAAAAAAAATTATTTTCTGTGTTTAGCCGCACGTATATATCAAATCGATATAACATAAATGGAGGACCAAACTTTCTCCGATAAAAATAAAATAGAGAAAGATCAAGAACCACTTCCTCCTAGTGCTGAAGCTGCTGCCACTAGTCATGACATAGACGATAACATGCCATCAACGTCGTCTGCCAAGGCCGATGCCCAATGTCATAGTAGAGGGCACATACAATCCCAAATGGCAAAGTTCAGGAAAATGACCTTGAAAAAGACATTTAAATCAGCTGAAGAGAAACGTAAACTTGCCAATATGCCATTTACGACACGGAGTGGCAAGGAACGGCAAAGGTCGATCCCTAGTATGTTCATGACTAGTGGTTCAGCTTCACATGACGATGGAAGCCCTCCTCCCACTAAAAAAATCAAAAGAGTTAAGCTGGCAAAAGCACAGCGAAGAACTGTGCTTTCTAAGAAGATATCACAAATCCCCAAGGAGAGTCCAAGTGTGGTGGTGGTTGCGATGCCTGACCTTCCCAGCACTGGACGGGAAGAGGTGGCTCTTTCCACCATTTGCACGCCCCCTGCAAGTGCTGAAAGGAGCACCCACAGTCCACTTGCTGATATGCAAATTGAAGATGTCACTGTTGAAGTACAACAGGATGAGGATACTGGTGTAGCTGGCGCTGAGGAGGAAGTTGGCGAGGAGGATTCTGATGGTGATGTGGTTTGTTTAAATCTGGCTCCGGGGGAGACTGTTGTTGTCCGTGGGATGAAAAAGCCCATCACGGTCATGCCTGGGCAGAAGACCAAACATTCCACCTCTTTGGTCTGGCAATATTTCTATCCAAATCCGGACAACAACTGTCTTGCCATATGTACCATATGTAAAGGTGAAATAAGTAGGGGTAGGGACATCAACCACCTAGGAACATCCTCCCTTATACGGCACCTGCAGCGCGTTCATAAAAAGTTACTGTCAAGTTCAGAAACTTTGGCTAAGACCGTACGCAGTCCAGGGACACCTAAATCCCGTTGTCCTGTTGTATCCAAGCGCCTGCAAACCACACCGTCAACTCCCTCCTCGTCAATTTCCTCCTTAGTCAGGATCGGAAGTAGTCCTGCAGGCCATGTCACTGGCATGACTGACTCTCCTATCCGGGATTCCTCTGGAGGATCCTGCATTGCTACGCCTACTGCTGCCGCTGCTGCTGTTGCTGCTGCTGGGAGTCGTTCATCATCCCAGAGAGGAAGTAGGAACACCTCTACTTTTACTAAACAATTGACCCTCCAACAGTCCTTAGCGAGGAGGATGAAGTACGACAGCAGTCATCCTGAAGCAAAACGTATAACTGAGGCCTTGACTGCTATGTTGGTGTTAGACGTGCGTCCGGTATCCGCCATTAGTGCAGTGGGATTTAGACAATTGATGGAGGTAGTGTGTCCCCGGTTCCAAATCCCGTCTAGATTCCACTTCACTAGGCAGGCGATACCGAGACTGCACAGAAACGTCAGAAAAAGTGTCCTCAGTGTCCTGAAAAATGCCGTTGTACACAATTTCCACTTAACCACGGACATGTGGACAAGTGGAACAGGGCAGACTAAGGACTATATGACTGTGACAGCCCACTGGGTAGATGTATCACCTTACGCAGCAACAGCAGCAGCGTCACCAGTAGCAGCATCTCCGAAACGCCAGCTCGTTACAAGGCAGGCTACGCTGTGTATCACCGGTTTCAGTAAGAGGCACACCGCCGACAACCTCTTAGAGAAACTGAGGGAAATCATCGCCCAGTGGCTTACCCCACTTAGACTCTCCTGGGGATTTGTGATATCTGACAACGCCACCAATATTGTGCGGGCATTACATCTGGGCAAATTCCAGCACGTCCCATGTTTTGCTCACACAATAAACTTGGTGGTGCAGAATTTTCTGAAAAGCGACAGGGGCGTGCAGGAGACGCTTTGGGTGGCCCGAAAAATTTCTGTCCACTTTCGCCATTCATCGACTGCGTGCCGAAGACTGGAGCGCCAGCAAACACTCTTGAACCTGCCCCGCCATCACCTGAAGCAAGAGGTTGTGACGCGGTGGAACTCAACCCTCTATATGCTTCAGAGGATGGAGGAGCAGTAAAAGGCCATACAAGCCTATACATCCACCTATGACATAGGCAAAGGAGGGGGTATGCACCTGACTCAAGCGCAGTGGAGAATGATTTCCGTGTTGTGCAAGGTTCTCCAGCCCTTCGAACTTGCCACACGTGAAGTCAGTTCAGACACTGCCAGCTTGAGTCAGGTCATTCCCCTCATCAGGCTTTTGCAGAAGCAGCTGGAGAAAGTGAAGGAGGAGCTAAGACGGAGCGATTCCGCTCGGCATGTGGGACTTGTGGATGAAGCCCTTCATTCGCTTTGCCAGGATTCCAGGGTGGTCAATCTGTTGAAATCAGACCACTACATTTTGGCCACCGTGCTTGATCCTAGGTTTAAAGCCTATGTGGTGTCTCTCTTTCCGGCCGACACAAGCCTGCAGAGGTGCAAAGACCTGCTGGTGAACACACTGTCAGCTGAAGCGGAACGTGACACATCAACGGCTCCTTCTTCATTTTCTCCCGCAACTGGGGCTGCCAGGAAAAAACTTAGGTATCCTAAGCAACCCGCTGGCGGTGATGCAGGGCAGGCAGGACCAAGTTTGGACATCTGGTCCGGACTGAAGGACCTGGCAACAATTTCTGACATGTCTACTGTCACTGCATATGATACTGTCACCATTGACAGAATGGTGGAGGATTACATCGGTGACAGCATCCAAGTAGGCATGTCAGACAGTCCATACCTGTACTGGCAGGAAAAAGAGGCAATTTGGAGGCCCCTGTACAAGCTGGCTCTATTTTACCTGAGTTGCCCCCCCTCCAGTGTGTACTCCGAAAGAGTGTTTAGTGCAGCCGGGAACCTTGTCAGCGAAAGGCGTAGGAGGTTGCTTCCACAGAATGTGGAGAAGATGATGTTCATCAAAATGAATTATCAGCTCTTCCAGGGAGACCAGCCTCCAGAAGGTACAGAGGGACCTGTGGTGGTGGATTCAAGTGGGGACGAGTTAATACTTTGTGAGGATGAGGATGTACACACTGAAGAGGGTGAGGAATCGGTGGATGAGGAGGATGAGGATGACATCTTGCCTCCGTAGAGCCAGTTTGTGCAGGGACACATTAATTGCCAGCTTGTTTTGTGGGGGCCCAAACGAACCAATCATTTCAGCAACAGTTGTGTGGCAGACCCTGGCGCTGAAATGATTGATTTGTTAAAGTGTGCATGTCCTGTTTATACAACATAAGGGTGGGTGGGAGGGCCCAAGGACAATTCCATCTTGCACTTCTTTTTTTTCTTTGCATTATGTACAGTTTGGGGCCTAGTTTTTCTAACTGCCATCCTGTCTGCCACTGCAGTGTCACTCCTAGATGGGTCACGTGTTTGTGCCGCCCACTCGTGTCGCTTAGCATAGTCATCCAGCTACCTCGGTGCAACCTTTTGGACATAAAAACACTATTGTGAGGTGTGAGGTGTTCAGAATAGACTGGAAATGAGTGGAAATTAAGGTTATTGAGGTTAATAATAGCATAGGAGCAGAGAAACCAACAAATTCTGTGATTTTAGCTGTTTTTATGCTTTTTTTAAAAAAAAATACAGATCCAAAACACAAAACCCAGAACCCAAAACACGGAAGGGTGGTTTTGGCAAAACCAATCCAGATCCAAAACACGAAGAAAGATCCAGATCCAAAACCAAAACACGAAAAGTGGCCGGTGCACACCCCTAGTTATTATGATATCAATGACTAAATTTGCAAAGTGATAGTGAAAATTTTCACACACATTTACTATAGTTCTCTTTCCAAGACACAAGTTCCGGTAACAGTCCGTTCCGGCAAAGAGCAGGAAGAAAAGTGATAGCTTGCGGGTTTGACTTCGGCATGCATAAGGGGGAGGGGAATTGGGGATAGAGTAGTTCATAGACTACTATGAAGGGGCAGAACTATGGAGACAATGGAGGTGCCTGCCGGGCTCCAGCACTGATGGGGTACCTCCTCCATAGCTCACAATATATTCACCCCACTTAGGGCTGTATCTATGTACCTGGAGTGTACCGTCACAGCCGCCCAATGCATGGCACTTCTTCCCGGCACCTGAGAAGCCACCATACACTAGTGGAGAGCTCCGTGTCACACCATCAGCTGCTTCCTCTATCTATCTATAGCCCTGTCCCTACTCGTTGGAGTCGCTGCTCATCAGCAGCTTCTTATGTCAGTGTGACACGTCTGGTGCCTCCTCAACCACAACTCTCCGTTTCACTCCTCCATGGCGGCACCAGTCTCAAAACTGTGCTACAGTCCCGGTGCTCCCCCTCACCCACAACTCCCTGTCCCACTCCTCCCTTGAGGCAACTCTAACCGCGGAGCCATGCAGAGTCCTGAGTTGCTGGTCTGAGCATAAGCGCGGCTGCAGATCTTCTTCCAGGAGCTGGATGTCAACAAGGAAGCACTGGACGGAGCTGTGGGTAAGAGGGCATGGGAGGCAAGGCCTGGGGCACCAGCGAATGAGTCTGGAGGGCAGATCTTTGGTGGAGCAACATCCTGGCATGTGATGCAGTGGGCTGTACACTGGGCATTTTGTGATTTGTAGTCTCACTACAGTGGCAGTCTTACTTAAACTCAGTCCTCAAAGCCACCACATCAGGTGGTTTTCCTCTCTGTCAGGGGTATCAGGAGTGCTCCCCACCCCACATCAGGTAGCTTTCACCAGGAGGGCTCTGAGCCTCATGCTAATTGCACCATACAGGTCACTATCTTATTTGTGGCTAAGGGGTCTATTTACTAAGCGGTGTTAGGAGACAGAGTGCAAAGTGATAAGAAAGTGATAAGGTGCCAGCCAATTAGCTCCCAACTGTCATTTTTCAACCACAGCCTGTTAGATGACAGTTGGGAGCTGATTGGCTGGCACACTGCTTAGAAAATAGACCCCTAATGCATACAGATGTGGCCACATACATCTATCCTCCGTGCGAGACAAGTTGAGTTATACATAATGCGTGAGTGCAAAGTGACTTGGTAGCGCAGAGCATCTCTTTGTGCAAATTCTTCCCTTTAAATGCGTCTTATTCGCAGAGCGATGTGAATAGGACAAACAGGCAGCTTCTGCTGATTAAAATGATCTGCGGCATGCCTATATTCTGTGTGCTACTGCGGGGTATCTGCATGCAAAGTACTACATTACATTGTCAGCGGCTGTGATGGGGACGGGCACCAAATGATAACTTGCCTCCGGGGGTCTGGGATGGAGTTACGCCACTGCTACTATGGGCTAATGCATTTCGGAGCTTGGTAAATCCGACAGCATAGCAGTCTCCATAGAAATCTATGGGTGCTACTATTGCGCTAATAAATTGTGGGACCGTGGCAGATATCTGAGATATCCCTCCGTGGTACATCCTGGGGTTCCTCGATATTTGGTGTTTTTGGTGGAAAGTCTGTAAATATATTTTACTAAATACAGTATGTCCCTTAACGTGTTTATCCAGTCTCCTCTGTGGTGGGTCACGGAGTATAATAAAGGACAGGTCCAGGAGGTCCAGCTATGCCAAATTCCAAAACAATAAATGATAATGTATCCTGGGATGAAACGCTGGGAGTCTGCCTAACGCTGCTGCAGCCAATACAGGCCTGGGATGGCCGTGGATACGTATTTGGCAGTATAAAGTTATGCACAAGTTTTGCAATGTAGGTGTAATACATTCTCTAGCTCCTGTATGAGCCACTGACTGAATATCAAGGGGGGGAAAATGAATTAAAAAGTAAAGCGGAGAGCGAGACGCGTTTCACCTAGTTATTCTTCTGCCTGAGGCGGCAGCTCAGTTGTGTCCTCATCATCTGTTACACAGACTACCAGCCATGGAATAATATAACACTGAGCTAAGTCTATTTCAGACGATTTCCTTGAAGTATAACATTACTTCAATTATTTTATATCTAGGAGTATGTCCCTATGAGGCTGATTTCAGAGTCTTTGATACATATTTTTAAATGAATGAAATGAATTTTATTGTCCTGCTTGATTTTATAATCCGATTAGGAATTTATTTGATCCACACTAATGGATGTTTATGGATTGTTAGATACAGTATGTACTGTAGTATTTTAACACTCATTGTTTGTATGATACAATTATATTTTTTTATCTATTTTCTGTAAAGTTTTTTTTTTCCAAAAAAAATCGGCAGATTAATATTTAGACTTTTTTAGATAAAATAAAATAATTGTATCGTTATACTGCAGGGTTATACATTTCCCTATTATATTATTTAGCTTCTGCTGTGTTTTTTTTTTTCAGACTCATTATAGGAAATATTGTAATTTGTAAAACACATTCAATGTCAATTAGAAATGAGCAAATTGGTGGCAAAATTTCCAGTGAATCGTGTCTTGCGGCCGAAAATTCTGGTGATATATAATTCCTTTAGATAGTATATGCTTTTGCCATTCCAAGTTGAGAGGCGTATTTATCATTGAGAGCACCATCACGGCAATCATTTTTGTCGCCGCTTATAACAGCAAGATAAAAATCACTTATCGCCAGTGTTAATGAAAAAAAGTATCGTCTTGGCAGGGGAGCAATGTTCAAATCTGCCCGGCTATACTGGCCCGAGGCTGCAAGGGTTATTGTATAGCCGTGCCAGGCCAGTCTTTGTAGATGTAAGCCATAAAGGTTTTTGCCTATGTTAATCTTTCTCAATTACTGGATAATAGAGCTCTTCAAATACTTCCCTCTATTTGTAAATTTAATAACGGAGGCCTCGGATGAGCCAGAAGTGGCTTAAACCAGCAGGCTGGGGGCTTTCTTGGGTGATGATCACATGCAGTCGTTTAACCTATTACACAGTTAGGGGTGTGGCTGTTGCAGAGTTTATTTAAGTGTTGGGTTGCAGGCTTTAGGCCTCTTTCCTGAAGAAATTTTGCCCGCACACCCCTCCCTAGTGCTTGTTTGTTGTTAGCCATTGTTTTGGGCGTGAAAGTATGCTTATCATCAGCCTGGGTGCAGTTGGTGTATTGGGTGCCCTCACCTTTTAGAAATTGTGGAAAAATACTGTGCCACCTTTACGGGGGCAGTATGGCCATCTCCGGATGGGATTGTTGAAGGTTTGCGCTTTGTACTCTAATGTTTGGTTTTTGCATCCACTGGGCGGACACCGCCAGCAATGCAGTGTTTGGTTGTTTGGTTGCATTATTGGGCTGCTCTGTGTTGGGGCCGTCCTTTCTAGCCACCATACAATATTTTAAAATGAAAATGAAATTCTTCATATAGCTGACCTGTTTTAAATCCATTTCTGTCTCCGTATGTTTATTTTAGATAAGATTTGGTTATGTATGATGATCACACACCCACGACACACCTCAGCCGTTACTACAGTGCATCCAGAAAGTATTCACAACGCTTCACTTTTTCCACATTTTGTTATGTTAAACCCTTATTCCAAATGGAATACATTCATTTTTGTCATCAAAACTCTACACACAACACCCCATAATAACAACGTGTAAAAAAAATTTTTAAAAATTTTTGCAAATTTAATAAAAAAAAAAAAAAAACACTAGGAAATCACATGTACATAAGTATTCATGGCCTTTGCCATGGAGCTCAAAACTGAGCTCAAGTGTATCTTGTTTCCACTGATCATCCTTGAGATGTTCCTACAGCTTAATTGGAGTCCACCTTTGGTAAATTCAGTTGTTTGGACATGATTTTGAAAGGCATACACCTGTCTATATAAGGTCCCACACTTGACAGTGCATGTCAGAGCACAAACCAAGCATGAAGTCCAAGGAATTGTCTGTAGACCTCCAAGACAGGATTGTCTCAAAGCAAACATCTGGGGAAGGGTACAGAAAAATATCTGCTGCTTTGAAGATCCCAATGAGCACAGTGGGCTCCATCATCCATAAATGGAAGTTCGGAACCACCAGGGAGAAGGGCCCTAGTCAGGGAGGTGACCAAGAACCCGATGGTCACCTCCCTGACTGAGCTACAGCATTCCTCTGTGGAGAGAGGAGAACCTTCCAGAAGGACAACCATCTCTGCAGCAATCCACCAATCAGGCCTGTGTATTAGAGTGGCCAGACGGGAGCCACTCCTTAGTTTAAAGCACATGGCAGCCCGTCTGGAGTTTGCCAAAATGCACCTGACAAAATTCTCTGGTCTGATGAGACAAAGACTGAACTCTTTGGCGTGAATGCCAAACGTTGTGTTTGGAGGAAACTAGGCACCGCTCATCACCAGGCCAATACCATCCCTACAGTGAAGCATGGTGGTGGCAGCATCATGCTGTGGGGATGTTTTTCAGCGGCAGGAACTGGGAGACTAGTCAGGATAGAGGGAAAGATGAATGCAGCAATGTACAGACACTTCCTGAATGAAAACCTGCTCCAGAGCACTCTTGACCTCAGACTGGGGCGACGGTTCATCTTTCAGCAGGACAACGTCCCTAAGCACACAGCCAAGATATCAAAGGAGTGGCTTCAGGACAACTCTGTGAATGTCCTTGAGTGGCCCAGCAAGAGCCCAGACTTGAATCTGATTGAACATCTCTGGAGAGATCTGAAAATGGCTGTGCACCGACGCTTCCCATCCAACCTGATGGAGCTTGAGAGGTGCTGCAAAGAGGAATGGGCGAAACTGCCCAAAGATAGGTGTGCCATGCTTGTGGCATCAAATTCAAAAAGACTTGAGGCTGTAATTGCTGCCAAAGGTGCATCAACAAAGTATTGAGCAAAGGCTGTGAATACTTATGTACATGTTTTTTATTTAGATTTTTGGGATTTTTTTTTATTAAATTTGAAAAAAATTGCAAAAAAACTTTGTACACATTGTCATTATGGGGTATTGTGTGTAGAATTATGAGGACAAAAATGAATTTATTCCATTTTGGAATAAGGCTGTAACATAACAAAATGTCGAAAAAGTGAAGCGTTGTGAATACTTTCCGGATGGCGGATGCACTGTAGGTTTAGGCATTTTTGCGGAATTTATTATTATATGCACAGAGATGTGATGGTGACGGTCACTTTGTTCTGCTGTGTGGAGGATGTGGATCACTTACAGACATAAAATTGTGTGTTTTCCAAATGTAGACTGAGGAGAACATTCTGCAGAAATCTGCCAACGTAATCACTGTTAAGCTGCATACACACAATTTGCTCCTAAATGCCAGAAAACAGATGAAAAATGACGTCACACAAGTTTGTTAAATGTTTGATATAAACAATTTGTTCAAACAACAGTTTTTGTCCATTTTCCGGCGTTTGGGAGCAAATTGCTGATTGTCATTTGCTTTCATTCCTTACCAGATTTGATTGTCATTTGCTTTCATTCCTTACCAGATTTTCATTCCAACCAATCAACTAGTTGGATGGTTGGACAGAAAGTCTTTACGTGTGTGCCCAGCTTTACCAACAAAGAGGACATCATTCATGTGTATTTTTTTGCAGGTCGAAAATGACAGTTTCATGTTTATTCGCTAGATTTTACAGACCACAAAAACTTGCTACCTCACCCTCGGCTTAAACTTAGGGCCTGATTCAAAGATGGATGCGATGGCGATTTTTGCTCAAATTGAGTGATTGTTTGCCATTGAGCGTGCGTGTTTGCCACACCACGCAAGCGTAGCGATTGTTTTGCAATAACGCCCGCACAGAGGATCCATTCACAAAGTGAGTGACAGGAAGTCACAGTTTGGGGAGGTAACCGGGGGTAGCTGGACAAACAAAGGCATGTCTGACCGTTTAAATGGCGTGCATAAATTAGACATTGCGATCTCCTACGTAGCATCAGAGCTCTCAGCGTGTCAGGTGAGCTACAGTGTTTGTGGCTGGACAGACGTGACTTACATGCTGCGTGACTGGACGATGTGGGTCGATGTTACCGATGTTTACACTGTTGCACATCATTGGACAGATATGAGAAGGCAGCAGGGGGCGTCCCTACGCTGGGCTGTGGTTTGGAAAGCATTTGCAACTGTGATCCGTGAGAGTATGCCGTTGTGTTTGCATTAGCGCAAGTCTCTGAATTAGCCCCTTAAACTTGAAAATAAGTAACACTTAAGAAAAATAAAACTTTGATGTCTAAAGTGAAGTTTATATAAGAATTGGAGGAATTCATTATAAAAAACAATAATTAAACTACCTAACAGCAAATGTCGGCCAGTGCCGTTATAGAAACATAACAACTCTAATAAATAACGACACACAACACAATGCAACAATTTTGCCATTCAATTTAAAGTCATCAAATTTATTTGATAACGATTTAAACTAGGTTAGAGTAAAAATGGTGACAAAAAAAGGGGGCAGGCAGATCAGCATGGACTAAGGGGTATGCAGTCGGGATGCCGACGGTCTAAATGCCGATGGACTAAATGCCGTCCGTCGGCTTCACGACTGTCTAATCCCGGCAAGGGTCTAATGACATGTATTGAAATCCCGACGCTTGTCATTTTATCTACGCTGGGAGCCCGACGCCCGGCAACCCTATCGAAGGTGCGCCGGGAGCGACCAGCCGCGGAGGTGGGGGGTTAGGTTAGGGGCTCCCGGCTGGATTTAGGGTTAGGGTTAGGCTAGGGGAAGGGGGAGGTTAGGGTTAGGCACCCCCCTCGAGAGACTTAGGTTTAGGCAGCGGGGAAGGGGGGGTTAGGTTTCGGCACTTACAGGGGGGGGGTTAGGGTTAGGCACTTGGAGGGGAGGTTAGGGTTTGGCACCCCTAAGGGAGGGTTGGAGTTAGGGGGGGGTTAGGTTAGTGAATAGGAAAATACTTCCCTGTCGGGATTAGAACCGCCAGTCTTCCAGTGTCGGCATTAGAACCGCCGGGCATGCATCCTGCCATAAATCATACCGATCCCCTGTAAGGACCGGCCTCTGCTGCAGCCCCAAAAGATGACTAAGAGGAGGACAGCATCCTGCTCCTGGGTGCACAGCTCAAAAGGCAAACTCCTGTCCTCCATAGCCATGCCTAAAGAAGATCAACTCATACCATAAACAAATCATCATGAAAAAAGCAAAAGACTATCATCAGTCAAATATACAGCATTAGGTGGTGAAGGTGATCATCACAAAAAATGGATATCATCACAGTTAACCTTAGAATGAGCCATATCAATTAAAAAAGCTCCTCAACGGCAACACCAAAACGAACAGGGATTGGTGTCTAACCAGGCCAGGCGGAGCCAGGCCTACAAACTGGATAACCACCCCAAGTCCTGGATGATGGCGCGGCGCCTCTTAAGGCTAATGATGGCTGTCTACCCAAATCGTTACCCCCTAAATGTACAACAAGGACCCCAACTGCTCAGACATCTCCAGAAACTTCCTACAAAAGGCTCCGCAGCACAGACCATAAAAACCTAGCCAGTAGATCGGAGGAGCAACTGGGAATCGGGTGCTGTCGGTTATGTGTGACGGAAGTGATGCAGCGTAAGTCCCCCTCTGTCAGGCTCTGGAGTCTGACTCATATTAATTGTTGCGTTTTACAAAAAAAATCCTCTGCATCCAAAGTGCAAAGTGTTGCCCCATCCCTAACCCTACCCCAAAACCTAACACTAATATGGACTACCGATTTACATTTTGAATTTTGACATTTTCTCTGTCAACACCTTGTCCATGCCGACACTCAGTCGCACCATGTTACCATTCTGCGGTCCCCTTTCTGATTGTCAACTTAATGCCTGAATACTCTCAGCAGGGAGTAAATTCTAACGGTATTTAGGCATAAAACTAACGATCAGTATATATATATATATATATATATATATATATATAAGAACAATTGTAACCTTGTGATTGTAACATTTTTTGACAACTGCAACTTAGACGAATAGGTTATAGGGTACCCAGACTGAATGTCTGTGTGTTCTGGGTTAGCTGAACAACTGCTCAATTGATTCTGATAAAACCCTTACTTTTCTATTTGGTATATACCAGGGAATAGGTCAGGCTACAGTATATATCTATCGTGCCTGAACTGAAGGCTGAGGGGGGTAACTAGTAAGCAAAAGGGACTTGGGGCAAGTGATGGGGGAAGGTGCAGCCGGCAGAAATCTGTGGACACAATGCCAATATAGAGATTGTTTCCTATTGCGCGTGCGTGAATGCCGCACTGCGATTGTGCAGCGATTGCATAGTGATTACTCTCATACATAGGAATTACTCGCAAAGTGACAGTTAGTCCATGTTTGGAGGTGGTAACGGGGGGAAGGGTGGTTATAAAAACGCAGGAGTGTCTGACCGGTAAAATGTCGTTTCATGGGCGCACATAAATTATCCATTGCAATTTTCTTTGCAGCATGAGATCTCTCAGCGTGTCAGGAGAGCTGCAATGTTTGCGGCTGGTCAGACATGACTTACAAGTTGCGTGACTGGCCGATGTGCGCCGATGGTACCGATGTTTACCCTTTTGCGCGTCATCGGATGTATATGAGATGACAGCAGTGGGCGTCGCTATGCTAGGCTAAGCTGTGGAAGGCATTAGCATATTATAGAAACTGTGGTCTAGAGAGCGCAGTTGCGATGACATTAGCATCCGTCTCTGAATCAGGCTCTTTGTGTGCTGGGCAGTGTGATCTCAGTGCGACCACAAGGGAGAAGCCTGGACGCCACCAATCTATGTAACACTGCTGGTCAATTTATTGTGCAAAAGTCTGCAGAAGTGACTTCAACGCAGGCGAAGCCGCGGGCAACAGGTACCAGCAAATAAAAGCCTTAACATCAAACAGAAAAATGCTGTCATTGTACGTGATGGAAGTGATGTACTGTATTTCCCCCTCTGTCAGGCTCTGGAGTCTGACTCACATTTTCCTGTTGAGTTTTACAAAAAAAAATTCTTCTGCAACCACAGTACAAAGTGCGGCTCAGCCCTCCGCCTGTCCTCTAATCACTCAGACACGATGCTGAATCTTTGGTGTACACTGATTGAATGTCACAGCAGGCATTGTGACAGCCGCCACTTTGTGTGAGAACCTGCACACAGACACAGTTCTGGCATCCGTACAGTACAAACGTCTCATACTAGAAGTTCTGATCATGCCTATTCCATTGTAAGACGATAGGCAGCGCACATTGGGCCTGATTCAGAGCCGGACGCTCTGACCAGAGCACTCGCTCTGAATCAGTGCCCTCCTACCTTAAAATGGAGCGGCCTCCTGGCCACTCGCATAGCTGTGGGTGACCACCCACAGCATATGCGAGTGGCCAAAAAGGTGCTCGCGATGGTCAAGACCATCGCGACCATCGGGCTTTCGACGAGACCCTTGTGGTAGGGTCTCGTTGCCGCAAGCCCTGGAGTGATTTTGGCTCTATCAGAGCCAAAATCACTCCCACTGACATCACTAGTGATGTCAGTGGGGCCAGACTCAGACGGTAGGCCTCCGTCTGGCAACCACGCCACCGGCACGCCCACTAAAGGGGGCGTGCTGTCAGTCACCATCGACAGCACGCCCCCTTTAGTTTGAAACCCATATGCCCCCTTTAGTGTGAAACCCATAATGACGGCTTGGCCGTCGTTATTCGGGTCACGCGCATGCACACGACGGAGCTCCCTCCGTCGTGCACATGTGCACTGGGGGAACATCGACACGCTTGCGAGTGTCCTGCGCTCGCGAGCGGGTCTGAATGACCCCCATACTTACCTGTGCTGTGTTTAGCTCTGCTGGCGTAAGATAAAATCAGTTTTTATTTGCCACGTTCGGTTTGGAAACCCCTCATAAAGAATTTTCCATTCTTAAAGGCTGTGAAAAATAGAATTTCTAGAGTTACGGTATAAAGTAAAACATAAGGGTTCTGCAGGCAGGGGTGTAACTTACAAGGCTGTAACTTGCAGCAGTCCAGAGCCTTTTGAATGCACGATTACATTTATATTACCATCCATATGACTACTATAGGAGGGACGTTTCCAAAACTGTCCCGTGGTGCCTCTTCCCGGCTATGGCTGCGGCATTTTGCGTGTCGGCGGAATCTGGTCTCAAGCGTTCGGGGTATGATCCTATGTCGCACGCCGGTCGCAATGCGCATGGATCTCGTGGATTGCTGCGTACTGTGCATGATGCAGAGACCGATATCTGCTTTTGCTCATGTGCCAGATCAGGTGTACGCATTCAGTCTCGCTAGTGAGTATGGATTGGTCCATCCGTTGGCGGAGAGCGCTATCCGTGAAATGGGACAGTGGGTATTATTTGGGGTGGCGGTGACCATAAGAGCGCACAGAACTCTACTGTCTCACGGGAGTGCGGTGGGAGTGTGTGTCGGCATCCGTGCTCATTCATAGCGCGCGGATGGAAATTTTACACGTTTCAGACGGATATTTTGCACCCAGCAAAATGCTAATGATGACGGGTGCAAACACGGACATAAAAAGCAGTGCGTAGAGTAAGCTTCGACGTGCCGGCGCTCTGATGATTAGTATACACGAGCAGATTCTCGCATTAGCGTAAGGAAGCAAATAGGCAACCGCGGCCAAATGGAAAAGTGTCCACGGATGCGTTCGCGGATGCTTAGACCCCCTGTCCAGATTTCCTCCTATTGTTATGTTAGTGTCATCCAGAATTTACCTACAGTGTGTATGCCCTGGTCAAGCCTGCTCGGGCTATAGACTATCCCCTGGAAAGTCACTGACTTGTGGCAATGTAGTGCTTCCACCCTGATCTTCTCTATGGATGTGCTGTATGCATCTCACTAAGGCCAGAGCTGTGTTTATGTGACGTGACCCCAAAAGGTGCCTTCTGCACCCCCCTCAACTTCATTCCAATAATCTTGATCACAAAATAAATGTTTGTCTTTGAGCAGCTCCGTATAACTAGGTGCAGGGAACGCCCAATTCCTGCAGGCATAAATGGGAGATCTGATTTTGCATTTTCATTTGGGAAAGGACCACTTTGCACTTATTTGTAAACACCCATTCTGCAGAATGTACATCCTCAGGGGTATATTTGCTAAAGTGAGAGTGTTTAGAAGTGGAGATGTTGCCCATAACAACCAATCAGATTCGACTAAACATTTATCTATCACCTTCTAGAAGATCATAGCTAGAATTTGATTGGTTGCTATGGGCAACATCTCCACTTCGAAAAACTCTCACTTTAGTAAATATACCCCAAAGAAAAGAGCTGGGATTATGACATTGAACTTAGGGCCCGATTCAGACCCGCTCACTAGGAAGCGTTCGCACGCAGCCAGCCGATTTTTTGCATTGTGCACATGCGTATGCATCGCAATGTGCATGCGCGAACTAGTGCGAGAGATCGGGAAGCGTCCGCTCGCTGCGCATAGACTGCCCAGCTGAATGAGTGACAGGAGAAGCCGTTTGTGGGTGGTGACAGGGGCTGGACACTAGAAACGGGACAATGGAGGTGCGAATGCAGGCGTGCCTGGGCGTCTTAGTGCCATTTTAGAGGCGTGCAAAATTAGCAGGCAGCGTCATAGTACATGTCACTTGGTTGTATTTCACACTGAAGTGATCGCAGTGCTTGCGGTAGGGTATAGTCAACCACAAGCGCTGCGTACGCTTACGATGGTACTCGATGTACCGATGGTTGCATACATCCTGGAGACGATGTGCGCAAGTGGGCGTCTTAAGACAGGCTGGTGGGCGTCTGCATACACAGAGTGATCTCACGCCAAGGCACAGTGGGCGTGCTAATGCCTTGCCGTGCGATCGCCTGCCATGCTGGGAGAGTACCGGATTTGCATACGCTGGGTGCATGCGAACACATCTAGCGAGTGGGTCTGAATCGAGCCCTTAGCCCTCCGTGTGCGGTAGTACTGGAAACGCTTATTGCCAAATTCCGACGTCAAAATATGCAAACATTTTGACCACTTGTGGAATGAAGAGAATCCGACCAGTATGTTTTGGACCATGGAAGTAAACAAGGTAAAAGACATGGATCTCATTTAAGCACCTTGCAAATAGTTTACAAAAACAGGAGAAGACGCAAGACTCTAATGTTGCAAAGCAGTAATGCCAACCCCTATGCCACTGTGCCCCCCCCCACCACCACTGCAACCAGGACGGGATGTACGAAGCATCACATCCGCCTATCTTCGGGTACATACCGCGGTTGATTACTGCGGTATGTACCTAGTATATAACAAAGGACAGATCTCCTGGTAAGAGCTGTCCTTTGTGATGGCTCCGGTCTGAGGGACTTCCGGGTTTAACACCCAGAAGTCCATCTCGCGTCCTTTGGATCCCTCCCAAGGGGGAGCGCCCCGATAAGAAGCCCATAGGCTTCTATTGGGTAACGCCACCTGAACCCACCTGTTACCCACCAGGATGATACATTCCGGTGCTTTGTACATATGGGGAATGCAGTAATACCCCTGAAAACTGCATTTTCGGGGGTTTTATCACATTTTCCTCTTTAGTATATCCCACCCCCACAGTGCTACCGTGTCATTCCTCATATTATACAGCAAAGTGTCAGGGGTGTATCTATAATACGGAGGGTGACCGGGGCACATACCGCGAACCCTGCATCCATTGACTACTTTTAAACTTTCCACCGTCACTGCAGAAATAACTGGGATCGCGGGTGTGAGCGCAGCTCGCGTACCTGGTCGCAGGTGCGCAACTCATCTTACGTGGTGCATTTTGCCACACAAGCGGCAAAGATATTATAGGACCCTTCTGCAACAATTTGTCACTATGTCCTATTACTACTTAGATGTAGTGTTTCCTCTTTATAATGTACCCCTCATCTGTATAACTCTACCCTTATCTAACCCCACTCTGTACACACATTAATATACAGTATCCACAGATATACTGTACGGAGAGAGAGAGACACAGCCAGAGTGAGAGTGAGGGGTATATGCACTAAAGTGAGAGCTTTCAGACATGGAGATGTTGCCCATAGTAACCAATCAGATTCTAGCTATTATCTTCTAGAAGATGCTAGATAAAGGTTAAGCAGAATCTGATTGGTTGCTATATGGAACATCTCTTCTAAAACTCACTTCTAATAACTCTCACTTTAGTACATTTACGAGAGAGAGAGAGAGAGAGAGAGAGAGAGAGAGAGAGAGAGAGAGAGAGAGAGAGAGAGAGAGAGAGAGAGAGAGAGAGAGAGGGATAAATATACAGTCAATTCTTTTAAGAAAAGGGAAGTTCAGGACTTACAGAGAAATGATGCAAATTATGTTCAAGGACACTAATGCTCTATGCTTAGTTATTCAAATATGCAAATGAGATGCTAAGGCCCCGCTTACAAGTGCACTTTAAATTGTCATTAGACGGATGCCCGGCTCTGTATTAGGAGTCTGGGAGATCACTATGAGCTGCTCTAATGTATACCGGCGGAGGCTTTCAATTTTACCTCATTAACATGCTTTTATCATTGTCCGCCGCACTCAACTGAAGCTTCTCTATGTCCTCACATTAAAAGAGAAACCTTTTCTAGGAAATAATGAGATACAAAGAGCTGAGAGATATTGTTGTGTGCGTAGAATGACAGGAATGATCTAATAATATAGAGAGTGAGGCAGAATTCCCGGGTAAATATATACCTGTCTCATATGGAATCACTTTCCTGGTTGTAATGATGTTTAAAAAAAAGAAGTGTAACGGAATCGGTATGATATGCCGGCTGTCAGAATACCGACAGTGGCATCCCGATAGTTGGCATCCCGATAGTTGGTTTCTCAACAGGGGTCGGGTAAGTATACTTACCCTCCCCCCCTAACCTTCCCTTCTGGTAGCCTAACCTTAACCCCCCCGACTCAGTACCCTAACCCTCCCCGTTAGTTCCTGAACCTAAGTCCCCCTCCTTCGTGCCTAAACCTAACCCTCTCCACTTAGTTCCTAAACCTAACCCCCCAGTGGTGCCTGACCCTAACCCTCCCCCCTAGGGGTGCCTAACCCTAACCTACACCACCAAAACCTAACACTAACCCCGCTAACTGCCCTAACCCTCTCCCCCCGGGCCTATGAGGATGGGCGCCCCGGATTTACCTCGTTCGGGCATCCATCCGCCTGTGTTCTGGAGCCAGGATTAAAATAGGCGTCAGTATTTTGACGCCTATCTTAAATACCTTGTCGAGATATCAACGTCGGCATTTAGACCAGCGGCCGCGAGTTATCTGACTACATCCCCTGTGTAACAACTTCTGGAAATATATGTTTAATTTCATATTTATTTGAAGCCCTAAGGTCACGGAGTCCATCAGGATTGGTGCAGTAGCAGCAGCCAATGAGAGTCTGTCTGACTCTCATAGGCTGCGGATTAACACACACATCGCTGCCGCGCTGGCGGGGATGAGTGTGTAAATGCACTAGCCTGAACCTGACTCCCACAATGCGCCTGGCGCTATTGGGTAAGCACTCAGGGAGAGGGAAGGGGCTCGGCTGTGCAGTACAAGACGGTGCTGGGCGCAGGGAAGCCTAGCACCGGTCTCCAGTAAATGTGTAGTGCTGACCGCACTCACTGTGGATGGCACTACACTGGCTAACTACTGTAGGACAGGCCGGTACCGTGGCCGGCGGCACCTCCCACCCCTGCGCCGACGGTCCCACAGCGCCCTGCCCTAGTTACGCCACTGCTGCCTATACATCTGTTCTATACATAGTCTGTCCTTTATCCTAGTTGCCTCCATGCGCTGCCCGTACATCTGTTCTATACATAGTCTGTCTTTATCCTAGTTGTCTCACAAGCTCTGTGTCATGTCCAATGTATTTTTGTAAACTGTGCACCCAAGATGGCAGCTTCACCTTTTGTGTGTCATGTGGTCTTTGTATGGTATATTATAACATGGTTCTTATAGTAACTAGAATTTAGTGTGTTGTATATTGTATTTCTCCAAGTTTTATCATATCTCCACGTAATGCTTATCTTGACCATTATGAGTGGGCACAAGATGGCTGCCTCACCTAGTACATTTGTGGGTAGGATGAATAATCCATGGAACTGACAATTCTGATGGCACCTTGTAATTTGCATTTATTATTTTGTATTCACCCACTGTAACCATTTTAGTGTATCCACAATGACATTGTAATAGTACTAGACATGCCTCATGGGTGGTCTTAGATGTGCCCCCCTGGATGTTCTTAGACATGCTTCCTGGGTGGTCTTAGATGTGCCTCCTGTGTGGTCTTAGATGTGCCCCCTGCATGGGCGTCATAATGATGGCCACAGTCGGTCAGGGGCTATGCTTTATAGTAATAAGCTGCACGGCCTCTACACCACATGATGGAGGAGGAGGTGTAATGTGCGGTCTTTAAGTTAAAACATCGCACATTACACTTCCTCCTCCATGTGGTGCAGGGGCAGTGCAGCTTATTACTATAAAGCAAAGCCCCTGCTTGAGATTAGTGGGAGGGAGGGAAGGAGAGGAGGGGGAGGCGGGCACCAGAACTATTTTATGTTAACCCTCCCCATGGCCCCCTGGGTGGTCTTAGACATGCCCGTGGGTAGTACTAGATACCCAGTATCTAGGATAAACTGTTATTATGCTAATAATTTTATGTTCCTTACAGTACAGTAGACTGACTAAACTCTGTAGTAATTTAATGGGCTCTATTTACTACAATCCGAATATTGAATGCGGATTGTAGTGTGAAATTACCGAGTGAATTCGCATTGCGAATTCAGGCAATATCACAGGGATTTACTATAAATCCCTTGCAGGGACAGAGCTTGTGATAAAGCTCTGTCCCTGCGGATCCCATCCGCACTCTAGTCGCGGTATTTTCAGAAAAAATACCGCGACTAAGAGCCCGCGCATGTGCCGACCCACCGTCGCTGCTACCCCCACGATGCTAAGCCCCGCCCACCACAATCGCGGACCCCCTCGACCCCCCCCTCCCTTCATTACACTTACCTGCATCCTCCTAGCCTCCAGTGATCTTCTCCGGGCTTCCCGATCAGGTGATCTCCCATACTGCACTGGGACCCGATCACCTGATGACCGGGCCACAGTGCACTATGGGAGACCAGCTGACCGGAGAGGAGCCATCACCGGAGGGCCGATCACCGGTCCCTGGATTCAGGTAAGGAAAAAAAAAATGTTTCCATTTTTTTTTTCTTTTTTTTACAGCAATCAGCTTGCGGTCTGTTTAGACCACATAGCTGATTACTGGTACCGGCTCCCGCCTCTGCTCTCCCCATTAGAGCAGAGTGGGAGCCCGGTAACCGGGGGAGACATTGGATAACGCCACCTCCAGGTGGCGTTATTATCACAGGGCTTTCACGGGTATTTTTTTACAATTTATTTTTAGTAACTCTGGTTGGATCACATTTCCCATTACAATTATGGGAAATGCGATCTGCTTTACTAAAAATAAGTGATACTTGGGGTTGGAGTAGAATTTTACTAATTGTACTCCAATTGTCCTGTAATAACTGCAGGTGAAACTAAAATAATGTGAAAAGGGTGTGAAAACACCCTTTTTCACTTTATTTTAGTAAAAATAATGTTAATAAATAGAGCCCATTCACTTCCAGTAACAAAGTGAAACATTTAGTGCCCCCTTCCAATGTCATAGAGCCACCAGGCTTATAGGTGGTTTCATGATGGGTAATTGCAGCCTTTTTTCTTTAGTCTTTTAACACAAAAGTTTATTTCTTATTTATACAAAAATGCACTATATAATATATCTACTGTACAGTATATAATATGAATGTAGAAATGTAACTACAATGTCCATGTCTTCCTTATACCATTAGGGTGCATATTTATTAACAACAACAAAATGAAGCTATTCAGTAATTACTAATAGCTTGAAATCTTGGCACTTGTGTAGGTCACAATGTCTATGTTATTTATATAGTGATAGCTCAATATCAACCAAACTGCTGCTCGTCCAGAAGTCAGTTACTAGACTGAAATACTAACCAGAGAAAATAGAAGAACTACGATAGGACTGCACTAGTGTTATATAACAAATAGTAATGTGCTGGATTGATTACAATGAAACGAACTTGTCTAAAATCAGTATAAATATTTATTATAACAGAGACACATTACATTACACAGAAATAAATAAAATGTCACTGATAATATTAAGTCACCCACTCTTAAGCTTAACTTAACTAATAAATTAGACACAGACAACTGTATAGAATTGGAAAAAAGAGGCCGTAGCCAAATTTATTTAGATTGGATTAGAATTTAATTAATTTGTTCTGGTGGTGAATAAGCAGTGCTACCTCAGTCTACAGCTCGTAATAATTGTTCGCTTTACCAAAATGGGGTGGAGTTTTCCGCCCCGTGCGCAAGTCATCCTGGGTAGTACCACCTCCCCTTAATTAGCATAGTGCTGGCCCCTCCCTAGGATGAAGACCTGGTTCTCCCCTAAAGTAGTAACCGACTCGCCTCTCTAGAAGGGGGAATGCTAGCCAAGCTCTACTGTGCCTGCTGCGCCTCTCCTGTTGGAAAAAGAACATAGTATATTCCAACGAAAAACGTATTGGTACAAACCAATTACTCACAATGAATAAATATTGGTACAAACCAATTTCTGAATATGCCGGGTGGGTGGAATCACAAACTGGAAAGAGGAAGTTGACTCCTCCTCCAGCCCTAACATACTACTGCTAAACCCCGCCTCTACGGGGCAGCTAATAGGCTAACCGATAATGATTGGCAACTGACCTCTACCAATTATAAACTATCAACAAAAACCAGCTCTAACTAGTACTGTACCATATAAAAAACAGTGTGCTTATATCTTCTCAGGCTTATTCAAGCATTCAAATATTTACAAACTATAAAGATACCCACAAGAGATTTAAAGCGGAGGTAATTATTTACTCAATACTTAGGACGTTTTACCATGAACTTGGATTATAAACTTTATCCAGCTACCCTTTTCTTACAGCAGCATCTGGATACAATGTTGCAATAACAGTGTTTTTTTTTCACCATATATTATCAGTTACATTGTATTTATTTGTGTGTAATGTAATGTGTTATACAGGAGTCTATGTGCAGTCAGATTTACCATGCTCCGGTATGCAATGCCTTCTGGCACAGATAACTAGCGCCATATTGCTTATTTTAACGGAGGGGGTTCACTCCTCATCTACCCCAGAGGACACATTAAAAATGTGGATTGTGATAAATATGCCCCTGGTCACTCTGTGGCTTTATGTGGGAAATTCAGGAATATACTGTACAGTACACTATGCAGGAGTGATGTCAGTGGGCTGTCTCTCAGCTGCCAGAAACAGTGGTGGTGAAGGTCATTTCTCCTTCCCCATAGGACTCCCCAGTGGGGGTCTACAGGATGGTCCGTAACACAAACATATTGTTGGGCTAAAGCCTGATCCTAAATTATCTGTAGGTAAATCACTGATATTGGACAGCACAAATCACCGAGCCAAGACGAGGGAGGTGTAGCATTCAGTTAGCGCTGCTAAGTGTGTAATAGCTACATAAACACATCATAATTCAGTAAGAGAATATTGTAGCATATACTGTCAGTCTTACTAAAAATATTGCCTGTCTGACGTCCCTGTGTGTTTCAGATGCGTATTTATATCATCAGGCTGAGATGTGATATTGAATTGGCATAAACCCATTTACATGATACAGCTGTATCTGTGTGATATCCAATGAGGACAAAATGAACTGTAACTGAATATATAAATATATGGCTGAGACGGAATCAGTATATAATACCGCCGGCCGCATGGTGGCTCTAATCCCGACAGCAGCAGCCCGACAGGGGTGAAGATTCCGATCATTAATTTCAGTAAGTATCGCTAACCTTACTCCCTACCCTAACCCTCCTTTATGAGTGCCTAACCCTAACCTCCCCCAAGTGCCTAACCCTAACCTCCCCCCAAGTGCCTAAACCTAATCCCTCCTTCTCTGCAGCCTAACCTTAACTCTCTGGTGGGGTGCTTAATCCTAACCTCCCCCCAGGGGTACCTAACCCTAACCCTCCTTCCCCTAGCTTGACCCTAACCCTCCTGGGAGGGTACCTAACTGTAATTCCCACTGGGAGCCCTAAAACCTAATCCTCCCCCCCCACCCCCCCACGGCTGTCCACGCCTGCCGCCCGGCAGGCGTCGGGCTCCCGGCGTAGGTCTGAAAGAGGCATCGGGATGTCGACGCCTGTCATTAGTACCTTGCCAGGATTAGACAGTCGGGAAGCCGGCGGTCGGCATTTAGACCGTCGGCTTCCTGACTGCATCCCGCTGAGACACACAGCCGGATACAGGGCCTGATTCAGAGCCGGACGCTATTTGCGGACGGTCGTTCCAAAAAAGGGGCCGGCTATTTAAATTGAGCGCTCGCTCTTTGCGGTTTGTTGACGCCTCTATGTCTGAGCGAGTGTCCGAAAAATGTGCTCACTATTTTGTAAAGACGCTCCTTTGCCGTTCACATCACACGTCATCTACGGTATGTATTAGATTAATTGGGTACATCAAAAGGCATCTGAACTGCTCGCAGTGCTTGTGGTAGGTTTTTCTGGCTAAAAGACAACCAAGTGACGCGATCGATGACGCTCCTTTACTAATTATGCACTCCCATTAAACGCCCTTTTGACCGTTAGGCACGCCTGCGTTCAGATCTCCACTCCCCCGTTTTCAAGCACCTTCCCCTGTTACCACCCACAAACGGTACATTCTGTCAATCAAATTAGCAGCCCCTCGCTATTTTGCAAGCACACAATTTCCGACCGCAATGACTGGTTTGCGCATGCGCATTACGACCCATATGCATGCGCAGTTGTGCGAACATTGCTCAGAGCGAACGAACGGTTCCTTACGAGCAGCTCTGAATCAGGCCCACAGTATGAGACATCCTATGTACGTCTGATACTTACGACCTACTTTACTCACATGGGGTAGGATGTACTAAGCATCAAATCCGTGATGCCGTGCCTACCGCCAATTATCGGATACATACCGGAGATAACATTGCCGGTATGTACCTAGAAAATCACAAAGGACAAATGTCCCGGTAAGAGCTGTCCTTTGCGATAGAAGAATTTCCAGGTTTATGACCCAAAAGTCCCTCTGACATCATACTGCGCATGCGTTGAATTACGTGCGTGGCGCGGAGGATGCTGGGAGGGATCAGATTGGATCCCTCTCAGGGGGCATTGTGAAAAGAAGTCCATAGGCTTCTATTGGGTATCACCATCTAAACATCTAATGGCATTTTCGGGGGTTTTACCACTTTTTTACCTTAGTACATCCCGCCCAATGATTGATAACATATACACGTTTATGTCTGACTCCAAGGGGCGTTGTCGTTCATCTGCTCACAGTGATATAAAATAGTGAAATCTAGAAAGTCGTGAGCTTGTGCGTGTTACTGAGCGTCTCATCCCCTCCGATACATGTGATCACTTGAGTCCGCTCTGCTGAAATGAACACGCGTGTCCTGAGTGCCACATAATCTTTAAAGGCTGTTATCGACGCTATGCTGGACAGCTCATCAGAGTAACTGCTCCTGTCATCTCAAGGGCTTCAGTTGCGGCTTCTGGATATAAAATGACATCTCAATTATTAACTTTTAACAAGCAAAACTCTGATACAGTCTCTGAGCCGACTGCTGTGATACAAAGACACTTTGCAGCCATTATCTTCAACAGAAAGACTTGATAATGGGGAATAGTTTCCTGGCAGACAAATGTATCTTTTATGACCTTCCGCAAACCCATATGAGACGGAACCTGCACAATGTCATCAAATGGGGTTTATCTATCACTGATAAACTTACAAATGGACATCTCGGAAATGCTCCGCCATAGCAGACGTACCTGTGGGCAAATAGTGGTGCAAAGTCAATGTACTGTAGGGCAATATCACACTCTTGGGGAGATGTACTAAGCCTTGGTGAGTGATAAAAAGGAGAGTAACTGCTGTGCACGCTGGTCCTGGTCATTTTAATAAGACCAGGATGCAGTGAATGTGATCAGAGGCTGCCCAGGAATGTCTGCAGCTGGTGTGTAATTGCTGGGATTCTCACTAGTTGCTCTCCTCTGTGCAGCAGCACACCTGTAACCAATGGCGGCTCTAGAGGTGGGGCCTGCAGCTCAGTCTAAAATTCAAACAGAGGAGCCACACCAACTGCCAGGCAGTCCCAGCCAATGATATTTGGCAGCAGATGGGATGGCAGTTGGTGTGGCTCCCCTATTTGAATTTTGGACTGTGCTGCAGCCCCACCTCTGCCTGTAACTCATTTCGCTTGCAGGATGGATGGTCTTAATTGATATTCGGTGATTGATCTGTGTGCGTATTAAAATGGAGCCATACCTTCACCTCTTTGTCAGTTATAGCTGCATGCCTTTTTCAAAGTATACTGTTCTGAGAGCCGGGTGAATACTGTGTACTGCTCGTATCCTGAATCTCTGTGTGCTTCTATACATGGTCTTCTGCTCCCTGCATCCCCTGTTGTTAAGTATCACTTTACTTAATACTGGAAAAGTGTCATTTGTTTGCAAGTACCATTATCAAGTGATCTGTTGATACAGCTCCTGCTGTTATTGTCAAAACAACAAATTTATTATACAGTCTCATTGTACTGACATTTGTTATTCAACTAATCCAGCTCTAACCCTGGGATCACCTGATAATTGTGTAAAACTCTACTATACATACGTTTTTAAAAAAAAACACAGCTGATCTAAGTGATCGCAAGCAGTAGTATGAATATGCAGCTTGAGAAAGGATTACATACCTGCAGGGATGAAAAGAAATAGAGGATGATCAGTCCAGTTGTAAGTTTATGCAAATGACTGTTTTATAACTGTTACATAAATTACACTTTGTGTTATAACACACTTAGTGCTTATAATACATGGCTGCCATCATCATCCATGGCTGCCTCAAGACTGGTTCTGATTTATAGCAAGATTTAACTATCCTGAGTTTTAGACCTGGTGGCATCTCAGTACCGGTGAAAGCAACTCTATGGAAAAAGGGTGGTTGTTTTAGGCCGAAGACCTCTGTAGTGTGGTTCTAGAGGTTTTATGCAATTGCTCAGGTGTATCGTAACAAGGACCAATGGCATCAGAGAATTTTAGGGATCAGTCTAAACAAATAAAACAATTTAGGAAGGATCATCATCTTAATCGCCGCCAGCCGACCCATCCACTAGACCTCATAACTCAACCAGGGCAGGATGCAGCAATGGTAGAAATGTGCTCAAACCCCCAAAATATGGGTTTGACCACATTTCTCATATGCACCAAGCCCCGGTATGCGATGCAGTCTGGGGCTTGGTTGCCGTGGGTAACGCCGTCTTCCTGATGCCTTTACCAATGGTTGGTAATTAAACTAAATTTAAATCCCCTTTCCTTGCCGAGTCACCCTTATCCCTATCCATATACATTTTTTGTTGATTTCTTGTTTAATTCAGATTTTTTGATTCACTTATATTTGTGTATTACTGTTTATCTACATCCTCCTCTGTATTTAGTTGTTAGGGATATGGAGCATGAAGGGCCAGATTAAGGCTTGTGGTGGCCCCCAGAAAAAAATACGTTTTAGGGGTGCCCTCCAAAAAAATTTATACTGTGTCACTATGTTCCCCAATATGACCCAGAGTGCCACCCTATATGCTAAATGGTGCCCCCCAATATGACCCACCTGTTTGGTATACAATGCCCCACTCACAGTGCCCCTGATTACTCACCTGTCCGACTGTGACAGCTCTGTGTTCTGCATGCACAGTGCTGACAGCGCAGAGCGACTCCCAATTCCCCCATCAGTGTCACAGAAGTGATGTATCACGTGGCGCTGAGGAGTGGACTGGGGAGTCGCTCTGTGCTGGATGTAGAAGTACTGACTGTGCTACGCATGCAGAACACAGAGCTTTGCCAGCCCCCATCCGAGATCAGGCGCTGCCATCGACCCTGTGCGGGGGTCCCTCTGTCTGGGGGGGCCCTGGGATGACCGCCCCTATCTCAACCCCTGTAATCCGGCCCTGGCAGCATGTGTTCTGGTTTTTGCCCCATATATACGTTTTGTGATATGTTTAAGCAACCGGCTTTTTCTTCTTCTTGGTTTTCTTGCTGCTGTCACTCCTGGGCTGCATAGGATGCATACTTGCCAACATTTCAGCAGGAGGTTCCGGGAGGGGGCTGGCAGGTACTTCCAGCACGGAGGATGGGGGCGGTTCAAGCGGGCGGAGTGGGGGCGCGCCGTCGCAATCGCGTCATAGTGGCGCCGCCCCCGCTTTATAATGCCAATATTACTGGCATTACAAGGCAGAGGGTGGGACTACGATGACGCGATTCAGCACGAATCGCGTCATCGCACCCCCGGACCGCCCACTTTTGCGGCTGGTGCGGGGGTTTGCAGGGGTGCCGGCAGCCATTCCGGGAGACTTGCCTAGTCTTGCGGGGTGTCGGGAGCGGCACCCGATTTTCGGGAGGCTCCCGACAGTCCTGGGAGGGTAGGCAAGTGTGATAGGAAGTCTGCAGAAGACAGAGGGGGCGCTGTATACTCAGGTGAGTGTGATGATTCTCTTACTGTACTTATTGTAATTAGTGAGGGTAATTGGGAACCTCTTTGTTCTGTGCATCTTTAGCTCCTGACAAAGGTCACTGTTTGCTCTGAAATAACCAACGTGCCTCCTGCACTTTATCAGGACAGGCTCCTGTGCCTCCCTCTATAACCAGCCTGACATCTGGGATTGATAAGTATTTATGTTTACACCTATGCTGTAAATTCTGCAATTGTTGTCTAGCATTGGATTTTTGTATCATGCAATGTATTTTGTATTTAAACTTTTGATAAACATAGTGGGGGAGATGTACTAAGTCTTGGGTGTCTATTCAAGAATATTTGCGATATTGAATTGTTACTTATCACTATATATCGCATGATTTTGATGCAATATACAGTATAGCTTGTCTAAGTAGTAATTTGTGCATACTTACCTGTCCTGCAATGCGATCCTGTATCCAGGACTCCAATGATGCTATCCTCTCCTGCGGTCCTCGGCATGAGGTGCAGTAAGGTACTCGTCTCATGTGCCTGTCACTGGGTCTTCTTACTTCAGTGCTGTGTGTCGGGCTGTGCGGAGGGAAGTGGGCAGTCAGGACAGAGGAGACTGGAGGCAGGAAATAGGAGCAGAACGAGGAGGGGGGTGGGGGTTGGGTGTCATCTAAGTGGTGGCAGGAGATAGAAGCAGAGTAGTGAGGGGGGGGCACTGAGGCAGCAGGCAGTAAATAGCAGAGGAGACCCGAGTTACCTAAGCAGGGACTAGGAGCAAAGGGGGGGCACTGGGGCAGCAGCGGCCAGTCAGGGGGAGGTGACCCAGCATATGCATATGCCTGGGCTCCTCTGATTGGCTGCTGCTGGTGAAGAGGGTGGGGAGATCTTTCTGTGCTTCTATGAATCACTCTCCCCATACTAGTGTATGGGGCAGCGATGTCTATACTAATCAGGGGCACCGCTGGGGAAATCTGAGATTGTGGCATAGCATTCGCCCTCTACAGGTCAGGTACGAAATTACAAAAGGATTCAGCTTTTCTACTATTTTTTCTTTTCTATCTTCTCTACTTTATCAAAGTGAAAATTTGTCCTTCTCTACTTCTGTCTTTTTATACAAATCCACAGTTTACAAGTGAAGATCCTGACATTTTACATATGAGTGTATTAAAACATGGCGGAGGCAACTACAAAAATTTTAAATCGAAATTAATTACTGTTCATTTTTTATTAATTTAAAACCACAATTTTTGCTGGATGCTCATTGTGGTTCCTCATGGCATATGGGTAGGGCCTTGGAGCAAGCATTTTGTGTTGTCATGATCTTAATGTTTATTATGGAAGAGAGCTTTAGCAGACTTTGCCAGCATTCTCAGCTCTCTGACTATACCAAATTACACAACATCATTTACTTCTTTCTTCCAACTGTGACAAAATGATGACTTTGCAAGAACCCTGCTGTACTGTGAGCTGCCAAAATATTACACATGGAATGCTTCTCCCAAAGTGTTTCTGCGCAGAAAACAGGGAGTCGCTGTAGATGGTCATCCTGGTATCAGAGCAACAGAAGCTCTTGGCCGTGTTTACACTGTACATCCTTCACATTTTTTAATGCTTCTATCTCTGAAGTTTGCTTTACACCGTTACCGGTCCTACTTCCTTCAAAGACCTTAGGACTGTTGATGGGGAAGTTTGTCACACTTTTCGTGAGGCCTACCTAAGGAGAGGTTAGTTGGAGGATTATGTGTAAACAAACATTCTTAAAATCCTGGGCAATGCCTGGTACTCCAGCTAGTATATATATACTCGCTGGAGTATATACCTGGCAGATATATATATATATATATATATATATATATATATCTGCCAGGTCACCTTGGCCGCCCCACCACCTCTGTAGCCCCCTCTGTCTATGCCACTTCTCTACCCTGCCCTGTCCTGTTCCTGCCCCTCTTCTTTCCTGTTGGCGTGGCATGTGTGTGCACATCACACCTAACATAAATGACGGGCGCACAGACTAAATTTGTAATGGTTACATATATTGTGTGACAAAGGTCCTTAAGTCATTCCCCCTTTACATCAGTGCACACACCATAGTACCTCATATATACATTATGCCACACAACAGTAGTGCGCCTTATAACACATTGGACTCCATTTACTAACAAAATATAACCCATTTAGACCTTGCTAAAGGGGTTATACCATCTTTCTGTATTTAGTAAACAGCGGTAATATTAGATTGCCGCTATTTTTACAGTATCACTCTCACCATCTTTTAGATGGTGAGAGTGATGCGGGCCCCATTGCCGGCAATGGCGACCAGGCGGTGCCTTTGCAGCTTCAGCGAAGCCTTCCAGGCACTGCTGGGTCCCCGTGTAATGCACATGCACAGACAGACCGTCGCACATGCACATAACACTGGAGCCCCGTCAGGCTGCCAGCAGCCCAGAGGAGGACCTCGCCAAGGACCTGGACTTCGCTGGACCTCGCTGGAGGGGTAAGTATTACTAAATACTAGTGGAATTTTCATTTGTATCACAGTGATACTAAATGAAAATTGCCGCTGGTATTTCATTCGTTTGTAAATGGAGTCCATTATACCACACAGTAATGGCCTTTATACACATTATGTCACAAACAGTAATGCCTCTTATAACACATTATGCCACACAGAAATGCTTTTTATACACGTTATATCACAAACAGTAATGCCTCTTATAACACATTATGCCACACAGTAATACCCCTTACACATTATGCCACACAGTAATGCCTCTTACACATTATGCCACATAGTAATGCCCCTTATAAAATTAGGACCCACAGTAAAGCCTCCCTGCAGCCTCTTACCTCCCCCTTGTGTCCCTCCAACAGCCTCAGTCTCATGTATTTGGTGCCCTGCCCAGCAGGTATCCATGGAGAAACAGCGGCATCGTGCCTCCGTCATTTCAAATCTGCCGCTGTCCATGAGCGAATTGGAGCTCTAGGACCTGCCTCCAATAAGAACCCTCCACTGTGATGGCTTATAATTGGCTGCCAATCCGCAAGCTCCAATTGTCTCATGGACCAGGTACCAGATCTTCCATTCATGGATGAACTGGAGGCCCAGCACCATATGGTGCGATGGGTGGCAGGGGGCTCGCAGACCAGCTGGCGGTCCGGCACCAGAAGTTGCGGCGGCCGGCAGTAGCACAGGGCTTGAAGTGCAGGTATACCATACCGTTGTTTACTGGCACACTTCGAGCACTGTATTACAATATATAAAACACACACATATATAAAATCACATCTCTCCAAATGTACCACATGTCTGTAAATGTGAAAATTATTTGCAGGAAAGGAGTTGCCTTAATAGCAAAAAACAACAGATGTTCATAAATATCCGTGTTAATGTACTAATGAGCCCCACCATTATATCCGACACCCAAGTCCTGATTACAATTCATAAGCTTGAAACAATTCTCATTGTGACTTATAGAAAGGCTTCCAGCAGCTCTGGTGGGTCTCCAGTGAATTATTTTTCCTCTCACTGACAGATAGGCTATGAGCGGAAATACTGAAAGAAAAATTTTCTTGCAAAAATCCATTTGCTGTGAGTTTTAGCATTGATTATCCAAGGCTGTCCACAGGCAAATCATTATGGAACATCTGAGATCCCGCGGAAATATCTCTATGCGCAGTTCCAACAATAAATATTTCTCTTGTCATCTTGAAAAGGGGACTGATGGCTAGGAAATAAAACAATCGTCCTTGATTGAAACACACTCGGAGAGCTCAGTCTTAGAACTGAATCATCCACAGTACTTGGTGCACACAGACAGGAACAGTTATTGTTTAAACTTGTCCCTCATTATCCTAGTCTGTGACACACGAATAAGCCATTTAGCCGCCTTTCTCAGAAACATAGGACAATCAGCGAATTCACATTTACGCTGCTCCTGACAGTTTATTAAGTAATGGTCCCGAAAAAAAAGGCAATTTGTTTTTATATCCACAAAATGTAATGTGTTTTTTTTTTTATGACATTTCTTTACTGCACGTGTTGTCTTACAATGAGGCATACCAGAAAACAACCCTGATGAGACTCCGGAGACACATGCAGAGGCTGTCACTCAGTACAGCTAGCCTCCAAGCCCTGCTACCTTGGGAGCTACCAGTTTGAAGAACAGGCCTCTAGGTTGCAGGATCATGTAAAGGTCTATACGTCTTTAAGAGGCTGCAAAGTCCTTAGAGAAGTAAACTTGTGAAAAGAAGTAGTCCCTGATTCCAGAAATATTTAAATATAAAAAGTCCAAACTTCATTATCCTTTAAAATAACTGAGCCATCTTCAAATTTGGACCGATAATAAGAGTCTTGGAAGCCTTGACAAAAAGATTTTTTTTTTTTTTTGCTATTTTACAGTAACATAACCATGGTAGATTACAAGAACGAAAGCTCGATCAGTACCGGTATAAGACTAAACAAAGTAATAAACCTTAAATTACTGGAGAATATTGGATATATAAAGATTTATTCCATCTTACCATAGTGTCCATGTAAACCCATCGGGCGGCCTGGAGGGTTGGTTCTGGTAGACACCGTGGAACTTGGGTCCTGACGCTTTTTCATGAATGTCTTTTCAATGCAGTTCTCCCATCTGCGTCTCTTTACAGGATGTGGGTCCTCGCAGGTTCCAATAGGGGTTGAATCAGGAGACGCACTCACAGCAACTAGGCACATTTATAAGGGGGTGAAGGCCCAGTAACCTGTTGGCCTGATGGATAATCTGTGCTTCCATAGGGCTGGCACAATGTTCGATGGTGAGACCTGTTCCTTACCCCTGCACTACCCAGTATTAAACATGCAACATTAGCGCCCCCTATCTGCTACGGATTGTTACTGTACTTGTCTGACGAGTCAGTCTGGGTTTTCCCGAGTCTAGTGCCGTTCTATCGAGAAAACCAGGAAGCGGCTATGGCAATTGATGATTGACATTAGGGGGTAAATTTACTAAAGTGAGAGTTTTTAGAAGTGAGTTTTAAAAGTGATGTTGCCTATAGCAACCAATCAGATTCTAGCTATTATATTCTAGAAGGTGCTAGTTAAATGTTAAGTAGAATCTCATTGGTTGCTATAGGCAACATCACTTTTAAAATTCACTTCTAAAAAAATCTCACTTGAGTAAGTTTACCCCTTGTAGTTGTATTTATACTCACCTGGAACAGGCATGCCTGGGGGAGCATCTAAAATTCACTCGGACACACAGTAGTTTGAATTTGATAAAATGTACCTGACACATACAGTAGCAGAAATGTGATAATTGTTTTCATCAGTAAGGTATAATATTCAGCTGGTTGGTGAGGGGTTAACCCCTGATGCTCCTCCTCACAAACATAATTTTCCATATTCCAGTTAGCATATTATAATATGCATTTGGAATGAATCAATAGTGTGAATACAATAATTAGCTAGATAAATAAAATGCAGTCAAGTAAAAGACAATAACATTTTCCATCTGACGTGGAGAAATGTTTTATTACTTTAATTAGTTTCTGCACATTCAATGTTTTCAAAGTGAAAATTTGAATACATACAGTACCGCTGGTAACAACCAAAGATCTTTAAAGGACAGTTTCAAAGATGAATATTTATGTATATAAAATATGTATATTTATATTTAAAATATATAATCATGGGGAAGCCATTAGTTGTTGCACTTATCTCTCACAGATTCAGGGGATGTTGCTCAATATTAAGGTTTCATGTAGCCGGACAGGTTTATAAAAGAGATTATTTACATTTCTAAATGGAAATCCAACAATTACAATCTCTGGGAGGGAATTTCCAGTTCCCTCGGCTATGTTATGGGAGGCCTCCATCACCCTGTAGATACTGGGCACCAGTGGGAATACCAAGGTAAAGGTCCATAGAGAGCATTTCCAAGAAACGGTTAATTGGTACTCTCTCTGTATGTTCCGGAGACACACGAATTTCGGGTAGTCCTGCTGGAAGAGTGGGTTACTCATCTGCATGCCGCCTGCTTCCTAGTGACATAGGCAGGACGGAGGGTAGCAAGACAAAGCCGGGATTACATGTAGGGTAGGAGGGACTATAACTTTAGAGGCTCACTATAGGAGGGAGGTCGGATGCTCTCTATCTTTGTGGACCTTTTTAAGGAGCTATATATGAAAAATATACTCAATAGATTAGCAGTTACCCCTTCTATGGCTGTTCCATCTCCCTTTCCCATCTGCAGTGGGGAACATCCAGCACCTTGATGACTAGTAATGTCCAGCTCCTTAATATAGAGAATCTACAGAAAAAAGTTCAGAGTAAGATGTTAATAAACATAGGCTAGGCCTTGTACTTCTATGTCCTAAACCGGAATTCCATAGATGGAGAAGGGTCATTAGGGTAATCAGAATTTCTAGTACTTGTTTGTTGGTTGCTTAGTATGAATTGGGATGATCGGTATGAATTCCTGACGTTTCAAATCCCGACGCCAGAAGACCGACAGCAGTGAAGATCCCGATAGGTAAGTAAACTAACTATACCTAACCCTCTCCCTCCCCTAAACCTAACCATCCCTTAGGGGTGCCTAACCCTAACCTCCCCCCCCCGGAACACCCATCTAACCCTTACCCCCGTGGCTGTCCGCGCCCGTCGCCCGGCTTACCTTTGGTCGGTATGCCGGGCGTCGGGCTCCCGGCATAGGGATAATGATAGGCGTCGGGATTTCGACGCCTATCATTAGTCCCCTGTCAGGATTGCACAGTCGGGAAGCCGGCGGTCGGCATTTTGACTGTCAGCTTTCTGACTGCATACCTGAATGTGGGATGGGGAGAGGATGGCATAGAGAAGACAATTGTGGAAAAAAGGAATTACATTTTTGTACCCTTTGTGCCTTCAGGATATTGGCCTCTTCTCATATGACGGTTAGGGGGAAGCCAAAACTCAGGGATTTAAGCTCTGAAATTTGCAGGTGTAAAGTCCATATAGTAGGCTGCCATTATTACACCAGTGGTTCTCAACTCCAGCCTACAAGTACCCCCCAACAGGTCATGTTTTCTGGATTTCATTAATCATGCACTGAAAAGATTATTTATTTTGCTGGGTCAATAATTATACCACCTATTTCCACAGGTAAAAATCCTGATAACATAACCTGTGGGGAATACTTGAGGACTGGAGCTGAGAACTACTGTTATACAGTTTAAACGGAATCATGACCACTGTTATACAGTTTAAACGGTTCAAATCCCGACAGCAGCTGTCCGACAGAGGAGTAAATCCCAATCGTCCCCAGGTAAGTATAAACTAACCCTCCTTTAGGGTGCCTAACCCTAACCTCCCCCCTGTGCCTAACCCTAATCCCCCCTCTAAGTGCCTAAACCTAAGCCCCCTTCCCGCCGCCTAAACCTAAGTTCCCCGGGGAAGTGCCTAACCCTAACCTCCCCCCGAGGGTGCTTAACCCTAACCCTCCCTCCCCCTAGCCTAACCCTAACCTCCTGGGGGGTGCCTAACCCTAAGTCCCCCCCGGGAGCACTAAACCTAACCCTCCCCCCACACGGCTGTCCGCTGCGGCGCCTGGCACCCGCTCAATCGGGATGCCGGGCACCGGTCTCCCGGCATCGGTAAAATTACAGGCGTCTAGATTTAGATGCATGTCATTCCTTTCTCGTCGGGATTAAATTGTCTGGGAGCCGGCGGACGGCATTCTGTCCGCCGGCTTCCTAAACATATACCGTTTAAACTAAAGGGATTTTTTTTAGTTGTTTATAGTTTTCTTATTTTTTGAGTAACATTCTTTGGTTTTGGGGATTTCAGGCACCTGCAATCCCTCCTCAGCATGCCATTGTCAGTACCTTTCCTGGAGATAGTAGGTTGGGGAATGTGATTCCCAATTTCTGGGTTTGCAGCTCTGGAGGAAATACCTGCTCAGGGCAACCTTCAGGAAGAAAGAAGAATTGTTACGCTGACATCTGTATCTAATCCAGAGTTTCTCAAACTCGGCTCTTAGGACCCTTAACAGTCCCCATTTTCCAGGCACCTAGCTGTGCACAGGTGTAGTCATTACTAACTGACCAAATTTGAAATACAATGCTCTAATCTGGCCTGGGAATTTAGATATCGTCTGGTGTTGAGGATTTGATTTTAGTATTACAGCACCTCCCCCACTATGTTAACTATACACATTCATTAAATTAACATTTTCACCTACTTTTGTAACAATTATCGGGGCCATTCATTATAAAAGTAATGCAGGATATATCACTGATATCTCCTGCTTACCTGTCAGCTCCTATGTGGGCCGCTGTCCCCATACAGGAGCAAAATTCATCAAGCTCTAAATAACACGAAATAACACATTTTTGGATCTTTACAGCAGGAACCTTCGTCCTCTTAAAATGTAATTTGTTCCCAGTGGGAAGGAGGTCCAAGCTTGAGTAGAGGGATCTGATTGGGTCCCTCCGCCGCTGTTCAGCTCCTTCCATCGGATGCCGGGTTCATTGTGCGCATGTGAGAACCGAAGTTCAATCATGCGCACTAACACTGCTGAGTGAGACTCGCCAGTGCTGATTTTCACTGCTAGAGAAGTAGCGGTGATATAGAGCGCAGCGGAGCTATGTTGTATTGCTCCAGTGTTTCAGTATCTACCGCTGCTACTTTAAAAAATATTAAAGTTTTAAAGTAATTTCGAAAGTCCGTGGAGATATTTTTGGTGTAAAAAATGGTTATTCCCGCTGCAACCAGATTTGTTGATAATCACAGTACTGCTGTAGTTAATATATAGGCTCCTACTGTATTTCTTGTTTTGTATTTGATTTGACTTCTCAACATTTCTATAGTATGGGCTCAATACATTCATATATCTGACGTTCCACATTTCTCTTACAGCCCTTAATATTTGTGTGACATCAAGAACTGTCACCGTGCTTCTGTCACCCTGCAATAAACTGTAACAAGAACGCACCTTGGATATATGAAACAAGCTCCCACTTACTGTACATGCTGCCGAGGCTGTTTTTCTATGTTCACATCAGTTCTTTAATTTTTAATGCCAGTAATAGCTTCATTCCGCACACAGCAAAGGGAATAATGAACATTATAATGCTTTGTGCTGGTTTTGAAACAATTTTGCCGGATTCCAATTACATTTGCAGCAGCCTTACAGTCACCGTCCATCTTAGCTGACATTTCCCCGGCTGGGAAGAAACAGCCCCTGACCTGTGTGTAGGACACGAAGTGCGGACCCAGCGTTTTCTGCATAATCCGCCAACCTCTCCAGCCAGCGCTCTACCTCTTGTCATCGTATTTCCTCCGCCTAATACATTCTTCTGATGCTAATATAAAAGGCCAGATACAAATAGATATTTATGGCTAAAGTTATTGCTGTTCAAACAATTGTTCTACACTATCACTGTGCAGAAAATGAATTCGGCATTTAAAGTATTCTGGATGCTAAATCCGAGACCGCACCAGCCTGAGCTTTGTATTTGTGCAGGTTTTAGGGCATGTTTCACTGGAATTGGTATGATTTACCGGTTGAAATCCCGACACCAGCATCCCGGCAGCAGTGGAAATGCCGATCGTCCTCGGGTAAGTATTAGGTAACCTAATTCTACCCCCTAACCCTAACTCTCCCTTAGGGGTGCCTAACCCTAACCTCCCCCCCTCCCGCGCTGCTATTCGCACTCAGTGCCCGGCGTTCCTTCGATCGGGATGACAGGCGTCAGGCTCCCGGCGTATGTCTAATGACAGGCATCGGCATATCGACGCCTGTCTTTAGACCCTTGCCGGGATATGTCAGTCAGAAAGCCGGCTGTCGGGATTAGGTCCGCCAGCTTCCCGACTGCATACCGTTTCACCCACACCGTTAACGACACTTAGCACAAACACTGAACGATATCAGGCACGATATTGTTCAGTGCCGGGCTCCCTCCCTCATTCCTGAACATGCAACAACCTGACAATATCGTTAGGTTGGCCTGCATGTTCGGGCGATGAACGACAAGGACCAACGAACAGCGGGAGCGCGCATTGCTGGTCATTGGTAGTTATCGTTGATCATTTTTGCGCACAAACTGAACGATATTGTGGACGACTGAACGATATTGTTATCATTTCGTCATCCAAAATATCGCCCAGTGTGTACGCACCTTAAGAGATATAGGGCCTGATTCAGAGCCGCTCGTAAGTGGCCGCTCGTTCGCTCCGAGCGATGTTTGCCCAACTGCGCATGCGTACGGATCAGTGCGGTCAAAATTCATGTGCTTGCAAAATAGCGAATGCCTGATAATTTGAGTGACAGGAGTAGGCGTATGTGGGTGGTAACGGGGGAAGGTGCTTGAAAACGGGGAGTGGAGATCCGAACGCAGGCGTGCTTAAAGGTCAAAACGGGCGTTTTATGGGTGTGCATAATTAAAACAGCAGCGTCATTGACCACGTTACTGGGTTATTTTATAGACAGAACTGCTCGCAAGATTGTGGTAGCAAAAACCAACCCCAAGAATAGCGAGCAGTTCATACCCTGGTCGATGTATTAGATTAATCTAATAAATAGCGGACATGACGTTGGATGCGAGCTGCCAGGGGGCGTATTTTTTAAAAAAAACGACCGCAAGTTTTGTTCGCTCGTTCAGACCTAGAGGCGTGAACAGACCGCAAAGAGCGAACGGTTGATTTGAATAGCCACCCCTATTTTCTGGTAGAGCGAGCGCTAATTGCGTCCGGCTCTGAATCAGCCCCATAGGTGTCTATTTACTAAGCAGTGTTAGTGAAAAGTGAAGAGTGAAAAGTGATAAGGTACCAGCCAATCAGCTCCCAACTGTCATTTTTCAAACACAGCCTGTGAGATGACAGTTTGGAGCTGATTGGCTGGCACCTTATCACTTTTCACTCTTCACTTTTCACTTCTCCTAACACTGCTTAGTAAATAGACCCCATAATAGCTACTAGTTGTGTATGAATCCTCAGAGAGCTGCTCGAAATCAGAAATAAATTTGTGAATTCATATAAATTATGTGACCTGCAGCTTTCACCAGCAAATTGGCGATTCTGTTAACCCAATTTTAGAAAGTGTTTATGTGTGAAGAATGAGACCCTAAACGTGCACCCTCACCAGGCCTATATCCCATATTAATAAACCCATCCAGCAAAAGGAAATCTAATATTTGCACTGGTTTGCAAATAAAAGGGTGCAATCTGCCTCGCAATGCCCAGCTACTCCCGTCAGCCAGTGCACACGCTGTCATTTGCCACAAAAACCCAAGGACTTTTGAGACAAATGATGGTAGTTATGCACATAAAAGTCACAAATTTCAACATATAAAAAAAATTATGTTTGCAGCCTAATATGGTGTGAAATGCTAGTGATCAATTTGGGCGGGATGTAATAATGTATAAATTGTGGTGTAACCTCTGAAAAACATTTTCGGAGGTTTGCTGCAATATATATGGCTCGCCATAAGTATTAAAATAAGGGTTTGCAGTGGATATAAGTTTTATCGCTGCAGACACAGCATAGGATTCTATAGGGCTGTGATGCGCTGGTATATAGTAAGCTCTGCACGGTAGGCAACGCCACCTATAGATGCCGTTATCTATAGAAGACGCTGGAAAGGAACCGCCCTTTTCGCTAAATCTTTATCTATTCCAAATGAGTATAAATTTAGTACAGAGGATAGAAGGTGCTTTTTTATTATAATTTAGTGATAGGTAAAAAAAAACGAGTAAATGAAAACAATTAAAGGACAGTTAAGACCACTGTGTATTGTGACAGGATCACCAGAGATGGCGATAGTGAGCCATGGATTCTGTGTTTGGCTGGAGGGATCCGACCACACAGGGTAGTTAAACTAAGTTTGGCCGCACCTAGGGGCTGCCTGGTGGATAAAGTCCAGGTGTGGGGTAATGAGAAGGCAGACCAGTCAGGCTGCCATTGAAGACAGTCTAAGTGGGACTGTGACAGCCAGGGAGCCTAGTGAAGTTAAGCCAAGCCATTGGGGGCCTAAGTCCAGACCTGCAGGAGGTAGGGAGGACCACAAACCTCTCAGACTGTGTGACGTAAAAGCAGCTAAACTGCATGTTATGGAAGCAAGTGTCCATACTTGCAGGAGGCAGGGAGGACCACAAGAGAAACTTTGTGTGAAAGACCAGGCCAGAGTCTGTGATAGACTCTGCAGGAAACAGAGAGAGAATTTGGACTTTATTTACAGACTAGGTTAGTCAGGGGCAAAGAAGTGAGTCAGTGCCCAAATGGGGCTAGGCGTTTGTAATTTTTGTTTCCAGATTTATTCACTTTTCTTTTATTTATAAGATAACCTGAAATGCTATGTGTGGACCCTGATGCAAGCACTTAACACTACACCTTGACACTCTACCAAGCTAATTACCCCTGTGTTCTCACAGTATGTACAAACAAGAGAAACAAACTATATATAAATAACTATGTGTCATCGTCTACATAATAGGAGAGTTTGTGCATAGCATACTGCAGCTATATTGGGAGTAAGCTCACCTGCCAACGTCATGGCATGTCCTGTCAGTGAGTGCCAGCCTGTGCTGCAGGACATGCACTCGGGATGTATCAGTACAGAGCTTCCTGAGTCCTCATTTTTAGAGTTATGGTTGAAGTTTTGTGAATTTCATTATGAGTCTCATTACCGCTGACATAAGCTTGTGCTGAGCAGACTGACACCTTGTATATCTGACATATTTCCTTATCTTGCTGTCTAAATGACTGAAGCCCGTGGAAGTGATTCCTGACAATACTCTCTTTAGATGCTGAAACATTTTGCCCATCTTCAGCTTGTAATACTGTATATATACTGGTGAATAGAACAATACATTGCATATGTTTCTGGAAATAGGTAATTGTTCTAATTGCAAGTACAGGAAACAGTTGTGTTCTGCTGCAGTCAATGGTGCTGTCATTTTGGGTTACAACCGAAAAGTGAAGGGAGAGAGTGTGTATATTTGCCCAGGTGCGGAAGTGTATGTATCTCCAGATGTTCCCGCATCTGTGTGTGTAACATATGTGTCTGATTTTCTGCAAGACGTCATTTATCTTATAGTAGTTGCAGAAGATGCTTTTCCTAAAAGGCGCGTATTCTCTGATCTCTGGGTCTGAATAAGGCGTATTTTCATGCACTCGCCCTTCCTGAACTTTGCCTAGGTGAGAACGCACATTCACACCCCCCGTGCTGCCTTTCTGGTCATAAGTGTGGAGACAATCAAAATGTGTATGAACCTACATTGTCATACATGCGTGCGCCCATGTTCAAAGCATTGCAGCAGAAATTTATGCAAGATACATGTGGGAAGACCGTACTTTGACACTCGTCTCCATACAGAGTGACGTTTATACCTCCGTCTATATATTTATTTTTGTTTATTTTATGTCCATGGGTGAGGAAGTGGAAGTGGGTGTTTGCTGAAGTTTGCAATAATATGCAGGACTCACAATAGCAATTTAAATGATTCATTTGTTTCGTTGCCCTAAGGTAAAAATAGCTATAGAATAAGAAAGACCTGAGATGAACACTGGGATTTGGCAAATCTAAAATCACTGTCGCAGACGCTCATATCAATGACAAACTCTGAGGCTTAGGGGGTATTCAATTAGCTGCGAACAGCGAAAAACAGGGATTTTTCACAGATTATCCCCGTTTTTCCACAAAGTTTCTTTTCCCCTTATCCTATTATTGTCAATGAAATAATAGGATATTTCTCCTGAAAACACATAGGATATGTGATAAGCTCATGGACCTATGGACCTCATTCAGACCCACTCACAAGCGGGTCGATGGTGGGGCACTGCGCACGCGCCATGCGTGCCGCGTGCATGCGCAAGCCCCGTAGCGAGTGAGAAATTAACTCACTCCGGGGCTCGCTAATAACGGGGCTGCTGTCGGTGTTGATCGACAGCTCGCCCCGTTTTGTAGGCGGGGAGGGGTGGCTGGCTGGTCAAACGGAGGAGTTCCGCTATATTGCTATCCGTAGTGAATCAGGCCCCTTGTTATACCCCCCCGTGGTGGCACTGGAGTTGGTTACGCCCATTGTGGCAAGTAAACCCCCTGCACGCACCTTTGGTGGCACACCCCCGATTTCTTAACTCTGGGGGCATAGCTAGCACTCCCAGAGATACCGTACTGCCGCCAGAGACTCTCCCTGCACTTCCGGCTCCCCCTCAGTGCCCAGGAGGCGGGGTCTGCACTGTGATGTCAGAGTGCAGCACCCGGCTTTCTGTCACTGAGGAGGAGCCGGTATTTTGGTGGTCTCGGGAGGCATGTGTTATTCCCGGGGACATGTCTACTGAACATGCGCAAATCATCAGGAAAATGGCCGCTGTGCCATATTCCTGGTGATTTCAGTCTGCAGAATCAGCCGAGGCGGACTCCAGAGAGGTAAGTAAGTATAATTATATGGGTGCAAGGCGTGCGGTGTGGGCACCACTGGACCCAGGGGCACGTGTACACTGCACACCCTGTACACGTTATAGATACGTCAATGGCCGTGTTACAGACCAGCCTACTTGCCACTGACATGCCTATGACTTGCCATCACCTGTAGTGGAGTATGCTTAGTACCTTAGCGTGCACAGTGCTGCGCAGTCAGGCGCCCATTCAGCTGTGCTTCAGCCTATTCTAATAATATCACTTTTTTCTTTCGGTTCCCGAGCAGCAGAAGCATTGGCAATCATTAGTTTATCAGCAGTTATTAGTATTCCCACATGCCCCGTGCTTTTATCCACCCCAGTCTCCTCTGTAGTATTATGTGTATTATGTGTATCAGCCAGTCTCGCTGTTGTTTCTGTGATTTCTGCTGTAGTTGCAGCATTCGGTCCCTTATCCTGATCGCAGCAGCTGTTGGCTTCAGTTCCAGGCACTGATATCTCTTTGTGTCCTCAGACTGATGGCGCATTACATGTGCTGGAGTGACAGGTGTCTGTATAACAAGGTGTAAAGCTGTTTCCTTTATGCCATAAAACTGTTTATCTTTTACTTTCTGTAGATCTTGTCCCCTCGTCCATTTGCATTAAATGTAATATGTCGCTGGAGGCTTCTGTGATTAAACTCATTGCTGGGATCACACATACTCATTTCAGTTGTACCGGTATCACTGGCATTAAGCATACTTGCGGACTTTTCGGATGCTTCCTCCAAGGGGTAGGCAGCCAGGTCGGCGCAGAAGGGGTGTAGCGACATCATAGGTGGGCGTGCGGGGCATTGCGATCTGTCATTGCGGCCCCTGCTATACAGTGGCGAGATTACCAGCATTGCAAAGCAGGGGGCATAGCTACAGTGACACAATTTAGTGCAAATCGCATCATCGGCCCCTTCCAGACCACCCACTTTTGGATGGTAAGCAGTGGGGGGGGAGCGCGGGGAAGTGGCCGGACTGGGAGACTTACTCTCTCCTTCTGGGGCATGGAGTGCCCCCCAATTTCAGGAGCCTCCCATCCATTACAGGAGAGTTGACAAGTGTGTAATTACACCAAAGAGCAGAGTCACTCAAACTGCTATGCAGATCTTTTTACAGACATGTGCTCCATAGACATACAGTACATACAGGAAGTGGGGGATCGGGCCTCTGTTGCGTGTTATGTTGAGAGCATGGCCGCACGTAATGCCCGGTTAAACATCACGCTGGGGTTGTGCCCAGAGCTTTCCGAGCTGCCCCCCATAGCAGCCCTCTAAACTTTATAGATGCTTTGTTAATGCAGAGGCGGGTAGCGGGACATGGGTGCTGCAACAGCGTTCTGGTCAGTGATAATACCGAGTCTTCCTGGAGCTACTGTCCTCCCTGTGACACTCAACACAGTAGCAAAATGGCGCCATACATGCTGCTCAGTACTTAAACGCTATCCACTCTCAACACTACAGGTACAGGTACACAGAGCAGCATTGAGAGAAAGTTCCCTCTCCCTCCTGTCCAGAGGAAAGCAGGGATGTTTGGGAGGTATTGAAGTATCAGCGGCAGTATAAGCCAATGGTGGCACCCATCCACTCTCAGGCAGTTCTTCAACATGGAAACTGCACCCACACCCCTGCTGGGTCTACATGGCCGTGTGGACGGTGGGGACAACATCCTTGGCTCCCCCTACCAGGAGTGAGGGGCTCGGCTGTGACATAGCTGAGAGTCACCCTCCCAGCATCACACTGGCATGGAGGAGCAGTAACCAGTAGCTCCACATGGAAGACTCTAATTCTACCCTGCATCCAGTCTTCCGTATGCTGGTGATGTGGGAACAATAACATCACTAGTCAGACACTCTGTGTTTCAGGTGCTCCCTAACCATTGGTGCCATAGGCAACAACCCATAGTCACCAAGGTGAGAGCACAGATTTGGATCGGAAGGATAAATGCCTGAGACTCTCTGCCTTCGTCACATTTCTTTACACAGCGATTGCATTTGGGCCCCATATTTTACTTTGTGAAGGTTATTTCATTTCACTCTTAGACAAGAGGGGCTTCAGCAACACTACAAACGTGCAGATCAATGCTCTTATGTGATGTCATGTGATGTCATACTTACTAACTTTCCAGGGAATGTCCAGTCTATTCCTGAACTTCGGGGGGGGTCTCCTGAGAGAGTGGGCTGCATCCGCAGCGGACAAGATTCATCCGGGACTCTCTCAGGCGCGGTATTAGTAAAGTTGCCAGGTGTGTGTCACGAGCCTGCTTTTACACAGCTACACCCAGTCATACAGGGATGTGTGTGACTTTGCTGGTCAGGTCTGTGACCAGGCCAGCTAGTAGGAGGGGTTAGAGGTTTCGGAGCTCCCTTGCCAAGTGTGGATTGGGCACAGAAATGTGGTTTTGACACTAAAAATGCTGTAAATGAAAACGATGCATTATTATAGGCAATATCCTGCTAGACGTAGAGTGATTGAATTGAGGGCTATTCCATATCCTGTGAAGTGGGCACACATGCTTAATTAGGCTTAAATAGGCTTGGTGGACAAGAAGGCATTTTGGGGACATAAAGAATGTATGTCCCATGTATCTGATGTTTCAGTGCTTGGTAAATGATCCCCAGATACGACTGGAGATGAGTGGAGTTTATATAAATAAATTATTATTATTAATAAAATAATGCACTGGAATAGACTGTTGTTCTGAGGTTTGATGCATCAGGGAGAGATATTCGCGTTCCACTTATGCTCCACCATTCCGAACTGTGGGGCTAATTCTGAGGCGCACTGATCTCTGTTCGCGGACACAAATGGCGAGTTTTTGCAAGCTCCGCAGACATGGCCTGATTCAGACCCGCTCGTGAGCGCATAGTGCTGGCATGCGGGTCGGTGGTCCCCCACTGTGCATGCGCACGCCGGAGCCGTCTCCGGTGTGCGCATGCGCGAGACCCGGCCAGCGACGGGCGCTCCATCGCTACGGGTCTCGCACCAAAGCGGGGCAGCTGTCGATTGTGATTAACAGCTTGCCCCGTTTTGGAGGCGGGCAGGGGGGGTGGCTGGCCAAACGGAGGCGTTCACGAAGGAACGCCTGCCGTTTGGGGGCGGCCCCACTGACATCACAAGTGATGTTAGTGGGTGAGCTTCCGGCTCTATTAGAGCCGATGGTCGCGATGGTCGTGACCATTGTGACCATCACCTGGCCGCTCGCTAAAGCTGTGGGTGGTCACCCACAGCTTAGCGAGCAGCCAGGAGCCCGTCTTTAAAAAAAAACAGGGACGCCCTGATTCAGAGCGAGCGTCCGGCTCTGAATCAGGCCCACGGTGCATGCGCCATTGTGAATTTACGCATCCCTGCGTCTGTCCTATGCTGAGTCATTTTGAACTTGGCTGGATCTCTTGCACCTAGCATGGGGCCAGTGCAATACTAACGACAACGGTTGCTGCGGCCAGCGTAAAATCGATGGGTGGAGTGGGTTTCCGCTTGCAGATACACAGAGCCCTACGTTAGTTAAATGGATATTTGCATTACCTTAAAGTAGTAAATCTAGCTTCCGCAGCTGACCGCCACTACAGCCACTTTGCGCAAAGCTGGGGGAAGGGGGTAACAATTAATTCGGCTGCGGTGGGTGTGGCTGGCGTAGTACTGGGAGAGCTCCAGGTGGAGTTAAGGCAGGTACAGTCCATTTTGAGAGTATGAGGAAGTCTCTAGACCAGCCCACGTCTGAGGCACAAGAACACTCCTGGCACAGTAGCCGCCTGCCAGTCCAGGACTGCTTGTCTGTACTAAGGGCCTGATTCACTACGGTACGCAATATTGCGTACACACGCAGTTCAACTGCAGTAGTATGTTAATCCATTGCGATCACAATGCAAACTCAGCACTCAGCACTACATAAGGGCGCCCACTTTACATTGCACACATCCGTAATACTTAACAGAATAGTGAGACCATCGGTAACATGGAGGAACATCGCAGCCTCACGCACACTTGCACAAGCCCTGACCTTACTCAGAAATTGCTAACAGCCACGCACGTAGGGCATCGCAGTGGATAATTTATGCACGCCCCTGCAACGGCGTGCAAATGTACTGGCACGCCTGCGTTTCCTCGCCCCCCCCCGTCAGGACCCACAAATGCATCCTGTCAATCAATCTGTGAGGGGTCTGCATAGCCTCTGCGATCGCAATAGCATGCACAGAACGCAACAATCAGCCGATTGCGTGCGTATTAGCAACTGCGTTCCTTGCTGAATCAGGCCCTAAGATCATAAACAACATTTCAGCTTTAAGGCACTTGATTATTCTCTCACCCAGAGAAGAGATGTTTTTGTTATTTCCGTTTTTGGCTGTTGTCAGTATTACCCGAGCGCCTGTCACCGACGGTGTAATGGAAGAGGATTCCAGCCATAGAGACAAGCGACATTTGATTCATTCACTGCGATGTCTCCTGATGAAACGGATAGCATCTGCAAATGAATAGAACATTACTGCCTCTCACAGCCTGGACCTGCACCAAAGTAACATTTTAAATTGTTGCATTCTTGGATGACATTGTCACGTCTAGTTTAGTATGACATATGTGCCTTTTCCCAGATACAGAAATTGAATATCACAGAGGATGAGAGATTACCTGAGCAAAATGGTTACTGGAACCAAACTATCAGCTGGAATCAATCACGAAATGTGTGAGAACAGGGAGCCGATGTGTAGGAAAAGCTTAGATGCACCCCAGCTCATCTCAATATATAATGTTCCCAGAAAGAGTGTCCTACAGTACACAGAAGACTCTTTCTCTTCTGCAACCATATGTTTGCCAATATATAATTCTATATATAGGGATTCTTTACTGTATATCATTCTTTCCATTTAATTTAATTTTGCAATCCTCTTTCATAGCAGCAATAAATTATCAGCATATTACAGATTGTAAGCTCCTCAAGACACAGATCTATCTATTGATCAATTATTCTGTCTGTCTATAGCATATGCTCATAAAATGGCATATAGTGGTCCCATACCAATTACAATGAAAGATACAGCTTATCTGATTTAAAAACGCAGTTCCAGGAAACAGCAATATCAACTGAAGGCTTCTTTTCTTAGTCACTCAGGGCCTGATTCAGACCCGGTCGCAACCACTGAGCGCTCGCAACTGGGTCGATGGTGACCCACAGCGCATGCGCACGATGGAGCCGGCTCCATCGTGCGCATGCACGAGACCTGGCTAGCGACGGGCAATCCGTCACTCCAGGTCTCGCACCAAAGGGGGCGAGCTGTCAATGTTGAGTGCCGGGGAGGTGGCTGCCCAAACAGAGGCGTTCCCATGAGAATGCCTGCCGTTTGGGGGCAGCCCCACTGACATCACGAGTGATGTCAGTGGAGAGATTCCGGCTCTGTTAGAGCCGAAATCTCTCTGGGGCTTGTGGCCATGAGACCCTACCACAAGGGTCTCGTCGCAAGCCCGATGGTCCATCATCATGGCCGCTCGCAATAGCTGTGGGTGGTCACCCACAGCTATATGAGCGGCCAAGAGACTGATCCAGAAAAAAAAAAGCCTGGCCTTGATTCAGATCGAGACCATCAGGACAATTCGAGATCGAGGCCATTCAGGTCAAGACCATCGCGACCATCGGGCTTGCGACGAGACCCTGCGGTAGGGTCTCGCTGTCGCAAGCCCTGGAGTGCTCTATCAGAGCCAAAAGCACTCCCACTGACAGCACTAGTGATGTTAGTGGGGCCGGCCCCAGATGGTAGGCGTTCCCATGGGAACGCCTCCGTCTGGGCAGCCACGTCCCCGGCACGCCCACCAAAGGGGGCGTGCTGTCAATCACCATCAACAGCACGCCCCTTTTGGTGCGAGACCCCAAGCCGTCGTTATTCGGGTCTCGCGCATGCGCACTTGGGCAACATCGACCCGCTTGCGAGCGCTCAGCACTCGCGAGCGGGTCTGAATCAGGCCCTGTATCTGTTGGAAGCTGAACTGCAACATGTTAGTGCCGCCCACTGTGTCACTTAGCTTAGTCAGCCAGCTAGCTGGATGCAACCTTTTGGCCCTAAACTATATGAAACAAAACAATATTGTGAGGTGGTCAAAATTGATTGGTAACAAGTGGAAATAAATGTTATTGAGGTTAATTATACTGTAGGAACAAAAACAGGCCCAAATTATGTGATTTTAGCTGTTTCTATGATTTTTTTTTAGAACAAATACAGATCCAAAACCACATCTCTATATATAAGTAATGTCTATGTAAAAACAATAGACCTGACGGCACTCATCCGGATTTTTAAAGAAATAGAAATGTGGTTTATTTAAGCCGACGTTTCAAGGCTCATAGGCCTTTTCATCAGGGTGCAAACAAAAAAAATGTTTTTTCTAGTTTTTTGTAAGGACATTATTTGTGACAGTAGATAATTTCTGGTTTAATTAGTCTTATTTTCTACATTATTAGAATGTAAGCCCTCACGAGCAGGGCCCTCTTACCTCACATGCTTCTCCTTGCCTTACTTTTACTTTCATTTGCAAAGGCACCTAACACTTGGTTGCTGACACCCTGCTGCTTATTTGGGTAGGCGAAAGCTGACTAGGCCTGAGAATAGTTAACAATCCTAGGTTTTTTGCTGATTGGTTAGCATGACAGTCTTGTTGCTGGGCAGTTTAGTTTAATTAGGTTGTCACCTGGTTTGAAGTTGGCCAATGCTTTGCTCAGGGGAGTTTTTTTAGCTAGTGGTGGATAAGTATCCCTCCTTTTGGTTTTATTTTTCCTATTTGCGCTACCTGTTTTCTTATTCTGCCATCATGCCCCGTCCTCGTAGGAGTGCCCCCCTCCTCCCAGAAGGCTGGCTGATTTTGCCTGCCCTCTCTGGTCCCTGGCCGTGGCTGATCGTGGGCACGGCCATGTGTTTTCCCGCCTGGCAAAAACCCTGTCCCCGGTCATGGTGAGGGTTCCTACCCCCCGGGGTCATGCCAATGCCCCTTTCATTGTCCCCAGCATGACCTCCGCTCACTCCCCTGTTCCACCTGGTGGTGCGGCCGTTGCTGTCACCACTAGCCATGCCCCAGCCCCGGCGGCATTCTGGGACCCGCTGGGTTTAGACTCGGCGTGCCCTCTCGCTGCAGTTCCCGGCTTCACCTCCCCAATCTGTGCGGTGGGGGTGGCGGGCCCTTCCCTTCTGTTCTCCGTTGTGGGCTGCAGCAACGTAGCTGCGCTGCCTCCTGCGGCAGGCCCTCTAGCTGCTGTCCCCGGCTTTACTATCTCCGTCAGTGCGGCTGGGGTAGCGGGCCCTTCCCTTCTCTCCTCCATAGTGGGTGACAGCAATGTAGCTGCGCAGCCTCCCACGGCAGCCATTTCCCAAATGTTGGCCATTTTGGATCCTTCTCCCCCAGCTGTTACCAAGCAATCTGTGCCCTCCCCTTCTGCTTACCCACAATTCCTCGCTTCTCCTTACAGGGCTACCACTTTGCACCCACGTCCCACCCACGCCTTCCTCCGTGCATTCAATTTCTTCATTCTCTCCTTGGAATTTTTATGGCCCTTCCCAAGTTTCCACCTTTTCCCACCCTTCTTGGCCCCAGCCAGCCTGGAGCTCTGGTATGGCACCCCCTGTTTTTCCCTCTGCCTCAGGTGCCCCCCCTTCCCCTACTTATCCTACTTTGACTGCTTCTTCTGGGTCACCTTATGGTTTTCCCCCTGTGGTCAGCCCCACATTACTCAACCCCAGCCCCCTGGCCCTATTGCCCCCCTCAGCCCCTCCCCCCCTTCCTGCCTTCTCACTCATCTCAGATGTTTTCCCCGGTGCCTCCTGTTCTGGGATGCTGACCCCCCCTTCCCCGAAGGACCCAGTCCCCACCTACGCATGCCCCCTCCACTTACCATTGGTTCCACCCCTCACCCCCCTCCACTGCCGCCTCCTTCCCTTTCCCCGGTTCCTATTCTGCCATGTTTCTTCTTTAGTTGCAGGCTAGCCTCCTCCATCCGGGATTTTGCAGGACGGTGCAGTGACTGGTGCGACTGCTGTTCCAGTACCTAGTCCATCTGGGGTTGGTGAGTATGCATTGCCTGACTCTATTGGGCATATCCAATTAATAAATAACTGTTTCCCTGCATCATTAGAACGGGACTCCTGCGCGAGAACTGCGGAATCAGTGTGTTTTACCCGCTCGCGCGAGACCGAATAGGGCGGCCTCACACAGATTTTACCTTGCACCTACATGAGGTGCGAGGTAAAGTCTGTCAGCGGGGACTCGCGCGTGGGGTCTCGGGGACACCCGCGCATGGAATCCCCGCTAATTGAATTTCCACCAATGCGACAGTAGCCGCGGGGTAAACCCCACGGCTAATTGGATATGCCACTATGTCTTCCTCTGACTCTAGTTCTAGCTCTCATTCGTCATGATCTCTCGGTCGCCCGTGTAAGCTTGCTAGATTGATTGCACGTCGATTGTCTAAGAAGCGTGGTGCCACAGGTGTCACAGCAACAGGGTCTGGTGCTAAAGAGCCTGAAGTTGGTTTGGATTCGGTCCACTGCGGCTATCCTTAGAGGTTAGCGTAGAAGTGTTCGGGAAAAGATTCACGAATGAAAATTTGTTGATTTTTTTTCTCGCTCACGGATGAAATGAAGAAAGGTTTGGCACAAGCTAAGAAATCAGGTGGGGTTGGCGAGGAGGTTTATTGTGGCTATAACTTTGGCTTAAGTGTATGCTCATATATACAGCATGCTACCTGGAAACCCCTGCAGAGGAGCATGCAAATCTTCTTAAATACATTTATCTGGTTCATGACATGTACACACGTTTTAAGGGCTTAGCTTGGAAGGAATATGATTTGCAATTCCGTAAAAAGCAAGATGGTAATATGGTTATTCCTTTCGGGGTTAAAGATGTGAAAGTTTGGCTTGAGGTTTTGCAGCAGTGGAAGGCTCCTTTGGAACCGGTTCAGACTCACAGGGGCCCTTCAGGAGCTAGAACAGGTGAGGCAGGAGTGGCGAGAGGGTAGTGTTTCACGTTTAATGATTCTCGGTGCACACTAGGTAGAACCTGACGTTTTCGTCACTCCTGTCACATCTGCGGGGGTGAGCACCCTGCACAGGATTGCTGGCGAAACTTTGGCAGTGCCCCTCATGAGAAAGGAGACATTCCTAGGGCCACTAGTTAAGGCTGAATCCCCGGTTCGCGTCCCTGAATTGTCTAAATGGCTGGCTTGGTACCCTTATAGAGAGGATGCTGACTTTCTGTTACAAGGTTTTGTTTCCAGCTTTAGCCTTCCTATTTCCGGTCCTCTTAATGTTAGGGCTCCTCGGAATTTACATTCCGCGCGCGATTTCCCTGACATTTTGCGGTCCAAGGTGGATGCGGAGGTTTTGTTGGGCAGGTTGGAGGGGCCTTAACCTTGTCCTCCCCTTCTGAATCTTTGCATTTCTCCTCTAGGTGTGGTCCCTAAAAAGGTCCCTTGTAAATATCCAACATTTATCTTACCCCCATGGTAGTTCAGTGAATGATGCTCTTCTGGAGTCTGCATGCATGGTAGTTTGTCAATCTTTGATGAGGCTTTGGAGTTAGTGCGTGGTTTTGGTCCTGGTGCATTGTTGGCTAAGCTCAATATTGAATCGGCTTTCCGTTTGCTGCCATAGCATCCGGAGGCCATGCAATATATGGGTTTTCGTTTGGGCGAGGAATTTTATGTGGATAAATGTTTACCCATGGGTTGTTTGGTCTCCTGTGCCTACTTTGAGAAATTCAGTTTGTACATTGATGCATTCACGTCGGCACTGGTCAGCCTGGTATCGCACACTACCTGGACGATTTTTTCTTTGTGGGCCCGAGTGGCAGTATGGTCTGTGGGGACCTCCTTATTTCTGCTGAAGCGTTGTTTAGAGTCCTGGGTATTCCGGTGGCCCATGACAAAATGGAAGGTCCCTCTTCCTGTTTGTCTTATTTGGGCATTGAAATTCACCCGGTTTCTGGTTGCTGTCAATTACCGAGTGAGAAGGTTTTGAAGTTGTTGCAGCAAATAGATCCTTGTTTGGAGTTAGATAAGGTAAAATTGCGTGAAGTACAGTCCCTATTAGGTTCGTTTAACTTTGCTTGCCGCATCATTCCCATGGGCAGAGTTTTTTGTAGGAAATTGGAGATGGCAACGGCTGGGGCATGCTTGCCGCATCACCACGTGCGTTTGTTCTCCAAGATTAAGGAGGATCTTCGCACTTGGGCCAGGTTCTTGGCAGATTTCAATGGTGAACGCATTTGGCCTTCGTGTCCTGTCGTGAATGCTACTTTGCAGCTGTTCACAGAAGTGACCAGTTCCTCCGGTGCCTATTTCAATGGGGAGAGGTGTACTGCACCCTGGCCAGTGGTTTGGCATTTGGAGGGCCTTACAGCTAATTTGTTACTGTTGGATTTCTTCCAGATTGTCGTAGCAGTTGAATTTTGGAGTACACGGTTGCGGAATCAACATGTAGTTTTCTGGTGCGACAATCTGGGACTGGCTCATGTGACTAATAATCGGAGAGCGTCATCCCCCCCAGCTCTGCGGCTGCTTAGACACCTGGTTTTTCGCTGTTTAGAAGCTAACATTCATTTTAGAGCGTGTCATGTTCCTGGTGTTTTTAATGAAATTGCAGACGCTTTATCTTGCTTTAATTTGGCTCGCTTTCGTATGCTGGCTCTAACGGTTTCCGCAGTGGGGTTACCCTGCCCTTCCTTTGCGTGGCAGATTATCAGGCCGGCATAGAAGGCCTGGCATGGAGGTCACTGGCTCCAGCAACTATGAAATCCTTTTCAGTTGCATGGCGGGATTGGCAGGCTTACAGTGTTGAGCACACTCAGGAGGGTAAGTCTTCCGGGGATTTGCTACTTGAGTTCGTTTTGGGGACATCACCGGCAGGGCCGGTTCAAGGCGTCCATGGCCTAAGCACTGGCAGGCATCTATTTTTTCTCCAAGTTGAAGAGTCTTTACGACCCTACAAAGTCCTTTATCCTGTCCAGGGCCCTGAAGGGATGGGTTGAGGAGTTCCCTGTTAGTGCTGATTCCCGCAGGCCCATTGATTTGCATCTGCTAAAGGATTTGCTAGTGGTAATGGACAAGGTTGCTTCCGACTTTTTGGAGGCTTCTCTTTTCAATCTTGCTTTTGCTATAGCGTTTTTTGGGGCGTTCCAAGTAGGTGAACTTGTGGCATCCAGCAATTTTTCACTTCTGTCTGGGTTGCTTTTGAAGGATGTAGTTTTAAGGGACAATGCGGTGGTGTGTAGTCTCTGTTTTTCCAAGATGGATCATTTGGGTAAGGATACTGGTTTTCAACCTCTATACGCACCTACCTATACCTTCTAAACCCTGCCTATAAACCTCTAAAATTGACGCTATTTGCGTACGCAGTCATACAGTAAAATAAAGACTTTAGACCTTGAACATGTGTTTCCAAAGCACAAAGTATTATTCAAGTAAAGTACAGTCTATGTACAATTTAGCGCAAAGAATTATACAGACCCAAGATACAGTTATACATTACGCACACGCTCTGGACCAGATACCAGCATCAGCAAGAAACCTCCGTCAATCAGCAATCAGCAAGAAGACTCCAGACTGGGGTCACAACACACACATTTATACCCTCACAGAAACAGACAACACAATAGAGAAGTTTGTTGCTGATCCCATTGGTTCCCAGTGTGGGTGCATCTGTTACAGGGCATTTAACATGTTGATTCAAATGGACACAGAACAGCCTCTAACAGCTTGTTGCCTCCTCTATTCTCCCTGCATGCAAATCTAGGCTGTTGGTTTCACAAAATACATTTTGGTGCTTTATATCTCTATGGTCCATAAGTTGAGAATGCATGTTGCGATCTTCACACCGATGATACCGGGAAGCTGTTGAGAAAGTGCAGATCAGTATTACACCAAACACGGCTTACTTATCACGTATTAAACCTTAGATACCAAAATAGTCATTATTTCACAGCATTTGTAATAAATGAATAAAACTTTGATCTTATACTTTAAAGCTATGGAACCTTTTGTGTGAGTGTGCATTATGTAAGTATTAGGGGTTTGGGAAAAGATGCTAGTTAGGTTTATCTGATTTGGGGCAGATGTGCACGCATGCAGCTAATAAACAGCGTTCGCATGCAGGATATCGTGCATTCGCTAATGTGCGTCATGTTAGCAGCGCAACTGTGCATAATGTGCTGTGTTTATGCATGAGATTCTATTTATGATGGATTTAATATATATATATATATATATATATATATATATATATATAAAATCTCATTTCTTACTAACATTTTCAAACTGCAATGCAAATGTGTTATGGGCAGTGAGCTTCATTCTCAAAACAGGGTGGAGACCCCCAACCGTGTTGGTGCCAGCCTGTCTGAAAAAGAGCAGATTTAGGGCCTGATTCAGAGCCGCTCGTAAGCGGCCGCTCGTTCGTTCTGACCGATGTTCGCACATCTGCGCATGCGTACGGATTGTAATACGCATGCGCGAACCAGTCAGTGCGTCCGAAAATCGTTTGTTCGCTATATAGCGAATGCCTGCTATTTTGAGTGACAGAAGGAGGCGTATGTGGGTAGTAACAGGGGAAGATGCTTGAAAACGGGGGTGTGGAATTAGATCGCAGGTGTTCTTAAAGGTCAAAACGGGCGTTTTATGGGTGTGCATAATTAATACAGCAGTGTCATTGACCACGTCACTTGTTTTTGTTTTACCCCGAACTGATCGCAAAATAGCGGTTGAAAAAACCAGCCACAAGAATAGCGAGCAGTTCATACGCTGTTCGATGTGCTCGATTAATCTAATAAATAGCGGACATGACATAGGATGCGAGCGGCCAGGGGGCGTTTTTAACAAATAAACAAGCGTATGTTTTGCTCGCTCGTTCAGACTTAGAGGTGTGAACAGACTGCAATTAGCGAACGGTTCATTTGAATAGCCACCCCTTGTTTTAGAATGAACGACCGCAAATAGCGAGTGGCTCTGAATCAGACTCTTAATTCAAGTGTCTGGGCCATATTACAATTGCCACAGCTACACCTGTCCACATGTGGGGTCTCTCCATTTACATGCAAAAACACCCACAGTTCCTGATGTATTGTTCTTTTCTAATTCCTTTTCTCAGGAAGCTGTTTTTCTAGTTGCTAACTGATACTGTGTTTGTTTTGGTGTCAAGGTTGTCCCCAGAATGGGCTTTGTGTACATCACGGCATGATTTCTGGAAGGATTACTAAAAAGTGTTCTAATGCCTATAAGTCATTTTTTATGTATGTTAAACACTGTCGGTATGTGTTCGGGGAAGATTGTTACTCTGTGGTTTTGACAAAATGGCGTTGTGTGATCTATTTCTAAGATGGAGTCTTGTCGCCATTCGTGAGATGGCGTCGCGCAGATTCCGATTGTAAACAGATTCTGTCTCAGCTGATTATCCGGCTTTGACATGGGTAAAGGCAGATGGGTTAAGATACCCCGCCAGGTGGATCCCTTAGTTTGCCCTGTGCAACCTGCCTCAGCTTACATGGGCATTCAACCATCGGGCGGGGCTCAATTGCTTGTACATGCTAATTTAACCCCCCTCTCCAAATTCCAGCTTTCAGCCATGCTTAAGCGGGGACTTGCTGACTTGGGTTTAGATAGTTTGTCCTATGGGACTCATTCCTTTCGCATTGGCACTGCTACCAGCGCAGCTGCCGCAGGGGCCTCCCCCATTGATATTCAGTGTATATGGCATTGGAAATCCTCTGCTTACAAGTCTTATGTTCACTGTGATAAACTTTAGTGGCTGTTCTTGCGACAACCCAAAAGCGTTGCTTAGCCGACAATTCTTGATTGACTAGCATTCAAAAATTGGGGGTGCGAAGGGATTTTTAAAATGTATCCTCCTGGGGACCTATATCTTGCCCACCTTGGCACACGGGTAGGTTTTTTAGTTTTTCTTCTTCACTCGGGTTACCTGTTTCCCCCTTGCCTCCTTGCTAGTTAGTTGCCATGTTGTGTATTTTGGTTGTGGCTTGGTTTTTGGTGCGGTACTCAATTTTAGGGTTTGTTTTTTTTACAGCTGAAGATGTCGAAGACAGCACGGTGTGGTTTGTGGGCCACTCTTACATTTTTTGGGCTGAGAAGCATGGTTTGGCACGGCATGCTAGTTTGCTTCTTGGTGGTCGGCAGGTGCGATGGATAGGTGTGCGTGGTTTGCAATGTGATGCTTTGATGGATTTGTTGGTTTCGTCTGCGGCCCCGTGGGGTGTTCCTGATTGGCTGGTGTTGCATGTCGGAGGTAATGATCTGGTCCAGTTGAAAGGTTTGGAGTTGATTGTGAGGCTGCATGGTATCTTGGATGCTGTTCGCCTGCGGTGGCCGAATGTGCGTTTGGTATGGTCAGAGATCGTCCCACGTATGGTTGGCAAGGCGCTCGTAAGCACAGGGCTTTGGACAAGGCTAGAAAGAAGGTGAATGTTGTGGTTTCCAGGCATGTGTCTTCTATGGGTGTCTTGGTTGTGAGGCATGGCTTTTTTTGTTCAGATCCTTCTAGATATTTTAGACCAGATGGGGTTCACTATAATGCTCTTGGTTTAGGCCTTTTCTTAAGGATTTGATCTCTTTTCTTGATTAGTTTCGTTTTTTTCTTTTTTGGGTGGTGGGCCAGTTTTTCCCTTAAGGAACTGGCTTTGGCGGGAGAACGCTGCATCTCAGAGGCTTTATTGTGGCACAAGAAAGCATTGGGAGGGCTCTTGCCCTCTATTTACATGGTGAGTTTGTCCTCTCTGTGCGGGGGGACCCGAGCGCTTTCACGTGCGGATCGCTCGGACTGTGCCCGTGAGGGAAGCAAGTCCTTCTCATCGTAAGTGTGTCTATGGGGGGGACATTTAAGTCGTTCTCTGAGTGTTTCGGAGATAGAAGGCTAGAACGGAGTTGTAGCGTCTCCTAACCACCGCAGTTAGGTTAATCTTTCAATTATAAATAAAAGCTGTGACCTTTTAGCCAAGCCGTTACGTGTCCGTGTCTTTATTTATTAGTTAGCGTAGGATAAGTATATAAGGTGTTTTGATTTAATAGCAATAAACCAGTGGATCTCTTAAGGTGTTATGTAGCAATGTTTATAAATCATGTACTGTACTTGTACTGCATTGTTTGTACTGTTAATAACTGTTTTCTTTTGTGCTCATTTGTTTCTGTACTTTGTCAGGCGCTGCACCATATAAATAAAGGATAATAATAATAAAATAGTGAATTAAAAAAAAAAAAAAAGGACAGCTTGATAAAATCTTGAATTCTTGCTGCATGAACTATAGAAATCTGCTCTTTTATCTCAGATAACCTAACTTTTTTTTTGTTATTAATCACTATTTGTTTTTATACTGTGTTTACATTGTCCTTTTTATGTGCAATATTAATAACCCATCCTTGTGTTGGAGGTGGTATTTTAATAAATGACTTGCTGATTTGTGAAAATAAATTTATATATGTTCATATGTTCCTAGAACTTTTTAGCACATGATATTTTCCTTGTGATTGCACTGAATTTTTGTACATTATCATATGTACAGTATGGCACATGAGCACCTTTCTCTAAGAGACATACATATCTAACCTCATTATATCTTTGCACAACTAGATACCTATATATACTAGCACTTTACCTGTATAGGTAATCATTATATTTTTCTTTTGATTATTTGATTGGCATGGTCATAGATTTACTTTTCACTAAGTCACTTTAAAGGTTTGCAACTTTGCATGTTTCATTGATTGTTAATATTAAGTCGCTCGATAGGTCAATTCCATTACTTTCATTCATTCTTTTAGTGCACTACCAGCACTATACCATTATTGACATAGTGAGCTGACGCCCGTATCAGTGGGTTCTTATTTTTATTTATTTATTATATAAATAATATCTTAATATCTGGCACCGTTCCCACCTATTTACTATATATATACAGGGGCGGATTGGGCCGCCGGGAAGCCGGGCTGGTTCCCGCTGGGCCGGTCCCTTAGCTGCCTTTAGGGGCCGGCGGCCGCACCTCCCTCACCCCGGAAGCCCGGCTGCCGCGAACAGGGCTCAGCTCCGATCGAGCAGCGTTACAGGCTGCTCCCTGTATCTAATGTAAAATGGCCGCCGGGGGCAGTGGCGGATTGGTCCCCCTAGCACAGACAGACAGTCCGCATCATGCACTGAGCTGAGCAGTCTGTGTTCAGCCTGTGCTGTGATCGGAGCCTGTGTAATGCGTGGAGAGCGGAGAGCGGAGAGCACATTACACAGGCTCCGATCACAGCACAGGCTGAACACAGACTGCTCAGCTCAGTGCACGATGAGGACTGTGCGGTAGCCGGAGGCTGGAACCCTCTTTTGAACTCCAGCTTCCAGCTCTCCCCACAGGCACATGGGAGAGACGTCATGACCGTCTCTCCCATGGTTCCGAGGAGCAGCCTGGCGGACCAGAGAGCGGAGGACGCAGAAGCGGGTTTAAGGTAAGTTTTTTTTTTTTGTGTGTGTGTCAGCGGCTATAAGGGCACTCCAGGGGGCATTGCTATAAGGGCACTCCATATATATGGAATGCCACCACTCGGGATCCCGGCTGTCAAAATCCAGACTCCGCTCCTGGTTCCTTAAGCTAACCTCCCCATCCCTGTGCAATAACCCTAACCCTTTTCCCTCAGTACCTAACCCTAACCCTCCCCCTGGTGCCTAGCACCTAACCCTCCCCCTAGTGCCTAGGCCTCCCCCTAGTGCCTAGGCCCTAACCCTCCCCCTAGTGCCTAGGCCCTAACCCTCCCCTTAGTGCCTAGCCCCTAACCCTCCCCTTAGTGCCTAGCCCCTAACCCTCCCCCTAGTGCCTTAGTGCCTAGCCCCTAACCCTCCCCCTAGTGCCTAGCCCCTAACCCTCCCACTAGTGCCTTAGTGCCTAGCCCCTAACCCTCCCCCTAGTGCCTAGCCCCTAACCCTCCCCTCAGTGCCTAGCCCCTAACCCTCCCCCTAAACCTAAAAATGGTGTGGCACTTTTGACTGTATCTGTATTGGTATTTTGCTGTATTTATTGCTGTGCATCATGCAAGGGGTTAGTAGTAGCCGTGACTGCATCCAATTTAGAATCAGGTACTATAATGAGGGAGTACCCTGTCCCCTCACCATACCCCATCCTCTCAACTGAGCCTGTGCAATTAGGGCTACTTCCAAAAATTTCCCGGGCTGGTTTTCCATCCCAATCCGCCCCTGTATATATATATATATATATATATATATGTGTATATATATTTGCAGTACTCTGCAGTGTCCATCTACAGTATTGCGGGTGAGCTGAGGCCACTTTGTCTCAGGTGGAAATTGCTATTGATTATGAAGATATTCATGTGCTGAGATGCTGTCAATTTCTGGCTGGAAAATGGACAGATAAGACCTTGTTTCATTTATACTTTCAGACACTTAAAGCTTTCTTCGGTCAATAGCTTTGTACACGTTTGTGCTGTTAGGATTATTCACTCTCTCCAGGTTATCGGTGAGTGTTTCAGAGGCTTTGGAGCTAATCAAACCCATGTAGCCCTTTAGATCACACGTGATCAACTTGTCTTGAACTCTTTCCCACCGCAGGAGATTGCATTCACCAGTCGTCAGGAAGTTGCTCAAAGTTTTCCAGCGGATATAGAGTTGGTTCTGTCTGAAGTCTAGACCCAGACAAATGTATTCCAAGCCTCGTCAAAGAACACAATTTCACTCATAACAGCATGTTAACCATTCCTGCCGACTTCTTCAAGTCCAGGATAGTCCTAGAGGAGGCTACCGTGAGTGATGGGTGTATGTGTGGTGCGATTACATCATTACGGCACCGCACTCTGCCATTCAAACCCGCAATTAGAGGCATTACACAACGTAAAAGGGGCTACGCATCACTGTGACGCTATTCCTGACTGTTTAAAACCTCTTTACTGCTCACTTCACTCATTAAGTTGGCAACAGCGGGAGACTGGTAAACTCTGTTGGGAGGCAGGAAAAGCCCCAATAAATTTGGTTCTCCTTCTGCTTTTCTCTTGATATTAAGGTTGGATTTAATGAAAGAAACTGCAATAAAGGCACACAGCATCACAGTTGTGTTACAGCACTGTGGTCTTGTACGTTATTACATAACATTGTGCAGTAACCAATAACAACTAGACATTGGGGTAAGTGCAGTAGCCTGTGCGATGCAGGCATCGATGGGTTCCTGTCGGATCTGCCCCATGTTTTAAAGGGACAATCATTTAAAAGGCAAAATCTGGTTGGTTTTGTCTTTTAAATAATAGCCCCTTTAAAACATTGGGTAGACTCCCATGTTCTGTATCCAATGTACTGTTATTGTTAGCACAGGAGCCAACTATTTAAAATGATTGGGGTTGCTCACATTTTATCCATCATATAACTCCAAAAGTGCTATGCACAGACCAGATTAAGGGCAGCGCAAATACTGGGCGAGGTCAACCACAGAGGGTGCTCCTTTGAATCTGAGTAAATTGCCACCAGGGCTGCACTGAAAAGGAGAACCTGCCATGTGACACTGATACACTGTACTGTATGGATCTGTGGTAAACGGTTCTAAAACACATCTAACGCAATAATGGAGACCGAATGCAGTTATCCCACTAAGGTCTCCAGATTCTGGTCTGCACAGCACCAGACTTGGATGAGCAGGGGGATACCATGGCCCCAGAAAATTAGCATCAGCCTGATGCTACATATGCAATTCATTTGGTGTGGAGTAGTATCAGTAACAACATAACATTCAAACTTTATATATTCATTTTTCAGATAGTTTTTTTCCTTGTGCTTTAGATCTTAGATCCCATGAATAAAATGTGAGAGCAGCCTCGTGTTTGCCCCATGATTTCCTCTGAAGAACCAAGGTTACAACAGACCAGATAAAAAGAACGGTAACGCTTTGCACAGTCCCCCTGCTGGAGGAATGAGTGACGGACGGCGTGAGATTACAGGGAGCTCTTTGCTAACTAGAATATATCTTGTCTAAGAGGTATCCTGCCGAGACCATTTCATTCCCCCCCTAAACCCAACAAGCTGGCACACAGAGGAGACTGCTGCATTTTGCCATGGAATAACTCTTCATTTAATTTGAAAGCTTCTGGAAAATGAATGCGTCTCTGTAAAGTGAAATCACTTTGATAGGCGCACACCATGCAGTAAACATAGAACACCCATTTACTGGGGTGATGCTCTAATTAAGGCCTTCAGTGAATTTGCTTTAAGTGTACGCATGCAAAAATGCCTCCACGAGGCGCCTACCCGAAAAAGTTTTCTAAAACTTCGCTATCTGCGCGGCAGAGAAGTGAGTTCAACAAATGAGGTGTGACTATTAAATAACAAGCCCGATGCTATAATTTTATGTTTAATTAGATTAAGTACATTTTAACTCCGTTTCCCTTCTATGTACTCCCCTTCTGCATCCACACACTGCTGCATTCTTATTTTCCACTGGTCAAGGCCATGCTGTAGCTCATTATGTGTCAGTTTAATATTCCTATCTGTTGTTTTCTTCTTTACATCAGTAACTGATGCAAAACGGGTTCCCCTGAGTACAGATGTGACTTTAGGGAAAAGAAAGAAGTCACACGGTGCTAGCTCTGGCGAGTATGGAGGGTGTTCTAGCTCTGTAATATGTTTCTCTGCCAAATACTGCATCACACAGAGGGCCTGATTCAGAGCTGAACGCTCTGACCAGAGCGCTCACTCTGAATCAGGGTCTTCCTACCTTTTTTAGGAGCGTCCTCATGGACGCTCGCATAGCTGTGGGTGACCACCCACAACATATGCGAGCGTCCATGATGATGGTCGCGATGGTCTTGACCATCGTGACCATCGGGCTTGCGACGAAGACCCTGCGGTAGGGTCTCGCTGCCGCAAGCCCTGGAGTGATTTTGGCTCTATCAGAGCCAAAATCACTCCCACTGACATCACTAGTGATGTCAGTGGGGCCGGATTCAGACGGTAGGCGTTCCCATGGGAACGCCTCCATCTGGCAGGCACGCCCTCGGCACGCCCACCAAAGGGGGCGTGCTGTCAATCAACATCGACAGCACGCCCCCTTTGGTGCGAGACCCGGAGCGATGGAGAGCCCGTCGCTCGCCGGGTCTCGCGCATGCGCACGACGGAGCTCCCTCCGTCGTGCACATGTGCAGTGGGGGAACATCGACCCGCTTGCGAGCCTCCTGCTGCTCACGAGCGGGTCTGAATGACCCCCAGAGAGTGGGCTGGAGTGTTGTCCTGATGGAGGATGGAACCATTTTTCCACTACTCCGGCCACTTTCTTCTGATTCTTCCCCGCAGAGCTGCTAGAACATTTTTGTAGTGATGTTGATCCATCATCGGATGCTAAGTCGATGGTCAATTCGAATAATTTTCTCAATATTTTGTCCGCATTTTCATTTGTTTTTGATGTGCAAGGCCTTCCGGGATGTTCATCATCTTGGGCATCCTCACGACCGTCACTAAATCTTTTGTGCCACTGAAACACGATCGCATGACATACAATGTGCCCCATAAGCCTCGGTTAGCATTGTTCAATGTAGCTAAAAATGTTAAGTTAACACGTTGCTCTGCTTTTGAACTATATATATATAGAGACCCAGCGCTAGTGAGGCAGGGGGATCAAACACTAATACCTCTTTTCCACCAAAAACCCAGGTCCGACCTGGGTTTTTGGACATGGTTCCAACCCTGGTCAGACCCAGGTCAGACCCATTTACACTGCACCTTTGATCTGGGTTACTCCCAGGTCAGCCCTGTTCACACTGAACTCAGGTCTGCCCTGCTAAACCTGTGAGGTCATAAAAAGTGGGAGGTGAATTCTCCACAACCACCAATCCACTCATTTTAGGCATGATCCAGATCAGATAACCTGGGTTGCACCGTTTACACTGCACCATTACCTGGGTCCATCCTGGGTCCAACCCTGGTAGCTACCTGGGTAGGATTGCAGGGTCACTTGACCCAGGTTATTTTTCAGGGACCCTTTTACACTGAGCTGCGACCCGGGTAGACCCAGCAAAAACCCAGGTTTTTGCTCTGGTGTAAAAGGGGTATAATTCAGCAGTGAAAATAAGGTAATTGCCAACTTTATGAAAACAGAATAGACAAGAAAAGACTGCGCTCTAATGTCTATGCTGGGACACCAGTCTAACACACATGAATTAAATTTCAATATTCATTTTTATTCTCATTCATGTTTGTTTGTACTGTCTTATTAGTGTATGTATATGGTTTTAAATGAGAGTCTGATCAACTCCAATTTATATCTATGTACTATTTCATACGTGTTATCTATCAATGATTGATGTAGTGTGATTTATATAATCCTATGCAATAAATTTGTGACATTTTATTCATGTGTGTTAGACTGGTGTCCCAGCATAGACATTAGAGCGCAGTCTTTTCTTGTCTATTCTGCTTTTGAACTAAGCATTTTAACGACACGCGGGAAAACAAAACTTCTATGAACGTTGTGTGACAGCAAACTATCTGTGCAAGAGGGGTGACACTTGCAAAATTGTTTTGGGATAGTCCAAGGTTAATGTTCCCCCAATCCCTTTATAACTCACGCAGTATGGTTTATTTTTTACAAGTACAGTGTTGTTATTTAATAGCCACACCTCGAAGGACCAAAAAAGAAATGACAGAACTTATACCCCTTTCAGACATACAACCCGGGACTGTCTCCTGTGCAGACCCCTCTTTCACACTACAGCTTCAACCTGGGAAATTCCCGGGTAGCACCATTCAGACAGGAGCAGGGTTTTTCAGAGTTTTACACAGACAATCACAGTTTTGTCATTTTAAGTGGACGCTTTGCTGGCACACATTAATGAGGTCATGCAAAGATGGGGGCTTGGTATAAAGTGACTGGGAGGGGCACCCATAAGGCAATGCTGCATTTACGAACACCTGGCACTCCTCTCCTCTATGAACACCTGGCACTGCACTCTGTCCCCTGTCAGCACCAAATTCACCCTTGCAGCTCGGGTCTCTGCAGCATGTATGGCAGCAGACCTCCTCTGCAGCGATTCTTATGTCCCCTGGCGGCACCAAATTCACCCTTGCAGCTCGGGTCTCTCTGCAGCATGTATGGCAGCAGACCTCCTCTGCAGCTATTCTTATGTCCCCTGGCGGCACCAAAGTCAGCCTTGTAGCCCTGTCCTCTCCTCTCTCGCTGCCTCTGATGATGTCATCAACAGGCAGCCGTGTCCGGCCAATCACAAGCTGTTTGGAAGCCTGGGAGTAAATTACCGGGTAGCACCATTCAGACATAAGCAGGGTAAAATCCCGGGAAGTGACTGGGAGGGGCACCCATAAGGCAATGCTGCATTTACGAACACCTGGCACTCCTCTCCTCTATGAACACCTGGCACTGCACTCTGTCCCCTGTCAGCACCAAATTCACCCTTGCAGCTCGGGTCTCTCTGCAGCATGTATGGCAGCTCGGGTCTCTCTGCAGCATGTATGGCAGCAGACCTCCTCTGCAGCTATTCTTATGTCCCCTGGCGGCACCAAATTCACCCTTGCAGCTCGGGTCTCTCTGCAGCATGTATGGCAGCAGACCTCCTCTGCAGCTATTCTTATGTCCCCTGGCGGCACCAAAGTCAGCCTTGTAGCCCTGTCCTCTCCTCTCTCGCTGCCTCTGATGATGTCATCAACAGGCAGCCGTGTCCGGCCAATCACAAGCTGTTTGGAAGCCTGGGAGTAAATTACCGGGTAGCACCATTCAGACATAAGCAGGGTAAAATCCCGGGAAGTGACTGGGAGGGGCACCCATAAGGCAATGCTGCATTTACGAACACCTGGCTGCATTTACGAACAGGCAGCCGTGTCCGGCCAATCACAAGCTGTTTGGAAGCCTGGGAGTAAATAACCGGGTAACATAAGCAGGGTAAAATCCCGGGAAGTGACTGGGAGGGGCACCCATAAGGCAATGCTGCATTTACGAACACCTGGCACTCCTCTCCTCTATGAACACCTGGCACTGCACTCTGTCCCCTGTCAGCACCAAATTCACCCTTGCAGCTCGGATCTCTCTGCAGCATGTATGGCAGCTCGGGTCTCTCTGCAGCATGTATGGCAGCAGACCTCCTCTGCAGCTATTCTTATGTCCCCTGGCGGCACCAAATTCACCCTTGCAGCTCGGGTCTCTCTGCAGCATGTATGGCAGCAGACCTCCTCTGCAGCTGCCTCTGATGATGTCATCAACAGGCAGCCGTGTCCGGCCAATCACAAGCTGTTTGGAAGCCTGGGAGTAAATTACCGGGTAGCACCATTCAGACATAAGCAGGGTAAAATCCCGGGAAGTGACTGGGAGGGGCACCCATAAGGCAATGCTGCATTTACGAACACCTGGCTGCATTTACGAACAGGCAGCCGTGTCCGGCCAATCACAAGCTGTTTGGAAGCCTGGGAGTAAATTACCGGGTAGCACCATTCAGACATAAGCAGGGTAAAATCCCGGGAAGTGACTGGGAGGGACACCCATAAGGCAATGCTGCATTTACGAACACCTGTCACTCCTCTCCTCTATGAACACCTGGCACTGCACTCTGTCCCCTGTCAGCACCAATTTCACCCTTGCAGCTCGGGTCTCTCTGCAGCATGTATGGCAGCAGACCACCTCTGCAGCTATTCTTATGTCCCCTGGCGGCACCAAATTCACCCTTGCAGCTCGGGTCTCTCTGCAGCATGTATGGCAGCAGACCTCCTCTGCAGCTATTCTTATGTCCCCTGGCGGCACCAAAGTCAGCCTTGTAGCCCTGTCCTCTCCTCTCTCGCTGCCTCTGATGATGTCATCAACAGGCAGCCGTGTCCGGCCAATCACAAGCTGTTTGGAAGCCTGGGAGTAAATTACCGGGTAGCACCATTCAGACATAAGCAGGTTAAAATCCCGGGACTTAAGTCCTGGGTAATTCCCTGGTCGATTGGAGCGTTGGCTACACGGGAACGTGTTCCCAGGTAGGTACCTTTTAGGCAAATATATATATATATATAAACACGAGGTGGCACTCAGAGGCTTTAAAGTAGTGAACCCCAAAATATGGGTCTTTATTCTATAGGTCGACGTTTTAGGGATGTTGTTGCCCTGAGGAAGGGGATACGTCGGCCTATGGGAGAGAGACCCATATTTTGGGATTCACTGCTTTAAAGCCTCTGAGTACCACTTAGTGTTTTTGGATATATTGTGGGGGGTGCAAATCCCTTAGAAGAGCACCAGAGCCAGCCATTTGCCGGTATTGGGCAATAGGACTGCTGGGACATTGTGGGGGTCCTGATGGTGTCGGCAGTGCATGGGTGCTGGTGGTGTCCCCAATGCACGGTGCCAGCAGTGTCGGCAGTGGGGGTGTTGGCAGCGAGGGATTCTGCCAGTGGGGGTCAACAGCAGGCGGTGCCGTCGGTGTCGGCAGCGTGGGGTGCCGGTGGTGTCAGGCAAAGGGGATGGGCGGCATCTTCCTAACTTCCTGTGCCCATATTCAATGGGCTTAATGCTGATTGGCTGAGAGCTGTGACAGATGGCTCTCTCAGCCAATAAGCGTTGAACCCACTCGATGCAAAACCTCGCAATCCGACACCATGATCATGAAGTTTTGCCTTGATTTGGGATCCGGGGGGCAGGCAGATCTGAGCTGTGTCTTGGATCCCCGAAATTCGGGTGGGTCCGGTTCCCGGAGAACCGGACCCGCTCATCTCTAGTTTAAACAATGTTTTCTGGACGTCCATAAATTGCCTGCTGCGTCCTTGCCCCCAGAAGGAGATCCCTCTGTGTGTCTGGAGACCCGCTCTGTCTGCGGTATATCATTTTAATCAGCAAAGTCTGCTTGTTTGTCTCATTCGCCTCGTTTTGCATATAAGATGCATTTGCTGCAAAAAAAAGCCTGATGCTGAGCGAGTCACAAGGAGATCTGTGCCTCGCTACCGATAACGCAGGGAGGATAGATGAGGAAAGATAGAGCTGTACACACAACAATGGAAACACCACCATTGGCTGCCACTGAATCTTTTATACACTTAGAATTTTGAGCTCTCTTCACATGCCCCCCCCCCCCCCCCGGGATCTCCCCAAAATACACCCGTTTAAGGCCTTGCCCACAAACATTAATAATCACCTGAATGTAACAAGGAGATCTCCAATATCTACCACCGTCCTTCCATTTCCGTCCACAAAAGCTGCCCTCATATGTTGTTAGCATTTTTTTGGGGGGGAGAATCCCTCCTCGGCGCTCTTCGCTTACACACGTGCCGGCAGACATGTTCAGCAGCGCATCAGGGGTCAAAAACGTGATTTTATTGATCGCTGGAACGGCCTCTTGTCTGTGCCCCTGTCCCGGCCACTCAGAAATGATATATTTAGGCGAATAAAGATTCCTTATTGCCACAAGTTGAGTTTATAAGGAATCTTTATTGGGGGAAGGGGACCACAATTATTAATAAATATGACCCCATGTGTCTTTCCAGTGTTCTGCAAGGTTTAATTTCTGGCAATAAGTTTAGAGAGATATATTTCACTATAGACGCAAACTGGCCGCGTTCATACAAAATCCGAAACATCCCTACATGGCTTTTATTTATTTCAGTTCCTGGGTAAGCGACATTGATGAGGATAATAAGGTTAGGTCCCATCAATGTTTATCGTTTAATCAATTCACTAATACACAAACCATTTAATTAAAAGACATTTACTGGCTGATCCATACTCACTTTTGTCAGTTATAAACACATGACGTGCGACTTATCAGTGACTGTGTTGTCTTCAATGGCAGAAAACAACATGGAAAAGGGGAGGACAGTCATTTAATATTCCTACTGTTGGAAATTACGTGTGTGCAGGAGCTGATATTGCAGAGCTATACAGGCACACACCAGCTGATGACTCACACTATGAGCAGCCCAGTTACTTACCCAGTACTGCTGGTTTATTGCAGTAGAGTAGGTACAGCCGTACTCACTGTTACATGCATACTAGTAATGGAGCGAAGCTTTAGAGGAGCGGGGTTCTATACTGCTCACCAACTGGTGAGCGTATACTGCTTGCAGGTAGTACTGCAGGATGCTGGAACATCTTTATATGCAGGCATTAATCAGCCAAGGTCTCTCATAGGAGCTCAGTAGGGGACAACTGTCTCACACCATGACTTTCTACACAGTACTCAGTAAAGATAGCTGCAGTCACATGTGCGAGATCACATCAGGTTGGAGGTCGTACCTCCCTGCAGACTCAGGGTCCTTGTGCCCAGCATGTATGTACAGTATGGAGGTAGTGCAGGAGCTCACTGATTTCTAACACCTACTAGCACTGCCATATTGTGGATGGGATGCATGATGCATCACATTCAGGATGTGATGCATCCTGCCAGTCTTCGCATGCATGCCAGCGTTGGTAACTATTGCCCCCACTATTCTTACATGTGTCATGTTTCGTTCTGTAGCTGTTTTTACCCTGTCCCAAGTTTCTTTTGAAAATAAAGAGTTTTTTTTTTTCTTTTTAATGATGAGAGATTTACATCTCATCTTATATATATGGAGAAGTTTGTTTGTTTGAATGTTGGCGAATATCTTCCACAGCTCTCACTTAGTATCAAACATTAGACCACATAGCCAACGAGCGACAAATCATATATATAAAATTCACTGCTCTGTTTGTATGTCTGTTCACTCCTGCACCGACCGGGGTGAAACCAATGTGAGGCGGTCCAGTTGGACCCTGGCCAGATTTTAAGGGAGTTATTGTCCCCGGTCAGACCTCCCGTTGGTGTACACTGGGCAGAACTTTGACACGATAGCCTGGTCTGGGCCTTCCACTGGATGGATTTGGACGACATCACATAATAAATCTTAATAACGTGAAGATTTAAAGCCAGGCAACGCCAGGTACTTCAGCTAGCATTTATATGAAATACAACAGAGTTAGTATTTCACAGGGCCGGATTAAGGGAGGGGCGACAGGGGCGGTCGTCCCTGGGCCCCCACACCCGGAGGGGCCCCCACTAGCAGCGGTGCGCTGTCTGCACCCGCCGCTAGTGACCCCTCCGCTAGTGTAGTGTAGACCGCGCAGTGAGCGCAGTCTACACTACACAGTGACATACACACAGCCGCCGGCGGCAGCTGTGTGTATGTTACAGCAGCCAATGAGAGTCAGACAGACTCTCATTGGCTGCTGCACAACGGAGGGAGCCGGCCGGAGCTCACTCATGAGCTTCGACTTCCGGCTCCCCCCCCGCATCTGCTGATAATGGGAGAGACGTCATGACGCTGACGTCTCTCCCATAGTGCAGTGGAAGAGCTGGGACTCGGAGCGGGCAGCGGCGGCCACGTCAGGAGCGGGGATTCAGGTAAGTGGTGATTTTTTTTTTCGTTTGTGTGTGCATAGGGGAGGGGGGCGCTACAGAGGGCACTGCATGGGGGGACAGCTACACGGGACACTGCATAGGGGAGGGGGCCGCTACAGAGGTCACTGCATGGGGGACAGCCACAGGGGACACTGCATAGGGGAGGGGGCCGCTACAGAGGGCATTGCATGGGGGGACAGCCACAGGGGACACTGCATAGGGGAGGGGGCCGCTACAGAGGGCACTGCAGGGGGGGACAGCCACAGGGGACACTGCATAGGGGAGGGGGCCGCTACAGAGGTCACTGCATGGGGGCAGCTACAGGGGACACTGCATAGGGGAGGGGGCCACTACAGAGGTCACTGTATGGGGGGACAGCTATAGGAGACACTGCATAGGGTAGGGGGCCGCTACAGAGGTCACTGCATTGGGGTCAGCTACAGGGGACACTGCATAGGGGAGGGGGCCACTACAGAGGTCACTGCATGGGGGAGGGGGTCGCTATAGAGGTCACTGCATGGTGGGGGGGCAGCTACAGGGGACACTGCATAGGTGGAGGGGGCCGCTACAGAGGTCACTGCATGGGGGGGCAGCTACAGGGGACTGCATAGGGGAGGGGGCCACTACAGAGGGCATTGCATAGGGGGGCTGCTATAGGAGTCACTGTATAGGGGGCCGCTTCATGGCGGCACTGGGGGGGGCGTTTTCTAGGGTCAATGCATAGTGAGGACAAGTACTGGCCCCACTCTATAGGGAGGGACAACTACTGGCCTCACTGTGTAGGGGGGGGACTACTACTGGGGGCAATGCATAGGGGGGGCTACTGCTGGGGGCAATAGGGGGGGACCACTACTGTGTCTGGGGGCACTTTATAAGGGGCACTACTGGGGGCTCTGTATAGGGGGACCACTACTGGGGGCATTATATAAGGGGCACTGCATAGGGGGACCATTACTGGGGGAACTGCATAAGGGCATTACTACAGTGGGCTCTGCATATGGGGGACCATTGCTGGGGGAACTGCATAGGGGGTACCACTACTGGGTCTGGGGGCACTATATAAGGGGCACTACTGGGGGCACTGTATCGGGGGACCACTACTGGGGGCATTATATAAGGGGCACTGCATAAGGGGCATTACTACAGTGGGCACTGCATAGGGGGGACCATTACTGGGGCACTGCATAAGGGGTACTGCTACTGGGGACATTGCATAAGGGGCCCCACAGACCTTAATCCGGCCCTGGTATTTCATATGTGTTTAGTGCTACTAGTACTATTGAGCATGCTTTGGATACAATTATCTGCATCTCTCCTTTATACAGTAGAGTCCCTATTTTAACAAGAACTTGCCACCAAATAGTTAAGCCACACCAATTTTGGTTGCTAAAGAAAATAATTATAATGTTGGATCTGTTGGAGGCCATTATAAAATTACGCTATTTGTTGGGAATCACAAAATGGGGGTCGCTTTAGTGGCTGCACAAAGTGCACATGGTATATTAGTGTAAATATTATATGATGGTATTCCTAAGCCTTCCGCGATACAAATAAATGACTTCCTTCTTGCAGAAGAGAGGAAAGTCTATCTGTTCCCGATAAACATCACTCCAGTATATTCTCATCAAAATGATTAATGATATGAACCTTTACAAAAGTGTGAAATAAATATAAAAAAAGGAATGTCAAGGTCTTTCTTAGAGCAGAATATTCAGATATGAACGCTGCATTCTGCTACGTACCCTGACCTTTCCTGGAGCTGGTACAATGAGCGATCTCTGCTTATCACAAATCTGACTGATGTTCCCACATGATTGAATCGTCCTCTGCCGGTTTGTTTCAGTAACCAAACTTCGCTGATCAATAAAAACAGATTAGAAAACTAGAAAACCATTAACAAGAACAGTTACAGGGAAAACCATATGCAGTCTGGACATGTCTCTTGCCCATAAAGAGCACCAGACTTTGTTGATCTAGATTCAATATCTAGTGACTATTGAAGATAAGTCATTAGTAGACAGGAGGAAACCTCCAGTGGTTTAGCCACAGTGTTGGGCCAGTAATTCTAATTTCTGTTATGGGTAAAAAGAAAAAGAGGCTTTTTAAAATATATCTTAGTAGTATGAAAAGCATTTAGCAATGTGAATTAATTTATATAGAAGACCAGCTATAGTACCTCACGTTGCCCGGGCAAGTCTGCAACCAAACTTGATTAGAATGTAACTCTAAAGCTGCATACACACACAACGATTATTTTGAACGATTATCGTTAAATGATATCGTTTAACGATAATCGTTTGAAAAAATTGTTCACTTTCTGAGTCAAACAATGAATGATTATTGTTCATGCGCGTTCACGTTTGTAGTTTGTAGTTTGTAGTTCAGTCAGTCTTGTCAACCCAATGATTTTCATTAAGGGAATATGCAAAAATTGTTTGTAGTTCAAAAAAATCGTTCATTACACTTAAAAAATTCTGACAGATAACCTGACAGAAAATCATTGATAAAATCGTTCATAAAATCGTTGGTAACTAAATCGTTGTGTGTGTATGCAGCTTAAAGTGTGCAGACATCTGAGTGCATTTAAAGAAATAAAAACTATAGAAAAAAAATATTTATTGTGAAGATTTGAAATTTTGCATGAAGTGAAAAGGGCTATGCCTAAACTGGCATGCGTCATCATTGTGTTTTTGTATATGTTTTTTACTTGAGCTTAGTATCTCTCTGAAGGCTCTATTTATTATCATTATATTTACTAAAACAAAGTGATAAAGGCTGTTTTGTGTTTTCACACCCTTTTCACATTATTTTATTTTCACCTAAAGTTACTACAGGGCAATTGGAGTAGAATTCATAAAATGACAGTTGTAAGTATCACTTATTTTAGTAATCTGATCGCATTTCCAATGATTGTAATGGGAAATGCGATCTGTGTGCAAGTTACTAAAAATAAATTGTGAAAAAAATACTGGGGAAAGCCCTGTGAGAATAACGCCATCTGGAGGTGGCGTTATCCAGGGTCTCCCCCAGTTACCGGACTCCTGACCTGCTCTAACGTGCAGAGCCGAGCCCGGAGCCGGACCCAGTGATCAGCTGTGTGGTCTGAACAGACCACATGCTGATCACTGCTAAACAGACCACACGCTGATACACTGCAAAAAAAAAATAGTCCAAAAAAAAATTTACTTACCTGAGTTAAGGGACCGGAGTTCGGGGCTCCGGTGATGTCCTCCCTCCAGTTAGCTGGTCTCCCATACTGCACTGCGGCCCGGTCATCAGATGACCCGGTCCCAGTGCAGTATGGGATGTCAGCTGCTCGGAGTCATGGAGGACATCACTGGAGCTCGGATCATGCAGGTAAGTGCAATTAAGGGAGGGGGGTCCACGATAGTGGGGGGCAGGGCTTAGCGCTGGGGGGGGGGGTAGCAGCGGCAGCCGGTCAGCGCAGGTGCGGGCACTTGTCACGGTATTTTTTTCAAAAATACCATGATAAGGCTACAGAGGGGATTCGCAGGGACAGAGCTTTAGTGCAAGCTCTGTCCCTGTAAGGGATTTTTAGTAAATCCCTGTGATATTGCCTGAATTCGCAATGTGATTTCAGTCGGTAATATCACACTACAATCTGCATTCCCAATGCGGATTGTAGTAAATAGAACCCTGAGAAACCTATGGGGCCTGTGTTTTTGGTCAAACACAGATGACCGAAGCTCTGAGGCAATTTGACAAACTGTAAAAAACAAGGTTCAAACAAGCGCTAAAAATGTGGGAATAAAATGTAATAAAAATAATGTAAAATAATAAATGTTTAAAAGCATAACAACACTATGAAAGAATAAGCCATACAACATAGATATAAGTAAGCCATGCCTATAGCTCTTTTGAGGTAAATTGTGGGGAAGCAGGAGTTTTGTGTGATGCTGCGCTATGGTCCATTATTGGTAATAACCGTTTTCCCTAACTTACCCTACCTTTATACCGGTGGTGTGGGTCCTCCTTCTCCACTTCGATGACTGTGGTGGGCAGGCCATAAGGATGCAATGGTTAGCATTACTGCCTCAGAGCACCGAAGTCTTGGGTTTGATTCCCACCAAGGCCCTATCTGTGCGGAGTTTGCATGTTCTCCCCGTGTTTGCGTGGGTTTCCTCCGGGATTTTTGGCTTACTCCCACACTCCAATCACATACTGGTGGGTTAATTAGCTCCTGACAAAAAGTAACCCTGGTGCATGTGTGTGTGCATGTGGCAGAGAATATAGAGTACTAGCTCCCCTGGGGCAGGGACTGATGTGATCGACTGAAGCATTCTTTGTACAGTGCTGCATAATACGTTAAATCTACAGCTGAAGAATACTTTTATGGGCAGCCGCAGAAATGGACAATAATAAGGTCTTAATAACTCTTAGGTTCTACTAATACCAGATGGAAGGATTCCAATTATCACCCATTCAGGGGTCCGAGGGAATTAGTTACCTAGATGATCAGAGGCAGATCTGCAGACAGACACCCAAAAGCATCTAAGCATCGTGCAGGCCCAGACGCAGTGCTATAAATCATCCAGGCTGTGGTTATATTAGGAGCATGCAGGGCTATCCAACATCCCTATCAAGAATCCCCTATGGGGCAAAATGTAGGCCTGATAAAATATAAGGGTCATTCTGTGCACGTATTGGAAGGAAAAGTGATCACAGAGCCGGGTAACATTTTTGGGAGACCCTGCATCATCAAAGATGGGAAGTGCACCAGCCACTACACAATGTGTTGAAGAATTGAGTGCGCTACTGTGCTGCCTCCATGATTGAAGCATTCAACCTTACCAAGATGGCCACCATTCGGTGCTCTGCGCATGAGCGGCGCCATCTTGTGACTATGTATGAGCGCTACAGTGGGACACGAATGTGTTTCACCCACCTAAGAGATGCTGTGTTAGACCCTCACAGATAACCGCTACAGGGGCATAACGCTACCTTGCATCTGTACCGCTACCCACAGATATCACCGACCGGTGACTTGTACTGTATGTTCTGCTCCATTAGGATACCACGTGTATGTAAGTGTGAGTTTACAGCTGTACAAACACATTGCTGCACAAATAAGTCAAAGTCCTGGTTAAGTCTTAGGCTGCCTAGTGTATCTGGTGATTACGCTGGTGTATACTATTTACTCTGCTTATTACCAATTATCAAACACTCATAACAGCACAATGATGTACAGATGTATCCCCATGCACCCATCCTTTGTGCCCCATATGGCGTGAGGCACATGGCACGACATACAGTAGATGTTCCACCATGAGTTGTGATTCCTGGACTTTCATACTTTTCCCTAAATTTAGTGTTTTATTTTCATCGTAGCTGCACAATGTCACTTATGGCGCAGCGGGCACTTAGGATTGGTATTTTTGTCAAATGGGAGTTGGTATAAAGTCGCACATTAAGCACAGTGAAGCATGGCGTGACTGGGCTGAGACGTCATTTTTTTGAGAGATAATGGAATTCTGCTACATGAGATTTAGGGGCATAAATGTTAAGGAGTGTGAATGGCAGTCGCCAGTTTTGACATCTAATAGGACATTAAGTCTATTAGGCTCTAAAACTGTGTCTGAAATCATGTAGGAAAGATGCCTGGCAAATAACATAGCCACCCCCTTGGTTTTGGTGCCAAGATACAGTCACCCAGCCTGGAGCTCGTTACGGTAGAGCCATCTCTGGTCTTCCAATTTGTGTTCTGGTGGAAAATCTTTCAAGGCGTGAAATTACTTTACGATGTTTGATAGGAGTGTTCTATCCACCCACATTTCTAGAGAGAACTTTTTAAGTGTTTCGGCGTATGGTATGATGGTCGGTAAATACTGTATATGTTTTTAAGTCCATACATATTCTGTTAGAAGAAAATAAAATTAATACTGATTGTTAATGTGATTCTATGCACTCTCTCATGAATGATTTTTCACATTTTATTCATATAGGTAAATTATATGTAAATTAGAGGGAGATGCCACTAGCCAATTGTTGAAAAAACAAAAAGGGAAAGCACACAGGTATCAAGAGGAACCCCCCTGCCCTAGCAAGCAAGAGGTAACACTATGGATAAAATCCCCACCCCAAAGACAGCCCATTGTGTCGTATACCAAACATGCCTCAGTAGAGCCCCTTACAGGACAAACATATTGCGTGAGAGTGTAAGAAGTAAACTAAAAAATAAACTAACATGGCGGCTGTGGTTGGGGAAGCAGTTACTTAAATCTAGCGACCCATTGGGGGAACTGAAATAGATTGAAATTATTGTTAGAAATTGTCCACCGCAGAGGCTAACTTCGCAAAAGAAAAAAAAACAAACAATGAAATATAGTAATAAATACTCAATGTGCAGAACATGCAGTAATAGTGGCAGGGGAACCGGAGACAGACTTAGAAGTCATAAAATGATAGGCAACCACAATAAATGATAGGAAACCACAAATGGGTCATCATACGTCCATTATCAGTCACCCGCATTTTTGCACAGTACAACAAGTCAATATTATTTCAAAAAAGGAGAGAAGGAAAGAATCCCTATATGAGTGCAATATTACTTATAATAAAAATAAAATATAACCTCTATTATAATTCTTAAAATACTCCCTTAGGTGAACAAACATAGCAAAATGCAAAACATACAATATTACATATAACAGAACATATTAAAATATGTGTGCTCAGTCCTATATATTTGTCACATATACACTTCATAGTCTCCCTTTGTGTACCAATTAAATTTATAATGCTCCTAAATTCAATGACAGTTTGAGATGTTCTCAAATTATTGGCTGCTTAATAGAGAGTATCAGCAATTAGTTTAACCCACGTGTGTACGTCTCAATTGAGACTATCCAGTTATAATCATGAGTGCTTATAGATCTAATATATCAACCAAATGAATCCCCTTACTAGGATGTTATATTATGATGTAACACATTATAAACCATTTCTCTGTTTGTAATTGTGTTTCCACAACACCACGTTGATTCCTGAACAGCAACACTGTATCAGTCTCAAGAGTCGAAAAATTAAGATTTGGTCAACATCAGCAGGGGCAAACGCAGGATTTCCAGAGGGGGGTTTCCAAATGCTTAATTTTAGATTGAGTATGGCCAGTCAATGAAGAGGGCATAATTAGTACTTAATCAGCTTTAATAAGCGTCATACAAAGTGTAAAGAAATAAATGTACCACCGCGCTCAAAGTGTATTGTGTGTAATAATTCCAGCATATACAGGACCAGTGATCACAGTAAGCCATTAGATGCGGCAGTAGGCCATCCTGCCTGAGATGAATGTATTTATGTTAGATGTGGGCACCATTCCAGACTATTGGAGCATGCCCGGGAATCTGGGCGAGCAGCAGAAGAACCTAGCACTGCCCTGGACATATATGTATATTATGTACATATTGGGCTCTATAGCAGTGCATCTCTAACAGTGCATGTGTTCCAGATCTTCTAGTTGGTGCACAGGTTATTTATTACTGACTGATACATGTTAAAAGATCCACAGGTGGTGCTAATTATTTCACTTGTGATACTGAGAAGAACATGCAGCACTAGTAACAAATTACCATCTACTATTTCTATTGTGGTCATGGGGTCTGATTCAGAGCCACTCGTAAGCGGCAGTACGCTCGTTCCGAGCGATGTTCGCACATCTGCGCATGCGTACGGTTTATAATACGCATGTGCGAACCAGTCAGTGCTGCCGAAAATCGTTTGTTCGCTATATAGCGAATGCCTGCTACTTTGAGTGACAGGAGGAGGCGTATGTGGGTGGTAACAGGGGAAGGTGCTTGAAAACAGGGAGTGGAATTAAGAATGCAGGCGTGCTTAAAGGTCAAAACGGGCATTTTATGGGTGTGCATAATTAATACAGCAGCGTCATTGACCACGTCACCTGGTTGTTTTATAGTCAGAACTGCTCGCAATATAGTGGTAGGAAAAAACAACCACAAGAATAGCGAGCAGTTCATACGCTGATAGATGTACTCGATTAATCTAATAAATAGCGGACATGACGTATGATGCGAGCGGCCAGGGGGCGTATTTTTCAAATAAACGTCCGCATGTTTTGTTCGCTCGTTCAGACATGGAGGCGTGAACAGACCGCAAAGAGCGAACGGTTCATTTGAATAGCCACCCCCTTTTTCTGAACGAGCGAGCGCTAATTGCGTCCGGCTCTGAATCAGGCCCATGGTGTGGGCTGGGGAGGGGGGTTTCCAGGCAGACGGAAACTGCCCCTGCATTTGCCTATGATCAGTTGTTAGCTGGCCTGACTTTTTGCCGTTAAGACCATCTCCTTAGTCTAAAGGTGTCCACAGACATAGCGATATACTTACGATCAGACGATATGTCCAATTTCCCTTGAAACTCTCCCCGGCAGCTCAGCACACAATCTGCACACGATCTGCTGTCCAATCTTCATCCGATCTCCTGCAGCCAGGCTTTTATATAGTGCATTGTGACCTAGATTGTCAGATCTGCCGTACAGCACGGCAGATCTGACGATGCGATGTGCGACCTGCAGGGGAGCGCATCGCATCGTGAGTGGGGACTCACGATTTGGGCAGTTTTTACCCGATCTGTCGTTCCGATGTGTCAGAATAGGCCAGATCGGGTAAAAAATCGCTATGTGTGTGGGTATAGTGAAAATATCCGGCAACAGTAGACCTAGGTCTAAGATTAGTAAACTCCCTTTTTACCCCACTGTGGTGCCCCCTTTCCAATTGTGAAAATTCCTACGCTTAAAAAAGAGGCTTTAACACTCCCTGCAACGCCGATAAAGTGCTGATTATTCTTGCAATTCCTGTTTTCAAGGTCATCCAGTTTGTGAGACTCAACAAAGGACTGTAAAGTAGAAGTATTATCACCCACGTCACTTACTCGCTGTTCCACGTCAGAAATCCTCGCAGTGCCAGATGCTACAGTCGCTACAGCTTGAAGTGCAGAATGAAAGGAAGCTTTGAAATCATCTAGTATTTGCCAATATGTGGCTTTCAAACAGACTACTGTAGATCTCCCTGTTGGCCGTGTTAGACGAGGGAGAGGAGGCTTCATCTGCACCAGCAGAACCACAACAACTATCATCCTTTGAGAAAGTAATTAGAGTATTTTCACTTGTTTATGTTTGACAACAAATTCTACGGAGTCTGTAACTAAAATTTCATCCTTCAGGTTTTCCATTATATGCAGTGTAACTGTGTCAATTTAAACGCTAACTTGGTTGAACAGACATGGACATGATTGAAGCGTTTGGTCTATCTGGAATTTAGCTTGTTTTTTTTGTTTTTTTTCTTAAATAAGTAAAATCCAAGATTTTTCATCACATTTCCAAATTTTTGTACGGCTTTGATGAACTAGTTTGAGAAATGATTTTCTGCCTGGTTCGTGCCTCTCTCCTCCCTTGCTGTTCTAAGAAGGGATACTTGGCCAGTGTTAAATGAAAAGCGCAGGGTGTGACGCTAGCGATGTACTCAATGACCTTTAGCATATTATGTAAAAGCTCAAACAACCAGTTTTCCAGTTAGGGACGTGCTGGAAAGGGAACATGTGTATGCCTTTAAGAAGATTTCAGGGTTAAAATGTTCTGTATGTCAAAATAATGTCATTTACAGCACCTACAATTGTATATTACATTTTGAGTATGATTTCAATGTCTCTTCCCCGACTAATCCAGCCAGCTTCTCCAGGTTGCCCTCCCTCACCTCACAGTGTGCAGCAAAGCTACGAAGAACTCTGGTTACAAGGGTCAAAAATGTAAAGTAAATTTTAGTCCAAAATTATTACAACAATATTACATTAATCATTACCATCATCAAGATGATGTGCGCCGACCCCGGTGTTTTGGTTTTGGATCTGGATCTACCCTGGTTTTGGATCTGGATTGGTTTTGCCAAAACCTCACCTCCATGTTTTGTTTTCGTGTTTTGGTTTTGGATCTGGATTGTTTCTTAAAAAAATCATAAAAACAGCTAAAATCACATAAAATGGGCCTGTTTTTGTTCCTACAGTATAATTAACCTCAATAACATTTATTTCCAGTAATTTCCAATCAATTTTGACCACCTAACAATATTATTTGATTCATCTACAGTAGTTAAGGCCAAAAGGTTGCATCCAGCTAGCTGGCTGACTAAGCTAAGTGACACAGTGGGCAGCACTAACATGTGGCAGTTCAGGTTCTAATTTCCAACATGGATACAATGTATTATACAGTGTGGGTTGGATACACCAATAGTGCACTTACTGTGACAGCAGTGTCGGCAGAGCGGGGTTTGCTGACGGTGTCCTCAGTACATGGAATGGCAGTGCTGCGGTGCTGGCAGTATCCTCAGTGAAGGGTACTGGTGATATCGGCAGTGCGGGGGTGCCAGCGGTGTCTTTAGTGCAGGTTTGCTGGCTGTGTCGGCAGTGTGGGGGTGCTAGCGGTGTCTTTAGTGCAGGTTTGCTGGTTGTGTCGGCAGTGCGAGGGTGCCAGCGGTGTCTTTAGTGCAGGTTTGCTGGCTGTGTCAGCAGTGTGGGGGTGCCAGCGGTGTCTTTAGTGCAGGTTTGCTGGTTGTGTCGGCAGTGCGAGGGTGCCAGCGGTGTCTTTAGTGCAGGTTTGCTGGCTGTGTCAGCAGTGTGGGGGTGCCAGCGGTGTCTTTAGTGCAGGTTTGCTGACTGTGTTGGTAGTGCGGGGGTGCCAGCGGTGTCTTTAGTACAGGTTTGCTGGCTGTGTCGGCAGTGCGGGAATGCCAGCTGTGTCTTAGTGCAGGTTTGCTGGCTGTGTCGGCAGTGCAGGGTTCCAGCGGTGTCCTCATTACAGGTTTGCTGACTGTGTCGGCAGTGCGGGGGTGTCAGCTGTGTCTTAGTGCAGGTTTGCTGGCTGTGTTGGCAGTGCGGGGGTGCCAGCGGTGTCTTTAGTGCAGGTTTGTTGGCTGTGTCGGCAGTGCAGGGGTGTTCTCAATGCAGGGTGTCGGCAGAGGGGTCGCGAGGTTTTGCCTCAGGTCAGGGATCCGGGGCAGGCAGGTAGATCCGAGCTGCGCTCGGGTCGCCCCAGATCCCCGAAATTCGGGTGGGTTCAGATCTCTGAGATCCTAACCCGATCATCTCTATTAGTAACTATGGATGTGCGCCGACCCCCGTGTTTTGGTTTTGGTTCTGTATCTCCTTAAAGGTTTTGGATCTGCATTTTGTATTGCAAACCACCCTCAAGTGTTTTGGTTTTGGTTTTGGATCTGTATCTCCTTAAAGGTTTTGGTTCTGGATTTGGTGTTGTTTTGGTTTTGGATCTGGATTTTTTAAAATTAAAACTAGAGAAAAAGTTTTAAAAACAGCTATAGTCATGTAATTTATGCAATCGAAAACCCGATATTCAGATTTAAAATCTGAATTTCGAACAGCAAAAAGTTCAGAACCGCGACCCAGATTTACCCGGATTCACAAAATTCGGGTGGATTCGGATTTCTGGAGAACCGAATCGTACATCTCTAATAGTAATGGTGCATACACACACAATCATTTTTTTAACGATTAAACTATAATCGTCGTTATCGTTCAATCGTTCAAAAAATCATTCAGTGTAAAACGATAAACGATACACGATGAACGATTATCGTTCATGCACGTTCACATTTGTCGATTGTAGTTTGTAGTTTGTAGTTCAGTCAGACTGGCCAACTGAACGATTTTCAATAGAAGTTGCAACATTTTTCTTTCAACACACAGAAAATCGTTTATTAAGTACTTTGTAAAACGATTTTCGTTCACTTTTTCAAAGGAAAAGCTGAACGAAAATCGTTCAACGAAAATCGTTAAGTACTTACGTCGTTGTGTGTGTATGCACCTTAACACATATAACACACACCACAATTATGCTGCCGTCTCCTTTAAGTGTAACGTTACTCCCGAGTACACCTGGGTCAGATTTTCTGGTACTCAATATAAAATCCTCTCTAATAAGAACATCTGTAAGCATCAAATAAAACCTTCTGCTAACCATTAAAATATACCTCGCATTCTCTCATAGTAATTTGCAGAGCAGGTCCCAGAGTGATAGAGTTTGAAAAGAGGACTTAATCTTGATAAAGCAGAGAGTGAAATGAAAACTGGGATCGTCAGTGCTCTTAGAAGCAGGGAGCTGATTGATAGCCTGCATTTTTCCTAGTGCGCGCTGTGCACTTCTGCCAAATAGCACTCCAGGTCACAGACTCAGGGGCCTCGTCATTAAAAAACCAATGCACCATTTATAGCCAATTTTCATGCACTTTACTAAAGAACCACTGAGCTCTAAAACCACCCAATCCATTGAGGTTGTAACCCCAGACAATGTGTTTGTAGAAAGTCATAGACAATTTCTCACATAGTCAAAACCATATCCTTGAATATATTTTATTACGCGTCACTGGGGATGGGTAAAAATGTCGGATGCTCTCCTGATAGGATTGAAGGAATTATTTTATTTTCTTGGCGTCTGTTTTCATTTCATGGAGACGTGTGAGGTTTGGAGGAAATATTAGCACCCTTTAAAGGACAACTGTGAAAACGTCGGCCAAAGTGCAGGAAACTCTGAAACCATAAAATAAGGGAAACTAAGTATCTACAGTTACATACTGTGAACACGGATGTCCCTTGGGAATGATGCCTCATTACTAAATTACTAATTACTAAAGTGCGGGATTGTAGAAATGAAGATGTTACCCATAGTAACATATCAGATTTTACTTAACTTTTATCTAGAACCTGCAATAAGTTAATAGCTAGAATCTGATTGGTTCTAAAAACCCGCACTTTAGTAAATATACCCCTGATAGTAGGGATTAACTGTATGTCAATGATGCAGAGTTGAGCATACGCCTATCTTCTGCGTTTTTGCACTGCGCAAGCTTTGGAACTGTGCGCACGCAAGTTTGGGCAAAGCCATGTTATACCTAGATGCTAGTTAGCGTACATCTGTTTCCAGGCGTATATTTTGCACCTACTGTAGTATAGGACAGTGCAAGGAAACACTGATAAGGATGATATTTGCAAACAAAGGACAGATGCGTACACCACCCACCGGGCAACTGGGCAGTAGGGTGCAACGATGACTATAGACCACATCAACAGAAGGAACTTTGTGGAATCACATTAAAAAAAGGAAATTGTGGAATATTTAGAGTAAGATCTAGGGCAGCAGCTTCTTGCTGGGAGACTGTGTCAGTATACGGACTATAGATAGACAGTTAAAAGGACGACAATGCATAGATAGACACCAGGGGCCAAATGTAATAGGGTGAGAGAATAGATAATGTGAGAGATTAGCAGTAACCTCTGATACTTTTTAAACTCGGCCGATGTAATAGAGTACAAGAACATGAAACTTAACTCTGTCAATGTAATAGAGTCCGAGAACATGAAACTCGCCCAATGTAATAGAGTCAGAGAACATGGAAACTCCCCCAATGTAATAGAATCTGAGAACATGGAAACTCGGCCAATGTAATAGAGTCAGGGAACATGAAACTCGCCAAATGTTATAGTCAGAGAACATGGAAACTCACCCAATGTAATAGAGTCAGAGAACAGGAAACTTGCCCAATGTAATAGAGTCAGAGAACATGAAACTTGCCCAGTGTAATAGAGTCAGAGAACATGAAACTCGCCCAATGTAATAGAGATAGAGAACATGAAACACGCCCATTGTAATAGAGTCAGAGAACATGAAACTAGCCCAATGTAATGGAGTCAGAGAACATGGAAACTCACCCAATGTAATAGAGACAAGGAACATGAAACTCGCCCAATTTAATAGAGTCAGAGAACATGGAAACTCACCCAATGTAATAGAGAAAGAGACCATGAAACTCGCCCAATGTAATAGAGTCAGAGAACATGAAACTCGACCAATGTAATAGAGTCAGAGAACAAGAAACTTGCCCAATGTAATAGAGTCCGAGAATATGGAAACTCACCCAATGTAATAGAGACAGAGAACATGAAACTCGCCCAATGTAATAGTCAGAGAACATGAAACTTGCCCAATGTAATAGAGTCAGAGAACATGGAAACTTGCCCAATGTAATAGAGACAGAAAACATGAAACTCGCCCAATGTAATAGCCAGAGAACATGAAACTCGCCCAATGTATTAGAGTCAGAGAACATGGAAACTCGCCCAATGTAATAGAGACAGAGAACATGAAACTCGCCCAATGTAATAGAGTCAGAGAACATGAAACGCGCCCAATGTAATAGAGTTAGAGAACATGAAACTCGCCCAATGTAATAGAGTCAGAGAACATGGAAACTCACCCAATGTAATAGAGACAGAGAACATGAAACTCGCCCAATGTAATAGTATCAGAGAACATGGAACTCGCCCAATGTAATAGTCAGAGAACTTGAAACTCGCCCAATGTAATAGAGTCAGAGAACATGGAAACTCGCCCAATGTAATAGAGACAGAGAACATGAAACTCGCCCAATGTAATAGAGTCAGAGAACATGAAACTCGCCCAATGTAATGGAGTCAGAGAACATGGAATCTCGGACAATGTAATAGTCAGAGAACATGAAACTCGCCCAATGTAATAGTCAGAGAACATGAATCTCACCCAATGTAATAGAGACAGAACATGAAACTCACCCAATGTAATAGAGACAGAACATGAAACTTGCCCAATGTAATAGAGTCCGAGTACATGGAAACTCGCCCAATGTAATAGAGTCTGAGAACATGAAACTTGCCCAATGTAATAGAGTCCGAGAACATGAAACTCGCCCAATTTAATAGAGTCAGAGAACATGGAAACTCGCCCAATGTAATAGTCCGAGAACATGGAGACTCTCCCAATGTAATAGAGTCTGAGAACATGAAACTCACACAATGTAATAGAGACAGAGAACATGAAACTCACCCATTGTAATAGAGTCAGAGAACATGAAACTTGCCCAGAGTAATAGAGTCAGAGAACATGAAACTCGCCCAATGTAATAGAGTCAGAGAACATGGAAACTCACCCAATGTAATAGAGACAGAGAACATGAAACTCGCCCAATGTAATAGTCAGAGAACATGGAAACTCACCCAATGTAATAGAGAAAGAGACCATGAAACTCGCCCAATGTAATAGAGTCAGAGAACATGAAACTCGACCAATGTAATAGAGTCAGAGAACAAGAAACTCGCCCAATGTAATAGAGTCAAAGAACATGGAAACTCTTCCAATGTAATAGAGTCAGAGAACATGGAAACTCACCCAATGTAAAAGAGACAGAGAACATGAAACTCGCCCAATGTAATAGTCAGAGAACATGAAACTCGCCCAATGTAATAGTCAGAGAACATGAAACTCGCCCAATGTAATAGAGTCAGAGAACATGGAAACTTGTTTTCGTCCTTTCCGGGAGCTGCTGCTGCAGGCTGGTTCAGGGGGGCGGGGCCGGACTGTGAAGTACTTTGGCCCTGCCCCTTCTTTGCAAAAGTCCACGATTTGCAGGTCCGCGATGAGGGGGCGGAGCTTAATGACGCAAAATGCGACATATAGCCCCTCCTCATGGACCCGCAAATTCCCTATTACATCTCCCGATCCTGGTAGGGTAGTGGAGTGTAGACAAGTATGATCTATGGTAACTACAGTCACAGATCAGCAAGCTCATGTGCCCGTCTCCATTTAGTGCATGAGAAAAGCACAGATACACAAATCTGCCTGCCCCATGGGCCTCGTCTTCCGGTAGCCCATTATACACTGGTTAGAGGGGAGGAGGTTTGTTTGGGCATCTTCAGATGTGTCCTCATACACATCTCTGTTTTGCTCCATATATGGTGTAAAAGATATTATTTTTGTGTCAAAGGAATTGACATAAGGTTGCAGATTAACACACATGTTTTGAAATTAAAGTTGCATGGCGCTGACAAATCTGCAAAGTCATAATAGGGAAATATGGTGCGATTTGTAGATCGGGGTACTGTATAATGTGTGGACACATCTGTTCCTCTGCCCCTGGGTTATCTTCTCCCCTTGTCTCAGGCTCTGGGATTAGGTGTAAAAGATCCCTTGCACATGTAAGTTTGATAACCAGCTCTGACATTGGAGGTAAGATGGGTGCAGTAGGGCAGTACAAATACAGGTGTTGGCTACACAGCTGCCAGACCACGTTGGATTTGCACTATTTTATAAACCCCTCCTGCTTTTCACTCGCTTGCAGATAGCTGTGGCTCCAGGGATGGCGGCTGCAGCACAGACCAAAATACACATAGGGGAGCCACACCAACTGCCATTTTTAAATGCTGCCATACATAGATGTTTGGAAATCACTGGCAGTTGGTATGGCTCCCCTATTTCACTGGCAGTTGGTATGGCTCCCCTATTTCACTGGCAGTTGGTGTGGCTTCCCTATTTCACTGGCAGTTGGTGTGACTCCCCTATTTCACTGGCAGTTGGTGTGGCTTCCCTATTTCACTGGCAGTTGGTATGGCTCCCCTATTTCACTGGCAGTTGGTGTGGCTTCCCTATTTCACTTGCAGTTGCTGTGGCTCCCCTATTTCACTGGCAGTTGGTGTGGCTCTCCTATTTCACTGGCAGTTGGTATGGCTCCCCTATTTCACTGGCAGTTGGTGTGGCTCCCCTATTTCACTGGCAGTTGGTGTGGCTTCCCTATTTCACTGGCAGTTGGTGTGGCTCACCCCTGGAGCCGCCACTGCTTGCAGGTAACGAATATGGTAGTCAGATCATCACAGGTGATTCTCAGAGCTGACACATTGATCCTGCCGTCTCTTTCTGTGTCATTTGGTTCCTGTCTATAGCTGTGCAGGTGGGCAGCACTCTTCTTTACAGGTGCCTGGGCTCTAATCCCCCTCCTCAGGTATTTTATACCACCCGCCTGTCAGCTGTCAGACGGTCATATTATTATTGGCCCCAGCATTACCCCCATTATGCACATAGTAGATACAGCTCCGCACAGCCTTCACTAAAACATGGAAACTCCTTCTTGGTTCTCTGGAAAGTTTGTCTAATAGATATAAGGCCTGATTCAGGGATGGATGCAGCGGGGACGCTACCATATGCGCTAATGCTGCAGGAGATGGATGATGACCACTGGCGCAACTAGGGTCTTCGGAGCCCAGAGCAAATTTAAGTTTGGCGCCCCCCACACACACACACACACACACACAGGAAAAAACATGTTGCACGGCAACAAACAATGAAAGGGGCATGGCTACTAAAATGGGGCGGGTCAACATGACATGCCACCAATTTTTTGTCAGTCTGGGAACATTCCTTTCTATTCCATATGCACATTACCTATACGGTGGTTTCTCGCAATGTGGAACCTCTGAAGAAATGTATCCTCCCTGGGACGACTGCGTCTTCAGTCGGTATTCATTATTCATGTAGGTCACATCATCCAGAAGATGCCTGTTTGTGTAGGAATATTAACAAGGTCATCATCATACGATAGCGGTTCAACCAGACTCGTTCCCCCTGTGTTTTGGTTCTGTATTTAAAAAAAAAAAACAGCTAAAATTATGTAATGTAGATCTGCGAGCATGCAATCCAAAAGCTGAGTATGGTTTTAAAATCCGAGTTCCGAACCGCGGGAAGATTCTTACCCCCAAAGTGATTCCGAACTCAGACTCGGTTCGACTTGAAAACCCTAAATTCAATTGTTGTCGGTTCTCTGGGAACCGAACCCGCACATCTCTAATGCAAACCATTCTCACTCTTCCATGCCCTACAGTAGTACAATATATAAATGCTGAACAGCTACTGGGCTGCACTAGAGTAATTCCGACATTCTTACAATAATAACAATATAAAAGACTGAAATAATCCGTCTGTTTCCCACCTGCTGATGTTTTTAAAACTACTCACTTCTGTTCTCACTGCAAATTGTGATGACTTCTTACACAGCTGATGGGAGCAGTCTGTTCAATTGGTTTTACAAATGCTAATCGCAAACTCAAGATACACACCCAAATTCAATATGCACCTACCAGTCCAAGAAACAGCACTAAGGCCCGTATTCAAAGAATGCTGGACTTTTCGCCTGCTGGACTTATTCGCCTCCTTCGCCTGTTTTCCAGGCGGGAAAGTATCGCTCGCGTGCCCGCTATTCCCCGTATTTAATTCCAAAGTAGGCGAAAATGGGAAAAGGCAAAACTTGGATCCGTGAAAAAATACGGAAATTTTCGGGAAAATAAATGTAGGACCCCCCTAAAGATGTCCAGACATGGGGGATCACTATGGGTACCCCCGTTTTTGGCTGCAGAAGAAAGTCGGGTTTTTAAATAGCCACGGCAGGTGTTTTTTTTCCGACATTGAAGAAGTGATGCAGAAGACCACTTCCCCTTTTTTTTTTTTCGTTTTAAAAAGTGGTCCCATCATATTTGGGGTACTTGAAAATGGGTACTGGCATATTTTTAAGTCCCTAAACTAATTTTTTTAAAATGCAGCAAAAACGCACCTGCCGCTAATAGCCTATTCTAGAAAACACCTACCGCATACTTGCAGAATAGCCCTGAACCTATTTCGATACTTTTAAACACTGTTACCCTTTTTTTTCACCCCAAAATTTTAACACCATTTTTCGGGGGGTCCTGAGGGTGTTTTTAATTTTTTTTACACAGTTTTTCCTAAGGGGACTCAATAAAGGTTGCAGGCTATTTTTTTTTACCCTAAACCCCTAAACTCCAATTCTGAACTTTTTTTCGCCTGCTAAAGGCAGGCAAAAATGTCTCCCCATTTTTTTACATTTACTTTTCGCACCGGCGAAAAGTCAATGTAATTGAATACAGGGATATTTGAAATAGGCGCAAATGACGTCATCGGCGATTCCGACAATTCGCCTCAAATTGAATACGGGCATAAGTCCAGGGGCATGTTAACACTGTGCAGATGTCCATGGGGCCATGGAACCAGAGTCTCCTCTGCGTGCGATATATGCCGGCAGTACCTTTTCATACAAAGGGAATAATTTGTCAGCAAGTTTTATCACATACAACGAGTTTTACAACTCAAAAGGAAAAATAACAGCACTGTGGATAACTCAGATCAATAAATATGCATACAAATATTAATGTGAATAACCATTTGCCAAAAACAATATATAAAAGAAAACCAGTTATGCCATGAGTTAGTTAATATATAAAATTACAATTTATTAAATATATATACTCAATTATATAAAAACAAAAACGAAAAATGAATATATGTAGGAAATACACTGATGTGGAATTAATAATGGATGTTGTATGTTATCTGCACCACAATTGATGGTTAAATGGTTTTAGCAGAGTAGTGAGTCTGTGTTCAATGATGCAGAAATGACAGAATGATGAATAAAGTTGCTAAATTCCTCATTTGAGTCAACTGTTATAAGCACCACATTTTGAATAGCCGTTTTAAAACTCGATGCGTATGATCAAACTCGTTGATAAATGAGCCCCACAGTGCCAGCGTCATTTTTCCAATGATTACTTTAGAAATATGGCATCAGAACTATAGCTGTGAAGATATTGCTTTAATAATGGCACAGGCAGCCGGTAGGGCGGTCCGATGGGCAGGTAGGTAAATGCAGTAGTGTGTGCCAGGTGTGCAGTGTGGGACCCCCATGACCCAGAGGCCCTTGTGCGCCATATGTGTAAGGATAAAGATTTCACAATGTCCACAAGTAAAAAGTAAAAAAATGACACGGTGAATAACGTATACTGGGCAGATCTGTGACGTGTTTACAGCTCCTGTTCCTGTACCATATTTGTGGTGCCACCTACAGTAGAAGATCTGAGCTGAGATGAACGAGTGAGGAAGATCACTTTGGGGGCGAATCCTCTGTGCTGGTGGATATTAGACCTTTCCCTGGGTCACATTATGTGCCCACCATATACAGTTCCGGGAAATCACATTTGCAGACACATGTCCACCAATATAATACCAAAAAAGAAACATTCACAAAGATGGCACATTATAGACACTTCCAACGGTACCTCATTCTCATGATTTATATAACATACATAGGACAAATAGAGCAGTATTTTAGCAGTAAAATAATTAATGCTGGGGTTATCCTATAGTAAGATGGTCTGAAGCCTTGTTTCTGATCTTTCCATCATGTACATGTTTTGTTGAAAATCTGCAAAAGTGTATGACCTCTTTTTCAGGGATGTTCCAAGGACCTGAAGTGAGCATGAAGCTTGTAATATGCTTGCTGGATAAATCCCCTGGCTCTGACAGGAGCCAATGGACATTGTAATATAGGAGGCTGCCACCAGGTGGAGCCGTTATACGCCAAAACTTAGACAAGTCAGCACCAGGACAGGGTGTTTGTGGTTGCACATTAGCAATGGAGATCAGGAGATGCAGAGAAGTGGACCGCACAATGGGGTTAGCTGCGGTAGGTCTCTGAGGGACAGGAGATTGGGCAGAGCGTTATCACTGATGTGGGGACTAGTGCACCATAATACTATACTATTCTTTTCCTCTTTTTTAGGTAGCACAATCCTATTAGAATATTAGAACATTTACATTTATCCAATTGGTGGTTGTCGATACAAACGGGTGCGGTAGTTTCTCTTTGCTACTAACAGTGTCACAATTGTCAGATTTTCTGGGATCCAGATCAGGACCATTGGGCTCAGCTAACTCGGTAGCTACGTGTAAGAAACTAAGTGCCTTCAGGATAGTTCTGCTCATCGAACAATCACTTGAAACAGGTGACCAGGACTGCAATCCAGCCCCGAAGCCTAAGACCTGCATCTCGGTCACGGAGGACTTAGAACTGAGACTCGGAAATGAGCGTTCAGAACTGGAACCCAATCCTGCACACTCAGAGATGGGACCCAGTTCTGGAGAGCCTAGCCCAGAGACCTGGAAGAGGCACTCAGAGCTGGGACCCAATACTGCAACTCAGGACTGAACTCAACTACTTTTGACTGGAAGTGCCACCAGAACACTAAGAACGAGAATCCAAGGCAGGCCACAATACAGCAAAGAGCCGCACCGACCTGCTGGAGGCCCTTGGAGCTCCCACTGGTATGATGAAACAGAGTGCTACAAACAGATTGAAGGCACTGAGGAGTTGATAATGAGTGCACCAGGAGCACCTGATGATATGGAGACAAAATGCTGCAAACATAGTGAGGCACTATGGAGATGGCAGCTGGATGCACCAACAGCACAGATACAGACTGGAACCAATGCACAAAAACCTGCAGAATGGAAATGCTGCACCTGGAGACAGATACCATTCATGGAAGGAGTAATTGTTCTGGCACTGGTTTGGACAAAGACCCTGGTTTAAATAGTGTAGTCTATGAGATGATAGGCTGGTAGTGTCAGATGACCAGAGTTGCTGCATCCCATTTTAGTGGTTGAATTATGTGATCCAAGGCAAGATGGTCATGCGCATTTGCAGACAGGAATGGTCTGTGCATAATAGTAAGAAGGCAGGGCGCTCAGAAATTGTGACAGCTGCCAGAATGGGCATGAAGATCACAATATGGCAGTGTGAGACCTGGTAACGAGGTCTAGAACCAAGATGTGTGACCGACTGATCACGTGATTGCTGCAGAAGCACCAGAGATAGTGTTTCAGCATTAGGAGCTGCAGTTGAGATCTGTGGGGACTGTGAGTAAGTAAAAAAACTGTAAAAGGGAGAAATCCCTACTGAGCTGCAGCACTACTGAGAATTGTTTAGAAGCTATTGGAACTGTTTAAGAGCTCCTGAGAACTGTGACAGAGCTAAGAGTGTATGAGGATTGTCGACAGATACTGAGATTTGCTAGGAGATCATGAGATATGCTATATATAGTTCAAGTAGTGTATAATCCTGATTATCATGAGTTTGAGTTAACAGTGTGATGTTCATCTTGTTTGAGCTACTAGAGTAACAGTGCCTGAGTTTGTCAGTGTAAAGAATGGCAGCCATTTTGTGCGAATACTGAGGTGAGTGAAGAGCACTTTGGAAAAGAGTTATTGCTGCTATGTAGTGCTGAAGATAATTGGGATATATTGCAAGTTGAATTGTTTTTGTTGTGTCTTATCATTGAAATGCCAAAGCTATTGCTCTCTGGATTCAGGAAAGCACAGCATTAGATGCTAAGCCAGTGGTTCCCAAACTGTGCACCACAGCACACTGGGGTGCCTTGGGACTCTTGCAGGGGGCCTCAGGTTGGTGGTCCAGCACCAAATTAAATTCTTTATGGTCAATGTAATGTAAATATGTGGACAAACAGAAGCACAAACCTGTCCACTACCACATAACTGAGCCTAAGAATGACAGGTAAGCACAATTTAATTCATATTACTACTATAATACATGTTTTTTCTGAATCTCTCAATAACAAATTTTGGCTTAGGGGTGCCATGAAAACAATGCTGATACTCAAGGGCGCCGTGATTCAAAAAGGTTTGGGAACCACTGTGCTAAGCTTATTGCTATTACCAATTGTGAATTGAAAATACAGGATTGTTATAGGTCAGTGATCGTCCAGCAACAGAGTCCTCTAACGAAAGAAGTTTGTGTGCACTTTAGAGTAAAATAATGAACTATTTTAAGGCTTTTTTTCTAAATCTGCTGAGTAATACTCTACATTGCTATTACTGTATAACCGTGTTTTGCAAATGTTAATGTGTGTTTAAAGTATAATAGTGCATATTGAGACAACCAAGAATTTGTCTTTTTCCAAGTTCCTACAGCAGCATAGATATAGAAGCCATTGCCTAGTCATAACTTTATTGCTAACAACTGTGTTGAAATTGTTATATCCTTTTTGAGCTGTAATCTCATTTTATATATATGGTGCTCATCATTTTCATACAGTAATCTGCCCTGGATCTACGTACTCCTACCCCCTTCAATAAATCTACTTGAACATTCTATTTACCAAGGTCGCCACATTATGTCATGTTATTTTGTGTATGGGACTAGCCTCTCTGCTACAGCATGATATAGATAAAGCTTGTGGTGTCATTACCAAGGCTGTCACATTATGTCATGTTACTGTGTGTATGGGACTAGCCTCTCTGCTACAGCATGACATAGATAAAGCTTGTGGTGTCATTACCAAGGCTGTCACATTATGTCATGTTACTGTGTGTGGGACTAGCCTCTCTGCTACAGCCTGACATGGATAAAGCTTGTGGAGTCATTACCAAGGCTGTCACATTATGTCATGTTACTGTGTGTGTGGAACTAGTCTCTCTGCTACAGCCTGACATAGATAAAGCTTGTGGAGTCATTACCAAGGCTGTCATATTATGTCATGTTACTGTGTGTATGGGACTAGCCTCTCTGCTACAGCCTGATATGGATAAAGCTGGTGGAGTCATTACTAAGGCTGTCACATTATGTCATGTTACTGTGTGTATGGGACTAGCCTCTCTGCTACAGCATGACATAGATAAAGCTTGTGGTGTGATTACCAAGGCTGTCACATTATGTCATGTTACTGTGTGTGGGACTAGCCTCTCTGCTGCAGCCTGACATGGATAAAGCTTGTGGAGTCATTACCAAGGCTGTCACATTATGTCATGTTACTGTGTGTGTGGAACTAGTCTCTCTGCTACAGCCTGACACAGATAAAGCTTGTGGAGTCATTACCAAGGCTGTCATATTATGTCATGTTACTGTGTGTATGGGACTAGCCTCTCTGCTACAGCCTGATATGGATAAAGCTGGTGGAGTCATTACCAAGGCTGTCACATTATGTCATGTTACTGTGTGTGTGTGGGACTAGCCTCTCTGCTACAGCCTGACATGGATAAAGCTGGTGGAGTCATTACCAAGGCTGTCACATTATGTCATGTTACTGTGTGTATAGGACTAGCCTCTCTGCTACAGCATGACATAGATAAAGCTTGTGGAGTCATTACTAAGGTTGTCACATTATGTCATGTTACTGTGTGTATAGGACTAGCCTCTCTGCTACAGCATGACATAGATAAAGCTTGTGGAGTCATTACTAAGGTTGTCACATTATGTCATGTTACTGTGTGTATAGGACTAGCCTCTCTGCTACAGCATGACATAGATAAAGCTTGTGGAGTCATTACTAAGGTTGTCACATTATGTCATGTTATTGTGTGTATGGGACTAGCCTCTCTGCTACAGCCTGACATAGATAAAGCTTGTGGAGTCATTACCAAGGCTGTCACATTATGTCATATTACTGTGTGTGTGGGACTAGCCTCTCTTCTACAGCCTGCCATAGATAAAGCTTGTGGAGTCATTACTAAGGTTGTCACATTATGTCATGTTACTGTGTGTATGGGGCTAGCCTCTCTGCTACAGCCTGTTGGATAAAGCTTGTGGTGTCATTACCAAGGTTGTCACATTATGTCATGTTACTGTGTGTGTGGGACTAGCCTCTCTGCTACAGCCTGACATGGATAAAGCTGGTGGAGTCATTACCAAGGCTGTCACATTATGTCATGTTACTGTGTGTATAGGACTAGCCTCTCTGCTACAGCATGACATAGATAAAGCTTGTGGAGTCATTACTAAGGTTGTCACATTATGTCATGTTACTGTGTGTATAGGACTAGCCTCTCTGCTACAGCATGACATAGATAAAGCTTGTGGGGTCATTACTAAGGTTGTCACATTATGTCATATTACTGTGTGTGTGGGACTAGCCTCTCTTCTACAGCCTGACATAGATAAAGCTTGTGGAGTCATTACCAAGGCTGTTACATTATGTCATGTTACTGTGTGTGTGGGACTAGCCTCTCTGCTACAGCATGACATGGATAAAGTTTGTGGAGTCATTACCAAGGCTGTCACATTATGTCATGTTACTGTGTGTATGGGACTAGCCTCTCTGCTACAGCATGACATGGATAAAGCTTGTGGAGTCATTACTAAGGTTGTCACATTATGTCATGTTATTGTGTGTATGGGACTAGCCTCTCTGCTACAGCATGATATAGATAAAGCTTGTGGAGTCATTACTAAGGTTGTCACATTATGTCATGTTATTGTTTGTATGGGACTAGCCTCTCTGCTACAGCATGATATAGATAAAGCTTGTGGAGTCATTACCAAGGCTGTCACATTATGTCATGTTACTGTGTATATGGGGCTAGCCTCTCTGCTACAGCCTGACATAGATAAAGCTTGTGGAGTCGTTACCAAGGCTGTTACATTATGTCATGTTACTGTGTGTATGGGGCTAGCCTCTCTGCTACAGCCTGACATAGATAAAGGTTGTCAAATCATTGCCAAAGGAGAAGGAAGATCCACTAGAGCTGCCATCTCAACCGTAAGGTACCATCTACACCTAACTTATCTGTACCCTCTACAACACCACACATATGCCCCATAATATCTTACAAGGTAGTTGAGGTTTGAATCTCCTATAACACTTTCTCCTTTGGGTTGCACATGGATAAAATGTGGTTCGTATAAGGTCACAGGGTTCTCAGGGATTTGAACTGGGTTCCGGCTGATGTCTTCTAGTATTAACATTAAATGCTCTGCAATATACTCATTAAAGTACAGTAGGTATAAATTAAATACTCATATTTGGCTAAAATATAACAATAAACAAAGTTGTAACTGTGTCCACCTTTTGGGAAATATGCAATTAATGGGTTTGTTATTTTTCTAGTCTCTATGGCATTGTGATAATAAATAAGTCTGGAAGATAACCGTGTGCCAGCATCTGCTCAAGCATTTCTTAGGTTAGCTGTGCAGTGGTAATGTGCTGTAAACACCAGGCCTATTACTCTTTTATTGCCACTATTTTACAAAACAATTAAGGAACGCACAGATGTCAAGAACTAGGGGTGCGGTGAGTGGGAGTTTTATATAAATTTTCTACAAAGAAAACATAGTGTATATATTTTAATTATGAAACAAGCTTCCAAATCTGTATATACAGAGGCTAGCGGATTTATATTAATTAGATGGTCACACAGAGGCTACGCTAGTTCTGATATCAGGTCCATGCAAAGTTGTATCCCCTTGTGTTTCACCTACTCTAGATAAAAGACTTGAAAATATGTTTCTCTCTGCTATTCTTTATAATATATGCATAGCATTAGAATTCTCCAATTATAATTAAAGATGGCAATGAGACATGCCATGGCCGGTCATGGTTACATTACAATATTTATGGGCTTTATTACAGAGTTCCTCAGCATTGTTGTCTATCCATTCTAGTCACAAGCTCCTAATCTGTTTTAGTTCATCTGCAGCTCTTGTCCCGTAGATGTGAGATGCCTCTCTGTAGCGGAACCAGCCCTCCTTATTTGTAGTGCATCTTGTCCGAGTGCAATGTCTGTTCCTCTGACTCTACGTCAGTTCTGAAATGCTACCTTGAACACACGCAAAACAAGAGGGAGATTGTGCTGCCAAGTCGGCACCTCAAATGTTAATGAAAGGATGCAAAATACAGATTCAACGCAGTATTCACAGAGCAGGGGTGGTCCTTCCAGCTGCTCTGCCGCTCTATTGGCTCTGCCTCAGTAGGAGGAGCGGGTGCAGAGCTCTGATAGGAGGAGCCCAGCACATGATCCTCTGACTGGCTGAGATTATACAGGAACCAGGTAAATCTGTGCCAGTGCTGACTACTGAGAATTGTCAGTAAACAAATGCGGAGAAGGACCTGGACTGGAGGAACCCCCGAAACCATTTCAACAGATCAAGAATCATGTAAAATAAATCTATAAATCTGAATAAAGTAAGTTAAATCAACAGGTTATTCAGAGTAGTGTTTTAAAGTCCTAAATTGTACTAGGCACATTAAAGCACACAGCTGTTTTGGGGGGTGTAAATGGGACACCCAGGTCTCTATATTGAAGGGCAAAAACAGGTGCTGGAGACAAGGAGACACAAGGGGACATAGGACCTCATTCAGAGGCGGTCGCTCGGGAGCGATCGGTCGCACCCAAAGTGACAGAGAATATGCAAAACGAGCGCTCAGTCGCAAAGCACATCGTAAGCGCGGAAACACCCACAACAATGAAAGCACACCTCCTATCTCTACGGCCTAATTCAGAGTCAGTCGCAGGTGGTAATCTACGTCAGCACGATTAACACCTGTTACAGTGTTAATTGCCTATAGACATCAGTTGAGGCAGAAACCATCGCCAGCACTCGCAATGCTTAAGGTAGAACCTGGGCTACCCTTAGCTCTGCGTGTGTGATGACTCGCTCAGTAATATATGCACGCCCTTAAAACGCCCTTTTTAAGGTCAACCACGTCTGTGTGCGCACCACCACACCCCCGTTCACAAGCACCTTCCCCTGTAACCACCCACAAACGGCACAAAATGTCAATCACAGCTACGACCTCGTAGTGACTAGCGAGCAAGAGGATTGCGATCGGGAAGACAGGCTTGCGCATGTGCACTGCCAGGTAGACGCATGCGCAGTTCAAAAAAACATCGCTCGCTACGTCCAATCACTCCGTGCGACCGCCTCTGAATGAGGTCCATAATGTGGGGGGCGTGTATAGGGTAAGTAAATAGTGGGTCCCGTCGGGTCTTTACTCATTTTATTATTATTAACAATTTCTTATACAGTGCAGCAAATTCCGTTGCACTTTACAATTTACTCATCTCTGCTTCTAATGAACTTCAAGGGGTGGAGACTGCCCATTTTGTGAGGCCGATTTCATGTATAATAATGATCCTCTGCGCTTCTTTCAGTTGGATACCTTTCTGCTCCCTCCAGCTGAGTGCCTAAGCAGCCGTACAACTATCAGTGATGTTCAGGTGAGGCAGAGCCTCTCCTGTCTTACTTAGGTATACGCCAAAGTGTTGACTATAAAAATTTTAAGGAAAATGTAAAGAAAATATTATAAATATCTTCGTTGAAATTATTGTAATCATTGTTATAATCAAAACTCTTGAGTAAAAGTATATGACAGGTGAGGCACTGCCTCCCCTGCCTACCTTATCTACACAGCCCAGAACACACCAAATTCCCAGCACTATATACTGCTGCACCTTTTTATAATGCCCACATGCACCCTTGGATTCATATATGTATCTGTAACTCTGTCTCTGATACTAGCCAGTGCCGTCGAGGCAAGTCCTAGCTGAGACAGTAAATCTGTGGCGTATGCAATAAAGCGCGCCCCACGTGGCCTCTTACTGTCGTCATAAAAATATTTAAGACATAAGTGAGGCTTTAACGAGCAGCGTATTAGGAGCAGAGAGGAAAAGTTCTAATTAATGTAATAGCCGGCAGTACATCGAGGTCATGCTTTTAGCCAACATGATTTCTATCTCAGGTGTAAAATGTCGCTCATAGTGTCTGTGTAGTGGAAGATCACCACCGGGGTAGGCTGATGCCGCTGCAGTGCGCGTGCGCGTGCATGGTACATAAATAGTCACAGCTGTGCGTAATGATAAGTGTAACTAAATGACTCAATTTGAGTGTGGTGACCGAGCGAGGGCGCGTACGAGCAACGCTCATGCAGATATTTACAGAAGCAAAATTTAAGTTTTTCAAGTATAGGGACAAAAAATAATTACATTTTTTGAGTCTAGCTTCGGTTTTGAAGATTAAGATGCTGTGAAGAGTGGGCCTGATTCAGACCCGCTCGCAAGCGGGTTGATGGTGGCCCAGTGTACACGCACGGCGTGCGCACTGCGCGTGTGCGAGCCCCGGATTGAGCGCAAAAAGCACTCGCTCCATGGCTCACTACAAAAGGGGCGACTGTTGATGTTGATCGACAGCTCGCCCCGTTTTGTAGGCGTGGCGGGGGGGTGGCTACACAAACGGAGGCGTTCCCATGCGAACGCCTGCCGTTTGTGGGCGGCCCCACTGATATCACCAGTGATGTCAGTGGGAGAGCTTTCAGCTCTATTAGAGCCAGAAGCTCTCTGGGGCTTGCTGCCACGAGACCCAGAGACCACAAGGGTCTCGTCGCAAGCCCCGATGGTCGCGATGGTCTTGACCATCGCGACCATCATCCTGGCCACTCGCAATAGCTGTGGGTGGTCACCCACAGCTATGTGAGCGGCCAGGAGGCCGCACAACAAAAAAAAACACGCCCAGATTCAGAGCGAGCGCTCTTTCAGAGCGTCCGGTTCTGAATCAGGGCCAGAGGGCCTGATTCAGACCCGCTCGCGAGCGCTCGCAAGAGGGTCGATGTTGGCCCAGTGCACATGCGCACGAGGGAGCCGGCTACGTCGTGCGCTTGCGCGAGACCCGGATAGCGACGGCCAAGCCGTCGCTCCGGGTCTCTCTACAAAGGGGGCATGCTGTCGATGGTGAGTGACAGCACGCCCCCTTTGATGGGTGTGCCGGGGGCGTGGCTGGCCAGACGGAGGTGTTCCCATGGGAACGCCTACTGTCTAGGGCCGGCCCCACTGACATCACAAGTGATGTCAGTGGGAGTGCTCTCAGCTCTGATAGAGCCGAAAGCACTCCAGAGCTTGCGGCAGATGAGACCCTACCACAAGGGTCTCATCACGACCATCTTTTTGGCCGCTCGCTATAGCTGTGGGTGGTCACTCACAGCTATGCGAGCAGCCAGGAGGCCGCTCAAAAAAAACAGAGGGACGGCCCTGATTCAGAGTGAGCGTTCTGTCAGAGCGTCCGGGTCTGAATCAGGGCCAGAGATCACTGTAAGGTATTACGCCCCTTGCTGGCTGGAACACAACAATCATCTGCAGATCTGGTTAGTCAGTCAAGGGGCTCGGTTTCCAGCTATTACAAAATGAAAAGGTGACCTCGTAATAAAGGGTCTGCAATTTCCTGTTTATAGGTCCATATCATTGGGCCCTTAAAAAAAAAAGAACGGGGGGTGATTCAGCAGTGGACAGAATTGCAAAGTTGCATGCAAGCAGCTTTGCAATTCCATCCTTGCAAATATGAAAATGCAGCAAGAGGTGTATGACACCCCCTGTATGACATCGCTAGCTGTATGACACCCCCTGTATGACACCCCCTGTATGACACCCCCTGTATGATTTCCCTGTATGACACACCCTCTATGATTTCCCTGTATGACACCCCCTGTATGATTTCCCTGTATGACACCCCCTGTATGATACCAGCTGTATGACACCCCCTGTATGATTTCCCTGTATGACATCGCTAGCTGTATGACACCCCCTGTATGACACCCCCTGTATGACACCCCCTGCTGCATTTGCGATCCCAGCACTGCGACTGAGGCAGAGCAGACTGAGCAGGCTGGAAAAAGAATCGTAACCAATGGTCGCTATGCTAGACGGCCCCGGTCAGCACAGTAAGCCTCAGCTTACGCAGGCTGGCTGGCTTGCAAGGCCAAGGAACTGCATCTGTGGAAGCAGATCCTGGCCTTCCACTTCCAGAACACAGGAGGGGAACGCTGGCCGTCCCCACCCCTACACTGCCCCTTAAATGTCTCTGCCTGTCAATCAGGCAGAGACATAGAAGGGGCTGCGTACGATCGGAATGGGTATGTAATGTTGGCTGCCGGGATGCCTCCTGTCAAAATACTGACAGCGGAATCCCGATGGTTGGTATCCTGACAGGGGTCTGGTAAGTATACCTACCCTCCCCACTTCTAATCCTAACCCTCCCTACTTGTACCCTAACCCTCCCCACCCTGCACCCTAACCCTAACCCTCCCCCTTCGTGCCTAAACCTAACCCTCCCTCCTTAGTGCCTAACCCCCCCCAGTGGTACCTAACTCTCTCCCCTTAATGCCTAACCCTAACACCCCCCCAAAAGGTGCCCAACCCTTTCCCCGCTATGCTACCTAAACCAAACCCTCCCCTCCCCCCCCACAGCTAACAGCTAAGGGCACCCTGGACTTACCTCGTTCTCGCTGCTGTCCTTCTGGATTCTGGCATCGGGATTAAGATAGGTGTTGGTATTTCAACGCCTAACTTAAGTTCCTTTTCGGGCTTCCCCCGTTGGGATTTAGACCGGCGGCATCATGGCCACTGGTTTCATTAAACTTCCCATCGTCTGAGGATTGACCTGCGTGTGAATCAGTGACAATAACATACTTAATTGAAATAAAGACACGGAGACTTGTATTTGGCAGAATTTGTTAGCTATTTATTTAAAAACATATAATGAATTAGTTACTATATTAATTAAATTAATTTAAATATGGTGGCAAAGAAAGAACGGCTAACAACAGCCCAAGCCTAACACTATAAACACTCCAACCACAACACAATACGCTCAAGCCTTCTATCTTGACTACCCACCCGGTAAGGTGATGATGCTGCCCCCGGCAGGGTGGTCCAGCAGACTTTATGAGTCAACGAAGGTGAGCAAAACAATGAGTAAACAAATATTCACAGTGCTAATAGGTAACCTGCCGTTCTTTCCCGCCTAAAATAGCCAACGAAACAATCACCAAACCCAAATCAAAAAGAGCCCATAAAAATAAACTTTAGGGAGGGAGGGTGGGAAGACAGGAACAAAAGAGGCTGACTCCGCCTCCAACAATCTCTAATATCCCTGCTATAACCTACAACCCTAAAAACCCATTGGCCCTAATTATCACATGATTCCTCACACTGGTCTGCCCCCAGCCTAGGAAGTTTAACCCTCTCCACTCCTATAAAGTCATTTCGTTTATCTAAACTTCCCATCGTCTGAGGATTGACCTGCGTGTGAATCAGTGACAATAACATACTTAATTGAAATAAAGACACGGAGACTTGTATTTGGCAGAATTTGTTAGCTATTTATTTAAAAACATATAATGAATTAGTTACTATATTAATTAAATTAATTTAAATATGGTGGCAAAGAAAGAACGGCTAACAACAGCCCAAGCCTAACACTATAAACACTCCAACCACAACACAATACGCTCAAGCCTTCTATCTTGACTACCCACCCGGTAAGGTGATGATGCTGCCCCCGGCAGGGTGGTCCAGCAGACTTTATGAGTCAACGAAGGTGAGCAAAACAATGAGTAAACAAATATTCACAGTGCTAATAGGTAACCTGCCGTTCTTTCCCGCCAAAAGCAAGGTTCTGCCAAAAGAAACCTTGCACCGCCACCATAGAACTAACGCACAGAAACCACAACCTCAAACAGATCCTCAAGAAAAATAAACATACCTTCCTCCGCTAAATGAACCCCGTCAGACCGAAAAAGGTAAGTATACCGAAATTTTATCCTAGGATGTCTGACCACTGCCCCACCATTTTCCAACACAAATTTTGAAACCGTAAAGTTCACTTTCTTCCGGGCTTCATCAATGGCTCTGCCGTCAACCACACCACGCCAACACAATCTAGGGACCATGAAAGACCAAACTATTGTGCAAGCTGGCCATGCCATTATAATCTGACCCAAATCCTCCACCACCGCATGCCTTAAATCCAGAGATGTCCTCTTGCCCAAATCATTCCCGCCTAGATGAATAACCACGACTCTCGGTAAGCCATACCGCTGAACCTGCTGCAAGAGTTTAGGCTTAAGGCTCTCCCACAACATACCTCTGACCCCTATCCATCTAACTCCACTAGCCCCCGGAAACAACGGCGCGTCCTGCGCCTGCATGAACCTTACCGCCCAAAAAACAAATGAATGGCCAATTATCCATACAGTACAATCATCAAAAGCCATTCCTATAATGAGGGAAAAACAAAGAAAACATTAAAGTTATTGTAAAATTTTAGCATATTTAATCATGTATATCTAACGGGGAACATATTACTGAGGATCTGCCAAAAAGAAAAAATTTTGATTTGAATCTTTAAAGATCAACAAGCTTCTGTGCCAATTTGAAGCAACATGAAGACATAAGAGGATAAGTTAAAATAAAAAAGAAGGGGGGGGGGGGAGAGCGGGGGGGGGGGTTTTGGGAGAGATATCGGATAACACAAGTGAACTCGACCAGAGAGAAAACGTAAAACCTGCTGAGGGACATATAATTGTAATTATAAACCAAATAGCCGAATTAAATCCGTCAGATCAGGTAAAAAAATCGTCAAAACTCTCCAGACTCCCACTGAAATCAATGGCGAGTAGCTAGTCCCCGAGTAGGAAAGACAGGGGAAAACAAACAAGACCAGGACCAATGACATTTCGTAAAACATAACAAACCATATGTAACGTGCATGCACAACATTAACCTCAATGATTCGGTCGAATGTAACGCTTATAACTGGCTGATTTCCATCGGCCCAGAGCTTGTATCTGTGACTCTGGAAATCCCGCAGCAGCGGCGGAAGTGGCAGCACCAATTCGAAACGAATGCGTGCCGAACTCCCCTGGTGAGAGGCCCACGCTGCAAAGACATCGCCGCAGCATCCAACTAAACTGAAATTTTGTCAGCGGAAGCCCATCGCCATGCATCAGCCATGAGCCCTCCGCTGAGGGTCTGACAGATGCATAACGAGTGGCCAAGCCGACCGGACAAATTCGACAATCCGCCGAGGGGACCAATGTTATCCAGCGACCCCTGCCTAACTGATCGGTCTTAGAACGACGCAATCTGCACAGCAAGGACCTCTCACCCACCTTCACATCCGAACGCAGCATAGTTGAATCCCTCCACTTGGAGGGAGCAACCAATTCCGACACCCGGAAAGCACCATGAAAAGCCATGGAAAAAGCTAACTTAAACAAAAGCGTTTCGAAACCGGAGGCCGCCACGTCCGCAACCGCTCCTAGAATGGACGGTAACAGATAAATGTCTATAGGCCGTCTTTTATCGGGGTTAACCGGCTCAGCGCGCGCCCAACCTTTCAAGGCCTTTGTGATGACAAAACTCCTTGTAAGGTCAGGGATTCCCTTCAATTTGGAGAAAAACGAAATACCTGCCAGGTACCGTGAAACTACCGCTCTCGATTTGCCAGATACATACAGCTGCCAAATAAAAGCAAGCATCAATTGATGCTGACCCTTACCTCCAAGGCCTTGGCTACGGGAAAAAACTTCCCATTCTTCCCAAGACCGACGGTAAGCCTTGAGGGTACTTGGTGCAATGGACAGCTCCGCTAACCCCTCCAGTCCGGCTTGATAACCTGCCAAACATAAGAGGGGCACAGCACACCATCAGTCTCTGCATCAGGAGCCAATGTACGGAACCGACCCCATTGACATCTGGACAGCGCATCGGCAATCCCGTTGTCAACTCCGGGTACGTGTTGAGCTCGAAACAGCACATTATGGCGCAAACAGGCAAGCACCAGCTGCGCTAGCACACGCAAAACCAGCAACGACTTTGCTCGCTGCCCGTTTACCGCATGCACCACGCCCAGATTGTCACATCTGAACAGAATGCTGCGATTGCAGATGCGCTCGCCCCAGACCTCCAAGGCGACCATTATTGGGAACAGTTCTAAGAGCAGCATATCTCTTGTCAAACCTGCACGAATCCACTCCTCTGGCCAAGTTGCGACGCACCAGGATCCCCTCAGGTAGCAACCGAACCCCGAAGATCCTGCTGCATCGGTGAAAAGCTGCAAATCGACATTGCCCACCAGAGGGGATAACCATATCCTGATCCCATTAAAATCTGCCAAAAAGGAAACCCAAACTTCCAGGTCTCTCTTTATTTCTGACGATAAACGGATCAAATGGTGAGGTTTGGAAACCCCCGCTGTGGCCCTCTCTAGCTTTCTGCAAAATACCCTCCCCATCGGTATAACTCTACAGGCAAAGTTCATACAACCCAACAGTGATTGGGCCTGCCTGAGCGAAATTTTGCGCGCAACCAAACACTCTGAAATGGAATCTCGCAATTTGTCAATTTTATCGCGCGGCAGCCGACAGGATCCAGCCAAGGTATCAATCTCGATACCTAAAAATGACAAACACGAGAGGGGTCCCTCTGTCTTTTCGTCTGCCACAGGTACTCCAAAATGAAAAAACAGCGCTCTCATGGAACCAAGTAACTCGTTACAACGCTCTGACCCAGCGGGCCCCACGCAGAGGAAGTCATCGAGATAGTGCGCTATCCCATGACCCCCACAAGAAAACTCTACGCACCAATGAAGGAAAGTGCTAAATTTTTCAAAGTATGCGCAGGAAATCGAACACCCCATAGGCAAGCACTTGTCTATGAAGTATTCCCCCCCAATGCGAAAACCCATGAACCTAAACGATTCGGGGTGCAAAGGAAGCAAACGAAAAGCTGACTCCACATCCATCTTAGCCATGAGGGCCCCGCGTCCATATGCCCTAACGATACTGAGAGCATCATCAAAAGACTGATACCTCACTGAACAGAATTCAGGAGGTATAGCGTCATTAACGGAGGACCCCAATGGATAAGACAGATGCTGGATCAGCCGAAATTTTCCTGGAGTTTTCTTAGGCACCACCCCCACTGGGGAAAGAATCAGATTCCCCATTGGAGGATGCGCAAATGGACCCACCATACGTCCTAACTGAACCTCTTTCTCGACTTTTAACTGAAGAACGTCAGGAAAAAGTCGAGCTGATTGTAAATTTCTCGGGGAACCGACTCGAACTTCCCCTATAACTGGTAAACGAAAACCCAACTTGAACCCGAAAAACAAAAACTTAGCGTCCTGCCTATTAGGGTACCACCCTAGCCACCTGGACATAGCATCCAAACGGATAGGGGTTGGTGCCCTATTTAGCGCCTGCGCTACCTCCCGCTTTGGGAATAGCTCCTCCTCCCGACTTGGATCCCTGTTGGGCTGACAACCTGAAACAATTAGAGGCGGGGTGCGATCCGTTGCAACGCAAGCAAAGGTGTCGAAAACGGCACCGTTGGCCCTGGGAACAGGAGGCATTATTAAAGGCAAAACATTTACCTTTAAAAGGTGTCTGCGCAGAAAGCCGACCGGGGCCCGTCTGTCGACGCCCCGGGGAGGGATCAGAACTCGGGCGCCACGCCCCAGACCCCCCCTTATGAGTATCCCCGCCTACCCGAGAATCCTCCACTCCACCTTTTGGTGGTTGCGTGACGTCAAGCCACACTTCCACGTCCTTGCACCCAAAATCTAAGCGCTTGGATCCGTCCTGCTTGCGCCTAAATTCCTCATCATATGTTCTCCAGGCGCTGCCCCTGGATTTACGCTGCATCCCATGAATCAGGTGGATATACCTTATTACGTTCAGGTGCTCCCCTGGGCGATCTTTCAAGTAGCATGCTGCGAATACGCAAAACCCAGCAAGCCAGTTATCATAGGAACGAAAAGCTTCCAACCCCACCCCGCCTTTAAGCTTAGCTGCCTTGAAATCTTTTTTGGCTTGCTCAGTTAAAATGAACATGTCCACATAATCGCCCTTCCTGATTTTTTTCTTGCAACAATCGCGCAGACCCCGCAATACTGCTGTATTGTCGCAATGCACCACACCTGGTTGATGCTGACGCTTCTTGGACTTCCGCGCGCTACTACTCTGACGCTGTTGCTTAGCCCGCTTATCCCGCCTATCCGCCTCCTTGCGCGCATATTTAGCAGCCCTCTTCCGCGCCTTTTTCGCGCTGCTGACAGAAGAAGCCAGAGAAGAAGAGGTCGACGACAAGTCAGAGACAGAGGAAGAAGAGGAGGCAGAGTCAGCAACATCATCATCTTCTGAGATCTCACCTGACGATCCGGACTGCTCCCTCCCGGACACGACCGATGATGAAGCCTCCTCGACGCTGAAATCCTGTTCCATAGCTTCGCCCTCAGCAGTATCTGAAACAGACGATGAAGCCGCCCCCTGGGCCGAAACCCTGGGCACGGTCGACACAGCAGGAGAAGACACAGCCGCACCAGCCCCAGACGCCTCTGGTCTTGCCAACTGAGCCGCAGCGGAGCCCATAGCCTTGCAAGCCTGCATGAACTGATCTACCGCTGGCCCTAGAGTAGCAGAAATTGAACGCTGCCTCTGATCCACCCTTTCACTATCTGCTTGGCTAGGAGCCAATGCCGCAACCATGGGAGCAAAAGCAGATGTCATTGATGACATCATGGCCGCAAAAGCTGCAGGGTCAAAGGACTGACTTGCACCCCCACTAGGGACCTGAGTATCCACATAGCCAGAAGCTGCTGCCCCAGACATGGCCCTGTCTGCTGATTGCTGACTAGCCTGCCAATCATCCTCCATCAGCTCTCCCTGTCCTAAAATGGCTGCCTCCCTGACTGACAAAGCCCCTAATGTGCTGCCAGGGCTGTCCATCTCCCCCACCTCGACATTCCCCACTTCATTAACTGTGGGGGAGTCCCCCCTGCCCCTCCGGGCACTAACAGGGCTATTAGCAGCCCTCCTTGCGGTGCGCGTGTGCGCCTGTGACCTTTGAACCCGCGGGGGGCGAGCGCTCACCGCCCTAATTGCGGCAGCTCTGCCCTCCCGCGGGCTCACTAACTGCCTCTCGCGGCTGCTCAGAGCAGCCGCGCCTTCCCCCCGCCGGCGGCTGTGTCCAGCCGCCCTGACAGCACCTGCTTGACGGCCGCGGGTAAGCGCGGCCGCGCCCGGCCCGCCCATGACGCCGCGGGGCTGCGCGACTCGCGCTAGCCCCTTCAGCTCCCTCTTGAGAGGCAGGAGCCTCCCCAGAACTCCCTGGGCCTTCTTCCTGTGCCCGGTAACGGGCGGGGATCCGCGATGAGCGGTGCGGGCGGGGCATGCTACCAATTTGGGGGGGGTCACAGTCCTTATAAGGGTTAGGAGGATTGTTAGAAAATGCAGAGCGCAAAGGTGGGGGAGGGCAGAGAGAGAGAGGGATAGATGAAGAAGGTGAAGAACAAAGATAAGAAGAGGAAAGAAAAACAGAAGGATGGCTATGAAGAAAATATAACAGAGCTCAGGTAAGAGCACTTACCCATTCCCAAGACAGGAACAAAAGAGGCTGACTCCGCCTCCAACAATCTCTAATATCCCTGCTATAACCTACAACCCTAAAAACCCATTGGCCCTAATTATCACATGATTCCTCACACTGGTCTGCCCCCAGCCTAGGAAGTTTAACCCTCTCCACTCCTATAAAGTCATTTCGTTTATCAACTACATCCCATGCGATCACGCAGGTCCTGTTCTGCACATGAGCAGAACGGGTCTTGCGTCCGCGCAGATCTCCGATAGCGTGCAATGCTGAATCAGCCCCTGAATCTATTTTTGAGAATCAAAATCTTATTACCGGGTAACCTGATGTACAGTCTGATCATGTTAAAAAACTGGAGTATTCTTATAACAGTTTCCTTCTAAAGATGCGTAGTGTTTTCTCATTGCTCCCATGGACGGTCCCAGAACTAGCGTACCCGTTATCCGGCCTTTACACGGAATGTAATAACGTGTCCTCTGCTTCCCAATTTCCTTTAGGGGATCCCTCGACCTCTACACTCTGTGACCATGGGACAAGAAATAACAGAGTCTGCCTACCACGAAGGCCGGACAAGTACGGTACATGTCTGCAGGCTACTATAAAATTGTGTTATTATTATAAGTAGGGGTGAGCGGGTTCGGATTTCTGAAATCAGAACCCCCCCGAGCCCCCCCGATCCGAGTCCGATCCGAATCAGGCTCGACTTTTCCCGCCTGACTCGGATCTGAAATCGAGGCAAAACGTCATCATCCCGCCTTCCGAGTCTCGCGGGTTTTGGATCCTATATAAGGTACCCGCGTCGGCGCCATTTTCTCACTCGGCTGTGGACAGTGAAGAGGGAGGGTGGGAGTTAGGGCCGTGTAGTGTAGTGTAGTGTAGTGTAGTGCTGCTGTTGTCCACTACTTCAAAGTCCATAGGGGCTGGCTGTGTTGTGCTGTGCTGCTGTTGTTAATAGGGGCTGTGTCCACTACTTCAAAGTCCATAGGGGCTGGCTGGACTGTGTTGTGCAGTCAGTTCTCCATAGGGGCTGTGTCCACTCCAAAGTCTTGTGCAGTGTCCCAGTCCTAAAGGGGTGCTGTAGTGTTGTCCAGGGGGTGCTCTGTCCATCAGGGGTGCTCCCCCCAAGTGCTAAAAAAATTATATATTTTCTGTGTTTGTGAATTGTGTGCGCAGTAGCCGCACGTGCATCAACAAAGTAGTGCCAAGCGTGCGCCTGTGTCATAAGTAAAGGGCCGGCTGGCTTGACCGTTAAAGGGTGCTGTAACCCCCGAAAGTACACTCCAGTCCAAACCAAAAAAAAAATTATTTTCTGTGTTTGTGAATTGTGTGCGCAGTAGCCGCACGTGCATCAACAAAGTAGTGCCAAGCGTGCGCCTGTGTCATAAGTAAAGGGCCGGCTGGCTTGACCGTTAAGGGTGCTGTAACCCCCGAAAGTACACTCCAGTCCAAACCAAAAAAAAAATTATTTTCTGTGTTTGTGAATTGTGTGCGCAGTAGCCGCACGTGCATCAACAAAGTAGTGCCAAGCATGCGCCTGTGTCATAAGTAAAGGGCCGGCTGGCTTGACCGTTAAAGGGTGCTGTAACCCCCGAAAGTACACTCCAGTCCAAACCAAAAAAAAAATTATTTTCTGTGTTTGTGAATTGTGTGCGCAGTAGACGCACGTGCATCAACAAAGTAGTGCCAAGCGTGCGCCTGTGTCATAAGTAACGGGCCGGCTGGCTTGACCGTTAAAGGGTGCTGTAACCCCCAAAGTACACTCCAGTCCAAACCAAAAAAAAAATTATTTTCTGTGTTTGTGAATTGTGTGCGCAGCAGCCGTACGTGCATCAACAAAGTAGTGCCAAGCGTGCGCCTGTGTCATAAGTAAAGGGCCGGCTGGCTTGACCGTTAAGGGTGCTGTAACCCCCGAAAGTACACTCCAGTCCAAACCAAAAAAAAAATTATTTTCTGTGTTTGTGAATTGTGTGCGCAGTAGCCGCACGTGCATCAACAAAGTAGTGCCAAGCGTGCGCCTGTGTCATAAGTAACGGGCCGGCTGGCTTGACTGTTAAAGGGTGCTGTAACCCCCAAAGTACACTCCAGTCCAAACCAAAAAAAAAATTATTTTCTGTGTTTGTGAATTGTGTGCGCAGTAGCCGCACGTGCATCAACAAAGTAGTGCCAAGCATGCGCCTGTGTCATAAGTAAAGGGCCGGCTGGCTTGACCGTTAAGGGTGCTGTAAACCCCGAAAGTACACTCCAGTCCAAACCAAAAAAAAAATAATTTTCTGTGTTTGTGAATTGTGTGCGCAGTAGCCGCACGTGCATCAACAAAGTAGTGCCAAGCGTACGCCTGTGTCATAAGTAAAGGGCCGGCTGGCTTGACCGTTAAAGGGTGCTGTAACCCCCAAAGTACACTCCAGTCCAAACCAAAAAAAAAATTATTTTCTGTGTTTGTGAATTGTGTGCGCAGTAGCCGCATGTGCATCAACAAAGTAGTGCCAAGCGTGCGCCTGTGTCATAAGTAAAGGGCCGGCTGGCTTGACCGTTAAAGGGTGCTGTAACCCCCAAAGTACACTCCAGTCCAAACCAAAAAAAAAATTATTTTCTGTGTTTGTGAATTGTGTGCGCAGTAGCCGCACGTGCATCAACAAAGTAGTGCCAAGCTTGCGCCTGTGTCATAAGTAAAGGGCCGGCTGGCTTGACCGTTAAAGGATGCTGTAACCCCCAAAGTACACTCCAGTCCAAACCAAAAAAAAAATTATTTTCTGTGTTTGTGAATTGTGTGCGCAGTAGCCGCACGTGCATCAACAAAGTAGTGCCAAGCGTGCGCCTGTGTCATAAGTAAAGGGCCGGCTGGCTTGACCGTTAAAGGGTTCTGTAACCCCAAAAGTACACTCCAAACCAAAAAAATATATATTTTCTGTGTTTGTGACTTGTGTGCACTGTGGCTGCACGTGCATCAACAAAGGAGCAGCGCCAAGCGTGCGCCTGTGTCCCATAAGTAAAGAGCCGGCTGGCTCATTTCTTAAAGGGTGGTGTAACCCACAATGTGCACTACTCTCCAGCAAAAATAAAAAAATATTTTCTGTGTTTGTGTGCGCTTTAGCCGCACGTATATATATCAAAATAACATAAATGGAGGACCAAACTTTCTCCGATAAAAATAAAATAGGGAAAGATCAAGAACCACTTCCTCCTAGTGCTATTGCTGCTGCTGCTGGGAGTTGTTCATCATCCCAGAGAGGAAGTAGGAACATCACTACTTTTACTAAACAATTGACCCTCCAACAGTCCCTAGCGATGAGGATGAAGTACGACAGCAGTCATCCTGAAGCAAAACGTATAACTGAGGCCTTGACTGCTATGTTGGTGTTAGACTTGCGTCCGGTATCCGACATTAGTGCAGTTGGATTTAGACAATTGATGGAGGTAGTGTGTCCTCGGTTCCAAATCCCGTCTAGATTCCACCTGCATCCTCAAAGCAGCAGCGACAAGCGTGCGTCTGTCTGTTAAAGGGTGGTGACACCCTCAAAGTGTGCTACACAAACAATTAAAATATTGTTCTTTTTTTTTCTGTCTTTGTGAAATGTGTGGGCTGTAGCCGCACCTGCATCCTTAAAGCAGCAGCGACAAGCGTGCATCTGTCTGTTAAAGGGTGGTGACTCCCTCAAAGTGTGCTACACAAACAATTAAAATATTGTTCTTTTTTTTTCTGTCTTTGTGAATTGTGTGGGCTGTAGCCGCACCTGCATCCTTAAAGCAGCAGCGACAAGCGTGCGTCTGTCTGTTAAAGGGTGTTGTAACTCTCAAAGTGCTCCAAAAAATAAAAAACTATTTTTTAATGTGTTTGTGACTTGTGTGCGATGTAGCCACACTTGCATCCTCAAAGCAGCAGCGACAAGTGTGCGTCTGTCTGTTAAAGGGTGGTGACACCCTCAAAGTGTGCTACACAAACAATTAAAATATTGTTCTTTTTTTTTCAGTCTTTGTGAAATGTGTGGGCTGTAGCCGCACCTGCATCCTTAAAGCAGCAGCGACAAGCGTGCGTCTGTCTGTTAAAGGGTGGTGTAACTCTCGAAGTGCTCCAAAAAATCAAAAACTATTTTTTTAATGTGTTTGTGACTTGTGTGCGATGTAGCCGCACTTGCATCCTCAAAGCAGCAGCGACAAGCGTGCGTCTGTCTGTTAAAGGGTGGTGACACCCTCAAAGTGTGCTACACAAACAATAAAAATATTCTTCTTTTTTCTGTCTTTGTGAATTGTGTGGGCTGTAGCCGCACCTACATCCTTAAAGCAGCAGCGACAAGCGTGCGTCTGTCTGTTAAAGGGTGGTGACACCCTCAAAGTGTGCTACACAAACAATTAAAATATTGTTCTTTTTTCTGTCTTTGTGAATTGTGTGGGCTGTAGTCGCACCTGCATCCTTAAAGCAGCAGCGACAAGCGTGCATCTGTCTGTTAAAGGGTGGTGACTCCCTCAAAGTGTGCTACACAAACAATTAAAATATTGTTCTTTTTTTTTCGGTCTTTGTGAAATGTGTGGGCTGTAGCCGCACCTGCATCCTTAAAGCAGCAGCGACAAGCGTGCGTCTGTCTGTTAAAGGGTGGTGACACCCTCAAAGTGTTCTACACAAACAATAAAAATATTCTTCTTCTTTTTTCTGTCTTTGTGAATTGTGTGGGCTGTAGCTGCACTTGCATCCTCAAAGCAGCAGTGACAAGCGTGCGTCTGTCTGTTAAAGGGTGGTGTAACCCTCAAAGTGTGCTCCACAAACAATAAAAATATTCTTTTTTTTTTCATGTCTTTGTGAATTGTGTGGGCTGTAGCCGCACTTGAATCCTCAAAGCAGCAGCGACAAGCGTGCGTCTGTCTGTTAAAGGATTACATCGGTGACAGCATCCAAGTAGGCATGTCAGACAGTCCGTACCTGTACTGGCAGGAAAAAGAAGCAATTTGGAGGTCCCTGTACAAACTAGCTCTATTTTACCTGAGTTGCCCCCCCTCCAGTGTGTACTCCGAAAGAGTGTTTAGTGCAGCCGGGAACCTTGTCAGCGAAAGGCGTAGGAGGTTGCTTCCACAAAATGTGGAGAAGATGATGTTCATAAAATGAATTATCAACTCTTCCAGGGAGACCAGCCTCCAGAACGTACAGAGGGACCTGTGGTTCCAGCAGGGACGAATTAATACTCTGTGAGGATGAGGATGTACACACTGAAGAGGGTGAGGAATCGGTGGATGAGGAGGATGAGGATGACATCTTGCCTCCGTAGAGCCAGTTTGTGCAGGGACAGATTAATTGCCAGCTTGTTTTGTGGGGGCCCAAACGAACCAATCATTTCAGCCACAGTTGTGTGGCAGACCCTGGCGCTGAAATGATTGGTTTGTTAGTGTGCATGTCCTGTTTATACAACATAAGGGTGGGTGGGAGGGCCCAAGGACAATTCCATCTTGCACCTCTTTTTTTTCTTTGCATTATGTACAGTTTGGGGCCTAGTTTTTCAAACTGCCATTCTGTCTGCCACTGCAGTTTCACGCCTAGATGGGTCACGTGTTTGTGCCGCCCACTCGTGTCACTTAGCATAGTCATCCATCTACCTCGGTGCAACCTTTTGGACATAAAAACACTATTGTGAGGTGTGAGGTGTTCAGAATAGACTGGAAATGAGTGGAAATTAAGGTTATTGAGGTTAATAATAGCATAGGAGCAGAAAAACCTACAAATTCTGTGATTTTAGCTGTTTTTATGCTTTTTTTCAAAAAAATACAGATCCAAAACACAAAACCCAGAACCCAAAACACGGAAGGGTGGTTTTGGCAAAACCAATCCAGATCCAAAACACGAAGAAAGATCCAGATCCAAAACACAAAACACGAAAAGTGGCCGGTGCACACCCCTAATTATAAGTAAGAAATGAAGTGTTAACACATCATTCTCTTCTTAAATAAGAAGACTCCTTACCTTGGGTTAGGTTTGCAAGAAAAAGAAAGTGATTTATATGGCCACAGGGGACGGAGGACCTCTATAAATATTTAACAAATAAGCCCCAGCGACCATCAGTAAGGATAATGTATGCTGCTCGACCCTATCCATCCCTCTTAGATCTTTCCGTGCTTTGCTCGCTGACATCCCTGTCTGCAAACATGCGGTAAACAGGCCTCTCTCTCGCACTTCTGACATGATATGATGCACACAGGGGAATAGAGGAGGGAGAACTGCTAATGGCATGCTATGTGCGAGCATGTCTGCTGCCCGGGTTTAATGTCACTCCTGAGGCCGGAGCAATCTTTACCATTCTCAGCAACAAGTTGGGAAGATAACTCCTTGTCAGATCAATAGAAAATATCTGTGCAGTACTGCAGGACCCCCTCCCCTGCCCTGGAGAGACTGACCTTCCAGAGTCTACATCATACTTCATAACTACAGGTGAATAATGCAGCCTTGTCATAGCACAGCCATACCGCCCAAGTCCTGGCCAGTGATTAAGGCTTCCCAATATATTATACAGACATTATTACACGACTGTGTTTGTCTTTCTCTACCTGACAAATGGCTGCTTTAATGGGGACTTGTCACAATGAATATTTGACTTTTGATTTTTTTTCTTTTTACTCAACTCAAAAACCTAACCGTAATATTTATGGTATACATCGTTTTGTTCTAGAAATGTTCATTTGTTCTCATTAATTCTCTTTTCCGGCTAACGCTCCCTGATGCCGGTGTTATTGATAAGAGAGGGAAGACACAAGTTCAGCAGCCAAAGGAGGCTCCAAGATGTATAATTTAGGGAAGGATATAATTTTTTTTTTTTTTACATTTCCTATAATCATTTAACACATGCTGGGCCTTATTCTAAATTGGTTGTACAGCCATTTGCATTGGATTTGTGCTACACGTATTCACATAAAAACCACATGAGACTGAGGCAGCCAGAGAGTGAGCGAGATGGGGCAGCAGGGAAGGTCGGAGAGCGGGCTAGTCAGGGGCGTCTCAGATGACCAACCACTAACGCTACTGAAGAGCCGCCCGCAGCATCCTAGGGACACTCCATGCAGTGCTCTGCTTACTAGAGCAGGTGGCGGAGCTACCTAGGAGTGATGTCATGGGTTTAGGGGGTGGGGCCGGCACAGGGCAGCATAAACACCTGTTACGGCACTGCGTCTGTCAAGGAATGTTGTACATATTAGGTAGAAGGTGTACACCTAGGTCTTGAAGGTGTTGGAAGCAGGGAAAATGGGCAGTGTAAGATCTGAGCGACTCTGACAAGGGGCAAATTGTGTCGGCTGGACGACTGGGGCAGAGGATTTCCAAAACGGCAGGTCTTGTGATGGGTACCAAATGTGGTCCAAGGAAGGACAAGCGGTGAACCAACGACAGGGTTATGTGCACCCTAGGCTCATTCAGAAGGCTAGACCGTCAGGTGTGATCCCAGAGAAGAGATACTGTAGCACAAATTGCTGAAACAGTTAAAGCTGGTCATCATAGAGAGGTGTCAGAACCCACATACACAGAGCATCGCAGCTTACTGCGTATGGGGCTGCGTAGCTGCAGACCGGTCAGAGTGCCAGTGTTGACCCCTGTCCACTGATGAAAGTGCCTACAATGGGCAAGTGAGCATCAGAACTGGACTATGGAGCAATGGAAGAAGGTGGCCAGGTCTGATGAATTACATCTTCCTTTACATCATGTGGCTCATTCACCTGGAGAAGAGATGGCACCAGGAGGCACTATAGGAAGAAGGCAGCCAGCGGGGCAGTGTGATACTCTTCTGGGAAACCTTGGGTACTGGCAGTCAGGTGGATGTTACTATGATACGTAATATTTTTGCAGCCCAAATACACCCGTTCATGGCGGTGGTATTCCCTGAGAGCGGTGGCCTCTCCCAGCAGGATAATGCGCCCGGCTGTCACACCGCAAACATTGCTCAGGAATGGTCTGAGGAACATGACAGAAAGTTCGAGGTTTTGTCTTGGCCTCCACATTCCCCAGATCTTAGCCTGATTGAGCATCTGTGGGATGTGCTGGAAAAACAAGAGCGAGCCATGGAGGCCCCAGCACGCAACTGACAGGAATGAAAGGATTTGCTGCTGACATCTTCATGCCAGTGACAATCTGGACATCTTAGTGCGTACTGTGCACAACAGGCTGTGACACCGGAGATGAAGCAACATACATGACATGGACACACACTTTGTCCCCACTTTCAAAGAAATTCAAAACAACTACGTCAGAAGGCCATGACGACCATGTTTTGGGACAAGGGCATGATTTCCTCACCAAGGGAGATACTGTGAATGCTGTCCGCTATTGTGCCACATTGAGGTGGTTGTGGAAGGTGATTCATCGAAAACGAAAGGGGGTGGGGTGGAGGTCGGAGCTGCAATGAAGCAGGGGTGGGGTCTGGCATATAGGGGGTGGGGCCAAGCAAATGTGTAGATTGAGGTGACCCGACATATGACATGTCTGTTATACTAGTATCTATCTATCTATCTATCTATCTATCTATCTATCTCATATCTATCTATCTATCTATCTATCTATCTATCTATTGTCTATGTATTTATGGGAAGCAATCGGGAAGCCGACTGCCTAAATACCGGCAGCCGGCTTCCCGACTGTCTTATCCCTGCAAGGGTGAAATGCCGGGCGTCTAGATGTAGACGCCCGCATTTCCCCGATGCCGGGAGACCGGCGCCCGGCTTCACGATCGCAGTGATGCCGGGCGCCGCGAGCGGACAGCCGCGGGGGGGAGGGTTAGGTTTAGGGCTCCCGGGGGGGACTTAGGGTTAGGCACCCCCCCGGGAGGGTTAGGGTTAGGCTAGGGGGAGGGAGGGTTAGGGTTAGGCTAGGGGGAGGGAGGGTTAGGGTTAGGCACCCCCGGGGGGGACTTAGGGTTAGGCACCCCCCCGGGGGACTAAGGTTTAGGCAGCGGGGAAGGGGGTGGTTAGGGTTAGGCACTTAGAGGGGGGATTAGGGTTAGGCACTTGGGGGGGAAGTTAGGCTTAGGCACCCCTAAGGAGGGTTAGGGTTAGGGGGGTTAGGTTAGGTTAGTGGATACTTACCTATCCACGATCGGGATTTCCAGCGCTGCCGGGCTTCCGCTGCTTCGCACTCTGCTCCTGTCTGGCTGCCGCTGATTTCAAACCCTTCCGTATCTATCTATCTATCTATCTATCTATCTATCTATCTATCTATCTATCTATCTATCTATTGTCTATGTATCTATCTATCTCATATCTATCTATCTATCTATTGTCCATGCATCTATCTATCTCATAACTTTCTACCTATCTCATATCTATCTATCTATCTATCTCATATCTATCTATCTATCTATCTATCTATCTATCTATCTATCTCTTATATATCTTTCTATCTATTGTCTATGTATCTATCTATCTATCTATTGTCTATGTATCTATCTATCTATCTCATATCTATCTATCTATCTATCTATCTCATATCTATCTATCTATCTATCTATCTATTGTCTATGTATCTATCTATCTCATAACTATCTACCTATCTCTTATCTATCTATCTATCTATCTATCTCATATCTATCTATCTATCTCTTATCTATCTATCTATCTATCTATCTATCTATCTATCTATTGTCTATGTATCTCTCTATCTATCTATCTCATAACTATCTATCTATCTCATATCTATCTATCTATCTCATAACTATCTATCTATCTATCTATCTATCTATTGTCTATGTATCTATCTATCTCATAACTATCTATCTATCTCCTAACTATCTATCTTTCTCATATCTATCTATCTATCTATCTCATATCTATCTATCTCATATCTATCTATCTATCTCATATCTATCTATCTATCTATCTATCTATCTATCGTCTACGTATCTATCTATCTATCTATCTATCTATCTATCTATCTATATCATAACTATCTATCTGTTTATCTATCTATTGTATATGTATCTATCTATCTCATAACTATCTATCTATCTCATATCTATCTATCTATCTATCTATCTATCTCATATTTATCTATCTATCTATCTCATATCTATATATCTATATATCTCATATCTATCTATCTCATATCTATCTATCTATCTATCTATCTATCTATCTATCTATCTATCTATCTATTGTCTATGTATCTATCTATCTCATAACTATATATCTATCTCATATCTATCTATCTATCTATCTATCTATTTATCTATCTCATAACTATCTATCTATCTATTTCATATCTATCTATCTATCTATCTATCTATCTCATATCTATCTATCTGTCTCATAACTATCTATCTATCTGTCTATTGTATAATTATCTATCTATCTATATATCTCATATCTATCTATCTATCTATCTATCTATCTATCTATCTATCTATATATCTCATATATATCTATCTCATATCTATCTATCTAATATCTATCTATCTATATATCTCATATCTATCTATCTATCTATCTATCTCATATCTATCTATCTATCTATCTATCTATCTATCTATCTATCTAATATCTATCTCATATCTATATATCTCATATCTATCTATCTAATATCTATCTGATATCTATCTATCTATTTATCTATCTATCTCATATCTATCTATCTATATGTATATCTCATATCTATCTATCTAATATCTATCTGATATCTATTTATCTATCTATCTATCTCATATCTATCAATCTATCTATCTCATATCTATCTATCTGCCTATCTATCACATATCTATCTATCGATCTATCTATCTATCCATCTCATATCACCAGCAACCGCGCCTCCATCCCAGATTGAAACGCAGAGGAGGCTGGCTTCTGTCACTCAGATGCAGCTCCAGCGGGCACCTCAGGACGCAGGTACCATGCCTCAGTGCAGGACCGCTTCATCACACTGTGTTTAAGCTTATGGTGGGTGTCACACACACACATATATATCAATATATATATATATATATATATATATATACATATATATATTGTGATAACTTGGGGTAATTAGCTCGGTAGATTGGGGTCAGTGGTGCAGTGATTAGGTGCAGAATTAGAGTCCACGCATGGCATTCCAGTAAAATAGAGAAAATGGTGCTTTACTTCAGCATGGTAATCAGGAAACAAAAATAGAAAATAACAAACAACCTAGCCCTCTCTTAGGGCACTAGCTCACTTCTTGAACCCTCTCTATCTAGGTGCAGCTAGTCTGCCAATAAAGTCTCTGCCTGCTTCTCTGCAGGTCTATTGTTGGCTCCAGCCTGGTCTTTGTGGCCTTCCCTATATCCTCCAGGTATACAGTAGGCCCTGGCTTCCTCAGCCTGCAGCTTCACTGCTTTCTTGTCACACAGTCTGAGAGTTTGTGGTCCCCCCTTGCCTCCTGCAAGGTCCAGACACAGACCTCCTGGCCCCCAATGGCTCGCTTAGCTTCACTGTGCTCTCTGGCTGCCATAATCCCACATAGACTGTTTCCCACAGCAGCCTGACTGGTCTGCCTTCTCATCAGCCCACACCTGAGCTCTATCCACAAGGCAGCAATTAGGCATCTTCCCACAATGCTTTTCTAATCTGTGTGGGTGGATCTCTCCTGCCCCTGCCCTGAAAAGTAATGAGACTGCCTCTGTTCTTCTGTCCCATAGGTACACGTGGCAACGCTTTGCTGGTTATACATCGATGTGTCTGAACCTGCGGTTGGACTGTTGTAGTCTTTTTTGTTTGGACACAGCGAGTGTAAGATCTTCGTACGTGTCGTCATGGCGGATGAGGAAGACATGTCTGTGAGATTACGTCAGAGATGTGTGATTGAATTTTGTGCTAAACTTGGAAAAACCGGAAATGAAACTCATGAAATGTTACGGTAAGCATACGGTGGAGAAACCTTTAGCTGCGCTGCAGTATTACAGTGGTGGAAGCACCTCAAAGAGGATAATATGCGAGTGACTGACAAAGCGCGTTCGGAAGACCATCCACCACGCTTACAGATGTCACATTGCCAAAGCTGCGGAGATGTTTCAAAATGACAGAAGCTAACTTACCACGAAATACTGGAAATGCTGTAAAAATGAATGTATAGTAAGTGCAAATACTGAATGCTGTAAGAAACACTGGAGATCCAGACGCATACACGGAAGCCCTAGCAGACCCCAGGGAGAATACTTACCACCTACAGCTGGCTTCCAAATGCCACAGAGCCCAAGGATGCCAGCGCGGCGGTGAGTAGCGGCCGATCTCAGTCTGCATCCTGACACAATGATGAATCATGCCTCCACATAGACTATTTTTGTCCATTATAATGAAGTAACTTGTGTACCAAATTTTAGCTTTGTACGTTGTAGTTTAGCGGTCGCCCAGAAGTTTACTTTCTGGAAGCTGACACAATGGAGATTATGCTTTCATCTGTCCTCTCATGTATATTCGGCTGTACTGGAGGCCCAGAAGTTGGAGTTTGCAACCGCTTTCAGAGATAATGGAGAAGTATTGATAAAAATGTTTATAGTGCAGTGGATATTGCCCTCTTCCAAGATCCTCTATTATACAGATTACGACTGGAAATGTTAGCGTATTTACCAAATGCCCTGGAAAAACAGCAACCAAGAGACGATTATCGAGAGGTTTTGCATTTATATCTTTTGTTCCTTGGTGGTGGAAATGGCAGGGAAACATTTCGAGCTCCTGGTCCTACTCACCACGCTCGATGGATGGGTAAAGGTATTTACGCTCTGAAAGTATGTCTCTTTCTAAATCAGTTCTAGTTAACACCTAGAGAGACAAACATCATGGTGAATTTGGCTTTGGTTGTAAGTCTGGTTTATGTAAAGTATTGGAATGAAGGTCTGTTGGGAATTAGAGCACCATATAATGACATCGAGCTCTTAAGTCTCCTAAAACTCTACCCTGATGTGACAATTGGTAAGAAAACTTACATTGCTCTTACCAGACACCTCTGGTTTCTTTCAGAACACTTAGTAGCTTTAGCATTTTTTTACAATCGAGTGTCTTCGAAAACCAAAGAAAAAATGATAAAATATGGTAAAATATCTGAAACATCCACAGCTACCCGATTTTCCCTGACGTATTCAACTATCTGAGAACGCAGATCTAAGCCTAGAAAAGTTCAATATAGGAGACCCCTAAATATTGTTTGTTTGAAAAATGTTTTGGTGTACTACCCATTCATGTACTTAGGAATAAAAATAACCTTGTGGAGAAAGAAAATGTTAATGTTTTATTTTTTGGACCACCCTAAAAAACACTGGGCCTGATTCAGACCCACTCACGAGTGCACAGCACTTGCAAGCGGGTCGATGGTCCCCCACTGCGCATGCGCGAGCCCCAGCGAGCGACGGCAGCTCTGTCGCTCCTGGGCTCACTACAAGATGGGGCAGCTGTTGATATTGATTGACAGCTCGCCCCGTTTTGTAGGTGGGTCGGAGGGGTGGCTTGCCAAAAGGAGGCGTTCCCGATGGAACGCCTGCTGTTTGGGGGTGGCCCCACTGACATCACGAGTGATGTCAGTGGTGAGCTTGCGGCTCTATTAGAGCCGGAAGCTCACTGGGGCTTGGGCAGATGAGACCTTACCACAAGGGTCTCGTTGCAAGCCCCGATGGTCGCGATAGTCGGGAACATCGCGACCATCACCTGGCCACTCGCTAAAGATGTGGGTGGTCACCCATAGCTTAGCGAGCGGCCAGAAGGCCGGCTCAAAAAAAAATGCCGCCCTGATTCAGAGCGAGCGCTCTGAAAGAGCGTCTGGCTCTGAATCAGGGCCACTGTTCGAATGTCGGACAGGATACCCAATTTCCTGACATCGATTGTGAAGTGTGACGAATTGTGGATTCATCATTATGATACGGAATCCAAAAAACAGTCCAGTGTATGGAAATACACGAATTTGCCTCCGCCCAATAAATTCTGTGTGATTTGTGTAAAGTCATGCTTCCGCTGTTCTTTCATGAGCACAGTATGATCCTACTGCGCTGGGTACCCCGTGGACAGACAATTAATGGTGACTACTATGCTACTATGCAAACATCCTGAAAACCCAGTTACGTGGAGCCATGAGAGAGAAAAGACCACGTTCACTGAATAAACGGTGGATTTTGCTCCAAGACTATGGGGCTGATTCAGAGCCGGACGCAATTTGCGGACGGTCGTTCAGGAAAAGGGGTGGCTATTCAAATGAACCGTTCGCTCTTTGCGGTCTGTTCACGCCTCTATGTCTGAACGAGCGAACAAAACTTGCGGTCGTTTTTTGGATAACTACGCTCCCTGGCCGCTCGCATCCTACGTCATGTCCGCTATTTATTAGATTAATCGAGTACATCGACCAGGGTATGAGCTGCTCGCTATTCTTGTGGTTGGTTTTTCCTACCACAATCTTGCGAGCAGTTCTGGCTATAAAATAACCCAGTGACGTGGTCAATGACGCTGCTGTATTAATTATGCACACCCATAAAATGCCCGTTTTGACCGTTTGGCACGCCTGCGTTCGGATCTCCACTCCCCGTTTTCAAGCACCTTCCCCTGTTACCACCCACAAACGCCTCATTCTGTCACTCAAAATAGCAGGCATTCGCAATTTAGCTAGCAAACAATTTTCGGCCGCAATGACTGGTTCGCGCATGCGTATTATGATCCGTACGCATGCGCAGTTGGGCAAACATCGCTCGGAGCGAACGAGCAGCCACTTGCGTCCGGCTCTGAATCAGGCCCTATGTCTGACCACATGTTGCTGCTGTTACATTGGCAGCACTGACTGAAATGAATGGGACAGCACTGGAACATCCTCCATATAGCCCGCACTTAGCGCCCTGTGATTTCTCACCATTCCCAACCCTGAGAAAACAATTGCGCAGAAAGAAGTTCTCAACAGATGATGAAGTGAAAAATACCACAGCTGCAGCGCTAACAGTGATGTCACAAAACCGTCTACTGCGCGTCTTGGAATCGTTGTTGAAACGCTGCAAAAATATACTGAATGTAAAGGATGATACTTTGCAAAAGAAAAATGTTCAGATCCTGTGGAGTCATCTGAGTCTGAATAAAAGAGTCAGGGGTCCATTTACTAAGCTTTGTTAGGAGATAAAGTGAACAGTGATAAATAAGGTACCTGCCAATCAGCACCTAACTGCCATGCCACAGGCTGTGTTTGAGAAATGACAGGAGCTGATTGGCTGGTACCTTGCCTCCATTTTTTACTTTATTTCCTAACAAAGCTTAGTAAATAGACCCCATAGTCTCATTACTTTTCAATCAGCCATATATATATATATATATATATATATATATATGTGTGGAAATAATGAATGATACAGCGACAGGCGTCACTTAAAAAGTGCACAGTGCAATAAATAAAAAGAAATTTAATCAAAAATTCATAAGGACATACTAACATAAATACATATAATAAAAACGCACAAAATTACAAGATGAATGGGCAAGGATTACATAATAGCTTGAAAAAGCATATCAACAAATCTCAACACCGCAGTGTTGGAATAAAGTGCAAATTCATAATGGTATATATTGCACAAGCCCAATAATATATACTAAAAAACAGATGAACTGAGAATATAGTTTTAAAAACAGCAATGAGTTCAAAGGTGCTTATCTTAGTGGATTAAAGGCAAGAGTGCAGCTTCCACTAAGATAAGCACCTTTGAACTCATTGCTGTTTTTAAAACTATATTCTCAGTTCATCTGTTTTTAGTATATATTATTGGGCTTGTGCAATATATACCATTATGCATTTGCACTTTATTCCAACACTGCGGTGTTGAGATTTGTTGATATGCTTTTTCAAGCTATTATGTAATCCTTGCCCATTCATCTTGTAATTTTGTGCGTTTTTATTATATGTATTTATGTTAGTATGTCCTTATGAATTTTTGATTCAATTTCTTTATATTTATTGCACTGTGCACTTTTTAAGTGACGCCTGTCGCTGTATCATTCATTATTTCCACATTTATTGTTTGGGATTTGCCCCAATCCTCCTCACTTGTATTCAGCTGACACCTTTTGGTAGCGCGTCCTGTTATATATATTTGTTTCACTATAATTGGTCACTACAGTTTGAATTATTCAGTTTTATATTTATTTACTGTTGTTGGTTGGCGCCATAGTCATCACATATATTCAATATATATATATATATATATATATACACACTTACTTGCATACACATATACATATATTATACACATTCATATTATTTATTGTCCCTCAATTAGTCCAATTTCTAACAATGTGCCACATCCGTTATCTTACATTTGCCAGCAGGCAGTACTGAGAGCCACAAAACTTGCCTTGGATCATTTTTGTGTGTACTTTTAATGCTGGCTTCAATGTTTCGGCTGCAAGATTTATGGATACAAAGGGATTTGTAATAAGACATTGTATCCATTTACATTAGCACATGGAATATTTATCCACTAAAACCTGATCACTTTAATGTTAGAGAGGATCTATTCTCGCAGTTCATTAGTGTGACATTCAGCAATTGCCCTTATATGGATATATGGAAATGGCAAGTGATGTTTTTTTACTGTTATTCTTATTTTTCTGTTTGCACTTTTATTAATATGCTTTTTATGGTTTCATATATGTTCATAATAATTTATATGTACAGTACCTGTCAAGGTGTTCACGTTCTATTCACAAGCACATTCCCATAATCCCCTTTCCTTGTTGTCAGTCTGATTGGGTCTACAAATGCACCCCCTTTTCTTGAGATAGCTGCAGACGAATATATATTTAGATAAGGAAATAAGATATATATATTGGTTATACGATATTTAATTTTATGAATAGGAGTGCACATAGTGCTGGGTAATTTCTCTCCTGATTAGGTTACTGTGACAGATCTTCCTACACTGTAGTAAAAATGCAAAGGAGTATATTTACTACAGTGCAGGTTTTTAGAAGTGGAGATGTTGCCCATAGCAACAATCAGATTCTCGCTATTATCTTCTAGAAAGTGCTAGATAAATGTTAAGTAGAATCTGATTGGTTGCTATGGGCAACATCTCCACTTCTAAATACTCTCACTTTAGTAATTATACCCCAAAGATTCCACTAGAAGTGACCTACGTTTTTGGCAATGTGTACATTAGGGTGTGACTGTTGTTTTAGTGAGTAATATGGATAAGAGAAAGTTGCATATATTGAGTGAAGAGAATATGATACCACTCAGAGGGACTCCCAGGAAAGAGAACAATAAATAAATAAATTACTTTAAGTCTGCATGTTGGGAGTGTGTGTAAGTCCTGTATGCCGTGAGATAGAATGAGTTATTATCCCACATAGGGCAGTAAGCCAGACTGATGCTGTGGGAGATTGTGCAATGATTCCTGTGTTATTAGTCCTACGGGTACTGCAGTATAAGATGTGGGTGCAGGTAGCAATGCATGACGAGCAACATTTGATTATTTTATTTATTTGGAGACACACGGGTTCTGTAGCACCGGACGTAGGGAGCAGAACGTACAGCAACATTACAAAAGTACAAGTATTATGTATTAATATGTCCGGGAAACAAATTTTGGGAAAGTAATAATTAATGTGTAGATTCGAGGCGCTGTTTCAAAGCCACGGGATATGTTTTTTATTTAGAGATCAGTGAATGTTGCAGGCTATGGCGCATACCTGGCAAACGGTATTGGTAAAACATTCCAAGGAGATTGGGAAAGCGCCTGTGTGCGTGGCGTGGAAGAGGGCGTTTGCTGCTCCATCTTAGAGGCATGGAAAATGTAAATGACCCCAAACCAGTTATGTGGTTTGGGTCACACACACACATGAGTTATTCAATTCAGCGAATTCCCGGAGTTATTCAATTCAGAGCGCTGTTTAGTCCGACTAATGATTTCTTCTCGCACCTTCCGGAGAGTGTGAGGAGAAATCTGACTAAAGTGCAGGCTGTGAGCCGGTTTTTTGGCTTAGCGCAGCACTGACAACCTCACGACCGATACTTTAGATGAAGAATGCTGGTTCTCGAGATTAAACACCCAGGTTAAGTCGTGAGTACCGGCATTCTCTGATCTAACTGCTTCCCGTCGGAGTAATCATGGTGAATTGAATCGCTCCAGGAGCTCCCTCCTGACGAATTGAATCATCCCCAGTGAAGTAAATCAAACAAGGCTACGTTGCAGGATAGAAGCCAACTCTTCAAAGTTGATTTCCATCTTCTCCAAACCTACAGACCACAATGATATCTTACTCTCTACAAGCCATCGTCCAGTTCCTCTAATAGGATTCTTTTCCTACTCTCAAATGTTGAGAGTTTGTAGCATTATGAGTGAGGTGTCAAAAACATGAGAAGAAATTGTCCCTTACTGTAGAGTGAACAAATGTGAATCTCATGGCTATCCCAGAGATCAAGGGCTGCAACTTGAATCTAAAGTGATGTATTTACCAAGACATTTTCCTTTCAGTCATATCAAAAGTTATTGGATAATAGATTGTTATGGGTCAATTCTGTAACACTTCAGGTCCTACCTATAAATGGTCTTTGGGCCTGATTCAGACCCACTCGCAAGTGGCTATCCGCTCGCAAGTGGGTCGATGTGGTGCACTGCGCATGCGCATGATGGCGGGAGCTCCGTCGTGCGCATGCTCCAGACGCGACGAGCGAAGGACTTTCCTTCGCTCGTTGTGTCTGATCAAAGGGGGCGTGCTGTCGATATTGATTGACAGCACGCCCCCTTTGGTGGGCGTGCCGGGGGCGTGCCTCCCAGACGGGGGCATTCCCAAGGGAACGCCTACCGTCAGAAGCCGGCCCACTGACATCACTAGTGATGTCAGTGGGAGTGATTTTGGCTCTGATAGAGCCAAAATCACTCCGGGCCTTGCGGTTGAAAACCTCAACAGTAGGCTCCGGCTCGCAGTGGCGATGGTCGCGATGGTCAAGACCATCGCGGCCATCAAACTGCACGCTCGTATAGGCTCTGGGTGGTGACCCACAGCTATACGAGCATCCAGGAGGACGCTCCATAATTATGGAGGGCGGCCCTCATTCAGAGCGTGCGCTCTGCTCAGAGCGTACGGCTCTGAATGAGGGCCTTTATCACCAATCACCCAGTTAGATTCATCGCTCCCAGACTTACAGATTCCTTTGTTAGGGCATACAAGCACTGGCTCTGGTTGGAATGTGGAGATACGAGCTTCTCATTGAAGGTGTATGTATATATGCAATAAATAGTATTTGAGGAGCGTTCATACCAATAAACTTTATACAGAATAAGAAATAGTTTTGAGCATTTTACACAAAGGACAGGATGTACTAATGCTAAAATGCGCTTTGATCGCATTTCCCATATGTACAAAGCTCTGGAAAGTGAAACTTGTACGCGGCATGCGACGCCATCTACAGATAGCGTTGCCTAATAGAAGCCTATGGGCTTCCTTTCGCAATATTCCCCATGAGAGATCCAATAGGATCCCGCAAAGGGTACCCCGTGGCTCACGCATGTGCTGGCCGATAGCTGCAGATGGGCTCCCGGGTCATAGAACCAGAAGTCCTCTCGTCGCAAAGGACAGTTCTTATCAGAAGAGCGATTATAATGGCAATAGTACATGCGTACCGGCATTATCAATGCCACTGTGCATGTGGGATGTATCCATTATGAGATGCTCGATACATCCTGCTGATAATATGGTGATTAGGCAACTGGACATTTTAATACAACATAAAATGACGCCTACTGGAATGGATGGAGAAATGGTTTCATTCATTCGGGGCCTGATTCTGAGATGGACGCTATGGCGTTCGCAGCTGCGATTGCGCACGCAAAGCAGCAGCAAAAATATGCTATCTGCAAAGATCACCCGAGCATAAGGATGCCCACCGCTACCTTCTTACCTGCGTGCTATGACGCATAGCTTCGTTAATATCGGTAACATCACCTGCACATCGTCCGCCATCTTGGCTGTTCTCAGACCACCCCCCCATCTCCACCCCCAAACGCTGACAAACTGTCACTCAATCTGCGAGGGAATCCTATGTGCGTCCAGTAGCGTAACAATGGCCCCACCCTGCGGTGGCTTGGGGGCGCCGGGTGCCATAGCTACACCATTGTGAATGCTGGCCTGTGATGTGATCAGAGGCTAAAGACACCTCAGATCACTTCAGAGGCCAGCGTTCCCAGTGAGCAGTGCGCGGGTGACGCCATGATGTCATCCGCGTTGTGAGGAGCCTGCGCGACTGTGTCTGCTGTATCAAGTTAGAACCAGCCAGTGTGACAGCGAATGCATGGACGGCGGCCTCGTGGAGTCAGCGATGCCCAGCATGGTCAGGTAAGCACTGGGGGCACTGCATAAGGGGCACTACTTTAAGGGGCACAGCTACAGGGGGCACTGCGTAATTGGCCACAACTTCAGGGGGCACTGCACATGGGAACAACTACAGAGACACTGTATATGGGCACAAATACAGGGACAATGCATATGGGCACAAATACAGGGGCACTGCATATGGGCACAAATACAGGGGCACTGCATATGGGCACAACTACAGAGACACTGCATATGGTCACAACTACAGGGGCACTGCATATGGGCACAACTACAGGGGCACTGCATATGGGCAGAACTACAGGACACTGCATATGGGCACAACTACAGAGACACTGCATATGGGCACAACTACAGGGGCACTGCATATGGGCTCAACTACAGGGGCACTGCATATGGAAACTACAGGGGGCATTGCATAATGGGCACTACTACTGGGGGCACTGCATAAGGGGCACTACTACAGGGAGCACTGTATAAGGGGCACTAAATTGATACATGCAGTTTACAGGTTATAATCTATGTTGCCAATAATCTGTTTCTACATGGACATAGAAACTGCAGAGACACTGCATATGGACACAAATACAGGGGCACTGCATATGGGCATAAATACAGGGGCACTGCATATGGGCACAACTACAGAGAAACTGCATATGGGCACAACTACAGGGGCACTGCATATGGGCTCAACTACAGGGGCACGGCATATGGGCACAACTACAGGGGCACTGCACATGGGAACAACTACAGACACTACATATGGGCACAAATACAGGGGCACTGCATATGGGCACAAATACAGGGGCACTGCATATGGGCACAAGTACAGAGACACTGCATATGGGCACAACTACAGGGGCACTGCATATGGGCAGAACTACAGGACATGGCATATGGGCACAACTACAGAGACACTGCATATGGGCACAACTACAGGGGCACTGCATATGGAAACTACTACAGGGGGCATTGCATAAGGGGAAATACTACAGGGGGCATTGCATAATGGGCATTACTACCGGGGGCATTGCATAATGGGCATTACTACAGGGAGCACTGCATAAGGGGCACTAACTTGATGCATGCAGTTTACAGGTTATAAGCTATGTTGCCAATAATCTGTTTCTACATGGACATGAAAACTGTGCAACCAATTTTGAGCTGAGGTGACAGACTGGCAGGAGCGGAGAGGAGGGTTGGTGAGGTAGATCTTTCAGGTTAGGATGTAATGGAAATTACTGTGTGGCATAATGTGTAAGGGGCATTACTGTGTGGCAAAAAGTGCTATTAGGGGAATTATTGTTTGGCATAATGTGTAATCGGCATTACAATGTGGCATAATGTGTTGTAAGGGGCATTATAGTGTGGCATAATATGTTGTAAGAGGCATTATTGTGTGGCATAATGTGTTGTAAGGGGCATTATGGTGTGACATAATGTGTTGAAAGAGGCATTACTGTGTAGAATAATATGTTATAAGGGGCATTATGGTGTGACATAGGCCCTCATTCAGAGCCGTACGCTCTGAGCAGAGCGCACGCTCTGAATGAGGGCCGGGCTCCATTTTCATGGAGCGTCCTCCTGGACGCTCGTATAGCTGTGGGTCACCACCCACAGGCTATACGAGCGTGCTTTGTGATGGCCGCGATGGTCGAGACCATCGCGACCATCGAAATTGCGAGCCGGAGCCTGCGGTTGAGGTTTTCAACCGCAAGCTCCGGAGTGATTTTGGCTCTATCAGAGCCAAAATCACTCCCACTGACATCACTAGTGATGTCAGTGGGCCGGCTTCTGACGGGAGGCGTTCCCGTGGGAACGCCCCCATCAGGGAGGCACGCCCCCGGCACGCCCACCAAAGGGGGCGTGCTGTCAATCAACATTGACAGCACGCCCCCTTTGATCGGACACAACGAGCGAAGGACTTTCCTTCGCTCGTCGCGTCTGGCGCATGCGCACGACGGAGCTCCCTCCATCGTGCGCATGCTCAGTGCATAACATCGACCCACTTGCGAGCGGACAGCCGCTCGCGAGTGGGTCTGAATCAGGCCCATAATGTGTTGTAAGAGGCATTACTGTGTGGCATAATGTGTTGAAAGGAGCATTATGGTGTGGCATAATGTGTTATAAGGGCATTACTTAGTGTGGCATAATGTGTAAGAGGCATTACTGTATCACGAAACCACACACAAAAAAACATCATCTTTGGGTTTTGGTGGAGCGGTGGGGGGTGCAGCAGAAACTTTTTTGGCATGGGAGGACAAAATGTATAGTTACACCACTGTGTGCATATGTGATCACAGTGCCATTGCTGTGCACACGCAGTGCAGCTTATATGCATACGCGATGGCATACAATCGCTCTATTGCGTGTGGAATCGCTTTTGCAACCGTCTCTGAATCAGGCCCTCAGTTTATTTGTTTGATGTTGACACCTGGCTTTGTTAATGGCTCATCCCAGGGACAAATTCCTGACTTCCAACCTGTGTACTGGCTCCGATCTGGGTGACCCGCCGGCTACATCCAAGGATGTACATATAAAGTAGTAGCAGCCTGCAGCCTCTGGGCCTGATTCAGATCCACTCACAAGTGCTATGCGCTCGCAAGCGAGTCGATGGTGGCCCAGTGCACATGCGCACGACGGACCCGGCTACGTCTTGTGCATGCGCGAGACCTGGATAGCGACTTGCAAACCGTCGCTCCGGGTCTCGCTACAAAGGGGGCGTGCTGTTGATGTTGAGTGACAGCACGTCCCTTTGGTGGGCATGCTGGGGCCGTGGCTGGCCAGACAGAGGCATTCCCATGGGAGCCCCTACCATCTGGGGCCGGCCCCACTGACATTACAAGTGATGTCAGTGCAGAGATTCCGGCTCTGTTTGACCCTAAAGCTCTCTTGGTCTTGCGGCAACGAGACCCTACCACAAGGGTCTCGTCGCAAGCCCGATGGTCGCGATGGTATTGACCATCGCGAGCATCATCCTGGCTGCTCGCTATAGCTGTGGGTGGTCACCCACAGCTTTTCGAGCGGCCAGGAGGCCGGTCTAAAAAAACAGAAGGCCAACCCTGATTCAGGACCTCTGTGCTGACCTATCTGTGACTGTCCTGCCTATAGAGAACAGGGATTCCTGCCTCAGAAAGAACACACATAGAGATTGCAGGTAGAGTAAATTAGTGTCAGATAACTCTAGATTGTAGTAATGGTGGAAGTTACTAGTTTATTTTATTTAATTGTATACGGACATAATGACATAAGTTATAGACTATTACTTATATATGACACACACAAAGATCCCCAGGTCCTAATAGAAAAAAAAGTTAGAATTATATAATAATAATAAATAAATAAAACATATATTATAAAACAATATAATAATAAATAAGCAAATAAATAAAGCTGCTAGTACTGAAAAAGGGCTAGTGAGCAGTCCCTACATAACTACCAAGAACACTACTAATAAATAATAAGAAACCGTGCAAGAGGAGAAGAAGTTAGAGATAGGCTGTGGGAGTGGAGGGATAGAGATAGGCACTACAGGGAAGGTGAGATTGAGGGAGGGTAAGGCACGACAGGGAGTGTTAGGCTTAGGCTGCTGGAGGAGAGTATTAGACTTACGGAGGGGAGGATTAGGCACTACAGGGAGTGTTAGGCTTAGGCTGCTGGAGGAGAGTATTAGACAGAAGGAGGGGAGGGTTAGGAACTACAGGGAAGGTTAGATTGAGGGAGGGTATGGTTAGGGTAAGGCACTACAGGGAGTGTTGGGCTTAGGCTGCTGGAGGAGAGTATTAGACTGCAGGAGGGGACGGTTAGCCACTACAGGAAGTGTTTGGCTTAGGCTGCTGGAGGAGAGTATTAGACTGAAGGAGGGGAGGGTTAGGCACTACAGGGAGTGAGGCTTAGGCTGCTGGAGGAGAGCATTAGGCTGCAGGAGGGGAGGGTTAAGCACTAAAGGGAGTGTTAGGCTTAGGCTGCATGAGGAGAGTATTAGCCTGAAGGAGGGGAGGGTTAGGCACTACAGGGAGTCTTAGGCTCAGGCTGCAGGAGGAGAGCATTAGACCGAAGGAGGATAGGGTTAGGCACTACAGGGAGTGTGAGGATCAGGCTGCAGGAGGAGAGTATTAGACTGAAGGAGGGGAGGGTTAGGCACTACAGGGAGTGTTGGGCTTAGGCTGCTGGAGGAGAGTATTAGACTGAAGGAGGGGAGGGTTAGGCACTACAGGGAGAGTTAGGCTTAGGCTGCTGGAGGAGAGTATGAGACTGAAGGAGGGGAGGGTTAGACACTACAGGGAGTGCTAGGCTTAGGCTGCATGACGAGAATATTAGACTGAAGGAGGGGAGGGTTAGGAACTACAGGGAGTGTTAGGCTCAGGCTGCAGGAGGAGAGCAGTAGACTGAAGGAGGATAGGGTTAGGCACTACAGGGAGTGTTAGGCTCAGGCTGCTGGAGGAGAGTATTAGACCGAAGGAGGATAGAGATAGGCACTACAGAGAGAGTTAGGCTTAGCCTGCAGGAGGAGAGTATTAGACCGAAGGAGGATAGAGATAGGCACTACAGAGAGAGTTAGGCTTAGGCTGCTGGAGGAGAGTATGAGACTGAAGGAGGGGACGGTTAGCCACTACAGGAAGTGTTTGGCTTAGGCTGCTGGAGGAGAGTATTAGACTGAAGGAGGGGAGGGTTAGGCACTACAGGGAGTGAGGCTTAGGCTGCTGGAGGAGAGCATTAGGCTGCAGGAGGGGAGGGTTAAGCACTAAAGGGAGTGTTAGGCTTAGGCTGCATGAGGAGAGTATTAGCCTGAAGGAGGGGAGGGTTAGGCACTACAGGGAGTCTTAGGCTCAGGCTGCAGGAGGAGAGCATTAGACCGAAGGAGGATAGGGTTAGGCACTACAGGGAGTGTGAGGATCAGGCTGCAGGAGGAGAGTATTAGACTGAAGGAGGGGAGGGTTAGGCACTACAGGGAGTGTTGGGCTTAGGCTGCTGGAGGAGAGTATTAGACTGAAGGAGGGGAGGGTTAGGCACTACAGGGAGAGTTAGGCTTAGGCTGCTGGAGGAGAGTATGAGACTGAAGGAGGGGAGGGTTAGACACTACAGGGAGTGCTAGGCTTAGGCTGCATGACGAGAATATTAGACTGAAGGAGGGGAGGGTTAGGAACTACAGGGAGTGTTAGGCTCAGGCTGCAGGAGGAGAGCAGTAGACTGAAGGAGGATAGGGTTAGGCACTACAGGGAGTGTTAGGCTCAGGCTGCTGGAGGAGAGTATTAGACCGAAGGAGGATAGAGATAGGCACTACAGAGAGAGTTAGGCTTAGCCTGCAGGAGGAGAGTATTAGACTGAAGGAGGATATGGTTAGGCACTACAGGGAGTGTTAGGCTCAGGCTTCTGGAGGAGAGTATTAGACTGAAGGAGGGGATGGTTAGGCACTACAGGGAGTGTTAGTCTTAGGCTGCTGGAGGAGAGTATTAGACTAAAGGAGGGGAGGGTTAGGCACTACAGGGAGAGTTAGGCTTAGGCTGCTGGAGGAGAGTATGAGACTGAAGGAGGGGAGGGTTAGACACTACAGGGAGTGTTAGGCTTAACCTGCATGAGGAAAGTATTAGACTGAAGGAGGGGAGGGTTAGGCACTACAGGGAGTGATATTCTCAGGCTGCAGGAGGAGAGTATTAGACTGAAGGAGGATAGGGTTAGGCACTACAGGGAGTGTTAGGCTCAGGCTGCTTGGGTAGAGTATTAGACTGAAGGACGATAGGGTTAGGCACTACAGAGAGAGTTAGGTTTAGGCTGCAGGAGGAGAATATTAGACTGAAGGAGGATATGGTTAGGGACTACAGGGAGTATTAGGTTCAGGCTGCTGTAGGAGAGTATTAGACTGAAGGAGGGGAGAGTTTGGCACTACAGGGAGTGTTAGGCTTAGGCTGCTGGAGGAGAGTATTAGACTGAAAGAGGGGAGGGTTAGGCACTACAGGGAGTTTTAGGCTTAGGCTGCTGGAGGAGAGTATTAGACTGATGGAGGAGAGGTTTAGGAACTACATGGAGTGTTAAGCTTAGGCAGCTGGAGGAGAGTATAAGGCTGAAGGAGGGGAGTGTTAGACACTACAGGGCGTGTTAGGATTAGGCTTCTGGAGGAGAGTATAATGCTGAAGGAGGGGAGTTTTAGCCACTACAGGGAGTGTTAGGATTAGGCTGCTGGAGGAGAGTATTAGACTGAAGGAGGGGAGGGTTAGGCACTACAGGGATTTTTAGGCTTAGGCTGCTGGAGGAGAGTATTAGACTGAATTAGGGGAGGGTTAGGCACTACAGGGAATGTTAGGCTTAGGCTGCTTGAGGAGAGTATTAGACTGAAGGAGGGGAGTGTTAGACACTACAGGGAGTGCTAGGCTTAGGCTGCATGAGGAGAGTATTAGACTGAAAGAGGGGAGGGTTAGTCACTACAGGGAGTGTTAGGCTCAGGCTGCAGGAGGAGAGCATTAGACTGAAGGAGGATAGGGTTAGGCACTACAGGGAGTGTTAGGCTTATGCTGCTGGAGGAGAGTATTAGACTGAAGGAGGGGAGGGTTAGGCACTACAGGGAGTGTTGGGCTTAGGCTGCTGGAGGAGAGTATTAGACTGAAGGAGGGGAGGGTTAGGCACTACAAGGAGTGTTAGGCTTAGGCTGCTGGAGGAGAGTATAAGGCTGAAGGAGGGGAGTGTTAGACACTACAGGGAGTGTTAGGATTAGGCTTCTGGAGGAGAGTATAATGCTGAAGGAGGGGAGTTTTAGACACTACAGGGAGTGTTAGGATTAGGCTTCTGGAGGAGAGTATAATGCTGAAGGAGGGGAGTTTTAGGCACTACAGGGAGTGTTAGGATTAGGCTGCTGGAGGAGAGTATTAGACTGAAGGAGGGGAGGGTTAGGCACTACAGGGATTTTTAGGCTTAGGCTGCTGGAGGAGAGTATTAGACTGAATTAGGGGAGGGTTAGGCACTACAGGGAATGTTAGGCTTAGGCTGCTTGAGGAGAGTATTAGACTGAAGGAGGGGAGTGATAGACACAACAGGGAGTGCTAGGCTTAGGCTGCATGAGGAGAGTATTAGACTGAAGTAGAGGAGGGTTAGGCACTACAGGGAGTGTTAGGCTCAGGCTGCAGGAGGTGAGTATTAGACTGAAGGATGGGAGGGTTAGGCACTACAGGGAGTGTTGGGCTTAGGCTGCTGGAGGAGAGTATTAGACTGAAGGAGGGGAGGGTTAGGCACTACAAGGAGTGTTAGGCTTAGGCTGCTGGAGGAGAGTATAAGGCTGAAGGAGGGGAGTGTTAGACACTACAGGGAGTATTAGGATTAGGCTTCTGGAGGAGAGTATAATGCTGAAGGAGGGGAGTTTTAGGCACTACAGGGAGTGTTAGGATTAGGCTGCTGGAGGAGAGTATTAGACTGAAGGAGGGGAGGGTTAGGCACTACAGGGATTTTTAGGCTTAGGCTGCTGGAGGAGAGTATTAGACTGAATTAGGGGAGGGTTAGGCACTACAGGGAATGTTAGGCTTAGGCTGCTTGAGGAGAGTATTAGACTGAAGGAGGGGAGTGATAGACACAACAGGGAGTGCTAGGCTTAGGCTGCATGAGGAGAGTATTAGACTGAAGGAGGGGAGGGTTAGTCACTACAGGGAGTGTTAGGCTCAGACTGCAGGAGGAGAGCATTAGACTGAAGGAGGATAGGGTTAGGCACTACAGGGAGTGTTAGGCTTATGCTGCTGGAGGAGAGTATTAGACTGAAGGAGGGGAGGGTTAGGCACTACAGGGAGTGTTGGGCTTAGGCTGCTGGAGGAGAGTATTAGACTGAAGGAGGGGAGGGTTAGGCACTACAAGGAGTGTTAGGCTTAGGCTGCTGGAGGAGAGTATTAGACTGAAGGAGGGGAGTGTTAGGCACTACAGGGAGAGTTAGGCTTTGGTTGCTGGAGGATGGTATTAGACTGAAGGAGGGGAGGGTTAGGCACTATAGGGAGTGCTAGGCTTAGGCTGCAGGAGGAGAGTATTAGACTGAAGGTTGGGAGGGCTAGGCACTACAGGGAGTGTTTGGCTCAGGCTGCTGGAGGAGAGCATTAGACTGAAAGAGAATAGGGTTAGGCACTACAGGGAGTGTTAGGCTTAGGCTGCTGGAGGAAAGTATTAGACTGAAGGAGGGGAGGGTTAGGCACTACAGGGAGTGTTAGACTTAGGCTGCTGGAGGAGAGTATTAGACTGAAGGAGGGGAGGGTTAGGCACTACAGGGAGTTCTAGGCTCAGGCAGAAGGAGGAGAGCATTAGACTGAAGGAGGATAGGGTTAGGCACTACAGGGAGTGTTAGGCTCAGGCTGCTTGGGTAGAGTATTAGACTGAAGGACGATAGGGTTAGGCACTACAGAGAGAGTTAGGTTTAGGCTGCAGGAGGAGAGTATTAGACTGAAGGAGGATATGGTTAGGCACTACAGGGAGTGTTAGGCTCAGGCTGCTGTAGGAGAGTATTAGACTGAAGGAGGGGAGAGTTTGGCACTACAGGGAGTGTTAGGCTTAGGCTGCTGGAGGAGAGTATTAGACTGAAAGAGGGGAGGGTTAGGCACTACAGGGAGTTTAAGCTTAGGCTGCTGGAGGAGAGTATTAGACTGACGGAGGAGAGGTTTAGGAACTACATGGAGTGTTAAGCTTAGGCAGCTGGAGGAGAGTATAAGGCTGAAGGAGGGGAGTGTTAAACACTACAGGGAGTGTTAGGATTAGGCTTCTGGAGGAGAGTATAATGCTGAAGAGGGGAGTTTTAGGCACTACAGGGAGTGTTAGGATTAGGCTGCTGGAGGAGAGTATTAGACTGAAGGAAGGGAGGGTTAGGCACTACAGGGATTTTTAGGCTTAGGCTGCTGGAGGAGAGTATTAGACTGAATTAGGGGAGGGTTAGGCACTACAGGGAATGTTAGGCTTAGGCTGCTTGAGGAGAGTATTAGACTGAAGGAGGGGAGTGTTAGACACTACAGGGAGTGCTAGGCTTAGGCTGCATGAGGAGAGTATTAGACTGAAGGAGGGGAGGGTTAGTCACTACAGGGAGTGTTAGGCTCAGGCTGCAGGAGGAGAGCATTAGACTGAAGGAGGATAGGGTTAGGCACTACAGGGAGTGTTAGGCTTATGCTGCTGGAGGAGAGTATTAGACTGAAGGAGGGGAGGGTTAGGCACTACAGGGAGTGTTGGGCTTAGGCTGCTGGAGGAGAGTATCAGACTGAAGGAGGGGAGGGTTAGGCACTACAAGGAGTGTTAGGCTTAGGCTGCTGGAGGAGAGTATTAGACTGAAGGAGGGGAGCGTTAGGCACTACAGGGAGAGTTAGGCTTTGGTTGCTGGAGGAGGGTATTAGACTGAAGGAGGGGAGGGTTAGGCACTATAGGGAGTGCTAGGCTTAGGCTGCAGGAGGAGAGTATTAGACTGAAGGTTGGGAGGGCTAGGCACTACAGGGAGTGTTTGGCTCAGGCTGCTGGAGGAGAGCATTAGACTGAAAGAGAATAGGGTTAGGCACTACAGGGAGTGTTAGGCTTAGGCTGCTGGAGGAGAGTATTAGACTGAAGGAGGGGAGGGTTAGGCACTACAGGGAGTGTTAGACTTAGGCTGCTGGAGGAGAGTATTAGACTGAAGGAGGGGAGGGTTAGGCACTACAGGGAGTGCTAGGCTCAGGCAGAAGGAGGAGAGCATTAGACTGAAGGAGGATAGGGTTAGGCACTACAGGGAGTGTTAGGCTCAGGCTGCACGAGGAGAGTATTACACTGAAGGAAGGGAGGGTTAGCTACTACAGGGAGTGTTAGGCTCAGGCTGCTGGAGGAGAGTATTAGACTAAAGGAGGGGAGGGTTAGGAACTACAGGGAGTGTTAGGCTTAGGCTGCTGGTGGAGAGTATTAGACTGAAGGAGGGGAGGGTTAGACACTACAGGGAGTGTTAGGCTTAGGCTGCATGAGGAGAGTGTTAGACTGAAGGAGGATAGGGTTAGGCACTAACGGGAGTGTTAGGCTTAGGCTGCTGGAGGAGAGTATTAGACTGAAGGAGGGGAGAGTTAGGCACTTCAGGAAGTGTAAGACTTAGGCTGCTGGAGGAGAGTATTAGACTGAAGGAGAGGAGGGTTAGGCACTACAGGGAGTGTTAGGCTCAGGCTGCAGGAGGAGAGTATTAGACTGAAGGATGGGAGGGTTAGGCACTACAGGGAGTGTTAGGCTTAGGCTGCTGTAGGAGAGTATTAGACTTAAGGAGGGGAGGGTTAGACACTACAGGGAGTGTTAGGATTAGGCTTCTGGAGGAGAGTATAATGCTGAAGGAGGGGAGTTTTAGGCACTACAGGGAGTGTTAGGATTAGGCTGCTGGAGGAGAGTATTAGACTGAATTAGGGGAGGGTTAGGCACTACAGGGAATGTTAGGCTTAGGCTGCTTGAGGAGAGTATTAGACTGTAGGAGGGGAGTGTTAGACACTACAGGGAGTGCTAGGCTTAGGCTGCATGAGGAGAGTATTAGACTGAAGGAGGGGAGGGTTAGTCACTACACGGAGTGTTAGGCTCAGGCTGCAGGTGGAGAGCATTAGACTGAAGGAGGATAGGGTTAGGCACTACAGGGAGTGTTAGGCTTATGCTGCTGGAGGAGAGTTTTAGACTGAAGGAGGGGAGGGTAAGGCACTACAAGGAGTGTTAGGCTTAGGCTGCTGGAGGAGAGTATTAGACTGAAGGAGGGGAGCGTTAGGCACTACAGGGAGAGTTAGGCTTAGGCTGCTGGAGGAGGGTATTAGACTGAAGGAGGGGAGGGTTAGGCACTATAGGGAGTGCTAGGCTTAGGCTGCAGGAGGAGAGTATTAGACTGAAGGTTGGGAGGGCTAGGCACTACAGGGAGTGTTTGGCTCAGACTGCTGGAGGAGAGCATTAGACTGAAAGAGAATAGGGTTAGGCACTACAGGGAGTGTTAGACTTAGGCTGCTGGAGGAGAGTATTAGACTGAAGGAGGGGAGGGTTAGGCACTACAGGGAGTGTTAGACTTAGGCTGCTGGAGGAGAGTATTAGACTGAAGGAGGGGAGGGTTAGGCACTACAGGGAGTGCTAGGCTCAGGCAGAAGGAGGAGAGCATTAGACTGAAGGATAGGGTTAGGCACTACAGGGAGTGTTAGGCTCAGGCTGCAGGAGGAGGTTATTACACTGAAGGAAGGGAGGGTTAGGTACTACCGGGAGTGTTAGGCTCAGGCTGCTGGAGGAGAGTATTAGACTAAAGGAGGGGAGGGTTAGGCACTACAGGGAGTGTTAGTCTTAGGCTGCTGGAGGAGAGTATTATACTGAAGGAGGGTAGGGTTAGGCACTACAGGGAGTGTTAGGCTTAGGCTGCAGGTGGAGAGTATTAGACTGAAGGAGGGGAGGGTTAGACACTACAGGGAGTGTTAGGCTTAGGCTGCATGAGGAGAGTGTTAGACTGAAGGAGGATAGGGTTAGGCTCTAACGGGAGTGTTAGGCTTAGGCTGCTGGAGGAGAGTATTAGACTGAAGGAGGGGAGAGTTAGGCACTTCAGGAAGTGTAAGACTTAGGCTGCTGGAGGAGAGTATTAGACTGAAGTAGAGGAGGGTTAGGCACTACAGGGAGTGTTAGGCTCAGGCTGCAGGAGGAGAGTATTAGACTGAAGGATGGGAGGGTTAGGCACTACAGGGAGTGTTAGGCTTAGGCTGCTGTAGGAGAGTATTAGACTTAAGGAGGGGAGGGTTAGGCACTACAGGGAGTGCTGGGCTCAGGCTGCAGGAGGAGAGCATTAGACTGAAGGAGGATAGGGTTAGGCACTACAGGGAGTGTTACGCTCAGGCTGCAGGAGGAGAGTATTACACTGAAGGAAGGGAGGGTTAGGTACTAAAGGGAGTGTTAGGCTCAGGCTGCTGGAGGAGAGTATTAGACAAAAGGAGGGGAGGCTTAGGCACTACAGGGAGTGTTAGGCTTAGGCTGCTGGAGGAGAGTATTATACTGAAGGAGGGTAGGGTTAGGCACTACAGGGTGTTTTAGGCTTAGGCTGCTGTAGGAGAGTATTAGACTTAAGGAGGGGAGGGTTAGGCACTACAGGGAGTGCTAGGCTCAGGCTGCAGGAGGAGAGCATTAGACTGAAGGAGGATAGGGTTAGGCACTACAGGGAGTGTTAGGCTCAGGCTGCAGGAGGAGAGTATTACACTGAAGGAAGGAGGGTTAGGTACTAAAGGGAGTGTTAGGCTCAGGCTGCTGGAGGAGAGTATTAGACTAAAGGAGGGGAGGGTTAGGCACTACAGGGAGTGTTAGGCTTAGACTGCTGGAGGAGAGTATTATACTGAAGGAGGGTAGGGTTAGGCACTACAGGGTGTGTTAGGCTTAGGCTGCTGGAGGAGAGTATTAGACTGAAGGAGGGGAGAGTTAGGCACTTCAGGAAGTGTTAGGCTTACGCTGCTGGAGGAGAATATTAGACTGAAGGGGGGGAGGGTTAGATACTACAGGGAGTGTTAAGCTTAGGCTGCATGAATTGAGTATTATACTGAAGGAGAGGAGGGTTAGGCACTACAGGGAGTGTTAGGCTTAGACTGCTGGAGGAGAGTATTAGACTGTAGGAGGGGAGGGTTAGGCACTACAGGGTGTGTTGGGCTTAGGCTGCTGGAGAAGAGTATTAGACTGAAGGAGGGGAGGGTTAGGCACTACAGGGAATGTTAGGCTTAGGCTGCTGGAGGAGAGTATTAGACTGATGGAAGGAAGGGTTAGGCACTACAGGGAGTGTTAGGCTTAGGCTGCTGGAGGAGAGTATTAGACTGAAGGAGGGGAGGGTTAGGCACTACAGGGAATGTTAGGCTTAGGCTGCTGGAGGAGAGTATTAGACTGATGGAAGGAAGGGTTAGGCACTACAGGGAGTGTTAGGCTTAGGCTGCTGGAGGAGAGTATTACACTGAAGGAGGGGAGGGTTAGGCACTACATGGAGTGTTAGGATTAGGCTGCTGGAGGAAAGTATAAGTCTGCAGGAGGGGAGGGTTAGTCACTACAGGGAGTGTTAGGCTTAGGCTGCTGGAGGAGAGTATTAGACTGACAGAGGGGAGGATTAGCCACTACAGAGAGTGTTGGGCTTAGGCTGCTAGAGGAGAGTATTAGACTGAAGGTGGGGAGGGTTAGGCACTACAGGGAGTGTTAGGCTTAGGCTGCATGAGGAAGTATTAGACTGAAGGAGGGGAGAGTTAGGCACTACAGGGAGTGTTAGGCTTAGGCTTAGGCTGCTGGAGGAGAGTATTAGACTGAAGGAGGGGAGGGTTAGGCACTACAGGGAGTGTTAGGCTTTGGCTGCTGGAGGAGAGTATTAGACTGACGGAGGAGAGGGTTAGGCACAGCAGGGAGTGTTAAGCTTAGGCTGCTGGAGGAGAGTATAAGGCTGAAGGAGGGGTCTGTTAGACACTACAGGGAGTGTTTGGATTAGGCTGCTGGAGGAGAGTATAATGTTGAAGGAGGGGAGTGTTAGACACTACAGGGAGCGTTAGTCTTAGGCTGCAGGAGGAGAGTATTAGACTGAAGGAGGGGAGGGTTAGCCACTACAGGGAGTGTTGGGCTTAGGCTGCTGGAGGAGAGTATTAGACTGAAGGAGGGGAGGGTTAGGCACTACAAGGAGTGTTAGGCTTAGGCTGCTGGAGGAGAGTATTAGACTGAAGGAGGGGAGCGTTAGGCACTACAGGGAGAGTTAAGCTTAGGCTGCTGGAGGAGGGTATTAGACTGAAGGAGGGGAGGGTTAGGCACTATAGGGAGTGCTAGGCTTAGGCTGCAGGAGGAGAGTATTAGACTGAAGGTTGGGAGGGCTAGGCACTACAGGGAGTGTTTGGCTCAGACTGCTGGAGGAGAGCATTAGACTGAAAGAGAATAGGGTTAGGCACTACAGGGAGTGTTAGGCTTAGGCTGCTGGAGGAGAGTATTAGATTGAAGGAGGGGAGGGTTAGGCTCTACAGGGAGTGTTAGACTTAGGCTGCTGGAGGAGAGTATTAGACTGAAGGAGGGGAGGGTTAGGCACTACAGGGAGTGCTAGGCTCAGGCAGAAGGAGGAGAGCATTAGACTGAAGGAGGATAGGGTTAGGCACTACAGGGAGTGTTAGGCTCAGGCTGCAGGAGGAGGGTATTACACTGAAGGAAGGGAGGGTTAGGTACTACCGGGAGTGTTAGGCTCAGGCTGCTGGAGGAGAGTATTAGACTAAAGGAGGGGAGGGTTAGGCACTACAGGGAGTGTTAGGCTTAGGCTGCTGGAGGAGAGTATTATACTGAAGGAGGGTAGGGTTAGGCACTACAGGGAGTGTTAGGCTTAGGCTGCAGGTGGAGAGTATTAGACTGAAGGAGGGGAGGGTTAGACACTACAGGGAGTGTTAGGCTAAGGCTGCATGAGGAGAGTGTTAGACTGAAGGAGGATAGGGTTAGGCTCTAACGGGAGTGTTAGGCTTAGGCTGCTGGAGGAGAGCATTAGACTGAAGGAGGGGAGAGTTAGGCACTTCAGGAAGTGTAAGACTTAGGCTGCTGGAGGAGAGTATTAGACTGAAGTAGAGGAGGGTTAGGCACTACAGGGAGTGTTAGGCTCAGGCTGCAGGAGGAGAGTATTAGACTGAAGGATGGGAGGGTTAGGCACTACAGGGAGTGTTAGGCTTAGGCTGCTGTAGGAGAGTATTAGACTTAAGGAGGGGAGGGTTAGGCACTACAGGGAGTGCTAGGCTCAGGCTGCAGGAGGAGAGCATTAGACTGAAGGAGGATAGGGTTAGGCACTACAGGGAGTGTTACGCTCAGGCTGCAGGAGGAGAGTATTACACTGAAGGAAGGGAGGGTTAGGTACTAAAGAGAGTGTTAGGCTCAGGCTGCTGAAGGAGAGTATTAGACTAAAGGAGGGGAGGGTTAGGCACTACAGGGAGTGTTAGGCTTAGGCTGCTGGAGGAGAGTATTATACTGAAGGAGGGTAGGGTTAGGCACTACAGGGTGTTTTAGGCTTAGGCTGCTGTAGGAGAGTATTAGACTTAAGGAGGGGAGGGTTAGGCACTACAGGGAGTGCTAGGCTCAGGCTGCAGGAGGAGAGCATTAGACTGAAGGAGGATAGGGTTAGGCACTACAGGGAGTGTTAGGCTCAGGCTGCAGGAGGAGAGTATTACACTGAAGGAAGGGAGGGTTAGGTACTAAAGGGAGTGTTAGGCTCAGGCTGCTGGAGGAGAGTATTAGACTAAAGGAGGGGAGGGTTAGGCACTACAGGGAGTGTTAGGCTTAGACTGCTGGAGGAGAGTATTATACTGAAGGAGGGTAGGGTTAGGCACTACAGGGTGTGTTAGGCTTAGGCTGCTGGAGGAGAGTATTAGACTGAAGGAGGGGAGAGTTAGGCTCTTCAGGAAGTGTTAGGCTTAGGCTGCTGGAGGAGAATATTAGACTGAAGGGGGGGAGGGTTAGATACTACAGGGAGTGTTAAGCTTAGGCTGCATGAATTGAGTATTATACTGAAGGAGAGGAGGGTTAGGCACTACAGGGAGTGTTAGGCTTAGACTGCTGGAGGAGAGTATTAGACTGTAGGAGGGGAGGGTTAGGCACTACAGGGTGTGTTGGGCTTAGGCTGCTGGAGAAGAGTATTAGACTGAAGGAGGGGAGGGTTAGGCACTACAGGGAATGTTAGGCTTAGGCTGCTGGAGGAGAGTATTAGACTGATGGAAGGAAGGGTTAGGCACTACAGGGAGTGTTAGGCTTAGGCTGCTGGAGGAGAGTATTAGACTGAAGGAGGGGAGGGTTAGGCACTACAGGGAATGTTAGGCTTAGGCTGCTGGAGGAGAGTATTAGACTGATGGAAGGAAGGGTTAGGCACTACAGGGAGTGTTAGGCTTAGGCTGCTGGAGGAGAGTATTACACTGAAGGAGGGGAGGGTTAGGCACTACATGGAGTGTTAGGATTAGGCTGCTGGAGGAAAGTATAAGTCTGCAGGAGGGGAGGGTTAGTCACTACAGGGAGTGTTAGGCTTAGGCTGCTGGAGGAGAGTATTAGACTGACAGAGGGGAGGATTAGCCACTACAGAGAGTGTTGGGCTTAGGCTGCTAGAGGAGAGTATTAGACTGAAGGTGGGGAGGGTTAGGCACTACAGGGAGTGTTAGGCTTAGGCTGCATGAGGAAGTATTAGACTGAAGGAGGGGAGAGTTAGGCACTACAGGGAGTGTTAGGCTTAGGCTTAGGCTGCTGGAGGAGAGTATTAGACTGAAGGAGGGGAGGGTTAGGCACTACAGGGAGTGTTAGGCTTTGGCTGCTGGAGGAGAGTATTAGACTGACGGAGGAGAGGGTTAGGCACTGCAGGGAGTGTTAAGCTTAGGCTGCTGGAGGAGAGTATAAGGCTGAAGGAGGGGTCTGTTAGACACTACAGGGAGTGTTGGATTAGGCTGCTGGAGGAGAGTATAATGCTGAAGGAGGGGAGTGTTAGACACTACAGGGAGCGTTAGTCTTAGGCTGCAGGAGGAGAGTATTAGACTGAAGGAGGGGAGGGTTAGCCACTACAGGGAGTGTTAGGCTTAGGCTGCTCTAGAGAGTATCAGACAGAAGGAGTGGAGGGTTAGGCACTAAAGGGAGTGTTAGGCTTAGGCAGCTGGAGGAGAGTATAAGACTGAAGGAGCGGAGGGTTAGGCACTACAGGGAGTGTTAGGCTCAGGCTGCAGGAGGAGAGTATTACACTGAAGGAAGGGAGGGTTAGGTACTACAGGGATTGTTAGGCTTAGGCTGCTGGAGGAGAGTATTAGACTAAAGGAGGGGAGGGTTAGGCACTACAGGGAGTGTTAGGCTTAGGCTGCTGGAGGAGAATATTAGACTGAAGGAGGGGAGGGTTAGGCACTACAGGGAGTGTTAGGCTTAGGCTGCTCTAGAGAGTATCAGACTGAAGGAGTGGAGGGTTAGGCACTAAAGGAAGTGTTGGGCTTAGGCTGCTGGAGGAGAGCATTAGGCTGCAGGAGGGGAGTGTTAGACACTACAGGGAGTGTTAGGGTTAGGCCACAGAAAGGGAAAATTAAGCTTCGGGATGGGAGGGTTAGGGTTAGTCTGTTGTAGGGGAAGTTTGGCTGCAGGAGAACAGGTTAGGCCTTAAGGGGGCTGGTTAAGGTTAGGCACTAGGAGGAGGATTAGTGGTTAGGAATAAGCAATGCCTCTGATGAAACCGCCACATCATTGGGCGGAGAAACACGTCAGATGACCCATGAGACGCAGGTGGAATGCAATAACCGGAAACCGGAAATACCGCATACAGACTTAGTGCACCACGTGTGGCCAGCGGTGACGCTCCACCATCTACCAGCGGCTGAGACTTCACAGTGCACCACGTGCAGCCAGCGGTCCTGTCCTATAATTGACCAGTGGCTGGGAGCGCGCAGCGCACCACGTGTGGCCAGCGGTCCTGCACCATCAATATCAGAAAGCCGGGAGTGCCGGGCTTAGTAGCGGAGGTCTGTCTGCCGCTGGCTATCTACAAATCCCCGGATTGTTAAGTATATACAGCAGATTGCTGTTTACTAATATACTGTTGAGTGTATATGAACTGCCTGAGCCATTAGAATAATGTGCATGTCACCTCCCTGTCTTTGGGTTTGATGCTGGTTGCTGCTATTGAGGCTCTGTGGGACCTTTTTTTTGCCTTAATTGATGCTGTTTTGTGAAAGTCTACTAATATTCTGGACCAACTGAACCCTATTTTTTGAGCTTTACTAATGTGGTCGACTTGCTACTTTTTCATATTAACACTGACTGTGATTATTATAGAGGATTTTTACTTATCAGACATCCAGTTATAAAGGACCGTGTTTTTGCTCTAGTATTATCTAGGCCTACACATACTATTTTTTAGCATTATATGCATTAGGATATCTAAATCTTGGCCATACTATTTCCACCTGCATACCATGGTATTGCTTATGTTTTTTAATGTTATATGTGTAATTGTTATATTGCAATACATAAAAATATTTTCAAACCAGCAGCTGTGTTATTAGTGCTCCCATTTTATTTATATTTCTTTATGTAATTAGCAATGCCCATTACCGGAACTGATACAGGATCAGTCATAAGTCACCGTCAGCTGGCTGGCGGTCCCAGCAGACACCACTGAAGCATGCTGAACCCACCAAAACAAGTCACCACTAGACCACCAGGAATGTTTTGTCAACATTCTAATCATGTCGACATTTCATCAATATCAGCATGGTGAATGGCAATATGGTGAATGTCAAGTTGCCAAGCATGTTGACATGCTACATGATAACATTACAACCATGTTGACATTTACAAATGTAATGAACCACTTCTACAGTATATAGCAATGTACAGTTGGACTGTTCGGAATTGTACCTTTGTGTTACATGTATTTGCCTTTTGGGTTGAACGGAGTGGTGCCATCCTGATAGTCAGTAGATCATTGTTATAAGGCTACATCCAAGCTCTCTACCTTCCTTACAATGCATGCAATTAGCGGGCTCACAATGCATGAAGAACGTCTTCCAAAGTGCTTTGGCCCCGGTTCAGGTTCAAGTATTTATGTTGCACATAAATAAAATGATATTTCTGCTGATTCACTTAGAAACGTGTTCTGAGCTGAGGATTCAGCCATCACTTTAAGTAATGAAACAATTGTAACTTCTCAGTAATTTCCAGAAGTATAAGGTGTTACAGACTTGCATATTGTATCCCTACTGCAGACGTGTCCTCCCGGGAACAATAGGCCTGGTTCAGAGGGGGCCGCAGCGGTGATGTGTATGCAGATGAGCGATGTTTTGCTACTGTGCAGGCGAGAAAAGTCAGAGGAACCCTTCACTGCGCACACGTTAAACCTAACCGATGGCGGTTGTAGTTGCGGTATAATTGGAAAAGGCCACTGCGAATCATGGGCGTTTCTTGGAGGTAGTGGAAGGTGACCTGAAGTAAACGTATAAAGAGGCCGTCTTAGGGCCGTGTTATGGGAGTGTCCTGTGCATGTAAATACAGGTGGCCGTGTTCTCTGTTGAAGCACCACAGCCACAGAGGGCATTTGTTGAGGAATTTGACCCATCGGCTGCTGGAGGGGTCGATGGTGCATTGATAGTTGAGTGGACCTAACCGCCAGCGGATTTGCGCTCTGCTCAGCAATGGAGATGGGCATCTCAGGGCTGTGTAGTCAGTAGAACGCTATAACAGAAGGTGAATGCTGAACCTGGTATTTGCATATTTTTACTATTACGAGTCTGTAAGAAATTGCAGCCCTGCATGAGCTGTGTCCACCTCTGAATAAGGACCAACATCACAATTTGCTATTTTACTTAACTGCGATCATTTTCTGTAATTGACTTTACATCACTACTTGCCTCCTCTTGCACAAGCACGCCATTCTATCCAACGATTAACAGCCCGACTGCAGAATTCACAAAAATGAAATGATTTCTATGACACATTGGGGTAAATTTACTAAGCTCCATGTTTGTCCCAAGGAAACTCGGGTGTAATGATCACACATGGGTTTTTTTTTTCTAATAAAAAATTATGACATTTTCTAAGGTCGAGTTTTTCACAAGATCGTGTTTTTAAATGTATGTGGTCATCCCTACCCGTGTTTCCTAGCCGTATATCCTGCCCATGTTTCCCTCCAGAACAAGCAGCCTGCACATATCAGTGAGATACGTGCAGGCTGATTGTGTGTAATAATGATAAAAAAAAGTGTTAACTTAAATTAAAAAAAAAGACGTGGGGTTCCCCCCCCCCAAAAGCATAATCAGCTGTAGAGCTCCAGGAGCCAGTCCTGGTTCTAAAAATATGGGGAACAAACAGTGTAGGGGTCCCCCGTGTATTATGAACCAGCACTGGGCTCTGTGAGTCTTGGTTTTAAACACGTGGGGGGAAAATGGTGTGGGGGTCCCTGTATTTTTAAAACCAGGACTGGCTCACAGAGCCCAGTGCTGGTTCATAATACACGGGGACCCCTACATGTCTTGTCCCCCATATTTTTAAAACCAGGACTGGGTCACAGAGTCCAGTGCTGGTTCATAAAATATGGGGGACCCCTACATGTTTTGTCCCCTGTATTTGTAGAACCAGGACTGGCTCCTGGAGCCCAGGGCTGGTTATGCTTTTTTTGGGGGACATACATGGATCACAGTGATCTGTCTATGTTTCTGCAAGACAAGCTGCTCCGGTGGGGGTCTGTGACACTGTGTTCACCTGTAATTATAATCACAATTGTTGGTAAATTCCCGTGTTGTATTCCTGCCTACAGAAAGTACTGCCGTGTTCAGATGATGGTGAATTTATTTCTAGTTGTATTTACGGGTGCATTTAACTTCGGATATTTTTTGGCATAGTAAATTCCTGTGTTTGTACAAATGGCAAAATACCACGTGACTGCAATTTCGGGCAAATACGGAGCTTAGTAAATTTACCCCACTGACTTCCTACCAATGACGGCCTATCGAATCCCAGGCTTACAGTAGCACTTTCATTGTATTCTGATGATTAAATCATTAATAATAATAATTAAAAAAATCTTTTAATGGCCTATTTCTGGACACAGCTCTTGAACTTAAGCTTTTTAAAAAATAATTTTAAGCATTTAAGGAAGAAGAAAGACAGGTAATAATTTGGGCTGACCACACCATCTGCTTGGAAATAAACAGCTCTCATCTCAGACAGCCCACATCTGAATACAAAGAGAACTGATTCATTGTGTCCTTTAGGAAATTCTATATCACAGAAAGTGTCAATGGTGCCGATTGCCTGTGATTGTTCTGCCTATTCCTAGCTGAAGTCTGATCCGTCCCTCTCTAGGAAGACTTGCAGTGTACGGACGTAGAGAGCCCGATATTGTCACTCGCCTGTCGTTGTGTAATCTCATTTGTGTGACACATTTCACGATACAGACTTTCAGCCTCGTCTGAGAAGATAGAGACGCAAGGTGGTGTTTAACCCTCTACAGTGCTGTGAATTTACCAACTAAGGGCCTGAATCAGAGCTGAATGCTAAGCGCAAGTAACGGCGATGTTCGCATAGTTGAGCAATTTATTCTGGAAATTGCATGCGTTACCCTGTGTGTATGCACATATGCGCTGTTGCCTTCAGGAATGTTGGCATCAGAGTTGGTAAGGGAAAACCATGGGCATAACACCTACAGATGCCGTTGGTACACGAGGAAAAGGCAGAAAGGAGCATTTACATATTGTCGCCAATGCGGCTACGCAAGAACGGGCTGATTCTGAGTTGGGAGCAAAGGAAATTAAGAAAGTAACTCTGCACCTGGACAAACCAGATACATGTATTACTCTACATGCGGGGTAAGTACTGGTGGCCGTTTCACGTAGCCCAGAAATCCTGGACAGCTCTATTATTGCACTGTAATGTAGATCTGAGTTAGAACACCGCCCTCCCAAAATTTTACAGAGTATGTTTTTCTATTGCACATCTTACCTATCTACACTAGGACCTACACTGTCTTGTATAGTAAGCTTACCTGGGTCAAGCATATCCTGCATACTGGCTACTCTGGGGAGGATGAAAGGTACGGTAGCTTCACCCGCGCCATTGTATTACATCAGCCTACATCAGAATTACAGAGCATAAAATCTGTTCTCTATATAGTGATTTCATAAGGTCTGTCCCATCTCCTCAATGAGCATGCCGTGGAACCCAAAGGCTCAAACTGCAAGGGAAGTGGGACAGACCTAGGACAGGAGGGCTGAACGCCGGGAACGGGGGCTACCTCTGGTAGCAGAAGGCACCAATGGAGCAGGGGGAGTAGGGGGTGTCGCTGGACAGAGTGGGTGGGAGGTTGGAGCAGTTGGCAGTTGACGAGCAGTTGCAGCACTGCTGGGGTCAAAAGGTACGGAAATATGGGTATGGTGCTGGACAGAGTGGGGAGACAGATTTAGGTGGTCCATTAAGAGCTGAAGTTTACTCAGACTGGCCGCCGTCGCGAACGTTGCTCATGAAGGTGATCTGAGGCAATGGAATCGCTATTGCTATCAGGAGGTGGCTGCTTCCTATAGGTGCCTCCTGCAATATTTTAATATCAGCTGGACGGTATTTCACAGCCACTTCCTTGCGTCTCTGCAATACCGTCCAGATCTGAATCAGGCCCTAAGTATGGTTAAGACCATGATCTTCAACTGTGATATCACCTGCTTATTCTGTGGTATCAGAGTCATCACCATCATCATCTATATTAGGCAGTTACATAATGATCATCACCCTCTATACAAAAGGGGGACGGATCAGCCATTGTATTGGATGAAGATGGCTTTGTAGATTAGGAATGTTCAGTAGCCTCCTCTTTGTAGAGAGCATCGCATACTGCAAGGTAAATGGCGTACACTAGACAACACACTCTCTGCAATGGGTCTGCGCAGTCACAGTGGCTGATTCGCGTGTTGGGCTTTTCTGTGCTATTGCCATAATATATAATTACAAAGTGTCATTTTGAAGTGCAAGAATAATGTTTGCATGTTTTACACCTTTATTTAAATTAGACAGTTCATACGGATGGTGGGGTAACGGTAACGTAACCAGAGGCAGTTTAAGTCTTGTCTTATAAAGTCTTTGGCTTATAACCACCAGGCAACAGTCCACCAAGGGCCGATTCAGAGAGGGCTGGTAATGCAGCTGCAGTCACAGCCATTCTCTCAATAGAGGTCGCAGGAATATGAAAATGCTAATATCAGCTTTCCATTTGTGCACCACAGTGCGATGGAGTGTGCAAGTGAAGAGACACCCAGGCTCTGTAGTCTGTGCATTTGCAATGGAGCTTGTAAATATCGATGTGACATCAGTTGCACCATCGACATTTGCAGCAGCCTATGGTCTACTCCAGCTACTCTCCTCAAATCTAACTCAACATGACCTCAACTAAACATGACCTCTGAACTAAACATGACCTCTGAAACTGTGAATTTGCGATAGGCAATGCAGCAGCGTAACACACCCATGAAACGGTCCCTCTTTGTGATCACTTTAGGGCACCTCCCTGTCTCCACTCTAAAACTATACAACACATGTCCCACATCAGAGGTGACACCTGAATAAAGTTTATCCAACAAATAAGTCACCTTGCTCTTATAATTGTTACCAACATGATAGTTCTATACCTTATGGGGATGTAGAAAGCCTGTACCAGGAAAGGTTTATGGTCATCAGTCATTTCTTATATACTTGTAATATTTTCATTGGTTGTAAATTCTCCTTCTTCTCAAAATAAATCTGGACAACAAGACATAACTTCACTTCATGTGCCTCATACTGTACCTCACTTCATGTGCCTCATACTGTACCTTCACTTCATATGCCTCATACTGTACCTCACTTCATGCGACTCATACTGTACCTCACTTCATGTGCCTTATACTGTACCATCACTTCATATGCTTCTTACTGTAGCTCACTTCATGTGCGTCACACTGTACCTTCACTTCATGTGCCTCATACTGCACCTTCACTTCATGTGCTTTATACTGTACCTTCACTTCACGTGCCTCATACTGTACCTTCACTTCATGTGCTTCATACTGTACCTTCACTTCATGTGCTTTATACTGTACCTTCACTTCACGTGCCTCATACTGTACCTTCACTTCATATGCCTCATACTGTACCTTCACTTCATGTGCCTTATACTGTACCATCACTTCATATGCTTCTTACTGTAGCTCACTTCATCTGCGTCACACTGTACCTTCACTTCATGTGCCTCATACTGCACCTTCACTTCATGTGCTTCATACTGTACCTTCAATGCATGTGCTTTATACTGTACCTTCACTTCACGTGTCTCATACTGTACCTTCACTTCATATGCCTCATACTGTACCTTCACTTCATGTGCCTTATACTGTACCATCACTTCAAGTTCATATGCTTCTTACTGTAGCTCACTTCATCTGCGTCACACTGTACCTTCACTTCATGTGCCTCATACTGCACCTTCACTTCATGTGCTTCATACTGTACCTTCACTTCATGTGCCTTATACTGTACCACACTTCATGTGTCTCATACTGTACCTCACTTCATGTGCCTTATACTGTACCATCACTTCATGTGCCCCATACTGTACCTTCACTTCATATGCCTCATACTGTACCTCACTTCATGGGCCTCATAGTGTACCTTCACTTCATGTGCCTTATACTGTACCTTCACTTAATGTGCTTTATACTGTACCTTCACTTCATGTGCTTTATACTGTACCATCACTTCATGTGTCTCATACTGTACCTTCACTTCATGTGCCTCATACTGTACCTTCACTTCATACGCCTCATACTATATCTTCATTTCATGTTCCTCATACTTTACCTACACTTCATGTGCCTCATACTGTACGGTACCTTAACTTCATGTGCCTCATACTGTACCTTCACTTCATGTGCCTTATACTGTACCATCACTTCATGTGCCTCATACTGTACCTTCACTTCATATACTCCTTACTGTACCTTCACTTCATGTGCCTCATACTGTACCGTCACTTTACGTGCCTCATACTGTACCTCACTTCACGTGCCTCATACTGTACCTTCACTTCAACTGCTACATACTGTACCTTCACTTCATGTGCTTCATACTGTACCTTCAGTTCATGTGCCTCATACTGTACCTTCACTTAATGTGCCTCATATTGTACTTTCATTTAATGTGCCTCATATTGTATGTTCACTACATGTGCCTCATACTGTACCTTCACTTCATGTGCTTCATAATGTACCTTCACTACATGTGGCTCATACTGTACCTTCACTTCATGTGCCTCATACTGTACCTTCACTTCATGTGCTTCATAATGTACCTTCACTTCATGTGCCTCATACTGTACCTTCACTTCATGTGCCTCATACTGTACCTTCACTTCATATGCTTCATACTGTACCTCAATTCATGTGTCTCATACAGTACCTTCACATCATGCGCCTCAAACTGTTCCTTCACTTCATGCGCCTCATACTGTACCTTCAGTTCATACGCCTCATACTATATCTTCACTTCATGTGCCTCATACTGTAAATTCACTTCATGCGCCTCATACTGTAAATTCACTTCATGTGCCTCATACTGTACCTTCACTTCATATGCTTCATAATGTACCTCACTTCATGTGCCTCATAGTGTACCTTCACTTCATATGCTTCATACTGTACCTCACTTCATGTGCCTGATACTGTACCTTCTCTTCATGTGCCTCATACTGTACCGTCACTTCATGTGTGTTATACTGTACATTCACTTCATTTGCCTCATACTGAACCTTTACTTCATATGCCTCATACTGTTACTTCACTTCATATGCTTCATACTGTACCTCACTTCATGTGCCTTATTCTGTACCTTCACTTCCTGTTCCTCATACTGTACCTTCACTTAATGCGCCTCATACTGTACCTTCATTACATGCGCCTCATACTGTACCATCACTTCATGCGCCTTATACTGTACCTTCACTTCATGTGCCTCATACTGTACCTTCACTTCTTTTGCTTCATACTGTACCTCACTTCATGAGCCTCATACTGTATCTTCACTTCATGCGCCTCATTCTGTTCCTTTACTTCATGCGCCTCATACTGTACCTTCAGTACATACACCTCATACTATATCTTCACTTCATGTGACTCATACTGTACCTCACTTCATGTGCCTCACACGGTACCTTCACTTCATGTGCCTCACACTGTACCTCACTTCATGTGCTTCATACTGCACCTTCACTTCATGTGCCTCATACTGCGCCTTCACTTCATGTGCCTCATTCTGCACCTTCACTTCATGTGCCTCATACTGCACCTTCACTTCATGTGCCTCATACTGTACCTTAACTTCATGTGCCTCATACTGTACCTTCACTTCATGTGCCTCATACTGTACCTTCACTTTATACGCCTCATGCTGTATCTTCATTTCATGTGCCTCGTACTGTACTGTACCTTAACATTATGTGCTTTATACTGTACCTTCCCTTCATGTGCTTTATACTGTACCTTCACTTCATGTGACTCAAACTGTACCTTCACTTCATGTGCATTATACTGTACCTTCACTTCATGTGCCTCATACTGTACCTTCACTGCATGTGCTTCATACTGTACCTTCATTTCATGTGCTTTATACTGTACCTTCACTTCATGTGCCTCAAACTGTACATTCACTTCATGTGCTTTATACTGTACCTTCCCTTCATGTGCTTTTTACTGTACCTTCACTTCATGTGCCTCAAACTGTACCTTCAATTTATGTGCTTTATACTGTACCTTCACTTCATGTGCCTCATACTGTACCTTCACGTCATTTGCTGTGTACTGTACCTTCACTTCATGTGCTTCACACTGTACCTTCACTTCATGTGCTTTATACTGTACCTGCACGTAATGTGCTTTATACTGTACTTCACGTAATGTGCTTCATACTGTTCCTTCACTTCATGTGCCTCATGCTATACCTTCACTTCATGTGCCTCATGCTATACCTTCACTTCATGTGCCTCATACTGTAGCTTCACTTCATGTGCTTCATACTGTACCTCACTTCATGTGCCTCATTCTGTACCTTCACTTCCTGTTCCTCATACTGTACCTTCACTTCATGTGCCTCATTCTGTTCCTTCACTTCATGTGCCTCATACTGTACCTTCAGTACATACACCTCATACTATATCTTCACTTCATGTGCCTCACACTGTACCTCACTTCATATGCTTCATACTGCACCTTCACTTCATGTGCCTCATAATGCACCTTCACTTCATGTGCCTCATATTGTACCTTCACTTCATGTGCCTCATACTGTACCTTCACTTCATGTGCCTCATATGGTACCTTCACTTGATGTGCCTTATATTGTATCATCACTTCATATGCCTCATACTGTACCTTCACTTCATATGCCTCATACTATATCTTCATTTCATGTGCCTCATACCCTTCACTTCATGTGCCTCATACTGTACCTTCACTTCCTGTGCCTCATACTGTACCTTCACTTCATGTGCCTCACACTATACCTTCACTTCATATGCCTCATACTGTACCTTCACTTCATGCGTCTTATACTGTACCCTCACTTCATGTGCCTCATACTGTACCTTCACTTCATGTGCCTCATACTGTACCTTCACTTCTTGTGCCTCATACTGTACCTCACTTCATGTGCCTTATACTGTGACCTCCCTTCATGTGCCTCATACTGTACCTTCACTTCATGTGCCTCATACTGTAGCATCACTTGATGTGCTTCATAGTGTACCTCACTTGATGTGCCTCATACTGTACCATCACTTCATGCGCCTCATACTGTACCTTCACTACATGCGCGTCATACTGTACCTTCACTACATGCGCCTCATACTGTACCATCACTTCATGCACCTTATACTGTACCCTCCATTCTTGCGCCTCATATTGTACCTTCACTTCATGTGCTTCATACTGTACCTTCACTTCATGTGCTTCATACTGTACCTCACTTCATGCGCCTCATACTGTACCATCACTACATGCGACTCATACTCTACCTTCACTACATGTGCCTAATACTGTACCCTCAATTCTTACACCTCATACTGTACCTCACTTCATGTGCCTTATACTGTGACCTCCCTTCATGTGCCTCATATTGTACCTTCACTTCATGTGCTTCATACTGTACCTTCACTTCATGTGCTTCATACTGTACCTCACTTCATGCGCCTCATACTGTACCATCACTACATGCGACTCATACTCTACCTTCACTTCATGTGCCTCATACTGTACCTTCACTTCTTGTGCCTCATACTGTACCTCACTTCATGTGCCTTATACTGTGACCTCCCTTCATGTGCCTCATACTGTACCTTCACTTCATGTGCCTCATACTGTACCTTCACTTGATGTGCTTCATAGTGTACCTCACTTGATGTGCCTCATACTGTACCATCACTTCATGCGCCTCATACTGTACCTTCACTACATGCGCGTCATACTGTACCTTCACTACATGCGCCTCATACTGTACCATCACTTCATGCACCTTATACTGTACCCTCAATTCTTGCGCCTCATACTGTACCTTCACTTCATGTTCCTCATACTGTACCTTCACTTCATGTGCCTCATACTGTACCTTAACTTTCATGTGCCTCATACTGTACCTTCACTTCATGCGCCTTATACTGTACCCTCAATTCATGCACCTCATACTGTACCTTCACTTCATGTGCTTCATACTGTACCTTCACTTCATGTGCCTCATACTTTACCTTCAATTCATATGCTTAATTCTGTACCTCACTTCATGTGCCTTATACTGTACCTTCACTTCCTGTTACTCATACTGTACCTTCACTTCATGCTCCTCATACTGTACCTTCACTATATGCACCTCATACTGTACCTTCACTACATGCACCTCATACTGTACCATCACTTCATGCACCTCATACTGTACCTTCACTTCATGTGCTTCATACTGTTCCTTCACTTCATGTGCCTCATGCTATACCTTCACTTCATGTGCCTCATACTGTAGCTTCACTTCATGTGCTTCATACTGTACCTCACTTCATGTGCCTTATTCTGTACCTTCACTTCCTGTTCCTCATACTGTACCTTCACTTCATGTGCCTCATTCTGTTCCTTCACTTCATGTGCCTCATACTGTACCTTCAGTACATACACCTCATACTATATCTTCACTTCATGTGACTCATACTGTACCTCACTTCATGTGCCTCACACTGTACCTCACTTCATATGCTTCATACTGCACCTTCACTTCATGTGCCTCATACTGCACCTTCACTTCATGTGCCTCATACTGTACCTTCACTTCATGTGCCTCATACTGTACCTTCACTTCATGTGCCTCATATGGTACCTTCACTTGATGTGCCTTATATTGTACCATCACTTCATATGCCTCATACTGTACCTTCACTTCATATGCCTCATACTATATCTTCATTTCATGTGCCTCATACCCTTCACTTCATGTGCCTCATACTGTACCTTCACTTCCTGTGCCTCATACTGTACCTTCACTTCATGTGCCTCACACTATACCTTCACTTCATATGCCTCATACTGTACCTTCACTTAATGCGTCTTATACTGTACCCTCACTTCATGTGCCTCATACTGTACCTTCACTTCATGTGCCTCATACTGTACCTTCACTTCTTGTGCCTCATACTGTACCTCACTTCATGTGCCTTATACTGTGACCTCCCTTCATGTGCCTCATACTGTACCTTCACTTCATGTGCCTCATACTGTACCTTCACTTGATGTGCTTCATAGTGTACCTCACTTGATGCGCCTCATACTGTACCATCACTTCATGCGCCTCATACTGCACCTTCACTACATGCGCGTCATACTGTACCTTCACTACATGCGCCTCATACTGTACCATCACTTCATGCACCTTATACTGTACCCTCAATTCTTGCGCCTCATATTGTACCTTCACTTCATGTGCTTCATACTGTACCTTCACTTCATGTGCTTCATACTGTACCTCACTTCATGCGCCTCATACTGTACCATCACTACATGCGCCTCATACTCTACCTTCACTACATGTGCCTCATACTGTACCCTCAATTCTTGCACCTCATACTGTACCCTCTCTTCATGCACCTTATACTGTACCCTCAATTCTTGCGCCTCATACTGTACCTTCACTTCATGTTCCTCATACTGTACCTTCACTTCATGTGCCTCATACTGTACCTTAACTTTCATGTGCCTCATACTGTACCTTCACTTCATGCGCCTTATACTGTACCCTCAATTCATGCACCTCATACTGTACCTTCACTTCATGTGCTTCATACTGTACCTTCACTTCATGTGCCTCATACTTTACCTTCAATTCATATGCTTAATTCTGTACCTCAATTCATGTGCCTTATACTGTACCTTCACTTCCTGTTACTCATACTGTACCTTCACTTCATGCTCCTCATACTGTACCTTCACTATATGCACCTCATACTGTACCTTCACTACATGCACCTCATACTGTACCATCACTTCATGCACCTCATACTGTACCTTCACTTCATGTGCCTCATACTGTACCTTCACTTCATGTGCTTCATACTGTACCTCACTTCATGTGCCTTATACTGTACCTTCACTTCCTTTTCCACATACTGTACCTCACTTCATATGCCTCATACTGTACCATCACTTCATGTACCTTTTACTGTTCCTTCACTTCCTGTTCGTCATACTGTACCTTCACTTCCTGTGCCTCATACTTTACCTTCACTTCAAGTGCCTTATACTGTACCTTCACTTCCTGTTCCTCATACTGTACCTTCACTTCCTGTGCCTCATACTATACCTTCACTTCATGTGCCTCATACTGTACCTTCACCTTCATGTGCCTCATACTGTACCTTCACTTCAAGCGCCTCATACTGTACCCTCAATTCATGTTCCTCATACTGTACCTTCACTTCATGTGCCTTATACTGTACCTTCACTTCCTGTTGCTCATACTGGAACTTCACTTCATGTGCCTCATACTGTACCTTCACTTCATGTGCTTCATACTGTACCTCACTTCATGTGCCTTATACTGTACCTTCACTTCATGTTCCTCATACTGTACCTTCACTACATGCGCCTCATAATGTACCTTCACTACATGCGCCTCATACTGTAGCATCACTTCATGTGCCTCATAGTGTACCTTCACTTCATGCGCCTCATATTGTACCCTCAATTCTTGCGCCTCATACTGTACCTTCACGTCATGTGCTTCATACTGTACCTCACTTGATGCGCCTCATACTGTACCATCACTTCATGCGCCTCATACTGTACCTTCACTACATGCGCGTCATACTGTACCTTCACTACATGCGCCTCATACTGTACCATCACTTCATGCGCCTCATAGTTTACCTTCAATTCTTGCGCCTTATACTGTACCCTCAATTCTTGCGCCTCATATTGTACCTTCACTTCATGTGCTTCATACTGTACCTTCACTTCATGTGCTTCATACTGTACCTCACTTCATGCGCCTCATACTGTACCATCACTACATGCACCTCATACTCTACCTTCACTACATGTGCCTCATACTGTACCCTCTCTTCATGCGCCTTATACTGTACCCTCAATTCTTGCGCCTCATACTGTACCTTCACTTCATGTTCCTCATTCTGTACCTTCACTTCATGTGCCTCATACTGTACCTTCACTTCTGGTGCTTCATACTGTACCTCACTTCCTGTGCCTCATACTGTACCGTCACTTCCTGTTCCTCATACTGTACCTCACTTCATGTGCCTCATACTGTACCTTCACTTCTTGTGCCTCATACTGTACCTTCACTTCATGTGCTTCATACTGTACCAGACTTCATGTGCCTTATACTGTTCCTTCACTTCCTGTTCATCATACTATACCTCACTTCATGTGCCTCATACTGTACCTTCACTTCATGTGCCTGATACTGTACCTTCACTTCATGTGCCTCACACTGTACCTTTACTTCATATGCTTCATACTGTACCTTCACTACATGTGCCTCACACTGTACCTTCACTTCATGTGCCTCATACTGTACCTTCACTTCATGTGCCTCACACTGTTCCTTCACTTCATGTACCTTATACTGTACCTTCACTTCATGTGCCTCACACTGTACCTTCTCTTCATGTGCCTCATACTGTACCTTCACTTCCTGTTCCTCATACTGTACCTCACTTCATGTGCCTCACACTGTTCCTTCACTTCATGTGCCTCATACTGTACCTTCACTTCATGTGCTTCATACTGTACCTCACTTCATGTGCCTTATACTGTTCCTTCTCTTCCTGTTCGTCATACTGTACCTTCACTTCATGTGCCTCATACTGTACCTTCAATTCATGTGCCTCATACAGTATCTTCACTTCATGTGCCTCACACTGTACCTTCACTTCATATGCTTCATACTATACCTTCCCTTCATGTGCCTCACACTGTTCCTTCACTTCATGTGCCTTATACTGTACCTTCACTTCATGTGCCTCACACTGTACCTTCACTTCATGTGCCTCATACTGTACCCTCAATTCATGTTCCTCATACTGTACGTTCACTTCATGTGCCTTATACTGTACCTTCACTTCCTGTTGCTCATACTGGAACTTCACTTCATGTGCCTCATACTGTACCTTCACTTCATGTGCTTCATATTGTACCTCACTTCATGTGCCTTATACTGTACCTTCACTTCATGTTCCTCATACTGTACCTTCACTACATGCGCCTCATAATGTACCTTCACTACATGCGCCTCATACTGTAGCATCACTTCATGTGCCTCATAGTGTACCTTCACTTCATGCGCCTCATACTGTACCCTCAATTCTTGCGCCTCATACTGTACCTTCACTTCATGTGCTTCATACTGTACCTCACTTGATGTGCCTCATACTGTACCATCACTTCATGCGCCTCATACTGTACCTTCACTACATGCGCCTCATACTGTACCTTCACTACATGCGCCTCATACTGTACCATCACTTCATGCGCCTCATAGTGTACCTTCACTTCTTGCGCCTTATACTGTACCCTCAATTCTTGCACCTCATATAGTACCTTCACTTCTTGTGCTTCATACTGTACCTTCACTTCATGCGCTTCATACTGTACCTCACTTCATGCGCCTCATACTGTACCATCACTACATGCGCCTCATACTCTACCTTCACTACATGTGCCTCATACTGTACCCTCAATTCTTGCACCTCATACTGTACCCTCTCTTCATGCGCCTTATACTGTACCCTCAATTCTTGCGCCTCATACTGTACCTTCACTTCATGTTCCTCATACTGTACCTTCCCTTCATGTGCCTCATACTGTACCTTCTCTTCCTGTGCTTCATACTGTACCTCACTTCCTGTGCCTCATACTGTACCATCACTTCCTGTTCCTCATACTGTACCTCACTTCATGTGCCTCATACTGTACCTTCACTTCTTGTGCATTATACTGTACCTTCACTTCATGTGCTTCATACTGTACCACACTTCATGTGCCTTATACTGTTCCTTCACTTCCTGTTCATCATACTATACCTCACTTCATGTGCCTGATACTGTACCTTCACTTCAAGTGCCTCATCCTCTATCTTCACTTTATGTGCCTCACACTGTACTTTTACTTCATAAGCTTCATACTGTACCTTCACTTCATGTGCCTCACACTGTACCTTCACTTCATGTGCCTCATACTGTACCTTCACTTCATGTGCCTCACACTGTTCCTTCACTTCATGTACCTTATACTGTACCTTCACTTCATGTGCCTCACACTGTACCTTCACTTCATGTGCCTCATACTGTACCTTCACTTCCTGTTCCTCATACTGTACCTCACTTCATGTGCCTCACACTGTTCCTTCACTTCATGTGCCTCATACTGTACCTTCACTTCATGTGCTTCATACTGTACCTCACTTCATGTGCTTTATACTGTTCCTTCACTTCCTGTTCGTCAAACTGTACCTTCACTTCATGTGCCTCATACTGTACCTTCACTTCATGTGCCTCATACTGTATAATCACTTCATGTGCCTCACACTGTACCTTCACTTCATATGCTTCATACTGTACCTTCACTTCATGTGCCTCACACTGTACCTTCACTTCATGTGCCTCATACTGTACCTTCCCTTCATGTGCCTCACACTGTTCCTTCACTTCATGTGCCTTATACTGTACCTTCACTTCATGTGCCTCACACTGTACCTTCACTTCATGTGCCTCATAATGTACCTTCACTACATGCGCCTCATACTGTAGCATCACTTCATGTGCCTCATAGTGTACCTTCACTTCATGCGCCTCATACTGTACCCTCAATTCTTGTGCCTCATACTGTACCTTCACTTCATGTGCTTCATACTGTACCTCACTTGATGTTCCTCATACTGTACCATCACTTCATGCGCCTCATACTGTACCTTCACTACATGCGCGTCATACTGTACCTTCACTACATGCGCCTCATACTGTACCATCACTTCATGCGCCTCATAGTGTACCTTCACTTCTTGCGCCTTATACTGTACCCTCAATTCTTGCGCCTCATATTGTACCTTCACTTCATGTGCTTCATACTGTACCTTCACTTCATGTGCTTCATACTGTACCTCACTTCATGCGCCTCATACTGTACCATCACTACATGCGCCTCATACTCTACCTTCACTACATGTGCCTCATACTGTACCCTCAATTCTTGCACCTCTTACTGTACCCTCTCTTCATGCGCCTTATACTGTACCCTCAATTCTTGCGCCTCATACTGTACCTTCACTTCATGTTCCTCATACTGTACCTTCCCTTCATGTGCCTCATACTGTACCTTCTCTTCCTGTGCTTCATACTGTACCTCACTTCCTGTGCCTCATACTGTACCGTCACTTCCTGTTCCTCATACTGTACCTCACTTCATGTGCCTCATACTGTACCTTCACTTCTTGTGCCTCATACTGTACCTTCACTTCATGTGCTTCATACTGTACCACACTTCATGTGCCTTATACTGTTCCTTCACTTCCTGTTCATCATACTATACCTCACTTCATGTGCCTCATACTGTACCTTCACTTCATGTGCCTGATACTGTACCTTCACTTCAAGTGCCTCATACTCTATCTTCACTTCATGTGCCTCACACTGTACCTTTACTTCATATGCTTCATACTGTACCTTCACTTCATGTGCCTCACACTGTACCTTCACTTCATGTGCCTCATACTGTACCTTCACTTCATGTGCCTCACACTGTTCCTTCACTTCATGTACCTTATACTGTACCTTCACTTCATGTGCCTCACACTGTACCTTCACTTCCTGTGCCTCATACTGTACCTTCACTTCCTGTTCCTCATACTGTACCTCACTTCATGTGCCTCACACTGTTCCTTCACTTCATGTGCCTCATACTGTACCTTCACTTCATGTGCTTCATACTGTACCTCACTTCATGTGCTTTATACTGTTCCTTCACTTCCTGTTCGTCAAACTGTACCTTCACTTCATGTGCCTCATACTGTACCTTCACTTCATGTGCCTCATACTGTATAATCACTTCATGTGCCTCACACTGTACCTTCACTTCATATGCTTCATACTGTACCTTCACTTCATGTGCCTCACACTGTACCTTCACTTCATGTGCCTCATACTGTACCTTCCCTTCATGTGCCTCACACTGTTCCTTCATTCATGTGCCTTATACTGTACCTTCACTTCATGTGCCTCACACTGTACCTTCACTTCATGTGCCTCATAATGTACCTTCACTACATGCGCCTCATACTGTAGCATCACTTCATGTGCCTCATAGTGTACCTTCACTTCATGCGCCTCATACTGTACCCTCAATTCTTGTGCCTCATACTGTACCTTCACTTCATGTGCTTCATACTGTACCTCACTTGATGTGCCTCATACTGTACCATCACTTCATGCGCCTCATACTGTACCTTCACTACATGCGCGTCATACTGTACCTTCACTACATGCGCCTCATACTGTACCATCACTTCATGCGCCTCATAGTGTACCTTCACTTCTTGCGCCTTATACTGTACCCTCAATTCTTGCGCCTCATATTGTACCTTCACTTCATGTGCTTCATACTGTACCTTCACTTCATGCGCTTCATACTGTACCTCACTTCATGCGCCTCATACTGTACCATCACTACATGCGCCTCATACTCTACCTTCACTACATGTGCCTCATACTGTACCCTCAATTCTTGCACCTCTTACTGTACCCTCTCTTCATGCGCCTTATACTGTACCCTCAATTCTTGCGCCTCATACTGTACCTTCACTTCATGTTCCTCATACTGTACCTTCCCTTCATGTGCCTCATACTGTACCTTCTCTTCCTGTGCTTCATACTGTACCTCACTTCCTGTGCCTCATACTGTACGTCACTTCCTGTTCCTCATACTGTACCTCACTTCATGTGCCTCATACTGTACCTTCACTTCTTGTGCCTCATACTGTACCTTCACTTCATGTGCTTCATACTGTACCACACTTCATGTGCCTTATACTGTTCCTTCACTTCCTGTTCATCATACTATACCTCACTTCATGTGCCTCATACTGTACCTTCACTTCATGTGCCTGATACTGTACCTTCACTTCAAGTGCCTCATACTCTATCTTCACTTCATGTGCCTCACACTGTACCTTTACTTCATATGCTTCATACTGTACCTTCACTTCATGTGCCTCACACTGTACCTTCACTTCATGTGCCTCATACTGTACCTTCACTTCATGTGCCTCACACTGTTCCTTCACTTCATGTACCTTATACTGTACCTTCACTTCATGTGCCTCACACTGTACCTTCACTTCATGTGCCTCATACTGTACCTTCACTTCCTGTTCCTCATACTGTATCTCACTTCATGTGCCTCACACTGTTCCTTCACTTCATGTGCCTCATACTGTACCTTCACTTCATGTGCTTCATACTGTACCTAACTTCATGTGCCTTATACTGTTCCTTCACTTCCTGTTCGTCATACTGTACCTTCACTTCATGTGCCTCATACTGTACCTTCACTTCATGTGCCTCATACTGTATCTTCACTTCATGTGCCTGATACTGTACCTTCACTTCAAGTGCCTCATACTCTATCTTCACTTCATGTGCCTCACACTGTACCTTCACTTCATATGCTTCATACTGTACCTTCACTTCATGTGCCTCACACTGTACCTTCACTTCATGTGCCTCATACTGTACCTTCCCTTCATGTGCCTCACACTGTTCCTTCACTTCATGTGCCTTATACTGTACCTTCACTTCATGTGCCTCACACTGTACCTTCACTTCATGTGCCTCATACTGTACCTTCTCTTCATGTGCCTCATACTGTACCTTCACTTCATGTGCCTCACACTGTACCTTCACTTCATGTGCCTTATACTGTACCTTCACTACATGTGCCTCACACTGTACCTTCACTTCATGTGCCTCATACTGTACCTTCACTTCATGTGCCTCATACTGTACCTTCACTTCATGTGCTTCATACTGTACCTTCACTTCCTGTTACTCTTACTGTACCTTCACTTCATGTGCCTTATAATGTACCTCACTTCATGTGCCTCATACTGTACCTTCACTTCATGTGCCTTAAACTGTACCTTCACTTCATGTGCCTTATACTGTACCTTCACTACATGTGCCTCACTCTGTACCTTCACTTCATGTGCCTCATACTGTACCTTCACTTCATGTGCCTCATACTGTACCTTCACTTCATGTGCTTCATACTGTACCTTCACTTCCTGTTACTCATACTGTACCTTCACTTCATGTGCCTTATAATGTACCTTCACTTCTTGTGCCTTAAACTGTACCTTCACTTCATGTGCCTTATACTGTACCTTCACTTCCTGTGCCTCATACTGTACCTTCACTTCCTGTGCCTCATACTGTACCTTCACTTCCTGTGCCTCATACTGTACCATCGCTCACTACAGAGGAGAACATGTCTCCTGACTTCCCTTGGTAAAAGAAAAGCTTATTAAGTGTATTTGAACCGTGCCGTACTCCTCGCATATGTAAAGTTCACCGTCGTAGGGGCTTCCCGTCCAAATGGGTGAAGGCTGGATTGTGACAGATTGTCTCTAAGAATTATGAAAGAAACTAAAAAAAGGTCAGGACAGGAATTATCTTACAGAGGGGCACAGGTGATACAGTAACTCCCCTCCTGAGATGTTCATGTAAATAATGGTAAATCCAAAAAACTAGTTATTATTTTTTTTATCTTATTTTATCCTTAAACCTTTTGATAAAATTTTCATTCCTATTTTATGCACTTTCAGTTGGTAGATAAAGGTGAGAACAGTGAGCTACTCATATAATAGACATACAGTAAGAGAACAGTGTGATGAAAGGGTGACCCGTGATGTCCTCCTATACTGACATGTACAGATATCTGTGGATAGCTGTACTGCCTGTCCTGGAAGAAGTCTGGCACTTAATAAGTCTGGTGACAGCTGCATATTTAAGTGGATCAGAAATCAGAACTATAAGTTACTGCAGTGAAAATCAGGATGATGAACGCAGCACATCGCACAGTGCCATCTAGCAAGTCACCACGGAATGCGCACAGCGGGCTTATTACCTGATAGCTGATGGGGGACAATCCTTGTACTGCATTCTAATATATTGAACCTGCATTGCTCTGTAAATGATCACATACTGACAATCTACACTGAAATGAGAGAGGAGCGGGCTTCATCTGTAACTAGAGACACTCAAAAATTTCTAACAGGTTTATAACTTTACCCCATTGACGTGTCCACTTCAGTCACCAAATGACCTCAATTTAGAACTTCAAAATTTATGGCTCAAGTTCGTATCCATGTTTGAACTTCGACCACAATCACCCAACCTCACTGTCCACGCTCCATGCTCAAGTTCACTGGTTTCACGCAACAGCGAGTACTCGGTGGCCCTTTACTCCAGCTCTACCTTCTCGCTTGCTACCAGTCTCTTTCCCACAATGTGCAGACCTCTGGGGAGATCCTCTGCTCACCTGCACATGCCCCCACTCATCGGCATTCCTCACGCAGCACTGTGTATGATAGCAGCAACAACCTCCTATGCCTTTTCTAGAATATCTTTCTGCGCTGTAAGGGTGAGATGTGTGCTTATTGCCGTATATTCCACCAATTATTGGGTAAATAAAATCGCTAAGGACAGCTCTCCCGGTAAGAGATGTCCTTTGCAATAGAGGGATTTTTGGGTTTATGACTCAGAAGTCCCGCTGTCGTCCTTCTACTCATGCACAGAAGGATGTGCGCGCTGCGGGGGGAGATGGGAGGGACTGGTCATTCTGGCACAAGGCTCCAGTTTAGTAAAAGTCCTGTTAGCAAGTCATTGCATCTACTGCAGTCAGGCTCCCACTAAAGGTAGGCTGTTGGTAAGTCATTCCATCTCCTGCAGTCAGGCTCCCACTAAGGTAGGCTGTTGGTAAGTCATTGCATCTCCTGCAGTCAGGCCTCCATTAAAGGTAGGCTATTGGTAAGTCATTGCATCTCACACAGTCAAGCCCCAATTAAAGGTAGGCTGTTGGTAAGTTATTGCATCTCCTGCAGTCAGGCCCCCACTAAAGGTACGCTGTTGGTAAGTCATTCCATCTCCTGCAGTCAGGCTCCCACTAAAGGTAGACTGTTGGTAAGTCATTCCATCTCCAGCAGTCAGGCTGCCACTAAAGGTAGGCTGTTGGTAAGTCATTCCATCTCCTGCAGTCAGGCTCCCACTAAAGGTAGACTGTTGGTAAGTCATTGCATCTCCCGCAGTCAGGCCCCCAATAAAGGTAGGCTGTTGGTAAGTCATTGCATCTCCTGCAGTCAGGCTCCCACTAAAGGTAGGCTGTTGGTAAGTCATTGCATCTCCTGCAGTCAGGCCCCTATTAAAGGTAGGCTATTGGTAAGTCATTGCATCTTCCACAGTCAGGCCTCCATGAAAGGTAGGCTGTTGGTAAGGTACCTACTTGTGATTATTGCATTACGTTGAAAGAGCATTATAGCTGTGTTCCATAACTATTGTGCCTTGTTTGATAAATGTACTGTTGGGGAATTACAGGAGTTGCCCGGTAATAGGGAGTACACTACATGGTGGTTGTTCATCGGGTCAGCTAGAGTTAGGGCCCTGAATTGTGTCAAGCAGTCAGGCTGCTCTGGGTGGCACCCATGCTTAGGAAAAATGATAGTTTAGCACAGACATGTAGCTGTTGTCTTGCATTGTGTGTATTTTCAGGTACAGAGATCGTGGCCGTTCACCCAGTAAAAGTGACAAGAGTGTGTTCGGTTAGAGAATCTGTGTTTTGTGTGTTATCCTCACCCCCTCTCCCTTCGTGCATTTTTCGTTCAGTTTTGCACCCCGATGCTTTGCACTAAGGTGTATCCAAGTCTAAGGCCAAAAGGGCAAATGATGACCCCCCCATCTGATCCCAGTGGGGGTCATTCCCATGTAGTGTTTGCCAGCACTTCCAGGGCCAAGGAACGAGTCTACATCCGCGTCCAACTTGTGTTCCAGAGCCGTCGACCGGAGCATCATTAGTGGCCTTAAAGTGTCAGTGAGTGGCGCAAGGTAAGTGCCCGACTACAGCGGCTCCACAGCAGCTTTCTCTACGTCCCCCCCAGCCAGACAATGCAGTAAGTGGATGTGGCCATGCTCATTTCAGTCACCAACCTCACATTTAAGAAATGTTCAGCAAATAAGCAATGGGAATAGAACAGAAATCCCGCGTCACTGTATATTATAAAATCTCTGCTTTTGCGCAAAGTGTAATGTTCTCTGACTCTCCGCATTTTTCCAGGTCTCGGATGCCTCTAACTGTACAGCGCCCCCGTATGGTAAATGGATGAATCATTTACTAGCTGACACTGGACCAAGCATCCGTCAGATGGAAATATCTTGTTTTATTCTGCGGAACAGATCATTCCAGTGTCTTGTCGCTGTAACAGACCAGGGGACGTTATTTACCATCCTTCCCCGGTGAGTCATAAACACTTATTGGCATAAAACACTTTCTCCAGAACTTATATTTACTTAGAAGTAAAATCATTATTTTCTCAAGCAGCTTAAATCAGGTCTTGTAAGCCAAGGCAGCATTGAATTACAGCATACATTGCAATGAGAGCCTCTGGGACAAAGCTATATCTTTCTATGGAATGAGAAAGCATCTATGTGTCTATATTTGGTCGCAGCATCCTGCCGTCGTTGCATTACATCTTTGGTGACCTCAGAAGTTTGGCCCAGAATCGACTCTCCTCCAAAATTTACAGCTGATGTTGGGAGCCAGCTGGATATAGGGCCGCTCCAAGAACAGGATCGTTTTACACTACTTAGAAGGTGAAATAAAATGTTCATTTGTAAAATGAAGAAAAAGAAAGTAGGGAGCAAAAAAAAAAAAGTGAACTTGCAAAAAAAACCAACACCCTAGTTCTTTGTACCAGTCCCGTCAACGTGCCAACCCAACACCTTCCTGGTCTTCGGCGTTTTAAGCTGTCAAAAAATTGGAAATTGCTCTCCTGGCTTGAAATAAAAAAAAGCAAATAAATATTACTGTCCTCACTAATTTGCACTATGCGTTTTAATATTGTAGCAGCCGGCGATTTATAGACAATGTTATGACGAGTCCCTTACTCGTTCCTCCTGTCACGTCGGGTCAATTCATAAGCTCTCTGACCAATTTGGAGCTGAAATCGTGGCTGCGGAGATCTGCAGAGCCTGTAATAGGTCCTGTGTGTTTATAAGCTTGATAAATTGGTACATTCATCCTTGTAATAGGTTTATCTTTTATCAGTTATTGGCTTCAGACTTCTCCTTGCATATATTGTAGCGTAATGCTCAGGAAATATACTCTTTAAACAGCTTTATGCTTGTTGCTCTTGCGTTATTGTTATATTTTGCCTGTAACCAATCTTCCCCGCAGCGTGTTCATTTAGGAAGCGCTATTATATTACAGAATGTGTCTGGTGTTGGGAAGTAAGGCATAAACCACTGTAACCGTTTGCTGTTATCCTGAAGAAAAAGTCTTTTATGCAGACTGAGCAGTGACAAGATGATGGGCAGGAGACACAAATGCTGGGTACACATTAGACGATATCTTGGATGATATGCTGGATTGGACCTAGTGTGTTTGCACTAAGGATTCAGCAAGGATCGCTATTCTGCTTATACGGATGCAGCGCAGTTGATAATATCAGCGGTGATATGTAAATGTTTGCATTCACATTGCGATCGCAGCCTGACATAAGGACGCCCACTTCTCCTTACATCCGTATACTTGGCCAACATAGCGAAACCATTGGTAACATCGAGTAACATCGGTCCCATACGCACAGGTAAGGCAGGTCAGACCTCACTTAGGATTGCTGACTTCAGCGCACGCTATGAGGCCTCAGGCTGCGTCTGGTATCGCAGAGGCTAATTTATGTATGCCCATGCAACGCTGTTGAGACGTACAGGCACGCCTGCGTTCGCCCGACCACCCCCCCATCACAACCCACAAATGGCACTTCCTGTCAATCACTCTGCCATGGGTCTGCGTATCCTCTGTGATCGCAGTCCTGATTGCGTCTGGTTCACGCACGGCCGATTGCGTGAGTATAAGCAACTGCAGTCCTTGCTGAATCAGGCCCTATGAGCGCTCCTCCACGCCGAAACTAGGGTTGTTCCATCAGCCGTACATGCACAGTTCACGGAGCAACCCAGCTGCCGCCCCCAGGAAGGTGCATGGTGCAGGTGAACAAAATATTGGGCGGTCATTCACCGGGTTGTGCAGTGTGTACGGGCTACCCTACATATCATTCAGTTGTACCATCAGGTGGGCATTGACGGGCCGCCTAGTGTGTACCCACGTGAAAGGTGTACAGGTCTCTGCAAGTAATGCATAACAGCAAGATGCAAATATATTAGAGAGCAGAATATCATGATTAGAGATGTGCGCTGACCCCGATTGTTCTGGTTTTGGATCTGGGTTCATCTTCATGTTTTGGTTTTGGATCTGGGTTTAAAAAAAAATGTATAAAAAGTTTATAAAAACAGCTAAAATCATGTAAATTTTACAATACAAAACCTAACATTCGGATTATCTGAATTCTGAGCCATAGGAAAATCAGAACGAGACTCGGATCTGCCCGGATTCATGAAATTAAAATGGAATCGGATTTCTGGCGAACCGAACCGCACAGGTCTAATCATGATCTCATAAGACAAAATGCAAACAGACCTGAGGGGACGCGAACATTCACAGGACCTACAGCATTTAGGGTCTGATTCAGTATGGATCGCAGCTGCGAAATCGCACGCAACGCAGCTGCGAAAATAAGCTAATGCCTGCCACAGCTCAGAGACGCCCACTACTGCTTTCTCACATCCATAATAACACCTCGCAGTCCTGCGTATACGTCGGTACCATGGAAGCACATCGGCCCGTCACGCACAATTACAGTAGGTCTGACACGTCGCAGAAACTGCAATTCTCGACGCACGCAGTCAGTACTCAGGCTGTGTATGCATCGCAGTGGCTATATTATATGCACACCCATGGAACGGCGTTCAAATGCACAGACACGCCTGCGTTTCTCCAACCACCCCCCCGTCACCACCCCCTAAATGCTCACGGCCGGTCACTCACTCTGCGATGGCTTCCATTGTGCGTGCGTAATGACAGTGTGAGTGCAGCACACATGCAGTGCGGTGTATACACATGCAAAGTGCTGAGCAATCGGCCGATCTGCGTATTTAGTTGCATTTGCGTACGCTGCTGAATCAGGCCCTCAGAACAACGTACTGACTGTACTGTACCTAGTGAGCCATAGAGGGTGCTGTCTGTATAGGATCCTGTGTAGTAAGACTCCGCCCACTTCTGGGTACAATCACACCCCTGCAAGCTGGGGGCATATAAGGCTGGAAACCAACTGCCCCAGATGCCAGTCCCTGTACATTGTGCCTTGCCATCTAGTCGAGCTCTTCCTGTTACAGCGCAGAATGAATATAAAGCAATTGATTTAGTAAAATAATAGCAGAACCTTTAGTGGCGTCATTGTATGGTCTATTGCAACTTATTTATTTATCTGCCTAATTATACAATACCCTGGGCCTGTTTCTGACTCGGACACTGCTGTTGGTGCGAATGCATCTATTGGCGGTCAGGCATCCGCGACTTTATGTAAATGACGCTACAAAGCCCTTCCATTTAGTACAAATCTGTGTGTAAGAATGTGCAAGGACTGAGGCACCCGCCGCGACCAGCGTCCAGAGACGCTGATATACCGTCAGTGCGTCATTAGACGCCACCATCGGTCGCACCATTGAAACATGCACCAGCCCTATGGAGGTGCAGATTATCCGCCCTGAGTAATGGCCTCCTATGTGAGCATCTGTGCGTCCAGGTACACGGTAACACGTCCATTTTTGCGCGCATTAATAGACTCCTCCCAGGAAGGGACGGCACTTTTCCAAAACATATCTGATATCGTGAGTCTCGCACACATCAGCGCCTTAGTGCATGCTCTGTGTTGCGCCTGCGCCATAGGAGTTTTTTGGGATTTTCACGCACGCGCAGTAGCACAAAATCGCTCAGAGAACCTCTGCACTGCGTGCTGCTCTGGATGAGGCCCACTCTGAGCGAATCCTCATCTGTACACAGGGTAATAGCAGTTGTGCCAGAATCTCTCTCCTATAATAATACAAGTGGAATGTTTTATTAAATATACCGTAGGTAATAACACAATTTTTTGCAGCTCTAATACATCAGTAGTTTTGTTTATTTTATTCTATATATAACTAATACAACATCGCCTTATTGTACGGTTGTTACGCACTCGGCTGATTTACACCATCTCCCCAAGCTCTCGGGAACTAGGAAAATCCAATTTAAATTTTTGCATTTAATAGCGCGCTGAGCAAATGAGCCTCACTGTAATGTACTGCTTTTCTTTACTTTACTGAGATGGTCGTAGTTACAGTACTGGGATGATGGGCAAAATCTAAATGAGAAGGATTTAAGGCTCTGCTTGCCCTCAGTGGCGTCACAAGGTGGGTGCAGGCCGCACATGGGTGACACCAAAGTGCTGACTCCTCCTTTTTGCCGACGCGCAGCTTTGCGGCCCGGACTACAATCCTGTCGACACTGGGTGTCACCACGGGGAGGGACGCCACTGCCTCCCTTATTTTGACCTGATCAGATAAATTTACTTAGAATTGTTTTTGCTGTCTAGTGCAATCCTATAGACATTGTAGTCAGATTGCTGTCTAAAAATATTGCTATTTACTAACCATCGTATTTGTGATGATGATCTGTGCAGGCTTTGTGTTTTGATTATGGGATACAATTTGTTTTCTTTTAAAAAACATCATGGGGATCCTTCCAAAAATCAATGACCAGCCCCGGGCCTCTAAGCCTAGCATGATATTCGAAATTGGGGGGGGCGACATGGGGTACTCCCTATTTTCCAATAACCAGCACAAGGCTGAACCAGCCTAGGGCTTTGGGTACGGAGGTAATAAGATTAAAAAACAATAATATGATCCAATAATGGGGCTGCTAATTAGATGGAAACAGCTGTATGGGGAGGGTGTCAGCCTCCAAACATAAGCATACAGCTTACCTACAGTAACAATAAAAAAAGACAGCGCTCAAAGGTATTCAGCAAAAATATATGAATAAACATTAAATAATGCATATGGTTTATGGATAAAATTGATCATATATATTTAATTAGTCTTAAAATAGCAAAATATACATAAGATTCATAAATAATTAAGAATAATAATCATATACACCGGCAATATTCAGGTGATACATCTAAATTGCAACCCTATAAAAAGTCCTGATTCAGCTGAAATTACAGCATCATGTGTATGGACTTAGGGCATAACATTTCAATAAAAAAATCAATCTGCATATTCCAGTCAGGATTATATTACCAGTCGGTAGTGGTATATTGCCAGTTGATAGTGACACGTGTCCAATCAGTCCTTTTGCAAGAAATCCTGGCTTACAAATATAACATCACTCCAGGGGCAGCCCAGCATGGCCGGAGACTGTCTGCTCCTCTTCTATGACAGGAGAATGTCACATGCAGAGGAGCCGGCATTTTGGTGTCACCCCCTCCGAGGGCGACACACTCGGATGCGACCCGCACCCCCCTCATGACGCCATGGCATGTTGGCACTTGTGGTTCGAGTGTCATTATGCAGTGGCAGGCTTGCTGGGACCTGTAGTCAACTTGCAAAAAAAAAACAATATATTTTTTTTTTATTATTATTGCATCAGCACCCAAAGCCCAGGGCTGGTTGACCTTGGGGAGAAGGACCACCTTTTTTTTTTTTTTTGGGGGGGGGGGGGCGCAGGTCTAGATATTCCAGCCCTGGGCTGAGCAGCTTGGGAGTGGTTGCTGTCATGGTAGGGTGACCCTCCCCCCCCCCGTTGTATGTAATTCTGCTATAGCATCAGTTTCCCCGGCTGGTGCGGCCTGGTGATGGTTATTAAACATTTTTTTTAACCCTTTCTAGATTTATTGATAAAATGAAGCCAGCACAAATCATAGGGAACTGTGCAGTGCTTAACACCAACTCGCTTGCCAGAGGCAGGTCTATTTGTAGGCTGGGTTTACCATCAGATTTGCGGCAGGTTCTAAACTCAATGCTTAGTAAATCTCAGGTTTCTATTGTTGTCTATGTTAATCAATTGCTGGTTCCATAGGGGTCTATTTATCAAGCAGTGTAAAGTGTGGAGAAGTGAACCAGTGGACAAGTTGCCCATAGCAACCAATCAGCTTTCAAGTAGCATTTATCAAGTACAGTCTATAAAATAATAGGTAGAAGCTGATTGGTTGCTATGGGCAACTTCTCCACTGGTCCACTTCTCCACACTTTTCACTGCTTGATAAATAGACCCCATAGTCTGTTGCCATCTAACGTCATGTTTTTGCCACAGGGATCCCAGAGCAATTACTGTCCATTTTTTTCTAAAAATATGAATCTTAGGACAAATTGATCATGCTCTGGGGCTGGAGATAAAAATCCCTCCCTCCATTAATTTGTCCCGCTCTCGCCGCCCATGAGCACATTCACTGGTGGGCAATCACCGGAACAGGACTGGAAGCAGCCTTTCCCTGCCCAAATACAGCCTGTGGGCCTCAATCAGATAGGGACGCAGTTAGTTAGTAAGCTGCGGAGGCGCAAATTCGTATACAAAAGCACCCGCCTCCAACAAGCATAGAGACGCCCCCTGCAGCCATCACACACAGGAACATAGCTGCGTATACCGCTGCACTCCACGTGCAGGTTCACTGATTGTCGCAGTCCTGAGTAGCCCCTTGGCCACACAGCATAACCGGCTAGGGTGTGTCACTGGAGCCACAAACCGTGCGTATGGGATCACAGACGCCTCAAGCTGCCCTATCCTAAAATGGCCAATCCACGGCTGCGTTTTTACAGCCATACCCCCATCACCTCCCCTAACACTGGCTTCCTGTCACTCACTCTGCAATCCCAGGAGCGTTGTGTCACAGAGGAAACTGCGCACACATCCATTGTGATGCATTCACAGTATTCCGATAATCGATCTATAATGTAAATATCGGAACTGCGTCCATATCTAAATCAAGCCCTGTGTTCTATGCAAGTCGTCTTATTACTATTATTATTAATTTTTAAAATATTTTTAGGCACTTATTTTTTTATGTATGAACAGAGGGCCTAATACAGACCCACTCGCGAGCGCTGAGTGCTTGCAAGCGGGTCAATGGTGCCCTAGTGCGCATGCGCACGTCGGAGGGAGCTCCGTCGTGTGCATGCACGAGACCCGCATAGCGACAGCCAAGCTGTCGCTATGGGTCTCGCACCAAAGGGGGCGTGCTGTTGATGGTGAGTGACAGCACGCCCCCTTTGGTGGGCATGCCGGGGGCATTGTTGCCCAGATGGAGGCGTTCCCATGGGAACGCCTACCGTCTGGGGCCGGCCCCACTGACATCACTAGTGATGTCAGTGGGAGTGCTTTTGGCTCTGATAGAGCCAAAAGCACTCCTGGGCTTGCGGCAGCGAGACCCTACTGCAGGGTCTCGTCGCAAGCCTGATGGTCGCGATGGTCTTGACCATCGCAACCATCTTTTTGGCCGCTCGCATAAGCTGTGGGTTGTCACCCACAGCTATGCGAGCGGCCAGGAGGCCGCTCCATTTTTAGGTAGGAGGGCCCTCATTCAGAGCGAGCGCTCACGTCAGAGCGTCCGGCTCAGAATCAGGCCCAGAGGGCCTAATTCAGACGCGCTCGCGAGCGCTCGCAAGCAGGTCGATGTTGGCCCAGTGCGCATGCGCAAAACGGAGGCGGCTCCGTCGTACGCATGCGTGAGACCCGGATAGTAACGGGCAAGCTCCGGGTCTCGCTACAAAGGGGGCGTGCTGTCAATGGTGAATGACAGCACGCCCCCCCTTGGTGGGCGTGCCGGGGGCGTGCTGTCCTTCCCATGGGAACGCCTACCATCTGGGGCCGGCCCCACTGACATCACAAGTGATGTCAGTGTGAGTGCTTTTGGCTCTGTTAGAGCCGAAAGCACTCCAGGGCTTGCGGCAACGAGACCCTACCACAAGGGTCTTGTCGCAAGCCCGATGGTCACGATGGTCTTGACCATCGTGACCATCTTCCTGGCCGCTCGCTATAGCTGTGGGTGGTCACCCACAGCTATACGAGTGGCCAGGAGGCCGCTCTAAAATTAAGGACGGCCCTGATTCAGAGCGAGCTCTCTGTCAGAGCGTCCGGCTCTGAATCAGGGCCAGGATTCGAAATTCAGCAAGATATCACTATTTATATGAATTATGTGTAATATTGTATAATGTGTATCTGATTCTGGAAAGTTCCTGCCCAGGCTTATAGATTTCTGTACAACCATAGTATAATGTAGCAGTAACAGGTTACGCTTCCTTCTTCCAGAGAAAAACAAAAATATGTGAGAATAGCTCCATCGATTTGTGTCCCTGGTTCTGCTGAGAGGGAAATGGGTTCTAGGTAAGAAGACAAATTACAATGAGCCTCAAAAGCCTCATTAATATTTCCCTAATATTGCGCAGGCCTCTTTCATTTTATTTTTTATATGGATATTCCTATAAGCACGTTTTTGTTGGCGGATGGCCAGGATAATAAGTCACAGTATGCTCCTGAGAACACACACGGCGTTGGACAACAAAAAGAAATCTCCATTGGTGAAGCCCAACGAGAGACTAAGGTTCCCATTTATTAATGTAACTTAGTATCACTGCAATACTAAACTAAATATGCAGCTGGTAATAACGAATACACCAGTGGTATTCATCATTACTCTCCAGCGAGGTCCGGCAAGGTGCAGCGACGATCTCCATCCTCAGTGGCTGGTGTAATATTGTGTTTACGAGCGCTGACAGTGGGCATCTCAGGCCTTGCACGTTTGGACGCACAGATGTACACCGGGAAGGTTTTTGTAGCAGTATTTGTATACAGTCACAGACGGGCGGCCGCCAATATACGCAGTTGTGGGCGTTTCCGCGACCACCTCTGTAGCAGGCCCAAAATGTCATGTGACTCCAAAAGGGACCTACAGGACATCACAAGCGACGCACGGCATCAGAGAGAGGCGTCTAAGAGACAATCTGGCCTCAGATTCATTTATTAATTGGTCACGAAAGAACAAAGAAATTCAGGCGCATGAAATGAAAAAGAATAAATCTAAATATAGTGTCTATACATAAGCTGCTCCTAAAAGGTAGTACCTGTAAACACACCTATAACCAGCCAGAAAATGTAAATCTGGATAATGTCACTAGATAAATGTTGGTTAATAAACCTAATAGTGTAGTATAACTGTGACTGAATCCGGACAAAGGTCCTGATTCAGACCCACTCGCGAGCGGCTGTCCGCTCGCAAGTGGGTCGATGTTCTGCACTGTGCATGCACACGATGGAGGGAGCTCCGTCGTGCGCATGCGCCAGACGCGACGATCAAAGGAAAGTCCTTCGCTCGTTGTGTCTGATCAAAGGGGGCGTGCTGTCAATGTTGATTGACAGCACGCCCCCTTTGGTGGGCGTGCCGGGGGCATGCCTCCCTGACGGGGGCGTTCCCACGGGAACGCCTCCCGTCAGAAGCCGGCCCACTGACATCACTAGTGATGTCAGTGGGAGTGATTTTGGCTCGGATAGAGCCAAAATCACTCCGGAGCTTGCAGTTGAAAACCTCAACCGCAGGCTCCGGCTCGCAGTTTCGATGGTCGCGATGGTCACGACCATCGCGGCCATCAAACTGCACGCTCGTATATGCTGTGGGTGGTGACCCACAGCTATACGAGCGTCCAGGAGGACGCTTCATTTTTATGGAGGGCGGCCCTCATTCAGAGCGTGCGCTCTGCTCAGAGCGTACGGCTCTGAATGAGGGCCAAAGAGCACTAAATATACAATTTATTACATAATGCATAAAAGACAAAAATATAAAATATCTAAAAATCACACACAATACAAAACAATAACATACAGACTGGTTCAATGTAATTTATAAAAAGGCACAGCAGATAACCCCTGCAGAAGGTATCTCTGGTGTCTTATATTGAATGTAGCACTGTTCCAATGTAATTATCGGCCTCCAAACAAATAGTTAATACAAATCGCCCGTTGTTTCAAGACTCCTTAACACATATATATATATGCAGGTTTATATCAATCTCCGCTCCAATTGACCAGAGATGGTCTCCACTTTTATTTTAACTCAGAGTCACACACTGACGTAATCTCACCAAAATGAGTATTTTGGGCTGGTATGCTCAATTAGCACCGCATGGAGAAGCACTGGTATGTTGAATACATTTAAAAGTCTTTTGAACGCTGGTTCATCAATAAGGACTCACAGTCCTGATAATAGCAACAGCACTGTCCATGTACACAAAGGTGGGAGAATAATAGAGACTACTTGACATAAGTAGATCTCAATAATGATACATTACCGCCGGCCGGCTTATGATGGTAAATATACTGATCTGTCAGGTATAGAGAAATGTCCCAGACCTTACTCCCACAGGTGTCTTGGCTCTGCTGGCTGATATTGATCTCATGCATGCACTCCCAATGCTGTAACTGAACTGCTCATCAGTCCGTTCTTTCAGTTTTTTAAGAACCAGCTGATGGTGAATAGGGATTCCCTTACGCGTTTCTCCGCTGTAAGTCCTTGCGGTTTCGTCAGAGGAGCAGTTCAGTTACAGCATTGGGAGTGCATGCATGAGATCAATATCAGCCAGCAGAGCCAAGACACCTGTGGGAGTAAGGTCTGGGACATTTCTCTATACCTGACAGATCAGTATATTTACCATCATAAGCCGGCCGGCGGTAATGTATCATTATTGAGATCTACTTATGTCAAGTAGTCTCTATTATTCTCCCACCTTTGTGTACATGGACAGTGCTGTTGCTATTATCAGGACTGTGAGTCCTTATTGATGAACCAGCGTTCAAAAGACTTTTAAATGTATTCAACATACCAGTGCTTCTCCATGCGGTGCTAATTGAGCATACCAGCCCAAAATACTCATTTTGGTGAGATTACGTCAGTGTGTGACTCTGAGTTAAAATAAAAGTGGAGACCATCTCTGGTCAATTGGAGCGGGGATTGATATAAACCTGCATATATATATATGTGTTAAGGAGTCTTGAAACAACGGGCGATTTGTATTAACTATTTGTTTGGAGGCCGATAATTACATTGGAACAGTGCTACATTCAATATAAGACACCAGAGATATCTTCTGCAGAGGTTATCTGCTGTGCCTTTTTATAAATTACATTGAACCAGTCTGTATGTTATTGTTTTGTATTGTGTGTGATTTTTAGATATTTTAGATTTTTGTCTTTTATGCATTATGTAATAAATTGTATATTTAGCACTCTTTGTCTGGATTCAGTCACAGTTATACTACACTATTAGGTTTATTATCCAACATTTATCTAGTGACATTATCCAGATTGACATTTTCATTTATTAATTGGATCAAACAGCTCCTGAAATTAAAACACACCTGTATCATATTGAAAGAATTATTTGATTGGTAATAATGTACAGTAATTATAGCACCTCCAAGACTTAAATAAACTGTAAATATTTATCTAAAATAATGACACCGGAAAACAGGACTTGGCGTTAATTTTGGTAAAATTTCATTTTTATATAATGAATAAAATTTATTGAATAATTAATAATTAAAGTTAGCACAGATATATCTACATACACCTATCCTCAAATTATGCCAAAAAACCCTGTTTATCGCACCATGGACATTGCTACTTAGCTGCGGCCAAGCAGTGATCCTGCGCACCTTGTACACTATCTGTGATGTCACTTCCTGTGTTACATTCTCCGGGTGGTGCTCTCCCGTCAGACACACTTCCACATTGGTGCAATTGTCTTCCCCATATTTCACTTTTCTCTAGTAATAATTAGCATTGGACATAGAAACAAGTATAGGTATACGGATCCATAATTCCATGTTGAAAGGGATCTTCTAGCAAAGCCTAAGTATCATTATTGTACTAAAAATAAGTTTGACCTGAAAGAGGGCTATCCGGAAAATCTGCACTGTTGTTAGAAGGGATAAAGAAATAACGTGGATGTTGCAGAGATGTTCGCTGATCGCATCGCGGCTGCATCTTCGGACGCAAAAATATGGTAATGCCGCAGGAGGCATCTGAGGACACAGCATCGGGTCACATGGTAGCAGCCATAGGCAGGGCCAGGTTAAGATCTGTGGGGGCCCCTGGGCAACAAATGTGCTGGGGCCTCTATCAATAAAAGTTATTTATATATATATATATATATATTAGGGGTGTGCACCGGCCACTTTTCGTGTTTTGTGTTTTGGTTTTGGATCTGGATCTTTCTTCGTGTTTTGGATCTGGATTGGTTTTGCCAAATCCACCCTTCCGTGTTTTGGGTTCTGGGTTTTGTGTTTTGGATCTGTATTTTTTTGAAAAAAAGCATAAAAACAGCTAAAATCACAGAATTTGTAGGTTTTTCTGCTCCTATGCTATTATTAACCTCAATAACCTTAATTTCCACTCATTTCCAGTCTATTCTGAACACCTCACAATAGTGTTTTTATGTCCAAAAGGTTGCACCCATGTAGCTGGATGACTATGCTAAGCGACACGAGTGGGCGGCAGAAACACGTGACCCATCTAGGCGTGAAACTGCAGTGGCAGACAGGATGGCAGTTTGAAAAACTAGGCCCCAAACTGTACATAATGCAAAGAAAAAAAAGAGGTGCAAGATGGAATTGTCCTTGGGCCCTCCCACCCACCCTTATGTTGTATAAACAGGACATGCACACTTTAACAAACCAATCATTTCAGCGCCAGGGTCTGCCACACGACTGTGGCTGAAATGATTGGTTCGTTTGGGCCCCCACAAAACAAGCTGGCAATTAATCTGTCCCTGCACAAACTGGCTCTACGGAGGCAAGATGTCATCCTCATCCACCGATTCCTCACCCTCTTCAGTGTGTACATCCTCATCCTCACAGAGTATTAATTCGTCCCTGCTAGAACCACAGGTCCCTCTGTACGTTCTGGAGGCTGGTCTCCCTGGAAGAGTTGATAATTCATTTTATGAACATCATCTTCTCCACATTTTGTGGAAGCAACCTCCTACGCCTTTCGCTGACAAGGTTCCCGGCTGCACTAAACACTCTTTCGGAGTACACACTGGAGGGGGGGCAATTCAGGTAAAATAGAGCCAGTTTGTACAGGGACCTCCAAATTGCTTCTTTTTCCTGCCAGTACAGGTACGGACTGTCTGACATGCCTACTTGGATGCTGTCACCGATGTAATCCTTTAACAGACAGACGCACGCTTGTCGCTGCTGCTTTGAGGATGCAAGTGCGGCTACAGCCCACACAATTCACAAAGACAGAAAAAAGAAGAAGAATATTTTTATTGTTTGTGTAGCACACTTTGAGGGTGTCACCACCCTTTAACAGACAGATGCACGCTTGTCGCTGCTGCTTTAAGGATGCAGGTGCGGCTACAGCCCACACATTTCACAAAGACCGAAAAAAAAGAACAATATTTTAATTGTTTGTGTAGCACACTTTGAGGGTGTCACCACCCTTTAACGGACAGAGGCACGCTTGTCGCTGCTGCTTTAAGGATGCAGGTGCGGCTACAGCCCACACATTTCACAAAGACCGAAAAAAAAAGAACAATATTTTTATTGTTTGTGTAGCACACTTTGAGGGTGTCACCACCCTTTAACAGACAGACGCACGCTTGTCGCTGCTGCTTTAAGGATGCAGGTGGAATCTAGACGGGATTTGGAACCGGGGACACACTACCTCCATCAATTGTCTAAATCCCACTGCATTAATGGCGGATACCGGACGCACGTCTAACACCAACATAGCAGTCAAGGCCTCAGTTATACGTTTTGCTTCAGGATGACTGCTGTCGTACTTCATCCTCATCGCTAGGGACTGTTGGAGGGTCAATTGTTTAGTAAAAGTAGTGATGTTCCTACTTCCTCTCTGGGATGATGAACAACTCCCAGCAGCAGCAGCAATAGCACTAGGAGGAAGTGGTTCTTGATCTTTCCCTATTTTATTTTTATCGGAGAAAGTTTGGTCCTCCATTTATGTTATATTGATATATACGTGCGGCTAAAGCGCACACAAACACAGAAAATATTTTTTTATTTTTGCTGGAGAGTAGTGCACTTTGTGGGTTACACCACCCTTTAAGAAATGAGCCAGCCGGCTCTTTACTTATGGGACACAGGCGCACGCTTGGCGCTGCTCCTTTGTTGATGCACGTGCAGCCACAGTGCACACAAGTCACAAACACAGAAAATATTTTTTTTTTGGTTTGGAGTGTACTTTGGGGGTTACAGCACCCTTTAACGGTCAAGCCAGCCGGCCCTTTACTTATGACACAGGCGCACGCTTGGCACTACTTTGTTGATGCACGTGCGGCTACTGCGCACACAATTCACAAACACAGAAAATATTTTTTTTTTTGGTTTGGACTGGAGTGTACTTTGGGGGTTACAGCACCCTTTAACGGTCAAGCCAGCCGGCCCTTTACTTATGACACAGGCGCACGCTTGGCACTACTTTGTTGATGCACGTGCGGCTACTGCGCACACAATTCACAAACACAGAAAATAATTTTTTTTTTGGTTTGGACTGGAGTGTACTTTGGGGGTTACAGCACCCTTTAACGGTCAAGCCAGCCGGCCCTTTACTTATGACACAGGCGCACGCTTGGCACTACTTTGTTGATGCACGTGCGGCTACTGCGCACACAATTCACAAACACAGAAAATAAATTATTTTTTTAGCACTTGGGGGGAGGACACCTGATGGACAGAGCACCCCCTGGACAACACTACAGCAACCCTTTAGGACTTGGACACTGCACAGGACTTTGGAGTGGACACAGCCCCTATGGAGAACTGACTGCACAACACAGTCCAGCCAGCCCCTATGGACTTTGAAGTAGTGGACACAGCCCCTATTAACAACAGCAGCACAGCACAACACAGCCAGCCCCTATGGACTTTGATAGTGGACAACAGCAGCACAGCGCAGCACAACACTACTCTGCACTACACTACACTACACAGCCCAGCCAGCCCTAACTCCCACCCTCCCTCTTCACTGTCCACAGCCGAGTGAGAAAATGGCGCTGACGCGGGTACCTTATATAGGATCCAAAACCCGCGAGACTCGGAAGGCGGGATGATGACGTTTTGCCTCGATTTCAGATCCGAGTCAGGCGGGAAAAGTCGAGCCTGACTCGGATCGGACTTGGATCGGGGGGGCTCGGGGGGGTTCGGATTTCAGAAATCCGAACCCGCTCACCCCTAATATATATATATATATATATACTTATATATACACACACAGAGGGCCTGATTCAGAGCCGCTTGTAAGCGGCCGGTCGTTCGCTCCGAGCGGTGTTCGCACATCTGCGCATGCGTATGGGTCGTAATGCGCATGCGCCAACCAGTCATTGCGGTCGGAAATCATGCGTTCGCAAAACAGCGAGTGCCTGCTAATTTGAGTGACAGAATGAGGCGTTTGTGGGTGGTAACAGGGGAAGGTGCTTGAAAACGGGGAGTGGAGATCCGAACGCAGGCGAGCCAAACGGTCAAAACGGGCGTTTAATGGGTGTGCATAATTAACAAAGCAGCGTCATCAGCCTGAACTGCTCGCAGTGATTGCGGGAAGTAAAACCTACCACAAGCACTGTGAGCAGTTTAGACGCCTTTCGATGTACTCGATTAATCTAATAAATAGCGGAGATGACGTATGATGCGAACAGCCAGGGGGCGTCTTTACAAAATAGCGAGCGCATGTTTCGTTCGCTCGCTCAGACATAGAAGTGTCAACAGACCGCAAAGAGCGAGCGCTCAATTTAAATAACCGTTCGCAAATAGCGTCCGGCTCTGAATCAGGCCCAGAGTGAGATTGCTGTCACTTACAAAATGGTGGAGCTGCTAATTCACAGAATTGTGTGCTCATTGGAATGCACACAATCAGTCTATGCAACTGATGTCTGAGCAGTTATGTGGCTCCCACATCCCACTCAGTGCCCACAATCTTTCCATTCGTTCACCACAATAATCCTACACATCACTCATCTCCTGATATACTCTGTGCTGCTTGCGACCCTGCTCCTCCTTCCACTATATATATATATATATATATATATCTATCTGTCTGTGGATTCCTGCTGCCTCCATTCCCCTCCTCACATCATGTCACTGCCCCTGTCACATGTAACCTGTCATCACTAACACATCTCACATCTCCTGATATACTCTGTGCTGCTGGGCACCCTGCTCCTTTGACTATATAACTCTCGGTCTGTGGCTTCCTGCTGCCTCCATTCCCCCCCTCACATCATGCCACTGCCCCTGTCACATGTAATCTCACATCTCCTGATATACTCTGTGCTGCTGGGCACCCTGCTCCTTTGACTATATAACTCTCGGTCTGTGGTTTCCTGCTGCCTCCATTCCCCTCCTCACATCAGGTCACTGCCCCTGTCACATGTAACCTGTCATCACTAACACATCTCACATCTCCTGATATACTCTGTGCTGCTGGGCACCCTGCTCCATTGACTATATAACTCTCGGTCTGTGGCTTCCTGCTGCCTCCATTCCCCCCCTCCCATCATGTCATTATGTGCTGCTGTGAACAGTACACTGACGTGATCAAAGAAAGTTTAAAATGCAGTGTTGTTACAGGGTTCGGAAAAGACAGCTGGATAAAGGACTCCTACTTTCATTAAAGGTTACAAAATGTATGTGCTGTTCTTTAACGCTTGTTTGTTTGAAGTGTCTGATGTCACCAGGCCTGGATGAACTAAACGGAGACTGCAAATAGCCTTCACCAGCATTCCCCAGTACATACAGTAGCTTTACTTTACAGAAAGAGACATTTGTGGATGTGTCAATCAGATATCAGCGAGTCTTTGGCTAACACACATAAGGAGCAATTAGTATGCTGCACGAATGACTTTAATAAGGAGGAAAACGACAAGGCTTTTGTATCTATCCATAAAATGAACCCTGGAACACCAGCTGTCACAGAAACGATTACATCCGCTAATAAAAATGTTCCACAAATATAATTAATATTTTCTTGACTCATTTGAAACATTCTCACTTTTTTGACCTTTGGTATAACGCAGACGACTTCACATCTTATGTGGTGACGATCTCACTTAAATTGAGGAATGTAAAAAAGGCGGAAAGTAAATTTAGACTTTTGACAATAGATAATATGAGAAAACGTTCATTTGACATGTTAAGATATTGCAGCGAACACAAAGGCAGCCTATTAAAGCAACTAATGTCTATGGAGCCAGATATTTTCCAAAGCAGTTTTGAAGTCGGGAACCAGGGGAGTAATGTACCTTTTCTTTTCTGATTTCAATAAGACAGCCAAGTACATTTCTTGCTCATTATATTAAGAGTTTTTAATACAGCGCGGGCTGAGAACAAAAGATATTATGGAAATTAGCGAATTCCGTGTGAGACAAGTGCTCTTATTTCTCATTGTCAATTTATGCTCCCAATATCGTTCAAATGATAAAAGATATTACCAGAACAGAGACAATATTACCTTCAGGCTCCTATATTCAGGGAGACAAAGGCGGCGTTACACTGTTTGCTAAGATTCTTTATAGACACAGACCAAAGGAAGCCACGTTACATACTAATGGACCTCTCAGCTATCTACCTTTTCTAAGGCTATGAATAACTGTAGCCGCAGTCACAAATAACTACTCTCTGTGTGAGTCTTTCTCCGACGTCCTTTAAAATAAAACTATACAGTTGAAGTCCCCTTTAGTTGAAATCATTTGATAGGGAGGATGAGGAGTCAAGTGTGGGGGCTGGGCAACAAGAATTGGAACCAGACTGAAGCACCCTCATTCACTCGCCTGTTTGTGCCATATGGTGCGAGATGTTTGGGCCGACACGTCTCGGCCACAGGCAGCGATTCTCAGTCTTTCATCCCTTTATCCTAATTTAGCGTCTGTGCCGTCTCATAGCTTCATCCAAAAGTTGCTTATAACGTACCAGGCGCTTAGTGTTAGTGTTTTGTTGCAATGGAGTTGGCCTAAAGTCACGGGTAAACGTTACATGGCTCAGATCACTCGTATGGGTCCTCGGTCTTTTGCACCCAAGTCGCGCAAAGCGGATGCGCGCAGTACCAGCACCAGTGTCCAGGGTACCCGTGTGTTGTACTTTTGGTGCATTATCGATGCCACAAAGATGCATAGTTGGTACAAAACTGTGAGGGGGAAGGATTGCGTGGCTTAGTTGCATAATCTGTGGGGCACGGGCACCAGCCAAGTAGCTCTGCTCTGCCGGTGGAACTGAAAAACGAGGGCATGCCACAAGGCCGCAAGGCCCCCAAAATCTAAAGAAGTGAAAACAAAGCATTATATATATTGTTTTGTTATTTTACATTTCCTCTATGGACATTGTGTATTTCCATAGAGAATTATGGCCCTGATTCAGACCCACTCGCGAGCGGCTGTCCGCTCGCAAGTGGGTCGATGTTCTGCACTGAGCATGCGTTTGAGGTTTTCAACCGCAAGGCCCGGAGTGATTTTGGTGACCCACAGCTATACGAGCATCCAGGAGGACGCTCCATAGTTATGGAGGACGGCCCTCATTCAGAGCGTGCGCTCTGCTCAGAGCGTACGGCTCTGAATGAGGGCCTATATGACTTACAAGGATTCGATTGCCAATAGGTTCTGGGATTTAAGGAAGAAAATTGACGGCCATTTTTGGGGTTATTTAACATAGATACAAGATGCGAATGTGTTGGAAGGTGCAGGAATGGGCCGGAATGTGCAGGAATGGGCAGGAATGTACAGGAATGGGCAGGAATGTGCAGGAATGGGAAGGAAAGTGCAGGAAGGTGCACGAAGGTGCAGGAATGTGCACGAAGGTGCAGGAATGTGCATGAAGGTGCAGGAATGGGCAGGAATGTGCAGGAATGGGAAGGAATGTGCAGGAAGGGGCAGGAATGTGCACGAAGGTGCAGGAATGGGCAGGAATGTGCAGGAAAGTGCAGGAAGGGGCAGGAATGGGCAGAGAGGTGCAGGAATGGGAAGGAAGGGCCAGGAATGGGAAGGAATGTGCAGGAAGGTGCAGGAATGGGAAGGAAGGTGCAGGAATGGGAAGGAATGTGCAGGAATGGGCAGGAATGTGCAGGAATGGGCAGAAAGGTACAGAAAAGTGCAGGAATGAACAGCAAGGTGCAGGAATGGGAAGGAAGGTGCAGGAAGGGGCAGGAATGTGCAGGAAAGTGCAGGAAGGGGCAGGAATGTTTAGGAATGGGAAGAAATGTGCAGGAAGGGGAAGGAATGTGCAAGAACGTGCAGGAATGGGCAGGAAGGTGCAGGAATGGGAAGGAATGTGCAGGAAAGTGCAGGAAGGGCCAGGAATGTGCAGGAATGGGAAGGAATGGGAAGGAAGGTGCAGGAATGGGCAGGAACATGCAGGAAGGTACAGGAAAGTGCAGGAAGGGGCAGGAAGGTGCAGGAATAAGCAGGAAGGTACAGCAAAGTGCAGGAAGGTGCAGGAATGAGCAGTAAGGTGCAGGAATGGGAAGGAAGGTGCAGGAATGGGAAGGAAGGTGCAGGAATGGGAAGGAATGTGCAGGAATGAGAAGGAATGGGCAGGAAGATGCAGGAAGGTGCAGGAATGTGCAGGAATGGGAAGGAATGTGCAGGAAGGTGCATTTGCATGTAACGATCCAGTGCATGCTAGACAACAAATGCTAATGCCTGATGAATTACTGTGGCTTACAACACACTTTTAAAAGACCAATAAACATTCACTTAATGTTTAATGAACCTTTAAAATGCACAATGGGTGGAAGTTAGGATAGATGACGTGAAAACATGTATACAGATAGGAATTCTAATCCTTTATTGTATACAACTAGGAATCCTGATCCTTTATTTGTTTAGGAGCTGATTGCTTGGTACTTTATCTCCGTCCACTTTTTCTCTCTCCAAAGCTTAGTACATAGACCCCCATGTTCTCAGTCACACATTCCAATGATCTCCTTCAAAACTTGACAGACAATCCAAAGCCAGCATTGTGATTTTTCATTAATTTTTTTTTTTATTTGAGTTATAACCAACAAATTTCTCTTCACAAGTGGTAAATGTCACAAACAACATCTCATGGCTCTCACCAGGATCTGAGTTGGACCCTCCTCTGGGAAAGAAATGATCTGCTTTCTGTAGGATTTTTAAGGAAGATTTCTGATGAGCCCGATCGAGTCTCTCTGCTGCTTCTGGAATCTAATGTCTCAGAAATTGGCTTCCGAGCTTCGTTGATGGGGCTAGTCATCTAGTGACCATGTTCACCGACCACAAATGTATTCTGTACCTTCAGTCAGCAAAATTCCTCATTTGACGACAAGCGAGATGATCCTTGTTTATTTTCACATTTTCATTTGATACTTATCTAAAGACGCACCAAGCGGTATTTGATTATCTAAAGATGCTCAAACTGGGCGCCCCAGCCCTTGCACAATCGGACACATGCTTGTACACCAGGGAAAGGACTGATACATACATTAGCATATATTGGCAGAGACGCTACAGAGCTCGTAAGGTGTGCCACTCAGTCCCCCCCCCCCCCCAAGGTCATTTGTGAGGTCCCAATAGATTTTGTGGTCCTTCTGGTAATGGTAGTCCTTACAGCCACACTCACGGACACGCATTTTGACCTGTCTCCGCAGGTCCTTGTTACTGTGCGAGAAATTGAAGAGGAGAAAACTGGTGTTTTTCAACAAAGAGAAAATAAATTAAATATACTGTAGTTTAATAATGAAATAAAAAGGTCTGTCCATGAGAACGTGTAAGCTCTTGTGAGAGCGTTGGCATGAAACCATTATTTATTTTATGTTTTCCATTTCTGTTGTTTACCTTGTTTATTTACTTATATTCTTTATCTATTGATTTCCTCCTCTGCTGCTGGTCGTTCTGAAACTTGCCATCCAGCCCCTGCATATGGCACTTTTCATCTCTTTTTTTGCTATTAGATAAATCTACTATATAAAAGCAAAAATTTGTCCTTCTGTCTTTCTATACAAATCCACAGTTTACAAACCAAGATCGAGAAATTTTACATACGAGTATATTAAAACACGGTGGATGCAACTAAAACAAATTTGAAATCGAAATTAATTACTGTTAATTTTTAATTAATGAAAAAATACAATTTATGCATAGCATTCGCCCTCTACAGGTCAGGTACGGAATTACAAAATGATTTAGATTATCTACTATTTTTTCTTTTCTATCTCTACTATCTACTATATAAAAGCGAAAAATTTTCCTTCTGTCTTTCTATACAAATCCACACTTTACAAGTCATGGTTCTACACCTAATACACCAAATAAGAATAAAAGCATTGTCCTGTTAGGTTTATCGTTATATGCAGATTTGGACACCATTCTTCTTGGACCATCTGCAAGGTCAATAATAAAAATATTAAAATGTTATTTTTGTTTCATTTCATAATTTGATTTTAAAACATGCATTTTGCTACATACTGTACTAAGGAATTATGGAATTTTATTCTGTAGCATATAATCTATAGTAAGTCTCTGAACATCATTTACTATGGCTCTCGCGTGGAGCTTACAGTACCTTTTAAATGCTGTATGAATTTATAATAACTATATATATTAAGCCAGGCTCATTATGATTCTGAATATGGTAAAAATTAATATCTGCATCTATGAGGAGAGATCCATCTGATTTACAATCAGGTCATAAAGATGGCAACTATACTGGGATGCAAAAACGCAGATCTGCAGCACAAATTTATTTATACTTGTTCATGCATCAGCTTACACAACTAGATGGTGTCAACAGTGGTGACCAAACTTTTTTGTCTACCTCCTTGGTTGCTGGACCGCACTGTGGAGACCCTGAATGCCGGAAACAGCTGCACAAGGAACTAGAAGTAGTTGCTGTGCATTTCATATTGCGATCTAGCAACCAGAAAGTACACAGTCATCCTTGTATCAGAGCAACAGAAGCTCTTGGCCGTGTTTACACTGTCCATCCGACAAATTTTGAATGCTTCTATCTCCGAAGTTTGCTTTACACCATTACAGGTCCTACTTACTTCGAAGACCTTAGGACTATGGATGGGGAAGTTTGTCACACTTTTCATGAGGCCTGCCTAAGGAGAGGTTTGTTGGAGGATGATATGTAAATAAACATTCTTAAAATATCGGGCAACGCCGGGTACTCCAGCTAGTTATTCATAAATATTGGTGTATATATTATGGGAGCAGGGTCCTGGGGGCCCACACTACACACCCTGCATCCTTGTTTAATACTTACCTCTCCGGAGTCCAATAGCAGCGTAAATCACTTGGAAAATGCAGTGTCGGACATTTTCCTGGAGATTTACGTATGAGCAGTAGATGAATGTCCCTGGTAACAAAGTGTGGGTGACATGTTATTGGAGACCTGTGCATGCTCAGTAAAGGTGTTCCCAGTATCATGGTACAAGCGCCATGTTACCGGAGACCTGCACAATGCCAGAGTCTAATGCACCACAGAGAGGAGGGGGCCCACACAGAGTAGCTTGCACACAGACCCCCTCCTTTCTTAAACCGCTCCCTGCTGTGACCCCTATACTGCGAACCACAATATGCACTTTCTGGTTTAATTTTTAGTCGTGTACTACAGTACCTACCGGTTACACATCCACTATATTTATTAAAGGCACTTACAGTATGAGTGTAGCTTCTCCCATGTTACTGAGATAGTTAACTCCAATGACCATTCCCGTAATATTAGTTCCTGCAAGTGCAGTGTTTTATCTTTTCTGCGGTAATCTCCGGAAAATCCTTGCTAAGGGAATTACAGAACACGCTATTTTACCTGGACTAATTTCATCTGAAGATAATTCAGAAAGAATCTGCATAACCCATTGATTACCTGCTACAATAACAGATGATATCTATTCTGTTTCCACAATTACAGAGTTACAAAGAGAGCACGTGTACAGTATGAGGGCTGTTTATTCACTGGCTCTCAACCGTCACTGTTTAACTGCTTTCCATCCAACCTGAATGAGCTCCGACACTGGTTTGTAGGCATTAACGGGGAGAGTCCAGTGGGACCTGGGATATACAGTATATACTCACAGGATAAGGGTGCAATGCTTTCCCTGTAACATAAGACCTGCATTTATCCATCTTCTAGCTAATGTAGACAGTATAACCCCTTCAATCACCAGTGTGCCCTGATAGAAGCTTATTTGAGCCCATTGACAAATACAAATATGTGTTGAGAATTTAAAAAGCTGCCCCACTGTTTAACTGCTGCAGCAGTAATCTGGATAGGAATGCAACACAGACCCTGCACATAACTGCTGCAGTAGTAATCTGGATAGGAATGCAACACAGACCCTGGACATAACTGGTGCAGTAGTAATCTGGATAGGAATGCAACACAGACCCTGGACATAACAGTTGCAGTAGTAATCTGGATAGGAATGCAACACAGACCCTGGACATAACTCTTGCAGTAGTAATCTGGATAGGAATGCAACACAGACCCTGGACATAACAGTTGCAGTAGTAATCTGGATAGGAATGCAACACAGACCCTGGACATAACTGCTGCAGTAGTGATCTGGATAGGAATGCAACACAGACCCTGGACATAACTGCTGCAGTAGTAATCTGGATAGGAACGCAACAAAGACCCTGCACATAACTACTGCAGTAGTAATCTGGATAGGAATGCAACACAGACCCTGGACATAACTGCTGCAGTAGTAATCTGGATAGGAATGCACCACAGACCCTGGAAATAACTGCTGCAGTAGTAATCTGGATAGGAATGCAACACAGACCCTGGACATAACTGCTGCAGTAGTAATCTGGATAGGAATGCAACACAGACCCTGGACATAACTGCTGCAGCAGTAATCTGGATAGGAATGCAACACAGATCCTGGACATAACTGGTGCAGTAGTAATCTGGATAGGAATGCAACACAGACCCTGGACATAACTGGTGCAGTAGTAATCTGGATAGGAATGCAACACAGACCCTGGACATAACTGCTGCAGTAGTAATCTGGATAGGAATGCAGCACAGACCCTGGACATAACTGTTGCAGTAGTAATCTGGATAGGAATGCAGCACAGACCCTGGACATAACTGCTGCAGTAGTAATCTGGATAGTAATGCAACACAGACCCTGGACATAGCTGCTGCAGTTGTAATCTGGATAGGAATGCAACACAGACCCTGGACATAACTGCTGCAGTAGTAATCTGGATAGGAATGCACCACAGACCCTGGACATAACTGCTGCAGTAGTAATCTGGATAGGAATGCAACACAGACCCTGGACATAACTGCTGCAGTAGTAATCTGGATAGGAATGCAACACAGACCCTGGACATAACTGCTGCAGTAGTAATCTGGATAGGAATGCACCACAGACCCTGGACATAACTGTTGCAGTAGTAATCTGGATAGGAATGCAACACAGATCCTGGACATAACTGCTGCAGTAGTAATCTGGATAGGAATGCACCACAGACCCTAGAAATAACTGCTGCAGCAGTAATCTGGATAGGAATGCACCACAGACCCTGGACATAACTGCTGCAGCAGTAATCTGGATAGGAATGCACCACAGACCCTGGAAATAACTGTTGCAGTAGTAATCTGGATAGGAATGCAGCACAGACCCTGGACATAACTGCTGCAGTAGTAATCTGGATAGGAATGCAACACAGACCCTGGACATAACTGCTGCAGTAGTAATCTGGATAGGAATGCAACACAGATCCTGGACATAACTGGTGCAGTAGTAATCTGGATAGGAATGCAACACAGACCCTGGACATAACAGTTGCAGTAGTAATCTGGATAGGAATGCAACACAGACCCTGGACATAACTGCTGCAGTAGTGATCTGGATAGGAATGCAACACAGACCCTGGACATAACTGCTGCAGTAGTGATCTGGATAGGAATGCAACACAGACCCTGGACATAACTGCTGCAGTAGTGATCTGGATAGGAACGCAACAAAGACCCTGCACATAACTGCTGCAGTAGTAATCTGGATAGGAACGCAACACAGACCCTGGACATAACTGCTGCAGTAGTAATCTGGATAGGAATGCAACACAGATCCTGCACATAACTGCTGCAGTAGTAATCTGGATAGGAATGCAACACAGACCCTGGACATAACTGCTGCAGTAGTAATCTGGATAGGAATGCAGCACAGACCCTGGACATAACTGTTGCAGTAGTAATCTGGATAGGAATGCAGCACAGACCCTGGACATAACTGCTGCAGTAGTAATCTGGATAGGAATGCAACACAGACCCTGGACATAGCTGCTGCAGTAGTAATCTGGATAGGAATGCAACACAGACCCTGGACATAACTGCTGCAGTAGTAATCTGGATAGGAATGCACCACAGACCCTGGACATAACTGCTGCAGTAGTAATCTGGATAGGAATGCAACACAGACCCTGGACATAACTGCTGCAGTAGTAATCTGGATAGGAATGCAACACAGACCCTGGACATAACTGCTGCAGTAGTAATCTGGATAGGAATGCACCACAGACCCTGGACATAACTGTTGCAGTAGTAATCTGGATAGGAATGCAACACAGATCCTGGACATAACTGCTGCAGTAGTAATCTGGATAGGAATGCACCACAGACCCTAGAAATAACTGCTGCAGCAGTAATCTGGATAGGAATGCACCACAGACCCTGGAAATAACTGTTGCAGTAGTAATCTGGATAGGAATGCAGCACAGACCCTGGACATAACTGCTGCAGTAGTAATCTGGATAGGAATGCAACACAGACCCTGGACATAACTGCTGCAGTAGTAATCTGGATAGGAATGCAACACAGACCCTGGATATAACTGCTGCAGTAGTAATCTGGATAGGAATGCACCACAGACCCTGGACATAACTGCTGCAGTAGTAATCTGGATAGGAATGCACCACAGACCCTGGACATAACTGTTGCAGTAGTAATCTGGATAGGAATGCAACACAGACCCTGGACATAACTGTTGCAGTAGTAATCTGGATAGGAATGCACCACAGACCCTGGAAATAACTGCTGCAGTAGTAATCTGGATAGGAATGCACCACAGACCCTGGAAATAACTGCTGCAGCAGTAATCTGGATAGGAATGCACCACAGACCCTGGAAATAACTGCTGCAGCAGTAATCTGGATAGGAATGCACCACAGACCCTGGACATAACTGCTGCAGCAGTAATCTGGATAGGAATGCACCACAGACCCTGGAAATAACTGCTGCAGCAGTAATCTGGATCGGAATTCACCACAGACCCTGGACATAACTGCTGCAGCAGTAATCTGGATCGGAATGCACCACAGACCCTGGACATAACTGCTGCAGTAGTAATCTGGATAGGAACGCAACACAGACCCTGCACATAACTGCTGCAGTAGTCATCTGGATAGGAACGCAACACAGACCCTGGACATAACTGCTGCTGTAGTCATCTGGATAGGAACGCAACACAGACCCTGCACATAACTGCTGCAGTAGTCATCTGGATAGGAATGCAACACAGACCCTGGACATAACTGCTGCAGTAGTCATCTGGATAGGAATGCAACACAGACCCTGGACATAACTGCTGCAGTAGTCATCTGGATAGGAATGCAGCACAGACCCTGCACATAACTGCTGCAGCAGTAATCTGGATAGGAATGCAGCACAGACCCTGGACATAACTGCTGCAGCAGTAATCTGGATAGGAATGCAACACAGACCCTGGACATAACTGCTGCAGTAGTAATCTGGATAGGAATGCACCACAGACCCTGGACATAACTGCTGCAGTAGTAATCTGGATAGGAATGCACCACAGACCCTGGACATAACTGTTGCAGCAGTAATCTGGATAGGAATGCACCACAGACCCTGGAAATAACTGCTGCAGTAGTAATCTGGATAGGAATGCACCACAGACCCTGGAAATAACTGCTGCAGCATTAATCTGGATAGGAATGCACCACAGACCCTTGAAATAACTGCTGCAGTAGTAATCTGGATAGGAATGCACCACAGACCCTTGACATAACTGCTGCAGCAGTAATCTGGATCGGAATGCACCACAGACCCTGGAAATAACTGCTGCAGCAGTAATCTGGATCGGAATGCACCACAGACCCTGGACATAACTGCTGCAGTAGTAATCTGGATAGGAACACAACACAGACCCTGCGCATAACTGCTGCAGTAGTCATCTGGATTGGAATGCAACACAGACCCTGGGCATAACTGCTGCTGTAGTCATCTGGATAGGAATGCAACACAGACCCTGCACATAACTGCTGCAGTAGTCATCTGGATAGGAATGCACCACAGACCCTGCACATAACTGCTGCAGCATTGCAGTCCCTTATTGCACATCATCTCTACTCTCCAACAGAACAAATCATTGAATTAGGTTCAGTTAAGAAAAGGTAAAGAGAGAGATCAGAGTATCACAGGGAAGTCAGACTTCTCAGAACAGGTGTCTTCATTCCCAATTCTCCAGAGATCTCGGATGCCTGCATCCAGCACAGACAAGAGCATGACACGTAGGGATGAGCGAATGTCTTGTGTATCCTTCTGGGAATTAACTTTAGTCATTGGCGTAATACTTATGTATCTTTATTTTCACAGGTGTTGGTGGCATAATTGCACACCGGGGTCTTGGCGTGCTGCCCTCATACCAATCCTATGTAGGTGCACCTAACTTCTGCTGAAGGTACCTATCGGCCAGCTCGGGCTCTGCACATGCACATGGGGCGGAATGTTGGAAAAGTGCCACTTGTGCAGATGTGTCCTCATACACCTATTGTCTATACGCCATACGGTGCCACACGCCTGGCGCGACTGAGACCCTCTGAGAGGAGTAGTGCATTGCAGTTTTGCATCTTATGTGTATCATAGATGCAGCGAAAAGTCGCTCACAGGGCACCAGAGGTGCTGCGCGCGTAGAAAGTCGCAGATTGAGCACAGCGGAATGGGCGTGAGTAAAGGCCGCTGTTGCTGCATCGTGGCCCTTCTTACACAGACTCAAACGCAGTCGCACACAGATGTAAAAATGCCGCACAAATCGATCAGTGTAATCTAGCAATGTAGTTTTGTCGCTCTCTCAGTTTTGTTTATGCAAATAAGTCGCAAATTTTCAGTGAGAAAGACGTTTCGCTCGGCCAAGGTGCCCGGGACCTGGCGCGCAGAGAGGGGCTATTTGGCACAACTGTACATACAATTTTAGAAATAAAAACACACAAAAAAAGTGGATAAGCGTTCTTGTGCGTCTCTTGCCGGTATTGCTTATGAACAATCGCTCAACTGCGTACAACAGACATTGCGTTTGACTCAGAATTATACTTTATTAGCGCATCTAGTCATTCTCAGAATACAATACAGTCTTCCCACTTTTCAACACCTTCTGCACAAGTTTGTCTGTAAAGGTACATCAGTGTTGTTACCCAAGAGCTGACACTTCATGGCTACTTATTCAGACCCTTTGGGCAAAATTTACTAAGCGACGGGTTCTAAATCCCGGGGGTTTGGTGGCGGTTCGGTGGCGGTTTGTAAATGACAGCCCTGTTCTATTCTATTCTAAAATATGTTTTGATGGCGGTTTTGGCCTTAGTAAATCTGCAGATAGCAAAACCACCGGGGTTTTGAACCCACCACTTGTCTGTTAGTTAGCGGCCTCCAGTGTTGCAGCATACATGCTCCTCACAGGAGTATATCCAATTCCTACAGAAAATTAGAGGCTCTGGGCCTGATTCAGACTCGGTTGCAAGCGCTGTGCGCTCACAACCGGATCGATGGTGGGCCAGTGCGCATGCGCACGACGGAGCCAGCTCCATCATGCGCATGCGTGAGACCCGGATAGCGACGGGCACTCCATCGCTCCGCGTCTCGCAACAAAGGGGGCGAGCTGTCGATGTTGAGTGACAGCTCGCCCCCTTTGGTGGGCAGGTAGGGGGAGAGGCTGCCCAAACTGAGGCGTTCCCATGTGAACGCCGCTGTTTGGGGGCGGCCCCACTGACATCACGAGTGATGTCAGTGGGAGAGATTTCGGCTCTGTTAGAGCCGAAATCTCTCTGGGGCTTGCGGCAACGAGACCCTACCACAAGGGTCTCGTCGCAAGCCCGATGGTCGCGATGGTCTTGACCATCGCGACCATCTTCCTGGCCGCTCGCTATAGCTGTGGGTGGTCACTCACAGCTATGCGAGCGGCCAGGAGGCCGTTCTAAAAAAAATATAGCCTGGCCCTGATTCAGAGCGAGCGCTCTGTCAGAGCGTCCGGCTCTGAATCAGGGCCTCTGTTCCAATCCTCCAACCTGCCGCTAAGGGTTAGATTTACTAAAGCCTCTAAAACAGAGTGGTGTGTTACCAATCAGCTTCTGTCTATCATTTCCTAGGAAGCAATAGGGAAATGATAGCTACAATCTGATTGGCTGGTATGGTCAAAGTCACTGCTCGTCTGTCTTAGAAGTCTTAGTAGATCTAACCCAAACTTTCAATCTCCTCCCCTGGGTGGTAATCTTAGTTATCCCTGAATCGGTACAAACCACTATCTTGCCTCGCCTACAGGGGCATTACAGATACACTTTTATTATTTTATATTATCTTTTATCATATAACTCACAGCGTCTTTACTTTTTAGCTGAAACTATGTGAATGGGAGTAAGCAGGAACTTACATGACACACTCCCAAATAATGCACATTACTAATTAGAATTGATCTGGGGACCACAAAGCTAATTGTCATACATCATTTGGGTTTTAGAGGTTAAAAATCACTGCTATTCTCCTGTAAGGAGGTCAGGATGAAGCTAGTCGGGCATCATTATCTGTTTAGAGAATGGTGACACTGTGACAAGGATGCAAAACTATATAGAATTGCTGTAAATTCTCTCATTGCAGAATCCTTAAAGACTCAGGGACTGATTCAGACCCAGACGGTATTTGCGCTCGCTCGCTGGCTAAAAGGGGCCGGCTATTTAAATCATGTGCTTGCACTGCTTCGCGTAAAGCCGCCCACTTAGTCATAGCAAGCGGCCGCACTATGCGCTCACACCTGTATAAAGACGCCCCTTTGCCACTCGCAACACGCGTCATCTCCGGCAGTTGTAGGATTAATCTGGAACATGGAGAGCCATCGGAGCGCCTCGCAGCGCTTGTGGTAGCCTTTTCCCACCACAACATTGCGAGCAGTTCTGGCTAAAATACAACCCAGTCACATGTGTAGTGACGCTACTTTGATAATTATGCACACCCGTTCTGACGGTCGGGCACGCCTGCGTTCGCACATCCACACCCCCATTTACAAGCACCTTCCCCAGAGCTGGATTAAGGCTTTGGGGGGCCCGGGGCACTTAAGACAGGGGGGCCCTAAAGTCTAAAATTAAAATCATTCATCATCAATCACTAGAGAGAGAATTACGGTACAATTCGGTGGTATATATTCATATTATATATAGCATATAGGTATCCTGTAGAAAGGAAAAAGCTACACTCCACAGACTTTTAAAATAGTTCAAATTTGTTTAAATAGTTACCGATATTTCAAGACCTCTATGAATCTTTTCCTCAGGGTACATATTTACACTAATTTAAAAGTATGTGGAGTGATGCTTCTTTCTTTCTATAGGATACTGTACCTATTTGCGCCTACTAAAGTAGGAGTGCACTCCGGCATACTGTTTCTTTTCCAGAGTGCCAAACTTCACATTTAAAAAAAAAGTGACTTACCGATAACCTACATCTCCAACTCATTTAGCCAACTGAAGCCATGTCACTTTTGTGGCATCACAGGCATTGTATAACACAGCGCGGTTGCTGCATGCTGAACAGCGATGCGTTCCACCCGCGGCACGCTAACCCCTGCGCACGTGACCAGTGTGTGTTAACCAATGGGCGCTTCAAAAGAGAGTTGCTATGCAACATGATAAATACACAATCTCGGTATAAAGAAGCATGGATAAGCACTCAAAAAAATACCTGTATAATCCAGGCAGACTATCTTGTCCAGGGGGTAAAATAATATAGGGACTTGGCCATAGGGACACACAAACCAATCTCCAATTATTGTGTTAAAGTACAAGCACATCACTTCTAGCTATACCAGATACATTATATATATATATATATATTCACACACACATGTACATATACTGTGTGTGTGTGTATATATATATATATATATATATATATATATAATTATATATATATATATATATACACACATCTATCTATCTCTCTCTATAGATCTATATATAGATATATATGTATAATATATAGATATATATATCTATATATATAGTATATATATATATATATGGAGAGAGAGATTTATATATAGATTTATATGTATATGATATAGATCTATATATATATATATATATATATATACATAGATATATATATACATAGATATATATAGTATATATATATATATATATATAGATCTATATAACAAAAATTGAGCTGCCTAAACGAATAAGGTCTGTCACTGACTTACCCTAACACTGGGACAGACAGTGCACAGACCAGGCTCCCTGCTGTCGTTGTTGAGCCCAGTGCCCGCTCCTCAGTGGTGAATAAGAAAGGAGGCCAGGGTGGAGGACCGGCGCAGGCAGTCGCGCAGCATCATGAGATGGGATTGAGTTCATGAAGCTGACGCGGCGCCGCGCATAATGTATGCGCAGTGCAAGCATCTGACCTCTGCCGGCAGCGCCCACAGCCCATTCAAGTAAGAAAGACGGGGGCCAGGGCCGGCGGTGGAGGCGATGCAGTCTCCACTTGGAGCCTGGCTTTCTGCCGCGGAAACGCGGCAGAAAGGTGCTTGGTGCCCTGAGCACTCGGGGCCCCTCTGAACTTCGGGGCCCAGCACAGATGTGCCCCTAGTCCCCCCGTCGCCGGGCCTGGTGGCAGGGGGCCCTCTCTGAGAGGGGGGCCCGGGGGTACATGCCCCCAATGCCCCCCCCTTAATCCGGCCCTGCCTTCCCCTGATACCACCCACAAATGGCACTATCTGTCACTCAAAATAGCGGCCCAACTGCAGGCTACGGGCGAGCACTTTCCCATTGCAAAGACAATGGCATTGCGACTCATATGCATGCGCAGATTGCGAAAAATCGCTCAATGCGAGCGAGTGCAGCATAGCGTCCGGGTCTGAATCAGGCCCTCAATTTTGTTGAGATAACTTTCAGTACTTTATTGTATTTGCATCAACCTCACGTATGACATCCAACATCAGGAGAACTTGAGTTTCTCACACACAATAAAGTTCAATGATTGATCAGTTTGTTCAATTTGCTGAATTTTACAGTACGATGTTCTGTGCGTGACCCCATCCTGAGCAACCCCAATGTGACTGGAATCCTCTCTCATATTAGGCTACTTTCTAAAATTAAATTGGTGCCTCCCAGATCTTGCAAAAGAAATCTCGGGGCCCGGTACACTGATGTCTCTGGGGGCCCCACCTTCTCACCACCAGCCCCGAGCTCGCACATCCCTCCCCTGCATGTGTGATATGTGAAGCATGAGAATGGTAACTGAAAGATAAGCCAGCCTTTACATAAAGTAATAATACACTATGACTTACCACACTGTCTTCCGTCTCTTGCAAGCTCTTCTTGATGACAGTGCTGTGGATGCCTCGGGGGTAGGAGGCAGGGTGTCTGCAGCCAGCCATCCTCAGCCATCAGCCCCTCATCACCTTCCGCAAATTCAGCCTCTCATCACCATCCTCAGCCCAGAAACCCCTCATCACCTTTCTCCGTCCCCAGCCCCTATCACCTTCTGCCACCAGCCACCCATTACCTTCCTCCATCCCCAGCCCCCATCACCTTCCTCGGTCCCCAGGCACCATCACCTTCCTCTGTGTCCAGCCCCTGTCACCTTCTGCCCCCAGCACCTTCCTCTGCCCCAGTCTCCCTCATCTTCCTCTGCCTCCTTCACCTTCATCTGCTAACAACCCGTCACATTCTGCCCCAGCCCAAATCAACTTCCTTTGCCCCCAGCCTCCTTCACCTTCCTCTGCCCCAGCCTCCTTCACCTCCCTCAGTGTCCAGCCCTTCACCTTCTGTGCCCAGCCTCTGTCACCTTCCTCCGTCCCCAGCCCCATCCCTAATGGCAGCCGCAACTCCTTCTCACCACAGAGGTGTAGCCTGCCTGTCAGCCCGCCCAGGGTTCAGCCCACTTCCACCCAAGCAGGGAAGACGTGCGACGATATGACCTATGATGCCACATCATCGTGTTGCAGAGTTAAAGGTAATGCCTGACACGGGCCACAGCTGAGCCATCTGGAAGAGCCCAGAACTGCCCGGGCCAGGCTACAAGGGACCTGGGGCTGGGTGGTGGCTATGGGTGGTCCCGGCGGCCGCGGCTGGTACACTGAGTCGGCTGTCCACGGCCCCATGTTGTGCCTGTCTGGACCTCGGGCCCCTCTACACCTTGGCGCATGGTACGGGTGTCCCCTTAGTCTTCTCCTGTCGCCGGGCCTGGTGCCTCCACCTAAGCTACTATTACAGGAAATTCTGACAGGGGCTAGCTTGGGATAAGCCCTGATCTTACTGTCAGGCAACTCAGTAAGGATCCCTGATGTGGGGTTGTACTCTGGCTGTGGACAGATCGCCATAATTTGAATATCTAGATGATAACACACTTTCTTGTACTGCCGCCACCTGTGATATTTAAAGGTGCCACAGGTACCCTCACTCTTTGAGCAGCCTCGGCGACACGATTCTCAGTTAATCATGTGGCCCCTGCTTCTAGCAATTATTAACAGTTATAGTGTAACCTCTATCACAATTGCACAGACTCGATGATTCAAACTCCAACTCAGTTCATTTGAACACCCTCTGCTTCTAGCATTTAACAATAGATATAGTGTAGCCCTAGCGGTCTAATAATATATTCAAATACTGGATTTTGGAGCATATATGAAATAAACTAATAAATAATATTTTATTTACAATGCTTAGTTCTAAAAAAAAAAAGTTTCAAATAATTACAAAAAGGTACACACATGTGTTGCCATTACAAATAAAAATGGAAAATTTACAGATAACACACAGATAATCTGTCTGGAAGGAACGGTAAGAAATGCAAGATATGCAGGTTATACTTCAATTCGACATTGGTCCCCGAGTTTGAACGCGTTGCTATCTAATACACAGCGTGGGAATCGCCACGCAGGGAAACGCTATTCAATGGAATAGTGCGTTAATCAGGGTTTAAGGTGCAGAAACACGCTGCTTCCATGTAAACTGTGGAATCAATGGGTTTCCCAGCGCACTAAACCCTCGATTGTGTCTTTTTCTCATGGACATTTCCTTACAGCTTCTGAAGGCGCAAGGAATAGCCCACCTAGGGAAAGTGACTCACACCATTAAACCCACTAATTGAATTGTGGCCCGCAGGAAATTAAACACCACGACCAATTGTATTCCCCCCAAAGTATTTAAACTTCAGCCATTGGGTGGACCACTCTGAGTGGAGGGAGGAGATTGCACCTATATGTGAATTATTGTGTCCCAAGATAATTCAAAACCCTTTTATCATACTGTATACCTTTTCTATGATATTTAACAGAAACATAATTCCAACACCACTGTATCAGTCATAGCCTCCGGCACAGTTCAATATAACACAAGACCGATTTATAGCATTTATATACTGCCCTACAGAAGATACATGAGTAACATAGGTCTCCCCTTGCGTCATTTTATCCTAACTCACACACATTATGTATTTCTGGTATTTAGGCCTAAATTAGCAACCACATTTCCCCAATCCTGATATATGCATTGAAGATTCATAGGGCTCTATTTACTACAATCCGCATTGGTAATGCAGATTGTAGTGTGATATTACCAACTGAATTCGCATTGCAATATCACAGGGATTTACTACAAATCGTGAGAAAGCTCTGTCCCTGCGAATCACCTCCGCACACTAGTGACGGTATTTTCGCAAAAATATACCGTGACCATGCACCGACCGACCATCACTGCTACCCCCGCCCGTCGTTAAACTCTGCCCCCCCACGATCGTGGACCCCCCACCACCCGCCCTCTCCCTTAATTACACTTACCTGCATGGTCCGGGCTTCGGTTATATCTTCCATGTCCTCCGGTCAGGTGATATCCCATACTGCACTGGGACCCGATCACCCGATGACCGGGCCGCAGTGCAGCATGGGAGACCATCACCGGAGCCCCGGTCCCTGGAGTCAGGTAAGTAATTTTTTTTTTTTACACTGTATCAGCTTGCGGTCTGTTTAGACCGCACAGCTGATTACAGGGACCGACTCCAGGCTCTGCTCTCCCCGTTAGAGCGGAGCAGGAGTCTGGTAACTGGGGGAGACCCTGGATAACACCACCTCCAGGTGGCGTTATTATCACAGGGTTTTCCCCGGTATTTTTTACAATTTATTTTTAGTAACTCTGGTCGGATCACATTTCCCATTACAATTATGGGAAATGCGATCTGCTTACTAAAAATAAGTGATACTAAAAGGTGCATATTAGGGGTGTGCACCGGCCACTTTTCGTGTTTTGGTTTTGGATCTGGATCTTTCTTCGTGTTTTGGATCTGGATTGGTTTTGCCAAAACCACCCTTCCGTGTTTTGGGTTCTGGGTTTTGTGTTTTGGATCTGTATTTTTTTGAAAAAAAGCATAAAAACAGCTAAAATCAGCTCCTATGCTATTATTAACCTCAAAAACCTTAATTTCCACTCATTTCCAGTCTATTCTGAATACCTCACACCTCACAATAGTGTTTTTATGTCCAAAAGGTTGCACCGAGGTAGCTGGATGACTATGCTAAGCGACACGAGTGGGCGGCACAAACACGTGACCCATCTAGGCGTGAAACTGCAGTGGCAGACAGGATGGCAGTTTGAAAAACTAGGCCCCAAACTGTACATAAGGCAAAGAAAAAAAAGAGGTGCAAGATGGAATCGTTCTTGGGCCCTCCCACCGACCCTTATGTTGTATAAACAGGACATGCACACTTTAACAAACCAATCATTTCAGCGCCAGGGTCTGCCACACAACTGTGGCTGAAATGATTGGTTCGTTTGGGCCCCCACAAAACAAGCTGGCAATTAATCTGTCCCTGCACAAACTGGCTCTACGGAGGCAAGATGTCATCCTCATCCTCCTCATCCACCAATTCCTCACCCTCTTCAGTGTGTACATCCTCATCCTCACAGAGTATTAATTTGTCCCCGCTGGAACCACAGGTCCCTCTGTACGTTCTGGAGGCTGGTCTCCCAGGAAGAGTCGATAATTCATTTTATGAACATCATCTCCACATTTTGTGGAAGCAACCTCCTACGCCTTTCGCTGACAAGGTTCCCGGCTGCACTAAACACTCTTTCGGAGTACACACTGGAGGGGGGGCAACTCAGGTAAAATAGAGCCAGTTTGTACAGGGACCTCCAAATTGCTTCTTTTTCCTGCCAGTACAGGTACGGACTGTCTGACATGCCTACTTGGATGCTGTCACTGATGTAATCCTTTAACAGACAGATGCACGCTTGTCGCTGCTGCTTTGAGGATGCAAGTGCGGCTACAGCCCACACAATTCACAAAGACAGAAAAAAAAAAAAGAATATTTTTATTGTTTGTGGAGCGCACTTTGAGGTTTACACCACCCTTTAACAGACAGACGCACGCTTGACGCTGCTGCTTTGAGGATGCAAGTGCGGCAACAGCCCACACAATTCACAAAGACAGAAAAAAGAAGAAGAATATTTTTATTGTTTGTGTAGCACACTTTGAGGGTGTCACCACCCTTTAACAGACAGACGCACGCTTGTCACTGCTGCTTTAAGGATGCAGGTGCGGCTACAGCCCACACATTTCACAAAGACCGGAAAAAAAAGAACAATATTTTAATTGTTTGTGTAGCACACTTTGAGGGTGTCACCACCCTTTAACAGACAGATGCACGCTTGTCGCTGCTGCTTTAAGTATGCAGGTGCGGCTACAGCGAACACAATTCGCAAAGACAGAAAAAAGAAGAAGAATATTTTTATTGTTTGTGTAGCACACTTTGAGGGTGTCACCACCCTTTAACAGACAGACGCACGCTTGTCACTGCTGCTTTGAGGATGCAAGTGCGGCTACAGCCTACACAATTCACAAAGACAGAAAAAAAAAGAAAAATATTTTAATTGTTTGTGTAGCACACTTTGAGGGTGTCACCACCCTTTAACAGACAGATGCACGCTTGTCGCTGCTGCTTTGAGGATGCAGGTGGAATCTAGACGGGATTTGGAACCGGGGACACACTACCTCCATCAATTGTCTAAATCCCACTGCACTAATGGCGGATACCGGACGCACGTCTAACACCAACATAGCAGTCAAGGCCTCAGTTATACGTTTTGCTTCAGGGTGACTGCTGTCGTACGTCATCCTCATCGCTAGGGACTGCTGGAGGGTCAATTGTTTAGTAAAAGTAGTGATGTTCCTACTTCCTCTATGGGATGATGAACAACTCCCAGCAGCAGCAATAGCACTAGGAGGAAGTGGTTCTTGATCTTTCCATATTTTATTTTTATCGGAGAAAGTTTGGTCCTCCATTTATGTTATATTGATATATACGTGCGGCTAAAGCGCACACAAACACAGAAAATATTTTTTAATTTTTGCTGGAGAGTAGTGCACTTTGTGGGTTACACCACCCTTTAAGAAATGAGCCAGCCGGCTCTTTACTTATGGGACACAGGCGCACGCTTGGCGCTGCTCCTTTGTTGATGCACGTGCAGCCACAGTGCACACAAGTCACAAACACAGAAAATATTATTTTTTTTGGTTTGGAGTGTACTTTGGGGATTACAGCACCCTTTAACGGTCAAGCCAGCTGGCTCTTTACTTATGACACAGGCGCACGCTTGGCACTACTTTGTTGATGCACGTGCGGCTACTGCGCACACAATTCACAAACACAGAAAATATATTTTTTTTTGGTTTGGACTGGAGTGTACTTTGGGGGTTACAGCACCCTTTAACGGTCAAGCCAGCCGGCCCTTTACTTATGACACAGGCGCACGCTTGGCACTACTTTGTTGATGCACGTGCGGCTACTGCGCACACAATTCACAAACACAGAAAATATTTTTTTTTTTGGTTTGGACTGGAGTGTACTTTGGGGGTTACAGGACCCTTTAACGGTCAAGCCAGCCGGCCCTTTACTTATGACACAGGCGCACGCTTGGCACTACTTTGTTGATGCACGTGCGGCTACTGCGCACACAAGTCACAAACACACAAAAAATATAATTTTTTTAGCACTTGGGGGGAGCACCCCTGATGGACAGAGCACCCCCTGGACAACACTACAGCACCCCTTTAGGACTGGGACACTGCACAGGACTTTGGAGTGGACACAGCCCCTATGGAGAACTGACTGCACAACACAGTCCAGCTGGCCCCTATGGACTTTGAAGTAGTGGACACAGCCCCTATTAACAACAGCAGCACAGCACAACACAGCCAGCCCCTATGGACTTTGAAGTAGTGGACAACAGCAGCACTACACTACACTACACTATACAGCCCAGCCAGCCCTAACTCCCACCCTCCCTCTTCACTGTCCACAGCCGAGTGAGAAAATGGCGCCGACGCAGGTACCTTATATAGGTTCCAAAACCCGCGAGACTCGGAAGGCGGGATGATGACGTTTTGCCTCGATTTCAGATCCGTGTCAGGCGGGAAAAGTCGAGCCTGACTCGGATCTGCCTCGGATCGGGGGGGCTCGGATTTCAGAAATCCGAACCCGTTCACCCCTAGTGCATATGCATACACACGATTTTTTGAACGATTATCAATAACGATATCGTTTATCGTTCAATCGTTGAAAAAATCATTCACTTTCTGAGTTAAAACGATTATTGTTCATGCGCGTTCACGTTTGTAGTTCAGTCAGACTGACCAAATCAACGATTTTCATTAATGGTGCAAAAATCGTTTGTAGTTCAAATAAATTGTTCATTACACTTTAAAAAATCTGACAGATAATCTGACAGAAAATCGTTACGTGTGTATGCACCTTTAGGGGTTGGAGTAGAATTTTACGAATTCTTCTCCAATTGCCCTATAGCAGTGGTTCTCAAACTCGGTCCTCAGGACCCCAAACAGTGCATGTTTTGCAGGTCTCCACACAGAATCACAAGTGAGATAATTAGCTCCACCAGTGGACCTTTTAAAATGTGTCAGTGAGTAATGAATACACCTGTGCTCCTGCTGGGTGACCTGGAAAATGTGACCTGTGTGGGATCCTGAGGACCGAGTTTGCGAACCACTGCCATATAGTAACTGTACGTGAAACTAAAATAATGTGAAAAGGGTGTGAAAACACCCCTTTTCACTTTAATTTAGTAAACATAATGTTAATAAATAGTGCCCATAGTGTCTTTGATCCATACTTGGTTTGGGTACTTCTGCTGAGTTACAGTTCCTTTGTGAGTGGCAGAGGATGTCTATTGTGACCGACCAGCAGAGACGGACTGGGGCTGCTCAGCAGCCTGCGGAGTCCCCCTACTGTGCGCGCCCGCAAAGGGGGTGTGATCTCGCTCAAAGGGGGCATGGCCATGCCTCACAGGGAGGGTCGCACTTCATGGGCGTGACCACGCTGCCCATCCCCGTCTTTCAGTGTCCCGGCAGAGCAGAGCGCCGAGAGGCAGAACAGAGCGCCGAGATGCAGAGCTGCTTGTCCGGGGTTTACAGCTGGATCAGCCCATGTGGCTATCAGCCCTTCTGGCATTTGCCAGAAGTGCCATATGGGCCGTCCGGCCTTGCCGACCAGCTAAATTAATTACCTTAGAAGTGGTCACTTCTGGCAGGGTGACAATTGCACAGACTGGATAACATTTCGCTCATAGTGTGTGTTATGAATGTACCTGCACTGTCTGCATGAGACCCCTAGAGCTCGCTGATGGGGCTCATGCAATAGGCAGGGATCCACAGAGAATAATGTACCTGGAGTAAAGCAGCAGGCAATGTAGGGGTTAATAGCTGAAGCAGGAGTGTGCTGGAGACTGCTGCTGGAAGTAATCAACTGGCACAGGTGGATAAGCACAGAAACAGACAGGATGTAGAACCTGATAGTAGCAGGCCAGCTACTCAGGATGCAGGTAGGAATTGTGTTGAAGCTGCAATGCTGGATATGGATTTGATTATGGCAGGCCAGCTACTCAGGATGCAGGTGGGAATACTGTAGAACCTGCAATGCTGGAAATGGATTTGATTGTGGCAGACCAGTTACTCAGGATGCAGGTGGGTGTTTGTAACAGAACCAGTACTTTATATTGTTGAACCGACAGGATAAATCCACAGGTACACACTGGACTAGACACAAACTGGAGGTGACACAAAAGGTAAGCTGGAGGGTCTTGGAACTGCACAGCGTGCAGCAACCATGTGTACATCCACTAGGAACGAACCTTCGTAATATCACCGGCAGGCAGGAACAGACTTGGGGGTCTATTTACTAAGCAGTGTTAGGAGACAGAGTGAAAAGTGATAAGGTACCAGCCAATCAGCTCCCAACTGCCATCTCACAGGCTGTGTTTGAAAAATTAATGGGAGCTGATTGGCTGGCACCTTATCACTTTCTTATCACTTTTCACTCTGTCTCCTAACACTACTTAGTAAATAGACCCCTTGAATCCTTAATGAAGGGAGAGGTCTCCTGTGATTGGTCACTCAGGCTGAGGTCAGGTAGCGAGACTACCAACAGGTGAGTAACTGCACATAGCAGCCATATTCCAGGTAGTTAGGATAACCACTGAGAGCCAATCAGGCAGAGAGCCGCAGCGGCACATGTGACAGCCAGACCTTACTGTGATTTCCAACTCCTTGGTCACATACACTATGAGCCAAGTTAACCATTGTTATAATAAAATATGTCTTCTAAGTGTGAAGAGGCTTTTCAGGAACACACAGAGCTAGGTACCATTTACAGGTCAGATGGTTAGATTGGCATCTTTCCTGCTTGTTATCCTGTTCTATATTCCGTTACCTGTAACATGACTCACATGAGACGCGACCTAAGAAGGGCAGTCATAATTCCTGCCCTCACAACTAGTATCACAGGAAAACCATTACCTGCCCCTGTTTGAGTGTGATATAACTGAGGTAATTAGTAGAATGGTCAGTGGTGCAGTGAGTAGGTGCATAATGAAGATCCACATGCGGTACTTTAGGTTTAAATGGAAATAAATAGAGCTTTACTTATCAGCATATCAGGAACAAAATAATAAACAACCTAGCCCCCATGTAGGGCACTACCTCACTGCTTGCACCCAGACTATAATGGGCAGCTAGTTTGCAAATGTAACACAGTCTCTTGTAGTCCCAGTACTGTCTCTTACAGGTATAAACATGGCCTCCTGGCCTTCACACAAAGTCTCTTTTGTGGTCCTCCCTGTCTGGTTTGCAGGTCTCTGTAGGACTTTGGCCTCCTGGCCTGTCTTCTAAAAAGTCACACAGACAGTCCCAGAGATTTGCGGTCCTCCCTACCTGACTGCAGGTCTGGACATCAGCCTAGCCTGTCCCCCATTGGCCTCCAGGCACATTGGGCTCTGTAGCTGCCACAGTCCCCCTAGGACTGATTCCACAAGCAGCCTGACTACAGGTCTGCCTCATTAGCCCTCACCTGAGCTCTTTCCACAAGGCAGTCTCTAGGTGTGGTCAAACATAGTTTTCTACCCAGTTTGGGCGGATCACTCCAGCCCCACACGGAATCCATGGCTCATTATCGCCACCTAGCGTGATATTGCCACAGTGAGGCAGATCATTTACCAGTGCAGCAACAAGGAAATATAATTCACAATATCCTCCTAATATCTATATTTCTTACTGTTCCTAATAGCTGTACTCCAGTCCTAAGCCACTAGTAGAATGTTTTTACTACACCCAAATTAAAATAAAATGACTCATAAAGTACAATTATTTTTATTTTTCAGTAAAACAATATACTATGAATTTATTGAAGATCAAACCCTCAGAGTTCTGAAGTTGATCCTCTTCACCAGTGAAACCTTTCACAATATAGACACTACCAAAAGTTAGTAATTACTGTATAAACATATATATTTATATTTATTAGAGATATGCTCGGACCACCCAGTGTTGGTTTTGGTTCTAATTCATCATTGTGTTTTGGTTTTGGTAAAACATATACTTGCCTACGCCCCGGACCCTCCCCTCTCTCCCCGCACTTCACACACCGATATATCTCAGGGAGAAGTGATGCAATTTTCACTGAATTGACGGAAATCTCAGCATCATGTAGTGGGGGCGGGGCCACAATCAGGCCCTCTGCTCCACCCCCAATGCTGCATCTGGTCCTGCCACGCCCCCCTTATGCCACCCCCCGCCCCCAATGTGCCGACCTGAGGGGGCAGCCCAGCTCGTGTTGTGCTTTGAATTCGGTTTTGGATTCCTTTAAAATCGATAAAAAACAGCTAAATCATGTAATTTGGACCTGCTTACATACAATATGCAATCCAAAAGCAAAGTTCGATTTTTAAATCCGATTTCCGGACTTCCAGCAGACCCGAGCTGGGACTCTGGGCTCGATTCAGACCAGCCCGCTTGCAGCCTGCCGATGTTTGCAATGTGCGTATGCATCGCAGTGCGCGTGAGTGAACTAGTCCATGCGATCGGGAAGCGTTCACTCGCTGCGCATTGCTACCTCTCCAGAATGAATGACAGGATGAGCCATTTGTGGGTGGTGACAGGGGATGGTCAATGGAAACGGGGGTGTGGGGGTGCGAACGCAGGCGTGTATGAGTGTCTTCGTTATCGTTCATCATTTTGATGTTAAAAATGGACGATAAAGTGGACGACTGAACGATAACGATATCGTTATGGTTCAGTCGTCCACTTTAATCGTCCAGTGTGTACGCACCTTTAGAACTGCATGTGACCATGTTATGTTGCCAACATCAGTAGTTATCTGTAATACACTGCAATCTGTGTATTAAAACTATGCCATACAAACATTTCTATATGAAAAAAAAACAAAAACATCAGTGTGAAGAAAGCAATAGCCCCCAGAAAACTGGGGAGTAAATGATCTGCAAGGCGCTACTTGCACGCTCCCCTCACTGGCACGTACGGTAACCTTTTCTTGCATAAGAGGTAGTTAGAAGGTGAGACATTACCTCAGTTAATAGGTATTTGTCCCTGATGATGCCGCTTGGCTGATATTTGCCGTCTATTAGGCAGGATTACACTGCAGGGGAGTCTCAGCCATTTTCTCAGAGCGCTTTTCTCTAAATTAGAAAATGACACGCTCTTTACAGGATAGTTACATTAATGGGCGCATTATTGGTATTCCATTAGCATTGAAATGATAGCTCTTTGAATATGCAAATATATAATTAACCAACGCACTATGAATGACTCCCATAGCCGTCTGATTTTAGCGGAATGGGACTCAATGGGTAGCTCATATCAACTGTATTTCCATCAAAGCCTCATTGCCACGGAACTGTAATATGTTACTGTAATATGTTACTGACTGACAGGATTTCTAGAGGGGGGGTTTCCAAATGCTTGATATTAGAGTGAGTGTGGCCAGTCCATGAAGAGGGTAGAAATAGCACTTAACCAGCTTTAATATGTATCATACAAAGTGTATTGTGTGTATTAATTCCAGCATACACAGGACCAGTGATCACAGTAAGCCATTATATGCGGCAGTAGGCCATCCTGCCTAAGCTGAATGTTTTTATGTTAGATGTGGGCACCATTCCAGACTATTGGAGCAAGTCCGGGAACCTGGGAGAGCAGCAGAAGAACCTAGCACTGCCCTGGACATATATGTACATAGTGGGCTCTATAGCGGTGCATCCCCATAAGTGCATGTGTTGCAGATCTCCTAGTTGGTGCACAGGTGTATTTATTACTGGCTGATACATGTTAAAAGATCCGCAGGTGGTGCTAATTATTTCATTTGTGATAGCGAGAAGAACATGCAGCACTTGTAAAATTCCATTCTATTACTATTTCTATTGTAGTCATGGTGTGGGCTGGGGAGGGGGGTTTCCAGGCAGACAGAAACCCCCCCTGCGTTTGCCTATGCCTATCACCTACATAAATGCGCCTGCCATGGAAATCCCTGTCTCTCACACACACACACGTTTACACGTTATTTGTACAAAATAGATGCTGAATATCTACGTATATTGCAGTAACACCCCGTATGTTATGACTAAAGGTGCATACGCACACAGCGATTTTTTGAACGATTATCGTTTAACGATATCGTTTAATGATAATCTTTTGAAAAAATTGTTCACTTTCTGAGTCAAACGATGAACGATTATTGTTCATGCGCGTTCACGTTTGTAGTTTGTAGTTCAGTCAAACTTGTCAACTCAACAATTTTCATTAAGTTAATATGCAAAAATCATTTGTAGTTCATAAAAATCGTTCATTACATTTAAATGAACATAGTAAATGAACAACTTTAGTAAACGATTTTAGTTCATTTTTTCAAGGTAGAAAATCGTTTACTAAAATCGTTCATTAACTCAATCGTTGTGTGTGTATGCAGCTTAAGGGGTATAAGTGGAGATGTTGTTTATAGCAACCAATAAGATTTTAGCTATTATCTTCTAGAAGGTGCTAGTTAACTGTTAAGTAGAATCTGATTGGTTGCTATGGGCAACAACTCCACTTCTAAAAACTCTCACACTACGTAAATATACCCCTACGTGTTTGTTAGATACACTCTGTACAAGTGTGTATCTATTACTTGCCTGCCTTTACAGCCTGCACATAAGGTGGAATGGGCTTTTGCAACTCCTGGCCCCCACTGATGCATCACAAAGCTTCTGGTTAAGGACCACTGGCATGTCCAGCTGCTCTGTTCCAACGATCTGATTTTAGGAAGCTGATGTGGCAGTGAGTGCTGGGCAGTGGGTGACGGGGCAGTGGGTGACGCGGGCAGTGGGTGCTGGAAGTGGACAGAATATTCCCAGTCCTATGAAGGTGGAGAGCCTGCTTGAATGGTAAATGTTTGATTCCCTCTGCCAGAGGATGTATCTAGCAACAAATAAACAGACTCCATTTTACTTACCCGGTGTAGCTTCATTTCCTGTTCCAAGATGGCCACCAACCTAAATATTGCACATGTGTGGCCATCTTGTCAGAGAGCAACAGTGGGAGACAGTTGTCTCCCACTTAGCTCCTGTGAGACATGCAATTACCTGCCACCCACTAAGCTTCATACACTCACCGGCTGTTGAGCTGAATTACGCCCCGCTGCTTCACCAGTGTGTATAACAGTGAGTATGGCTGTACATGCTTTACCTGCAATAAATAAGTATCTGGGCTGTCCATAGTCTCAGGGCATGTGCTGGTGTGTATAACAGTGAGTACGGCTGTACCTGCTTTACCTGCAATAAATAAGTAACTGGGCTGTCCATAGTCTCAGGGCATGCGCTGGTGTGTATAACAGTGAGTACGGTTGTACATGCTTTACCTGCAATAAATAAGTATCTGGGCTGTCCATAGTCTCAGGGCATGTGCTGGTGTGTATAACAGTGAGTACGGCTGTACCTGCTTTACCTGCAATAATTAAGTAACTGGGCTGTCCATAGTCTCAGGCATGCGCTGGTGTGTATAACAGTGAGTACGGTTGTACATGCTTTACCTGCAATAAATAAGTATCTGGGCTGTCCATAGTCTCAGGGCATGTGCTGGTGTGTATAACAGTGAGTACGGCTGTACCTGCTTTACCTGCAATAAATAAGTAACTGGGCTGTCCATAGTCTCAGGGCATGCGCTGGTGTGTGTATAGGAACTCTGCTACATCATCCAGCCTGTACACACATATTTCCAACAGGATAGAGCTGCACAATATGTATGTTTATAATGTCTCCATTCTTTTACCATATCTCCAGAATGCTGTACTTCTGGTAAATGCATAAATGTGTAGGTAATAAATGATATCCATGAAAGCAGCCAGCGGAAAACCCTTCTATGAAAATACCTACATAGAGTAGCTGTGCCCTTGGATGACCCCCATGAAGTAGCTAATGTACATTATAAGGCATTACGCAAGTCCAGCAGCGGAACATGAAATGTAACCAGTGTGGGTACAGGTGAGAAGGGTTACTGGACAGGAGGAAACAAAAGCATATTGGTAAGAGAAAGGGTCCTAGTATGTTGGATTCTAAATAATTGCAGCCATCCAGCCAATCTAAGCTTGGGGACCAAACATGGACGTAACTACCATAGGTGCAAGGGGTACAGCTGCTATGGGGCCAACAGCTGAGGGGAGGGGGTGCAGAGCTGAGGGGGAGGGCAGAGCTGAGGGGGGCCCATCTTCCTTGTCAAAGTCCCATGTGTTATATACATTTTTCACCATTTGGTGGTATATAGGGGCCCTGGAAAACTTTTGCTATGGGGCCTTCAAATACCTAGTTACGCCCCTGGGGCCAAAGCCACGTTTCTGAGCTCTGCAGCACCTGTGAATATTTGTGTTCTGCTCCCCAGACCATTTTAAGATGAAATAATGTAGTTAGCTTAATCCTACTGTATGTACAGTGGTTGATTTTCCCAGTTAATGCAGGAGGGTAACAGCTTCAGGGGCAAATGCAGGATTTCTACAGGGGTTTTCCAAATGCTGGATTTAAGTAAAGAAATAGTACCACAATAGTCCTAAAGCTGACACTCTCTTGTAGTTACATTTTTCGCATACATATGGTCAGAGCCGTAACTAGACTTTTTGGTGCCCTGGGCCAGAAAGAGCATTGGCGCCACCCTCATCCCCCCCACACCATTTTTAAAGTAGGGACCTAAGGCAGGGTGTGGCCTTATGGGGAAGGTGCATGACAAATCTGATGTGTCCCGTACGATGATGAATAGGTACCGATCCCGTTTTGCCGCTGTTACGGGTGTCACTACCAAATACAGTGTGAATCCAATGGCTGCAGTGATGATACACAATAATTATACCGTATAACTCAGCAGCACTAGATGTAGGAGAACGCTGGTGAAGGATTTGTCCATCAGAACAGCCGTGCCCAAGCCTGGTGCTGACAGTCTAGATCACCAGGCTGAAGGTATAGTAAGAGTAATGCTTGTAGTGTATATGCAGCAAATATCAGTGGCAGGGTGGCAAGTGTATGTACCCTGCACCGGCAGCTGAACTCACGATAAAGGTACTTTAGGCGTGCTGGTAACACCTGGGTTGGGAATTGGTTGCTATGTTCAGGGCTGCCATCAGAAACAGTGGGGCAGATAGTAGCTCCATGTGGAAGGTGTCTGACTGCTATGTGAGAGGTGATAGGTTTGAGTCCCGGGTATGACAGTATTTTGAAATGTGTGTGTGTGTATATAAAAAGAAGGTGTAACTGAAGGTATATGGGGAGGTGGCCACATGGATGGGGAGTCAGCCAGGGGAGAGATAGGGGAGGCCAGGAGATGTTGGGGACAAAAGAAGAGGAAGCTACAAGTGAGAATGATTATAAACAGAAAATTGACAGGCCCAAACAGCACAACCTGCCCTGCCATGTGCCATGGCACATGTTGCACCACCCAAGTTACGGTCCTGCATATGGTTGAGTCCAGTGCTTAAAGTGGTCCTAGAGAAGTGGTGGAACTCACGGCCCCCCCTTGGTGCTTTTTCAATAAAGGGACAGCACCTGCTGATAAAAAGGGTGTGGTCTCAAGAGAAAGGGGCGTGGTCACACAATAGTATTTCCAATTGAAATTATGCCGCACAGTAGCACAATCTTGATTCACATTACACCACATAGTAGTGTCCCTTATTCATGTATGACACACAGCAGTGCCCCTTTTACCCAATGCCCACATCTGTGCCCCTTATACACAATTCCCACAGTAGTAGTGCCTCATATACAATTTCCACAGCAGTAGTGCCCCTTACACATAATGCCCACTGTAGTGGTGCCCCTTATGCAATGCCCACTGTAGTGATTCCCCTTACACAGTGACCCCAGTAGTGGTATTGCCACTTATGCAATGCCCACAGTGGTAGTGCCCCTTATGCAGAGCCCACAGTAGTAGTAGTGGCCCTTATGCAGTGCCCACAGTAGTGGTAGTGCCCCTTATGCAGTGCCCACAGTGGTAGTGCCCCTTATGCAGAGCCCCTGTAGTGGTAGTGCCCCTTATGCAGTGCCCACAGTGGTAGTGCCCCTTATGCAGTGCCCACAGTCATAGTGCCCCTTATGCAGAGCCCCCAGTAGTGGTAGTGCCCCTTATGCAGTGCCCACAGTAGCGGGAGTGTTCCTTATACAATGCCCCCATTAGTAATCCCCCTCTAATAGTGCCCCCAATAGTGGTGCCCCTTATGCAGTGCCCTCAGCAGTGGTGCCCCTTATGCAGTGCTCCCAGTAGTGGTAGTGCCCCTGCAGTGCCCACAGTGATAGTGCCTCTTATGCAGAGTCCACAGTAGTGGTAGTGCCCCTTATGCAGTGTTCCCAGTAGTGGTAGTTCCCCTCCAGTGCCCACAGTGGCAGTGCCCCTTATGCAGAGTCCACAGTAGTGGTGTCCCTAATGCAGTGCCCCTATGCAATGCCCCCATAAGTAACCCCCCTGTAATAGTGCCCATAGTAGTAATGCCCCTGTAATAGTGCCTCCAATAGTAATGCCCCCCAGTAGTAGTGCCCCCTGAGTAATGCCTCTTGAGCAATTCCACTAGTAGTAGTACCCCTGAATAATGCCTCCAGTAGTAATACCCCCTATAGTGAAGCCACTTAAAAAAACAAACAAAAAAAAACTGATACTTACCTTAAGCCCCGCTCCCATGTCCGCAGCCGTCTGGTCCGCGTGGCTGCTCCTCTATCTATGGGAGAGACATCATGACGTCTGTCCTATAGCGCACTGCCGGAGCTCAGGAGTGAGCTCCAACCTCCGGCTGCCTTTGGTGCTGCGGGGAGGGAGCCGGGCTTCCGCTGGTAACAAAATCTCAGGGGGCGCCCGGCAAATGGAGCCTCCCTGCAGTGCCAGGCTAAGGTGGGTCGGAGGAGGCAGAACTGGTTCCATCTCCAAATAGAAGTGACTCAGTTCCACCCCGTTCCGGCCCACTTTAACCCCTGGTTGAGTCCCATAAGACAGACCACCTCGAGCCAAACCACCTCCCTGTCACTGCTCAGGAACGCTCAATACATTTTCAAAACATTTCCGAGACAGCGTGCCTCCTGTGTGCCTCAATCAAAGCTCTGACTGCGTGCATGCTATCTGGACAAATGCTGTATACAAACACCAATGTCAATTGTCCATATGTCGCTACTGGTTTTTTTTTTAAATATTTGTGCACTGTTTGCCTGATCTGGTGCACAACGTCGTGTTTATCACCATCCAAGTCCGGTCTAAGCGATGGACAGGTTGCGCAGAGCTGATCTGCGCGACGGTCAGGCTGCGCAGAGCTTGGAGACTAATTCATTTTTGGGCAGGTGCGATTTTTAGCTCTACAAAGGGCTGATCCGAAGAGCTGCGGGCCTGGTTCAGAGATGGACGGTAATGTGTGATCGCAGCTGCGATTTCGTACGGAACGCAGCAGCGAAAATATGATAATGGTCCAAAAGATCATCCGAGCATAGGAACGCCCACTGCTACCTTATCTGCGTACAACGTCGCTTACCTGCATAAATATCGCTGACATCAACGCACATCGAGCGGTCATCTTGCCCTTGCAGCAGGTCTGACCAGCCACAGAGGGCGCTCATGCAATCGCAGTGGCTAATTTATGCACGCCCATGAAACAGCGTTCGAAAGGACAGACATGTCTGCGGTTTTTCTGACCACCCCCCTCTTACCTCCCCAAACGCTGACATCCTGTCAGTCTCTTTGCAATGGATTACTCCGTGCGCACGTAATCGCAACCGATCGCTGCGCACGAGCAGTGCGGCTTATATGCATGCGCAATGGCAAACAATCGCTTGATCTGCATAAATAAGAGCATTACGTAAATCTCTGAATTAGGCCCTGTGTCTTTTCTCCCGCACATGGCGCGTCACGGCAATCTTCAGCACAGAAATATCTTCATTTTCTGAGTCAATCCTCTTTATGAAGACAAGGCCTTTGAAAAGACTCTCGTTATTTTGCTGTTCCTGTCTGGCATTTAATGATTCTAAAAAGGAGTAAAAGTCAATCAATAATAGCTATGAGTGAAAAGATTAGCATGTCTCCGCTCTGAATACGCTGTCACTGTGACACAGGAGAGAGTTTTTGATTGGTACTCATTTCAGCTGTCAGGATCCACGCACACATCTATCTCATCACAGCTCCAGAAGAGGCTCTCCTGAGCACCAGGTGTAAACAGCCAAAAGACGGGAAATATCCAGAAATGCCGACCTTTATCTGCTAACCTTCATTTTGTGAGATTTTAATATAACGTCCTCCTCAGTTTTATCAGCGGTCAGTTTGTGCACCGCACAAATTCCTCGGCACACTTCCATTAACCGATCCATTACGGGGAATGTAATTATCAGGCTTTTTATTTCCTATGAAATGTCAGTCCCTCCTTGCTTTCACCTCTCTGCGGCCAGAGATTGCTTGATATACAGTATTGCATCTGGTTAATTAAAAATAATCGCCTGGTTTTAGACCATTCTAACTATTTAAAGGTGATATTGTCCCATGCACAATGATTTTATTTGAGTCTATTATTTCTACAAATTGCTAATTTGTCACAGGTTGTGTTTCTAGCGCTGGACCCTGGAGATTTATTCTGTGCTGTCTGAACCCCCTCCTTTCTTTTGTAGTAGAAGCAACATCCTGGTTTATATGCACAAAGCTATGCCGCACAGTCAGAATAACATGTAAGTACATACGAGTGACCAAGGAGGTGCAGGCATGAGAGTGGGTAGAGAGGCTCCAGCTCATGAGAGCTTACAATCTAGAGGGGGGTGGGGCAATGCTGGAACAGTAGAAGCTAGTGGGATGATAGCCGCTGGTTAGCACAGTATCAGCAGAGGTTTTGGTGAAGAATTGGGATTTGAGACTACTTGAGAAATTGTAGGCCAGAGGCAGGATGAGTAGTGGGTTTCCGGAAATGGGAGAACTGTGGTAAAAAAGTCTTGGAGGTGGCAGTGAGAGTTGGATATCCTATAGGAGGTGAGGCACAGGTCAGGTTTAAGAGGGAGAAAAGGACAATGGCCCTCATTCAGAGGCGGTCGCAAGAAGCGAGCGCTCGCTCTAAATGAGGGCAGGCGCTTGTCTAATCAAGTGCGGCCTCCCACGGCTTTAGCGACTGACCAGGTTGATGGTCGCGATGGTCAACACCATCGCGACCATCGGGGCTTGAGACGAGACCCTAAGGTTGGGTCTCGGCAACCGCAAGCCCCAGGGAGCTTCCTGTTCTGATCGAGCAGGAAGCTCCCCACTGACATCACTGCTGATGTCAGTTCGCCGCCCACAAAACGGCAAGCGTTCCTAAAGGAACACCTCCATTTGTGAAACCACCCCCCCGCCCCGCCTACAAAACGGGGCGAGCTGTTGATCAACATCGACAGCCGTCCCTTTTGTAGTGAGCTCTGGAGCAAGAGAGTTTCTCTCTCGCTCTGGGGCTTGCGCACGCGCAGTGCGGCCGTTGCGCGTGCGCAGGGCCTAAACATCGACCCGGTTGCGAGTGCTCAGCGCTTGCGACCGGGTCTGAATGAGGTCCAATATCTTGGGAAAAGGTCAGAGATGTACAGTATATGAATACTGCCCCCTCTAAGAGGAGTGGATTGGCCAGGTGGGCAAAGGGGGCATGATGCCACAATTGCCTCATTGTGTCCCAGGCCAACACTATACAATGATGCAATTACTGATATTGCAAAGCGGGGCGGGGTCTCTACTTTTCCGGGTGTCCAGGAGTATAGGCATTAATGTGTATATGGCAAGTTATTTATGATGGCTCAGGGGGGAGTATCTTGACATTATCTGGAGATAATCAGGGGGCGGGATGTACCAAGAATTGCCTCTGCTTATCGGGTACTTCTGCGCAGAAGGTTGCGTGCTCCACGAGGGGAGCTGGGAGAGGGGGGTCCCGGTAAGAACCCCATAGGCTTCTATTGGGTGGTGTTACCCATCGGGATGAAGCGCTTAGTGCATATGGGAATTTTTTGGGGGGTTACAGCATTTTTCAGTTTAGTACATCCCACCCATGGAGAGAGATACAGTGATAAGAGAATAGATAAGTTATTGTATTATTTCTGGTGAGAAAGGGGCTTATTCTGGCAATGTTGTGAAGGCGGAGGCGACAAGACAGTACAAGCCTTGTACTACAAGGGACTGGATATGTAGAGTACAGCGGAGGACATATACAAGAATAACACCAAGGCAGTGACCATGAGGGACTAGGGATGGAGCCATGTTGGTCCGTGCGGGATACTAGACCAGGGGTAGCAAAGATTACGAGCTCTGGTTCCGAATAACTTCAGGCTGTATAAACACAGACAGGGGGACATTTATATCATCTTTCATACATAGGTTTAGCATCCTTTTTGTAGAATCTGTACATTAAAGATTACATTGTAAGTTTGCCTTTTGCAGAACCAATAATAGCTGGTACAGTGGACAATTCATTATTATCTGGGGTGGGGTAAAATATCAAGTGAAAAAAATATTAAATGGAACTATTGCGTGAAACATGCTAAATTCCGCAGAAATGTGTCACGTATTATGTGACTTTGAACATTTCATTCACCTGAGTTGTAGCTATAGCAACTACTGGGACTGTTCCTGAAACTAAATAACAACAAATGTATTCAATGGTGCTCAGCTTAGGGTACTTTAAATGGGTGGGTGGGGGGGGGGCAGCATTTAGCTGCACAAACGGAGTAACATGGCTGACTGTGAACTGCTCAAAACCAATTACATGTTACCCTTTAATGCACTGAACTCTCCCCTACTCCAAAAAAATGCTGGCTAAGGGCCTGATTCAGAGCCGGACGCTATTTGCGCTCGCTCGTTCATAAAATAGGGCTGGCTATTCAAATGAACTGTTCGCTTTTTGCGGTCTGTTCACGCCTCTATGCCTGAACGAGCGAACAAAACTTGCGGTCGTTTTTTGGGAAACTACGCCACCTGGCCGCTCGCATCCTACGTCATGTCCACTATTTATTAGATTAATCGAGTACATCGACCAGCGTATGAACTGCTCGCTATTATTGTGGTTGTTTTTTCCTACCGCAATCTTGCGAGCAGTTCTGACTATAAAATAACCCAGTGACGTGGTCAATGACGCTGCTGTATTAATTATGCACACCCATAAAAGGCCCGTTTTGACCTTTAAGCACGTCTGCGTTCTGATCTCCACTCCCCGTTTTCAAGCACCTTCCCCTGTTACCACCCACATACGCCTCCTCCTGTCACTCAAAATAGCAGGCATTCGCTATTTAGTGAACAAACGATTTTCGGCCGCACTGACTGGTTCGCGCATGCGTATTACGATCCGTACGCATGCGCAGTTGTGCAAACATCGCTCGAACGAGTGGCCACTTACGAGCGGCTCTGAATCAGGCCCTAAATGCGATAATATAACAGCTTTAGGTCAGGATGTAGCAACTGGAGAAATGCGGTCAAACCCGTAACATGCGAGTTTGACCACATTTCTCATATGCACCAAGCCGCTGAGTGTGATGCACTCTGGTGTCACGCTCGGGCTATGGTGGTCCCCTGTAGAGGGATTAGAAGACGTGGACCTAGGCTGAGAAAGGAATCTCAGACGAGGGGCCTGGATATATGCCTTCCTCATCTACAAGTACCAAATGTTGGCTAGACCTGACCAAAGGCGTGGATTCTAACTTACCCCACCAAGCGAGATTTGGGCTTAAGCTGCACCCAGTAAGCAGGTCACGGTCCTTTGGTCAGGTATCATGGGGAAAACACAGGAGAATGATACTGGAAGTTTTGGACTTGGGTGATGTACTGGGTACACACCCTGTTGATCCAGACGCAGGGCTGACACAGGAGAATGGCACTAGGAGATTGTACTTGCATGACGTACTAAATACACACACTGTGGTTCCAGATGCAGAACTGGCACAGGATGATGACATTTCGGAGATAGTACTCGGATGACGTACTGAGTACACACACACAAACCGTGGGTAACACTAAAGGTGGCCGTACACGGCACAATATACGTGTCGATCCGACGGATCGGCACAATATAGGTGCTATATCGTGCCTTGTATGGGCAGGATATCGTACCGGATATCGCACTGCATGCTACCGCGGGATCGTAAATCGCATCCCCAGATCTTCGCGCAGGTTCATATGATCTGGGATGCGATGTACGATCCCATTCAGATGGTGGAGGGAGGAGCTGGCATATCGTGCTATCAGCAGGTACCACGCGATTGTCAGCATCTTAAGAGAGTATCACTGGAAGAAAGGAGCTTGGAACCTGGAACACTGCAACTGCATGTATACACTGGAAGTAATGACATTGTACAGGCAACTTCCTGTTGTCTGGAACACGGCTAAATGCCCTAAGGTAGCAGTCCATTGGAGGATAGTGTTAGCTGACAGCAACCAATGCTACCATTGGGTAAAGGGCAATCAGGTGATATAGACTGTCATGGCTGCACCCATGACGGTAACTGCAAGAACCAAATCGCGGAGCACACATGGATGTCCTAGCAGACCCCAGGTATAATCCTCAGCACGTCACTCACCGCCGCACCTGGCATCTGACCGCTTGAGAGGTCAGGGGATGCCGGCGCTGAGGTGAGTAATGGCTTATCCTAGGCCAGAACCTGACATCCGGGGCTTGGAGGCAGTGGGTAAAGCCATCTCCTGATGGCGTTACCCTATAGAAGTCTATGTGTTTCTATCGGGAGAGGGGTCTAATGAGATCAGTCCCGGCACTCATGCAGTGCCTACGTCATTCTGCGCATGCGCAGCAGGAAGCCAGAGTGATTTCTGCGCCGTAGACCAATGCCGGGATGCATGCAAACAGCGGCGGGACGCATCACATCCTAAATGCGATTCGCCATGCATTCTGACCTTAATCTTTCTAATATGAGAAACACAAACTATTCTCATGGCTGCCATCAGCTAATCAGTGGCCGATACCATGGAAACTGGCCACTGATTAGCCATGGAAATGGCATCTCCATTATAGTAAATGGAGATGACCGCGACGGTGATCTGATGCAGCACTCGGATTGCGGATACTGACAGGGAGTGTCTTTTTTCCTACAGATGCCTCCTGCTGCAATAGAAGATTAGTTGGACGGTATTATACAGACACTTCCCGCTTCCATGTGGCTCTGCATGACCGGACATCTCTGAATTAGGCCCTTAGTCAATTAAAATGGTTTCCTACTGCAGTATAGTTTGTAATAAAAAAAAGTAGAAGTATATAGTTGCATCAATCATAAAGTATTGTGGAAAGAGAATGGGCCTGATCCACTATGGTGCGCTATTCTGCTTATACGCACGCAACGCAGTTGCTAATATCAGCGGGGATATGCAAATGCTTGCATTCACAATGCGATCGCAGCCTGACATAAGGACGCCCACTTCCCCTTACTCACATCCGTACACTTTAGCAACATAGAGAAATAATCAGTAACATCGGACCCATACTCACAGGTAAGACAGGTCAGACCTCACTCAGGAATTGCTGACTTCAGCGCACGCTATGAGGTCTCAGGCGGCATCTGGTATCGCAGTGGATAATTTATGCACGCCCCTGCAATGTTGTCCCAATGCACTGGCATGCCTGCGTTTGTCTGACCAACCCCCCCATTACCACCCGCAAACGGCGCTTCCTGTCAGTCACTCTGCAATGGGTCTGCGTCACCACTGCAATCGCAGTTCCGATTGCAGTGGTTGGTTTTTGCACACGCACTGCAATGCGTACGCATGCGCAGTGCGAAACATTCAGCCGCTTGCGTGTGTATTAGCAACTGCGTTCCTTGCTGAATCAGGCCCAATGTGCACAGTAATTAAAAGTCAGTGCAACAAGTTTGGGAATATTTCCCTTTTTGCCAACAAGGGAAATAATGAAATATTTGGCGGGTGGATTACAGGTGCGGATGGAGGATCAGACATGGAAATTACTGAGAGATTTTTATGTGGCGCCCCCTAGTGGTTCCAGCACCTGCACTGCAGGTCTTTCATATGGCTGTGGCTGACATGTTTCTGATAAATAGACAGCACAGGATATAAATGGATATGGAGATATTTATCCCTCCACAGAGTAACCTCTCCAAGTTTTTTTTTTTCCCTGCTTAATAATTTTCTCCCTTTGAGAGTCAGACACTTGTTATTTTTTATTTTTACTTGACATTTATTTTCACTACATGAATAAAATATAAAGCCAGCTCACAGGGGAACAGAAGTTATTAGTTGCCAACTTTCATTCAAATCAATATTCCGTGTTAGAGGTGATTTGCTTTTCAATCACAACAGGTAATCCGCGCCTGGGCCAAAAGCAGGCGTCCCCCTGATTGAGCAGCCATGAGACAAACTCCTTCACTCGACCTCGCGGCATCGAAGATGTGCAGCCGAGAGACGATTAACCCCCGAAGCTACAGAATATACACTATCACTCGTCTGAGCTTGTGTAACAAGAGAGCTAGATAGATAGGTAGATAGATAGATAGATAGATAGGTAGATATGAGATAGATATGAGATAGATAGATAGATAGATATGAGATAGATAGATAGGTAGATATGAGATAGATAGATAGATATGAGATAGATATGAGATAGATATGAGATAGATAGGTAGATATGAGATAGATATGAGATAGATATGAGATAGATATGAGAGATAGATAGATAGATAGATATGAGATAGATAGATAGGTAGATATGAGATAGATAGATACAATAAAAAATATATTCTTTGTACTGTAGAAATGGTTACAAAATAATATCCAAGTGCTTATATATCCCAGTCAGAGCTGCTGGATCATTTGTGAGGAAATAAACTATTTGAAAATTGCAGTCCACAAGCATCATCCAACCAATCGGAAAAGACTGTACCCTGGAACAATCTGCGCGTCATTTGTATTACTGACACATCCTGGGCTATGGAGTCAGTACTGCAAACCTTGTAATCAGATTCTTCTATATTACTACTGTCTTACTCCATCTCCAGCATACAGTAACTGACACATATACACATGGCAGGACTGGCCACCTGGCACTACTGGCAAATGCCGAAAGGGCCAATGACATGCTGTGCCGGACCGGGCTGAAAGCCTGGCCAAGCAGCCATCTATTAAATCTGTTAAATGCTCTAATCCAGCCATTTATAGCAAGCTCCTCCCATCTTTACACGCTAACCCGAGTGTACATCCACATACTGTAAATGGGAACATATGTGCAGAAATAGGCAGGGAAAACGCCACTTGTGGCTGTTGTTACAAAAATAATCAGTAAAACAGCAGAGTCCTATTTTCATATGCAGGTGCTGTCGAAAATAGGATGTTTAATAGCCTGTCTTGCAAAACCCGGCCGTACTTACTGTACATTAGTTTATTTAGTGAATTAGGATCAAGCTTTGTGAGTGGATTTCTTTTGTTTGTATAATTTATGCCACATTAGCATTTTACTAATTCTATCTCTTTGTATTAATCTGACAGCCTAATTGTGTTTCATTTTTCACATTGATGGATGATATTCCCTCACTTTCCACCCCTAAGTACGCAGACTGTACAGTTATATTATATTGTGGTGTTATCTTATTATAACACAAATGCCCAGACTGGAAAACACTACAATTGTTGTTACATACAGGGCTGCAATGTGGGGTCCAGGCATTGACAAAGGTCAGACACACCCAACACATACTGGACCTCATTCAGAGTCGGTCGAAGCGGCCGCACGCCACCGATGTTCGCTATACTGCATATGCGTAAAGTTTGCAATGCGCGTGCGCAAACTAGCTGCTACGATCAGAAGTTTCTCTCTCCTTGAAGACAGCCAGGTCGGTAGTTTGAGTGACAGATCGAGGCGTTTGTGGGTGGTAACAGGGGAAGGTGCTTGAAAACGGGGGAGTGGAGATGCGAACGCAGGCGTGCCTAATTATGCTAACGGCGTTTTATGGGAGTGCATAATTAACAAAGTAGCGTCATGGCACATGTGACATGGGAGGTTTTTACACTGACATGATCGTAGAGCTTAAGAGAGGGTATGGTCAACCTTAAGCTCTACGACCAGTTCCGATGGTTCCCGATGGTCTCGATTAATCCTTATATGCCCGGAGATTACGTGCAATGCGTACGAGAAGGGGGTGTATTTTTTTAAATTCCGGCCGCTTCCTCCCCTCGGTCGGCCAGCTACCGATCCGAACTTAGGGACGCAACTTGCGAGGGAATCATTTGCTTATCCGGCCCCTTTTCCCGTACGACCGTGCGGCCGCTTCGACCGACTCTGAATGAGGTCCACTGTGTGTAGTTAGTAACATAATGGCATATTATCACCTTCTAAAATATATAGGTCATATACTGTATGTTCCAAAGACCTCTTGAGTATATCAATATAATTCACAAGTGCCCTAACTGTATATGTAATACATCATTATAATTGAATAGTGATGTCACATAAGGCACTGTGGTAGTGTTTTCTGCACATATAGATAAAACATATACTGTATAGTTTGGAATATATATATATATATATATATATATAAAAACACTCTGTTCCATGTCAAAACTAGTTTATCACAAGTTATAGTGTACCCCTGCTGCAAAAATATGGTTATGAGAATCCTCCTGGGTTTCAAAACCTCTATAGAAGCATTCAATGAAGAACAGCCTACCTCTGTACTGTACAATCACAGGACCCTAATAACCTGTGTATGGGATCCAGTTTACAGTGGGAGAGGAAATGATATCAAATGTTGTACAGTTGTATAGTAATAAATATGTATAGCATATATACAGTGTGTGTGTGTGTGTGTATATATATATATATATATATATATATATATATACTGTATAATCTGTGTTGTTACTTATTATGATGACATAAGACCTCAGTGATATCCTTAGAATTTACACCAGGTGCATTTTCCCATATATAGGCCCATATTCAATTTGAGGCGAAAAGTCCCGACTTTTCGCCTGTTTTCCAGGCGGAAAAGTGTTGTGCGCGTGGCCGATAATACCCATATTCAATTTCAAAGGACGCGAAAACGGGACCTGGCGAAACTGGGAGCGGCGAAAAAAAATGGGAATTTTTGGGAAAACATCCTATCACCCCCATAAAGATGTCCAGACATGGGGGATCATTATGGGTACCCCCGTTTTTGCCTGCTGAAGGGAAGTCAGGTTTTTAAATAGCCGCAGCAGGTACATGAATGCGGCTTGGAAGAAAGTGATGCAGAATAGCATTTTTTTGGGGAAAAATAACTATGCCTATCAAATTTGGGGTACATGAAAATGGGTGCAAGCATATTTTTAAGTCACTAAAATGATTTTTAAAAACTCTTCAAAAATGCACCTGTCGCTTCTACCCGCAATGAGAAAACACCTGCCGCATACTTCCGACTCCCTCTGGATTGAATTTAGCTGTTTTACAAGTGTCTTCCCTATTATTTAACCCCAAAATTTTAAATATTTTTTTGGTTTGTCCCAATTTTTTTTTTACACTTTTTTTTTATACACATTGTTTTTAGGGGGCATTTCCAGGAGTGCAGGCTATTTTTTTTTAAGTCTGCACCCCTAAACCTCAATTCTGCACTTTTTTTCACCAGCTAAAGGCTGGAGAAAAATTATTCTCGTTTTTTTACATTGACTTTCGCACCAGCAAAAAGTCTTTGTAACTGAATACGGGGATAATGACAATAGACGAAAAAGACGGGTTTTCGCCTGGAATTGAATATGGGCCATAATGTAAGACTGACATTGGTATACAGTATGTATAAATGTCTGCAAATGATTAAGGAAACAGGTTTGCATTACTGATGTCATTGTGTTTGGTAGAATTCCTGCGTCTCAGAGTGACCTAATGACTATAAGTAACGTATATGATTACATAGCTAAGTCTATTCTTTTTATTATTTTATAGATACTATAAGTTGGACATATTTAAAGGATTATAGTTAAGTTATAGTGAAAGTATATAAGTACCACTCTCATCTCTTCTAGCTGTGAAGGTTACACTGTTCTTAACTTATTTCCTATTAGGTTATATGAATAGGTAAAGTAAGGAGTTACCCTCTGTATACTGTAACTATAAACCATGGCGTACAATTGTGCAACTTGTCTCATTTACTTTAAGTCACTCTTCTGGCAACCTATGAAGACCTCAGCAAATGGGACATTTCAGCACCTTGGAGAGCTGCACTACTAACTTGCTTGTGTCCGTATTGTGGACTCCAGGACAAGAGCTAGAAAGGTGGTTTAAGACTCACTAAAGAAAACTGCAAATATGTAAATCATAGGTGTAAAGAATAGAAGACATAGTGGAGGTGATATATGAAGGTAGTTAAGAAACCTGCAAATAATGCAACCGACACAGGAGAAGCAGAGAGAGAATTGATAACTGTAACAAATGATGCAATCGGATGATAACAGAAAACTGTAACAATTCTCAGCTGGAGGGTAAATTGGATAATACGAAGGCCCAGAAGGATTCTGCAGTAGAGTCATGGAACGGGGAAATCCAAAAAGTGCTAAACATGCATCAATTTGAGCAGGTCTCTGAAAAATGCTGTGCAGAATGAAGGTACATTAACAATACTTACAAATGCAAGTAGGGTAATGATGCAAAAGCAAGTCCAGGAATAACAGAGCAATGGCAAATATCAAGGAAATGAATGAATCAAACAAGTGGAAGCGGGGTAACTTCAGCATATGACCAGCACCGGTGAGTGTGAGAGTCTGGAACGTCTAATGCGGCCTCCATGCTGTAGCCATGACATGGGGATGTCCAGGCCAGAGACACAACATCCACAGAGGAGACTAGAGGTACAGCCAGGTGTGTGAAGAGATGGAAATATCTCAGCAATATTAAAACGTGTAAATAAAATTCCAAATTTGCTGCAATTTTAAACCACCTCTTATAAATGACAACATTTCATGTTTCTTATAAATTACCGCTCTGTCTAGCCTCTATTATGGCCTAAATTAATCATCAGAATCAGGGGACATCAGAGCTGTTCTTATTAAGTTTGGTGTTTTTGTGTGTTTTAAGTTTTTACATATTCTTGTAGAAATGAGCTTCTCCAACAAAATGTAATTGTGAGGCCAAGGTGCTGCCTATTAAACATATGGGAAAGATCCCCATTCAGAGCTGGTGTGTAAATAAAATGCTATAGCAGAGTAGAAATGTGTACATGAGACATCCCCGATAGTACACGCTGTTTTTTCCCCTCTGCTCCAATAATCTCATTCATCAAACTATGGGTGGGATGTATCAAGAATCATATTTTGGATGCGATACATCCCACCACTTCATGCATACTGGCGTTAATAACGCAGATAAATACAAGTTAAAAAATACTACAAAACATAGCAGGTCAAATTTCATTAGTAAATGGAGCCCTTAGTCACACACAGATGTACAAATTTTTCTCATCAATTTGATCAGTGTAAGCCAGCAATGTAGTTTTGTCACTCCCAGTTGTTTTGTGAATGAGACGCACATTTTGAGCAAGAAAGATGCTCAGTGCGTCCAAGTCGCACAGGACCTTACGCACAAAGAGGGCCTGTAAGGTTATAAATAAAGCAACAGTAAGAAAGGACACAACTGTTAGACAGATGAGGGGGAAGAGAGACACAGTAAGAGGAGGAGAACTGCTAAATTTAATAACATCAGCCATTCCACAATGCAACACCCAAACCACATCAGGATGACTCCACCACCAAATCCAAACAAAAATGAAAACAACCTAGGGAATACAGGCTGGGGCGCTGAGAGGGGTGGGTGGAGCAGCAGCCTGTCTCCCCAATCCAGCACACATGCACCTGTCATGCCCTGTGCTGGGCAAGGGAGAGAGGCACCCCAGACCCCCTCTGTTTCACTGGCTACACCTTCCTGAATTGGCCACACCCCTTCCCAGTAACGGGGCCCAGCAGAGCTCTCAGTGGCTGTTTCTTGTAGAGGCAAAACCATAAAACTACTCCCCAACCATAACGTAATCAATCAACACTATTACTAATTAACTAAATATGTAACTTTATGAAAAAGGAAATTTTAACCCATTGCATCCCAGGTTACAGACATACACTACAACTGACCTTGAGGCTTCATTTGCCTAATCTTTAATTAATCTTTCAGACATTGTTCACAACAAATTGAAAAATCAGAGAAAGCGAATGCACAGCCGCAACATTTCCCTTTAAAACTGAAATAGCAATATTGCACCAGACGGGATGCAGCCAGGAAGCCGATGGTCGAAATGCCAACCGCCAGCTTCCCAACTTTGCAATCCCGACAGGCGACTAATGATAGGCATAGAAATCCCGAAGCCTATCATTATCCCTACGCCGGGAGGCCAACGCCCGGTATAGCAAAGGAAGGTAAACCGGGCGGTTGGCATGGACAGCTGCGGGGGGGGGGGGTGTTTAGGGGCTCCCCGGGAGTGTTAGGCTAGGGAAAGGAGGGGGTTAGGGTTAGGCACCCCCAGGGGGAGGTTAGAGTTAGGCACCCTCCCAGGATGGTTAGGGTTAGGCTGCGGGGACAGGGGGGGTTATGTTTAGGCACTTACAGGAGGAGTAAGGGTGAGGCACTTGGGGGGGGGGAGGTTAGGGTTAGGCACCCCTAAGGGAGGGTTAGGGGGGGAGAGGGTTTGTAATAGTAAAAAAACTTACCTGTAGGGATCTTCTGTTGCCAGTCTTCCGGAACCGCGACCCACGGTATTTCATACCGATCCCCACCAGACATGGGGTTAAATTTACTAAGGGGCAAGTTTGGTGACGTTTCACAACCCGCTGTCCATTGCCTTTGGTTTTCACCTGCAAACCGATCAGTGTTTGGATGGTGCTTTTAAACCTGCTGGCAATGTGTGGAGGGCAGAAAATGGGCAAATCGATGGTGGTTTGGACAAACCCGTTGGCCTTTTGCTCCAAATTGATAGATAAACCGGCCACAAAACATTTGATCTGCTGTCCTGATCCCCCGTGCAGAGTGTGTGAATCCAGTGCCACTTTTTACAAGGTATCCATCTGCAGCCCGACAAATAACATGCTACCTGAGTGTGGAGCCGTATGGCATGGACTGGCTCAAAGGATTGGAGTCCTTCCCACTGTTCTTTTTACTCTAAGGATCCTGAAAAGGTGCAGTATGAGTGTTCTGTCCTCACTACCTTTCTTTGGTCTATATAATTAGACAGACAGCATAACCATAAATATATCTAATGACCGCGCTAATTAGTCACCTGAAGTATGTGGCAGACAATGATGGATTGGTTAACAAACTGGAAAGGTAGCAGATGCTATTATAAATACAAAGTGGTCACTTGGTATTGGTTAAGAAAGAGTATATAATAGCGCAAATCTGAATGATATTGTGGAAATAAAGAGCTGGAGTAACAGTGTATATATGATGGCACTTAATTATATGACATAGGCAGATTGTAATTAAAATTGTATCAGTTTTAATAAAGGTAAATAACAACCTCATATATTTAAAATAGCATATCCTAGATAATATCTTGTTCAATCAACATTGTATGATCAGTAGATATAATCAATACATAAAAAATGAAGGAAGCAGTGGAATGATAAAGCACAGGGCTGTCTTAACAGCAGTGCAGGCCCATGGGCAAAGCAATGCACTGGGGCCCCTATTAAACAATCCTCTGCTGGAGATGGGATGCTATCGGTGGAGGCTGTGGCGGGGGGAGGGGTGGTGTTGGCAATTGGCAGAAAAACAAAAGTCATTTACAGGAAAAAAACACAAGTCACAGTCTGAACATGTACAGTACAACAAATTTCAAACAAATTGTGAGCATACATTATATTCTAAATTTCCAGTGGAGGACAGGAAAAAAAGCTATTTTTAAAATTGTTTACTGAAAACACAGATAACATAGCACTTGCTGTGAATGAATAATGAGAATATACAATAAAACATATACATATAAAGGCACAACATGCATCCCAGGATATTGACATAAGAGTGGAATGTGGAAAAAGTGAGAGGAAAAATGACAGCAGTATAAAGTGATGACAGAATAGATACAAGTAAGAAGAAAGTGTATATCCCACACACACAGCAGACAGGACATGGGGTGCCAACCGTGATGAGGGATGTACCTGGGAAAGATCATGCAGGTATCAGTGGCAATAATACACAACTTACCTCTTCTTGTTGTGAAAGCCCACCACCACTATATAGAGCAGTGGCGTCACAAGGGGGGTGCGGGCAGCACCCAGGTGTCACTCGCTGAGGGGTGGTGATGGGAAATGGTGCAGCTTCTCTCTCCCTGCAACTCTCATACCCTGTGCTGTGTGTTACCCTGCAGCCGGTACCTGCCTCCTCCCCATGCAGGACTATCAGCGATGGCAGCTATGTGATGGGGGCTAGGGTTGCTATCGGCCATGGGCCCTTGGAATCTTGGGGCCCTTGGGCAACTGCCCATTTAGCCTATAGGTAGAGACAGCCCTGATAAAGCAGCATGTAAATTGGACTGGTGGATAGATGTAAATAGTGTAGGGAAATCTGGAAGTTCTCCAGCACGTCACTGTAAAGTATATAAGACCTAACCTGCAGGTTGGTATTGTAGATGATCCGTGTATCACGCTGAGCGAGGTATGTTGAAAATCCTCCCCATGGATATAAACTTGTGCAAATATTCAAGGGGAAGGCACAAACCTTAGGGTGGCAGCATGGGCGCCGAGAGGGGGGGGGGAGCGGGTACAGTTTACACCTCCCGCAATTAGGCCACACCCCCAATTACCCAGGCCCGGCCAGGCTCTCAACAGCCTTGGGTGGCAGTATTGGCAATCCGTGTCCCGCTGTTACTCCAATGGAATGTTAGCAGGTGGTAACTCCCAAAATTTAATGCAGCTCGGCGGCTGAGCAACTTCGTGCTGTGAGCAGGGAGATCCTGATATCCTGTATGGATTGCGGCTGATTGCCGGCTGGGAACCAGGGGACCGTGTGCACTCAAGTGCAGTGATCGTGCAAATATCAATCCAATGTAGCAAAGGAGTCCGCCCAATGCGTTTCCCTGTCCAAACAGCTTCATCGGACAGCATAACCATTCCTATTGTCCATTAATCCAATCTAGGTGTGAAGAACTGAGAATTGTAGTGATAGGAGAAATTTAATACAATGGTAAAACTGTAAAGAAGAAATAAAGGAATGAAATGACAATACAACTAATGCAATGAAGACATGAAAAGACAACAAAGCCGATGTGAGCCGATATAATAATGTCTGTGCGTGATGTCTATGCATTCCAGACTTCAGGCCGTAATTCCCTGCAAAGAATTTGCAACAAAGTATTAAAAAGTGAAAGTTAGATTTAGGATTGTTTAGTTTGTCCCATTACTTTTGGCCTCTTAAAAAGTGGGAGGCACATATAGAAACCGTTGTAATTCCTACACCGTTCACCTTATTTGGATGTAATTACCCTCAAATTAAATCTGAAAGTCTGCAGGTAAAGCACATCTTGTTTGTTTCATTTCAAAGACATTGTGGTGGTGAATAGAGGCCAAAATATGAAAATTCTGTCAATGTCCCAATATTTATGCACCTGACTGTATATATATATATATATATATTGTGACACAGTCAGATTAGGGGGTCCTACTCCTGGGTAGGGGACTCCTTCCTTACACACACGGCAGCCGGGAAACAGTACGCCAGACTGGATTCAAGTACAAGCTGGTCGGCGCCAGTCTTTATTGGGTGAAACAGAAATAACAAAAAGAAACCATAAACTTAAATCCTAGCCCTGTCGGGGCTCTAACTTTACAGGTGGTTCCCTCACTACCAGAACCTGGCAAGGCCTAATGCCCTCACCAGCAACAAAGGCACAGCACAACACTCAGAGATAGGTTTTCCCAGTGTCTCTGAGCAAACTCCCTGTCTGCTCTCCCAGGTGAGACACTCAGCCCTAAACACACTAGGCTTATATTGGCCACTCTCAGGTGGAAACCCTAACAAGCCTGTTAGCAGGTTGCAAGGCCCAAAACCTGGAGTGGCCGTGGGTGGAGCCCTCCCTCTCCTCTCACCCACAACCCCCAGGTCCCAAACCGGCTTTTCAAAAAGCCGAGACTCAAGCCTGCTACACTGCAGACTTTCTCCTGGGGGTTTAAAACACATAAGACAGGAATCTGGGACAAATGTACCTGCCACAGACCACTTTACCAGTGATCCTATCACAATATATATAATATATATATATATATATATATATATATATATATGTGCATCACTTTGCTGGGACCATGTGAGAAACTTTGATGGATGCCCCCACGATTCCCTACCCAGAGTGCATTGGGAAGTAACTAAGGGAGCCAGTAAAATACAACCAAGCTGCTATCAGTCTGACCTCTAGGTGGAGCTTACACAGAACAAATGCATAAGACAAACATATTATGCTGAAGGCATGACACTGTAACTTCCCCCTGAAATTATGGCTACCCTGGTAAATCACTCGGGGTATCAGGGCAGCCTTAACTTTCAAACTTTACAACATGACATTTGAATTTTTTTGGGAGATCAGTTTTATGCATGAATATTAATGACCTTCCTGGATGGTGGGGTGCAGACAAGTGCCCCTCTGCAAATTGTGGCCTGGGTTAAATTACTGCTACTGCCAAGATGCAAAAAAAATATTTTTAACTTAAACAGGATGTAAGTAAAAACACTAAGGGCCAGATTCAATTAGCCGCGTTAAATCGATAAATTATCGCCGGCTAATTTATCTTCGGTTTTGGTGCAATATTTTCACCTATTCTGGCAATGCACGTTTCCTTTTTTGCCAAATCCTATTGCAAAACAGGCGAAAACGCATACGTGTAATAATTTTTCAAGGCGAAACCTGCAAAACTTTCTCCACAGTTTGAGAAATCAGTCTGCACCGCAATAACAGTCTAACTGGCATAGGAAATTAATATAGAAGTGTTTTAATGGTCATAAAACAAGTATTTGGGGTTCTTAAATTGTGTCAATTGGCGGTTAGATACTACGTATTTGCATAAGTGTTGAAAAATGATAAAAAGCTATGTTTTTTGTGAATAGAACCACTGGACGTAAGTTGGGGGTGCATTAAAATGGGTGCAAGTATATTTTTGTGTCTATAAAGTGCACTTTTATAAAATGTTAATAATACACCTGCTGCAGCCACCTGCAATGTATAAAACACCTGTCCCATCCATACAGCCCCCCAAAAGGTATGCAATCGGGAAACCGGCCGCCTTAATACCGACAGCCGGCTTCCCGACTGTCATATCCTGGTGAGGGTGAAATGACGGGCGTCTATATCTAGACGTCTGTCATTTCCCCGACGCCGGGAGACAGGCGCCCTGCATCCCAATCGGAGGAATGCCGGGCGCCGCGAGCGGACAGCCGCGGGGTGGAGGGTTAGGTTTAGGGTACCCAGGGGGGACTTAGAGTTAGGCACCCCCCCGGGAGGGTTAGGCTAGGGGGAGGGAGGGTTAGGGTTGGCCAACCCCGGGAGGGAAGGGGGGGTTAGGGTTAGGCACTTAGAGGGGGGATTAGGGTTAGGCACTTGGGGGGGGAGGTTAGGGTTAGGCACCCCTAAGGAGGGTTAGGGTTAGGGGGTTAGGTTAGTTTATACTTACCTTAGCGACGATCGGGATTTCCAGCGCTGTCGGGCTTCCGCTGCCGGGAACTCTGCTTTTTTCGGCCAGGCACTGCATACCGATTCTCCCTAAAATACCAGGCCCACTACCTTTAAACCCATTTTCCACTACTTTTATTTTTTTCTACCCAAAGTTGACATGTCACTTTTTGACTAAATTACGCTAATTGAAAAAAAAAAGCTGTCTAATTTTTTTATTTTTTTCTGGTGGTGTTTGGGGTCCAAAGGATTATGAAATAAAAATATGGATTTTGCATTTTTTTTTTCACTTACTCTGAGATGATGAAAACTTATCGCTGGAAAGCATATGCGATAATTGCATTGTGTGAATTTGAAATGATCGCGAAAGCGATATTTTATCGCAGAAAACAGGGCTTATCGCGTCTAATTGAATCCGGCCCTGAATCTGATTTGCCTCAAGAAATATGCACCTTAGATGAAGTGCCCAGCTGGTGTGTGCCCCTGTGGAATTGAAGGGGTGCTCTTAGAGGGTAGGGGAAGGGGGTTGCGATGGCCCAGCACTTCGGGAGCGCCGGTCATGCCCCCTGGGTAAGTGGTCCCTCCCCCCATATTGTGGGCATGCCTCTGTGCTCAAAGGCCCTCATTGAGAGTCGATTGCAAGAAGCGATCGCTCACTCTGAATGAGGGCGGGCACTTCTTGTTTTGAAGTGCTGTCTCCAGGTCGCAAGCTTAGCTGTGGGTTACCACCCACAGCTTAGCTTGCGATCAGGGTGATGGTCGCGATGGTCATCACCATCGCGACCATTGGGGCTTACAACCAGACCCTAAGGTTGGGTTTGGGCACTCGTAAGCCCCAGGGAGCTTTCTACTCTGTTTGAGCAGGAAGTTCCCCACTGACATCATCAATGATGTCAGTGGAGCCGCCCCAAACGGCAAGCGTTCCGACTGGAACACCTCCGTTTGGCCGGGGCACGCCCCCGGCCCACCCAGCAAATGGGGCGAGCTGTCACTCAACATTGACAGCTCGCCCCGTCTGCACTGAGACCCCTAGCGATGGAGCACCCTTCGCTAGCCGGGTCTCGCGTATGCGCACGATGGAGCCGGTTCCATCGTGCGCATGCTCTGTGGGTACCATCAACCCGGTTGCGAGCGCATCGGCGCTTGCGACCGGGTCTGAATGAGACCCAATGTCCTTATTAGTAGTATGGTAAAGTTGGGAAGTATGTAGGCAGTTCATTTATTCCATGTTGCCCATGAAATGCAGTGATCCAACAATGTCCGGCTACGTTGGTGCCAGTTTAGGTACAAACAAAATAACTGCAATAATTCGAGCACAGCGTCACAATAGAAGACAGCGCATTTACTCTGGGACTTGTCATTTTGCAGAATCAGAATCCACTGCAATCAATGTAAAATGTAACGTCCTCCATTTATTCAGCGATGAAGAAAAGGAGGAATACACAGAGGGAAGTCGCTTCTTATGTCTTGCTGGGAGCCAGCAGGCTCTTTCCTCTCCGGGCGGGCTTCTGAAGAGCAATCAATAACATCGGAATAGACAAATAATTGCTTTAGCATTCTTATTAAGTGTTGTAAATCATAAAACACAGCATTGTAAGCAGCGCGCTGACACTAGTATAAGAGGCGTAGATGCTGCTGTGATGTTGATGAGCTGGCGGATTTTCTGCAGTGTGTTGTTCATCTAACTTTCTGCTGTTAGGAGTTATCCCGGCTGTAATATGATTCATAACTTTACGTCTAGTAATGGATGGTGACGGGCTGGGGCTCCCAGATTGGCTGAACCCACACTTTTCACTTGTGTAGCATGAATTTTGTTTGCAATCTTCAATTAAATAGAAATTGGAAGCATCAGGAAATTCCAGGCTCAGACATAGGGATAGGATGGACGTGATTTGCAATATAAATCCGTGTTATTAGCATATGTGTATAAAATGTTGAACTGGTGATGCCTATCTTGCCCTTATCCATTTGACAGACTGCTATTACGTATATTATATATAGGGGCACTGAGAGGGAGGGTAGGTACTAATATATACCTCCCAACATGACCCTCTTCAGGAGGGACACAATGCTCTGGTCCTGGACTTCCCTGGTAATTTATGATTGGTGGAGGCTCCAGAGGTGAGGCTGCAGCACAGTCCAAAATTCAAATAGGGGAGTCACACCAACTGCCAGTGAGTCCCAGCCAGAGATGTTGGGCAGTGTGTGATATGACAGTTGGTGTGACTCCCCTATTTGAATTTTGGACTGCGCTGCAGCCTCACCTCTTACCAGGGAAGTCCAGGACCAGAGCATTGTGTCCCTCCTGGAGAGGGTCATGTTGGAAGGTATGCTAATATCCAGCACCCGGGCTTGTTAGAGGGGCCCTGGTCTGCCGCCCCTTTCCCTAACTGTCAGCGGCAGTAGCCTCTCTCCCCAGCCCAGCACACGCTGCTTTCTGCTGAGCTGCTGTGGTTCCAGGGAAGCTGCTGAGGGCAGTAGCAGTCTCCTTCTCTCATCTGCGCACAGCGCCCCCATGTAAAACGCATACTTTTTATTATAGGGGGTGTTACCATGCCTCCACGGTTATCCACGCCCCCTACAGAACCCGGGCTGTATAATGGGCACATAATGCTGCATCACTTCACCATTAGCTGCAAATCCCCAGCACAAATCCATTTGTGCCCATGACATGCATGGAAAGATGAGCAGACAGTGACTGGGCTATGGCAGCTGCAAACTGATCTTGAGGATGCATAGAACAAGATTTTGACTTTCTGGGAACTGCTAAATATACTCTACAAGATGGTATACACAGGGCTGGCCGGCTCTGCGTATACAGAACATCTAGGAAGTGTAAATATAAAACTCAGTTCCCCTAAGGTCCATTTATTTAAAATATTGAAGTTCTAAAAAAAATAAACTTTGTCACGTTGCAGACCTGCTTACAGTCCCTCTCCCAACACAGTCACTGTTCCCAATGGCAGGCTCCCACAGTCCAGACTCCACATATACTTCCAAACATGGATTCCAGGTAACAGCTTGTTCTGAGACACAGCGTAGTTAGGGCGCGGCTATATTGTGTCTCATCACATGATCCTGCTGCTCCAGTCCCAGACCCCGACATTCCGCATGACCTTTTCCAGCTAATCTGCATTTTGGAGAACCTTATTTAAGTTCCCCGAGTTCACTAGCACATTGCCAATACAACTTGTCTCACCGCTAGTTACTGGTCAGTAGCTCCATCTGTCACTGTCTGAGTGCATCCAGCAAATCTCTCGGCACTGTGCTAGCGCTCTCCTGTGGCGTGCAGCAGGGTCGTATCTATAATGGGTGTAGGGTACGCAGGGCCCACACCACACACCCTGCACCCATAGGGGCCTATTCATCAACATTAAAATAACGTTTTTAAGGACATTTTCCTTAATTACGTTTATTTCAGTATTCATGAAGAGACTTAACACAGGATATCACTGATATCTCCTGGTTAAGTCCCCCTGCGTTAATTCCACACTCCACATACATTAGTACATTAGTATGGGGATATGGAAATGAGGCTATTCATCAAATTCCCAAAATTATGTATTTATAGTTACTATCCGCCACTGTGAGGCGGTACTGTGAGGCGGTACTGTGAGGCGGTGAATAGCAGGTGAGCCTCGGCATCTTCCTCCTTCGCAATGGTCCTTCCTCTGACTCCGGTGGCTACTTAGACACTGTGTTCTCTTAGCAGAACACAATAAAGTTTAGAAAAATAATTTTTATTTCTAAACTGTACTGTGGTCTGCTGGGAGAACACGTGACAGAGCTGACACCGGAGCCGGAGGCGGTGCAGCGGACAGGTAAGTCAGGGACGGGGTGAGGTTTGCAGAGTGGGGAGGGGGGTTGTGGGGGGACACACAAAATTACCGCACCTGTAGGCAGTGCTGCGCATGCGCCGGTTTTACAGATGTAACAGCGCATGTGCAGCACGGATTCCAGCTGCGGTAATGCAGTGTAGTGAGGGAAAACTATTTCCTGAAAAACTGTCATCGCAAAAATGACAGCTTTTCGGAATAGATACTGATGGAGAGGAGGAATGATGAATTCCTCCAGTAAGTAGGTAGAACTCCATGCGAGATCTAAACCTAATTACTTCCATCGTATTTTAAGTTATGATGAATAGGCCCCCTAGTTTTACACTTACCTCTCTATAGCACCGAGCCGGCACTGCAGAACAGCAAAAATCACTGGGAAAATGGCGGCGGACACTTTTCTAGTGACCCCCAACATCCGGGAATTTCTTGCATCGTACAACCTGTGGACTTACCGGCTCCCTGTGCACAGTCTTCATCAGTATATTCCTGTAAGGAGCTGCCATCGTCTGCTAATTCAGCGCAACTTCCTAACTGCACTTCTGTGTGCTGTCACTGCAGCTAAAACTCCAGCTGGCTGCTTTCCTCTGAGCACCTGTGCTGGATACAGACACCCAGCTTCCATTACAGACCCTGGGCGGATGTACTAACATGGGGCCTGATTCAGCAAGGAACGCAAAGGAGAGAACGCACGCACTTGGCCAATATTTTTGATCTGCGCATGCATATGAATCGCACTGCGCATGTGCAGGGGCGCCGAGAGGGGGGGGAGCGTGTACATATTACCCAGGCCCGGGCTTGCTGCAGGGGCCCAGGTCCGGAACCGCTCCCCTCCCTTTTAAATCACAGCAGCCCAGCATACACTGCTGCGTGCTGGGCTGCACTGGGAGACCGCTCGTGGCTGCTAAAGCAGCAGCTGGAGCAGTATCCTATGCTTATGGGGGGAGCGATCACGCTGATCACGCTGGCACACAGCACCTCCCTCCCAAGCGTGCAGCACCGCTTCGCGGCGCTGAAATATTTGTGTTTTTTCCTGGGGTTTATTTTCTAAGGGGGCGTGGCCACGTCTCCCGCTATTAGGCCACGCCCCCTGTCACATTGACTCTGCGCAGCTCTAGTCGGCCATGCGTGTGCGTGAACTAGACAGTGCGATCGCGTTATGGTACGCAGACTACACGCAGTGTGCACGCAGACCCTTCCGATATTGATTGACAGGAAGTGCCATTTGTGGGTGGTGACGGGGGGCAGTTAGGTGAAAGCAGGCGTTATATAACGCCATTATAGGGGCATGCATAATTAAGGCAGTGCGGTGGCATGCGTAGCCATACCGTAAGGTGTACACAGGAAAAGGCCAAAATCCTGCGGCGGGTCAGATCACCACTATTATGGTAATGGGTCTGATGAATCTCAATGTTACCGATGTTTACGCTATCTTGCATATTGATCAGACTGTGAGTAAATGGAGATGGGTGGCTTAATATGGGGCTTGGCGTCTGCGTCTTGTGCTGCGGTCTCCGTGCGTATGCATTGATTAGCATATTCTCACAGCGGACGGGTGCGTGCGTCTGCTAGTGTGCATTCCGTGCTGAATCAGGACCATAGTACGCTACTTACCGCCAGTCACCGCATTCGTACTGACCGCATATGCACTAACATATGTGATCAGTGCTGCAAAGGACACGGGAGTCCATCTGCGCATGTGTAGAGCGACGCAGCGGTCGCGGGGCATGCTGGGAGGGATCCCTTATAGCAGCGCGTTGTGGTAGAAGCCCATAGGCGGCCAGCCTTTGATACATATGGAAAATACGGTAAAACACAGAAAACAGGGTTTTTACCGCATTTTCCATCTAGTACATCCCGCCCCCTACCAGCAGAGGGCGCATGTAATGGAGCATATCCTGTACTCCACCGGAATAACACACGGGTTTTTAAAGCACCACACACCTTCCAGTATTATGACACTGTTCAGCCACAGTCAGGAAGTTCACCAGTGCCTCTACCTAGGTCTAATCTGTCCTGCTTCACTGTTCTATGAGCTCTCACCTATGGGTAAAAAGCATCATTCCTGCATCTAGCTTTACCTATACCAGTTCTCCCCAATTTTGCCCTGTGCTCCCAGTTCTGTGCCCACAACAAATACAGAATCTGGCAGATTTATCCTTTAAATCTGGCCACACACTAGACCAACTTGCATCCAACCAGCCAACTAGTTGATTGGTTGGAATGACAATCTGGTAACGTATGGGAGTAACTGATGATCAGCAATTTGCTCCTAAATGCCAGAAAACAGATGAAAATGGTCGGTCAGACAAGTTTGTTAAATGTTTGATCTAAACAATTTGTTCAAACAACAGTTTTTGTCCATTTTCCGGCGTTTGGGAACAAATTGCTGATTGTCATTTGCTTTCATCCCTTATCAGATTTTCATTCCAACCAATCAACTAGTTGGCTGGTTGGATGTAAGTTGGTCTAGTGTGTGGCCAGATTTAGCCAGGGGTTCTCAGCTTCAGTCCTCAAGTACCACCAACAGGTTATGATTTGTGGATTTCTAATACTCATACACAGGTGAGATCATCTTTTTTGCTGGGTCAGTAATTATAACACCTGCTGCCACAGACAGAGACAGACGTCCTCAAAACTGAGGAGTCTATTTACTAATTAGTGTTTGGAGACAGAGTGAGAAGTGATAAAGTGCCAGCTAATCAGCTCCCAACTGTCATTTTTCAAACACAGCCTGTGACATGACAGTTGGGAGCTGATTGGCTGGTACCTTATCACTTTTCACTCTATCTCCTAACGCTACTTAGTAAATAGACCCCATGACCTGTTGGGAAAATGTGAAGGTTGAGGTTGTTCAAGCTCTATGCAAAATCCCCTTTCTTTTAAGATGATAGGGATAATATAATTTTATATACACTTACAATCAATTGCTCATCAAGGGTGTATAAAAGTAACTAATCTCACTGTGACCCTGTATGATAAAACAATTGATGGGTCTGTAAACCTGCGTTACCTTGAAGCACTTCTGTTTTCCAAGACACCTGAATGAGCAATACGCTACTGTATGTCATATGCACTACAGTAAACCGTGCAATGTGCTATGAAGTATCAGTGTATAAAACAGAGCAGTGTCACTGTGTCGATCACCAAAGTCCTTACTATGCAGCATTGTAAAAGGGACATTAGCAGCACATTGCCTGAATAATGCTCAATTTTAATGGAAAATACAAAAATGACTATTATGTGGGGAACATAGGGGCATATGTATCAAAGTTTGATGTGAGATTAAATTGTGAAATATATATCACCAACCAATCGGCTCCAAACTATCATTTCTTAAAAACAACTAATACTAATAGAACAATGAAGCGCAATCAAATATTTACTGATAAAAATATATAATGATAAAAATATCACAATGGGAAAAATATATACAATTATGTCTCCCCTAAACAAAGGCTATCTTTAGATCAAAAAATGGATATTATTAAAACAAAAAATATGTTCTAAAAATATACATATATATATGTGACAATTAAATTTGTTTAATACATAAAATACAGACACCTGCAAAATCAAATATTGAGTCCTAATTAATCCGGAATTATTGAAATAAGATATTTAAAAATGTCTGTGGATGCAGATAATAAAATATACCAAAATGACTGAAGTATAAACACCTTAATTCGTTTGTTGCAATAAACTGTAAGATAACGAATATTTGTAAATTGTCTCAATGTAGCAAGTTCTTAGTAACGCTATCTTTGCTTAAGTCCAATATGAATCAATACATATATATTATAAACATATTCCTCCAGGAAGATAGGAAACTGCAGAATCAGTCCATATAACAAAGGTGTATTGTTTAACAACATGTAGTGCACTCACGTTTGTAACGAATACCGGGTTTTCCTCTCTGTTATCCGGAGGTATGTAACTTGTGTTTTTTTCCAGCAGCAATTGCCGATGAGATTATCAGGTGGATTTAACCTGTACAGGTGCCAGGTCTAGCCCCTCTATCCTCCAGAGGCCTGCGCACCTGTGGTCTCCAAGACGGCAATGTATCAGACACCTGTAAGTCTGTATTCTCCACAACGGCAATAATGGAGGTCGGGTTATGTGAGCCGGCACAGCAACAGACAGTGTGATCACACGGGCAGTAAATGACTTGCTGCCGTCTATTCTTCAACGCGTTTCTCCGCCTGTATAGAGGTCAGCGGCTTCATCAGGAAATGAATAGATGTGTGGCTCCAGATTACCCTTGTTTAAATAGTACCTCAATTGCCATCAGCTGTACTATGATGTCTTCCTCCCACTGGAGCAGCTTTTCCTGTAGCTCAGTACAGCCACAGACGTAAATAATTATTATTGGAATGAGAATCTGGTAATGTATCGCCCATGTGTTCCCAAACACTGGAAAACGGACCAGATTTTCCTTCCCACTAGATGTATTGGACAGATACTGTGTATATATATATATATATATATATATATATATATATATAGGTGTGTATGCAGCCTTCAGGTACACACATGTCTAGTGTCTACCAACCTCGTTAGCGGCGGGGCCCCGGCATCAGCAAGTGCATACTCACTTGGCAATGCCAGCAGTGGCAACGTGACGGCGGGGGCCATGCGGCATTTGGGTAGTGATGTCGCCTGTTAGACCTGTATCCAGGTGTGACGAGCGATGTCGCTTACAATGCTTGGAAACCCGCACCGTCAGCTACATAGCGGGTGCACAATAAACGATATGCGCGATATGTTGTCCGACCCAGGTGGATCGGACGACATATAATCTAGTGTGTACCTGGCATTGCTCTTACAACACAGCATGTTCACTCTCTATGGGCGTGACGCACTAAACATCGCATCTGCAATGCAGTACATCCACCCTGTCTCCAGGTACATACGGAGGTTCACTACCCCGGTACGTACCTAGAATATTGCAAAGGACAGCTCCTCCTGCTCATGCGCCGCGTGGGACGATGGGAGGGGTCCGATTGGATCCCTCTCAAGAGAGGTGCCCAAAACAGCATTATTGGGGGCTTTACCGCATTTAATCTTTAGTACACCCCATCTTGTCAGTTAGACAGACACATTGTCACACAGGATTCCAACATTTCACAGTGATACAGACCTTAATGTATTTGTAAATATATTATTAATTTTCATGACTCTTCCCTAGCATCAAAGAGCCCATACACATAATATAATATAAAGTATAAACTACTTTTTGTCAGTTTTCTGCATTAATGTTTACTAAATAATAAAATATGCCCAGAACGCAGCTTCTATAATAGGCCTATTATTATTCTCATTTTTCAGGCTGGATAATAATGGCAGAGAGCACAGTCTGCTCGAGTTCCTTAGTTAATTCCATCTATAAAAAAAAAAAAGAACAAGAGCTTAATATTCGGAAAGGAAAATAAAAGTGTATGAAAATGAGTAAATCAATTTTTGGAGATAAGCAAATGTTATGATAATAACTCCACAAGTCATTCTGAGCGTGTGAATTAATGGTTGGTGTTATTTGAGAAAATCAATGGCAAGTCGGGATATCTGTGTACACAGAGCCGGCAGAGATTGGAAATTCAAGATTTATACCGCTTGGATCTTGGGGGATTAGGGAAGATGTGTTATGCAATTGGCTGGAACATATTAATGATTTCATGCACTCGTATAGTTGGTAAAGTGCTGGGGTTTAACTCCTGTGCAGCTCAGACCTGTAGGAACAATTCAATGGAGCATTTATATCCCGTCAGTATATCTGTACATACAGCTGATATGAAACTCTGGTTACTTTGTATCACCGAATATAAATCACACCCTGATGTTATAGCAAATCTAAATCACACCCTGATGTTATAGCAAATCTAAATCACACCCTGATGTTATAGCAAATCTAAATCATACCCTGATGTTATAGCAAATCTAGAGCCACTCTCGCCCCCTGACTACCTTATCCTAAGGCAAGATTCCATTCCACTCACACACTAAGCAGTGTCTGCTGGGCTGCCGACAGATTAGAGAGAGTGTGCGGGCAACATCAGACCCGGGTCATTAGTACTCGCCCCTTCCCCTCTCTGCACCCCTGCCAACAGGTCAGGGGTGCATCTGTGTCATCATATTCTTACCACCCCAAAATGCCCGAGTTCTGTCTGACGCAGAGTAGGATGGACATAGTCATACATGTATTTAGTGGAATCTGCGCAATGCGGTGAGTGTAAAATCTCGCCGGTTACTGTAATCTGCCCTATTCACAATCAGCTCCAAATTTTGTTTTATCTCCCCCAAATTATCCAGCTAGTCACTTTTATTGATGAGTCTCTCACTGACAACGCGCAAATAAGAGGAACGCAGAAAAAATAAATGATGGGTCCTAGTATCTCCACACGTCCTGCTCAGCCAATATACACACAGTGTTACCAGCAGTGACCTCATACGTTAAACATTATGCCATCAGTACCTCATACATTATACCATCAGTACCTCATACATTATACCATCAGTAACCTCATACATTATACCATCAGTAACCTCATATATTATACCATCAGTAACCTCATACATTATACCATCAGTAACCTCATACATTATACCATCAGTACCTCATACATTATACCATCAGTACCTCATATATTATACCATCAGTAACCTCATACATTATACCATCAGTAACCTCATATATTATACCATCAGTACCTCATATATTATACCATCAGTAACCTCATACATTATACCATCAGTAACCTCATATATTATACCATCAGTAACCTCATACATTATACCATCAGTAACCTCATACATTATACCATCAGTACCTCATACATTATACCATCAGTACCTCATATATTATACCATCAGTAACATCATACATTATACCATCAGTAACCTCATATATTATACCATCAGTACCTCATATATTATACCATCAGTAACCTCATACATTATACCATCAGTAACCTCATATATTATACCATCAGTAACCTCATACATTATACCATCAGTAACCTCATACATTATACCATCAGTACCTCATACATTATACCATCAGTACCTCATATATTATACCATCAGTAACCTCATACATTATACCATCAGTAACCTCATATATTATACCATCAGTACCTCATATATTATACCATCAGTAACCTCATACGTTATACATTATACCATCAGTAACCTCATATATTATACCATCAGTAACCTCATACACTATACCATCAGTACCTCATATATTATACCATCAGTAACCTCATATATTATACCAGTAACCTCATACATTATACCATCAGTAACCTCATATATTATACCATCAGTACCTCATATATTATACCATCAGTAACCTCATACATTATACCATCAGTACCTCATACATTATACCATCAGTACCTCATATATTATACCATCAGTAACCTCATACATTATACAATCAGTGCCTCATATATTATACCATCAGTACCTCATATATTATACCATCAGTACCTCATACATTATACCATCAGTAACCTCATACATTATACCATCAGTACCTCATACATTATACCATCAGTACCTCATATATTATACCATCAGTAACCTCATATATTATACAATCAGTACCTCATATATTATACCATCAGTAACCTCATACGTTATACATTATACCATCAGTAACCTCATATATTATTCCATCAGTAACCTCATACACTATACCATCAGTACCTCATATATTATACCATCAGTAACCTCATATATTATACCATCAGTAACCTCATACATTATACCATCAGTAACCTCATATATTATACCATCAGTACCTCATATATTATACCATCAGTAACCTCACGCGTTATACATTATACCATCAGTAACCTCATACGTTATACATTATACCATCAGTACCTCATATATTATACCATCAGTAACCTCATACACTATACCATCAGTAACCTCATACACTATACCAGCAATAACCTCATACACTATACCAGCAGTAACCTCATACACTATACCAGCAGTAACATCATACACTATACCAGCAGTAACATCATACACTATACCAGCAATAACCTCATACACTATACCAGCAATAACCTCATACACTATACCAGCAATAACCTCATACACTATACCAGCAATAACCTCATACACTATACCAGCCGTAACATCATACACTATACCAGCAGTAACATCATACACTATACCAGCAATAACCTCATACACTATAACAGCCGTAACCTCATACACTATACCAGCAATAACCTCATACACTATAACAGCCGTAACATCATACACTATACCAGCAATAACCTCATACACTATAACAGCCGTAACATCATACACTATACCAGCAATAACCTCATACACTATAACAGCCGTAACCTCATACACTATACCAGCAGTAACCTCATACACTATAACAGCCGTAACCTCATACATTATACCAGCAATAACCTCATACACTATCCCAGCCGTAACCTCATACACTATACCAGCCGTAACCTCATACACTATACCAGCCGTAACCTCATACACTATACCAGCCGTAACCTCATACACTATACCAGCCTTAACCTCATACACTATACCAGCCGTCACCTCATACACTATACCAGCCGTAACCTCATACACTATACCAGCCGTAACCTCATACACTATACTAGCCGTAACCTCATACACTATACCAGCACTAACCTCATACATTATACCAGCACTAACCTCATACACTATATCAGCACTAACCTCATACATTATACCAGCACTAACCTCATACACTATACCAGCAATAACCTCATACACTATACCAGCCATAACCTCATACACTATACCAGCCGTAACCTCATACACTATACCAGCACTAACCTCATACATTATACCAGCACTAACCTCATACACTATACCAGCAATAACCTCATACACTATGTAATCCTTCGTTACCAGTTAGTAAATAGTGCCTCCACCCAAATTTGGATTTGATATAAATTATCTAGGCTAACCTGGGAAAGCCCATACTATGTAATGACAGTATTGTACTTGGGGTGTATAGTGTTAGTGTATATTGTATTAGGACACAATTTCAATACATTAAATACCCAATCACTTATCTTTTCTTTCAGGTTCTGGCTCCTCAACAGTTTCTCTACACTCCTTCAGGTTAGTAAATCATGCAACATATATATATATATATATATATATATATATATATATATACGACAGGCTCAGTCCACGGCACTCGACCATCTGGGGTGCCCTTGGTATGTGACCACACCATCTACATAAAAAATATCATACAAACTCGGCACTCACATGCTTTTCAAACTGCAACTCCTTTGAACATAGGGAATGTTGGTTCCAAAATATTGCAATAATTTGTTAAGCTGGCCACCGCTTCACGGTCATTCCCATCTAGCCAGTCCCTACACTGATTCTCAGATAAATGAACTTGATCTGCCATCTTGGCCTCAAGCTTGCATACATTTTAAACAGAAAACTGGGTCCTGCCATAAAGAGACAGGATATTCTTTATGTAGATGGTGTGGTCACATACCAAGGGCACCCCAGATGGTCGAGTGCCGTGGACTGAGCCTGTGGTTTATTTAAATTTTGTGGTCACACTTGCTAGGGCACCCTGTTTTTCAAATGTAAGACAAACTTTTTTTCTTTTTCCAGGTGCTTATTAACTGATAGCCCTGGGTGTGGTCCTGTCTCTTTAAGGCAGGACCCAGTTTTCTGTTTAAAATGTATGCAAGCTTGAGGCCAAGATGGCAGATCAAGTTCATTTATCTGAGAATCAGTGTAGGGACTGGCTAGATGGGAATGACCGTGAAGCGGTGGCCAGCTTAACAAATTATTGCAATATTTTGGAACCAACATTCCCTATGTTCAAAGGAGTTGCAGTTTGAAAAGCATGTGAGTGCCGAGTTTGTATGATATTTTATATATATATATATATATATATATATAATATATATATATATATTTTAGTTATTCTTTTATCAAAGAAAATCACATATAGTTGCAAAAGTAACCTGTGCTATTAAGTTTCAATTATAACACTCCTACCAATATAATTATACTATTATAGCATCAAGCAGTATTTTGACAATATAACAATACACATATAAATATACAATGGATTGGATAAACTCTCGGGATTCCCTATAACTTAAAATGTCCTTCCCACAGTTCTGGTTTCTTTTTGTTATAATCACTTACTATAAGTCAAAGTCTTGAATACAGCCTCCTGGCAGAATAGATAGTTTCCGTCGGTCCTCTTTTATGGACCAAATAATATCTCCGCTTAAAGCTGTTCTCAGTTTATGGTATCAGTTACACTCTTATTAAACAGCATAAATACACAGGCTCCGATAGCAGGGCAAAAGTCAAAGTGAGAGTTTATAGGTGAAATATTTACAATATCCCCAGATTTCTTTAAAACTAATTCCTTACTAGATGTTCCTCTCTCTCTGGGTCTGATGTCCATGAAAGATGTAATTGTTACAATGTTGCAGCCTTGAATCCTCTGTAGGCTGAATAAGTGACTCTGTCACAAGTTATATTCAGCGGCATCAGAAAGTCTTATTTCATTAGGAGCCTTAACTCACCCTACTTTCCACTGGTGTACTTCTGCTCCACTTTCTCTTTCACTATTATTGCTCCTCAGTGATAGCTAAATACAGTATATATATATATATATATATATATATATATATATATATATGTATCAGTTTACATATGTTGGCAATAGGTGGTATATAAATGCTCAAAGAGAGTGGGCAACAATACTGTTTGAAGTATAAGTCACTATCACTATCCTAGCTGAGACAAATGAGGACTTCCCCTGTATCTCTATATATTCTGGGTTGTTAACTTGCTCCTCTTTAATGGTCCTGGCCTTTGGCTGATCCCTCTGTTCTGTATTAGCGAAGCTTACTGGGCTTCTGTATAAGCAAAGTGATTTATATATGTTGGTACCCTCAATTGGTAAAGCAAGGTTGCTATACCTATCCAGGTCCCATGCAGCCTTTACGGCTACTACGGCTCCTAGATTAAACTGACTGCTTCGGCTTGCACTTCACCGGCTTACTTAACTGTCTGGCCAGCCGTCCGTCTACTTCATTCAGTCCCCTGGCCTGGAGCCTTCTCTGACGCGGCTGCCTGCCCTGGAAACCACGCTGCCTGGAGATCTCAGGCTACCTTAACAACTGCAGGCCCCCACCATCAAGTGCCTGCTTGGAGCCTCTTACTTCTCCTCCGCCACAAAGTCCAGTGACTGCAGTTCGGCAGCTGCCGCTGAAGGTACCAGAAATACCAGAAAGCCCCACACTGGTCTGTCACTAACCGACTACTGGCTGCCGCTAGGTTTTGCTCTCATCGCCGCGCTGGTAAGTCTGTTGTACAGCTCTGGAGGGGGGAACCACCAACTGACCCAATCGCCGCTGTCACTTCCTGTATCCCACTGGTCATCACGTGACCCGCTCCTTTCCTATGGCACTAACCTCTACCCTGAGTGATTGTGCTCCAAAAATGACTTTTACCACCCTGTACAAAATATACACATTTCCTATAACATCCTGTTATCTATATATAGATTAATATAAATATAAAATATTCTCTGTATTCAAAAGGCTTATTCTGGTTACCAATGACTGGTGTGGGTCCCTACTATAGGGGTAGTGTTGCTACCACCCAGCCCTTTTAGACTAAATACCCCGATGCTGGCTACAACTATACCAGCAGTAACCTCATACACTATACCAGCAGTAACCTCATACACTATACCAGCAGTAAACTCATACACTATACCAGCAGTAACCTCATACACTATACCAGCCGTAACATCATACACTATACCAGCCGTAACCTCATACACTATACCAGCCATAACCTCATACACTATACCAGCCGTAACCTCATACACTATACCAGCCGTAACCTCATACACTATACCAGCCGTAACCTCGTACACTATACCAGCCGTAACCTCGTACACTATACCAGCCGTAACCTCATACACTATACCAGCCGTAACCTCATACACTATACCAGCCGTAACCTCATCCACTATACCAGCCGTAACCTCATCCACTATACCAGCCGTAACCTCATACACTATACCAGCCGTAACCTCATACATTATACCAGCAGTAACCTCATACACTATACCAGCCGTAACCTCATACATTATACCAGCCGTAACCTCATACACTATACCAGCCGTAACCTCATTCATTATACCAGCACTAACCTCATACACTATACCAGCAGTAACCTCATACATTATACCAGCCGTAACCTCATACACTATACCAGCAGTACCTCATACATTATACCAGCAGTAACCTCATACATTATACCAGCAGTAACCTCATACATTATACCATCAGTAACCTCATACATTATACCATTCCCCATACATATGTGAGCGAGGACAGTAGTGTCGGGCTCAGTGCATTTTGTCCTTATCATCTTGTAAAGGAAAATAAAAAATGTGAGTTTCTTTATGTTTATTAGTTACTTGTGTTTGGTTGTCTCATAGCTACAGAAAGTAATAGCCACTTGTTGTTATAATGTTCCCATCACCTCACAGGGTGTCAGAGCCATTATGTGGTGTACTATGTGCCTCACGCCTCAACAGTGTCAGTTGATTGGTTGTATTGATTCTGAAGAACATAGTTTTAGCCTACAGAACTGCTTCCACTGCGTGTAGTGACAGGAACTAGCAATTCTGCACATTTGGTTTAATCCTGAGGAGTGTTTGTGGCTTTGTAGTTTCAGACAATTGTCAGGATTTAACTTTATTGTGTCCACATTCAGATTTCCTAGTGTCTGGGTACAGTATCCCTCTCATGATTCAACTCAACCAGATAAAACACTGCGCTCATTCGTCTAACGCAGCTTCCAGTAATTGCTTGGTATCTGGCCAACTCCAAAATCCTATAATCCTCAAAGATAAAATGATTCTGAAAGGTTCCCAAAATTAGCTTTTTTGGTGACTAACTACAGAACGTAACTAATGTGCAGGGTTAGGTGCCAGGGAGAGCGGCGTGACTGCAGTATCTTGTCATGTCCTTAGGTCACTGTGCTCTCATCTCTGTGTTTTCTGCAGATTTCTTCTCAGTACATTTGCAATCAGTTGTGATATATTTGTACATCAAACCTTTGAGGTATCCACTGGAGACTCCCTGAGTATACTGACAACGCTGGAGGCGAGCGCTGTCCATGTTCAACGATTAGGGAGACGGGACTGGCCGTTTTGTAGAGGTGCCGACTTTTGTGGTACAGTCACGTTTTCTAGCCGCACTAAGGGAACTTGGCCTTGTTATTAATATTTTTATTATTAATATCTTTTATTTCTCTATGTGCCGCAAAGTGTCTGCTGCGCCAAACAAGGAATATACGGTGACAAAGTTCTTGTGTTTAACAGAGTTTAATAAAACAACCTTAAATCATCTATCTAATCATTTGGCAAAATAAAAAAATAAATTTTAATTTATGCAAATATATTTAGAATAAAGTAGAATATAACTAGTATTTTGGACCCATATGCTGGTTCACCTCAGTCTCTCCGTCTTTGGTCCCTGTACGGGCTTTTTGCGCAAATAAGGCCATAAGCTTCTATAGGCAACGCCATCTACAGATGATATCGCCTATCGTGCAGAAGCGCCTAAAAGTTTTGCTTCCCGGAGGTTGCAGCATACTGACGCTTCTCAGTCCCATAACATTCTCTGGTGAGTGCTGTGCCGCAGGTCCGCTCTGGATATCTCCGGTATCTGCTGCAGGAATCTGTATGATTTACCGCCAGACGCCTGCCTGGCGTTTGGAATCCAGACAGCAGCTGCCCGACATGGGTGAAAATCCTGATCGTCCCTAAGGTAAGTATTCACTTACCTAATTCCCTCCCCTAACCCTAACCCTCCCTTAGGGGTGCCTAACCCTATCCTTCCCCCAGTGCCTTAACCTAACTCCCCCTTCCCTGCCACCTAAACCTAAGTCCCCCGGGGGTGCCTAACTTAACCCTCCCTCCCCCTAGCCGAACCCTAACCTCTCAGGGGTGGTACCTAACCCTAAATCCCCCCCAGGAACCCTAAACCTAACCCCAAACCCCCCCCCCCCCCGTGGCTGTCCGCGCTCGGCGCCCGGCATTGCTTTGATCGGTATGCCGGGTACCGGTCAAATGACAGACATCTAGATTTAGACTATATGGGGAAGATTTCTGGACTGCACAACCTGACTCTATAAATAATGGGAAGTGCTACCTGATGAGACTAATTGCAGGCACAGAAACAGACAAATCTCAGGTGCACAACTCCAAATTATTAATAATATATATAAATGCAATAAAATTTTGCAATCAATAGAGGTTTTTAGCATAATCATGGCCAAGGTTGTGGGCCTACCCACCATATGCAGGTAACCTCTTTCGGGTAGGTCCCTAACATACTAGGATTCAAATCCAGAGTGCAGGACCCCCCAAAACCGGCCCAGCCAAGCTGCCCCAGGGCACCACCATAGTAAGAAAAGTGCAGTGTAAAGAGATAGTTAGGAGCAGCTGCATATAAAGAATGAAAATAAAAAAGTGAAGTACATATATATTAAACACACAGTGAAGGGTTAAAATGTGTTATAAAGGAAAATGTGTTATAATGCGGTGCCCTGAGACAGATCAACAAAGGCAATCCAGGGGGACCCACGCCCCAAAAATGAACCAAAGTTGCACTACAGTATATAACTTGTAGGACTTATCTAGAATTGTGCCTAATACAGTGTGCATATACATTACCATACTCCATGCATTTACACCAATAAGAAGGGTGCTAGTCCAGAATGAGGGCATCTCCTTTCCCTCAAATTGCCCTCATTCTGGATTAGCACCCTTCCTTATTGGTTTAAAAGCATGGAGTATGGTAATGTATATGCACACTTAATATATATGTACATCACTTTTTTATTTTTATTCTTTATATGCAGCTGCAGCTGCTCCTAACTATCTCTTTACACTGTACTTTTCTTACTATGGTGGTGCCCTGGGGCGGTTTGGCTGGGCCGGTTTTGGGGGGTCCTGCGCTCTGGATTTGAACCCTAGTATGTTAGGGACCTACCCGAAAGAGGTTACCTGGATATGGTGGGTAGGCCCATAACCTTGGCCATGATTATGCTAAAAACCTCTATTGATTGCAAAATGTTATTGCATTTATATATTATTAATAATTTGGAGTTGTGCACCTGAGATTTGTCTGTTTCTGTGTCTAGATTTAGACGCCTGACATTAACCCTCGCCGGGATTAAGCAGTCGGGATGCCGGCTGTCGGGATTAGGTCCGCTGGCTTCCCGACTGCATACCCTGCTGCAGACCCTTTATAATACATATGGTATAGGCCACATTTTTAACATTGGTACATCTTACCCAGGTGTTGTACAGTACCTCAAATTACTGTTATTCATACTGAATTATGGAATTTTCTTGGCTACAAATGAGTTCTTGTTGCCAACGGGTGTGGATTGAATGATAGACAGTAAAAGGGTAGACAGTGACTAGATAGACACCAGCTGTCAATAGATCGATCGGGACAAAAGGTCGACACACTGAAGGTCAACATGTAAGAAGATCGACAGGGTCAAATGGTCGACACAAAAATGGTCGATGTTATATATTCTTTATTGTGTGGAACCGACCTGGGTTTCCATTCACTGCAGATTCCCACCCGACGAGCAGAAAAATATTTGGATTTCAAAATCTCGGTGCTTTAAATTTTCATCTCTAAACGAACCTAAACTCACATTGCTACATAGTCTTTAACCTTCACTGGGAAAATCTAATAAGAACTCGCGACCGGAATGATTTGTCTTGCGACGTGTATAATTGTGTTGCTACTTTAATGGCGATGAGTTTCTCGAATGCTCTGATCATTGGGGATTTGGCAGAGGACAAAACATTCATCTTAATCTGCTTTTTCCACGGACATCAGATCTAAATAAATAAACAGGCGCGATCTAGCGTATATTGCAGCCTCCATCTAGTCCCTCATCATCTTCTGTACATTTTGCAGGATTGTCCAAACAGCTGAATATCTACATGAAACAAATTCTGTAAACTAAAGATACATTTTCCTGTCTCTCAGGTGCAGGTATTGTATAGTACAAAAGGGAAGGGATGTAATACAGCGGTGAGATGATGTCATTGGAATGCAAATGAACAAATGATGTCATAGCATTTGTAGTGAGTCCCTGTAATGGGGAATTAGTCATATTGTAAAGAACGTTTCCAAGTTTTAAAACGAATTGCCCTTCCAGTGTATTTTTATTTCTCTGTACCAGGGGGAGGCCTGAGGAAATTGGATCTTTTCATAAATCCCAGGCCTAGTCTTTCCTCCACTGCAAGATTTTAATGAGATTTCAAAGCCCCGCACAGTTACTATTGGAGCTCATTACGGCGGCCTGGTGCGGAGGTAAGAGGCTACGGGGAGCGGGACTCACTCATTTTGAAAAGAACATCGATTGCACAATAATGGCCCAAATATTGTTCTGCAATTTGCTGCTTGTTGGTATAACCTCAGAAATACAGTGAAATCAGTTTTGTATATAATCCATAACTTTGACCCTTTGTACTGTATATAAGCGCCAGTAACCAGGAAGCGCAGCCATGAAAAGGTTGACCCTGGCAATCTACTATAGGACTGATCCGAAGGACACATACCACCCTGTCCCCAAGGCAGCCTACTGGTGAGGCAGACAGAGGAAATTGGATCACACAGTACTGTATTGAGGTGGTAACGGTGGGCCTGATTCAGACCTGGGCGCTATGCTGCGCTCGCTTGCTCGCATTGAGCGATTATTCGCAATCTGCGCATGTGTATGATTCGCAATGCGCGTGCGTGAACCAGTCATTGCGATGGGAAAGTGCTCTCCCGTAGCCCGCAGTCGGGCCACTATTGTGAGTGACAGATAGTGCTGTTTGTGGGTGGTAACAGGGGAAGGTGTTTGAAAACGGTTGTGTGGATGTGCAAACGCAGGCGTGCCCGACCGTCAGAACAGAGTTTATTGGGCGTGCATAATTAGCAAAGTAGCGTCATTACACACGTGACTGGGTTGTATTTTAGCCTGAACTGCTCACAATGTTGTGGCGGGATAAGGCTACCACAAGCGCTGCGAGCAGCTCCGACGGCTCTCGATGTTCCCGATTAATCCTACAACTGCCGGAGATGACGTGTGTTGCGAGTGGCAAAGGGGCGTCTTTATACAGGTGCGAGCGCATAGGCCCTCATTCAGAGCCGGACGCTCTGAGCAGAGCGCTCGCTCTGAATGAGGGCCGTCCTCCATAAAAATGGAGCGTCCTCCTGGACGCTCGTATAGCTGTGGGTCACCACCCACAGCCTATACGAGCGTGCAGGTTGATGGCCGCGATGGTCTTGACCATCGCGACCATCGCCACTGCGAGCCGGAGCCTGCGGTTGAGTTTCTCAACCGCAAGGCCCGGAGTGATTTTGGCTCTATCAGAGCCAAAATCACTCCCACTGACATCACTAGTGATGTCAGTGGGCCGGCTTCTGACGGTAGGCGTTCCCTTTGGAACGCCCCCGTCTGGGAGGCACGCCCCCGGCACGCCCACCAAAGGGGGCGTGCTGTCAATCAACATCGACAGCACACCCCTTTGATCAGACACAACGAGCGAAGGAAAGTCCTTCGCTCGTCGCGTCTCGCGCATGCGCACGACGGAGCTCCCTCCGTCGTGCGCATGCTTAGTGCACACCATCGACCCACTTGCGAGCGGACAGCCGCTCGCGAGTGGGTCTGAATCAGGCCCATAGTGCGGCCGCTCGCTATTACTTAGTGGGCGGCTTTACGCGACGCAGTGCGAGCACATGATTTCAATAGCCGGCCCCTTTTAGCCAGCGAGAGCCGCAAATAACGTCCAGGTCTGAATCAGGCCCCGTGTGTAGGAGATAATTAATATATTGTGGTCACTGGGAGCGAGTTAATGTTAAGAGGGGGCTGGGGGGTATTCATTTAATGTGACGATTATTGGGTGGGGGGTTAATTTTATTTTGGGACAGAGAATGGGGTTAATGTTATATTGGGACCGGTGGTGGTATCACAATTATGTGAGGGTTGGTGTTTTATGGCTAATGTTATGTTTAGGGCTACTTATGTATTGTGTGTTTGGGAGCTATTGATATATTTTAGGGGCTAGTAATGCAATGTAGGGGGTTTCTGCATTTAATGTGAATGTTACTAATTTGGTTAAGGAGTGGTTAGTGGTTATAACGACCAGTTTATTATATATGAATGTTATTTAATGCTATGGATGGTTGGAGGGTAGATCCACCTTTTTACTAAATGTTAATTATTAAATGTCAGGGCGGGGTAAAGAGAGGTCTACTTAATAAAAGTGGGTGCTATTGACCTAATGCTGGGGCTGGTTGGGGTGAAGGACATCTGAGTGTTGACTCTCTGCTCAGCTTTCAGGAGGTGGATAGTTTCCATCTCTCGTCCAAACAGGTCCCCAACATTTCCAGGACTTAGAAACCTGCAAATGAGCTTAATTAGCACACCGGTCTCCACATCAGCAGGTAGTCAGGGCTGCAATGAATGGTAGGAGACAATTATTCCGACTGCTGTGACAGTCCCAATTGTGCGGGGCTGCCCCTAGCTGTCAGGCCTTTACATCAAGGACAGAACAAACCAAGAAACTGTATCATCATCTACTGACAGTGGGTTACTAAGAAGGTTCAATACTGTGCAAATGGCGACGATGGCACCTGCAGGGCGCAGCGTGTAGAGGAACATGTTCTGGCGGGAGCTGAGCCTTCGATATCTACTGTAACTGTAATGTACACATACACAAATAAATAAACCTGATTTGCAGCAAGAGATACATAACAGCTGGAGAGGCTGCATATACAGTATTTAGGGTTGCCTGTCTGGTTTGTCCGCAGGTGCGGAGTTTGTCTGGTGCGTGAATGGAGAGGGAGGGGGTGATGACCAGTCTTGTACGGGTGCCGGACTGTAGATAGACAGTAATTAGTTAGACAATGTCTAGATCGACCCCAGTTATTAGACAGTCAATAGATCGACAGGTACAAAAGGTCGACACACTAAAGGTCGACATATAAGAAGGTCGACATGTACAAATGGTCGACATGGTCAAAATGACGACATGAAAATGGTCGACACAAAAATGATCGATACATACTTTTTAAAAAAAATTTAGGTTTAGGGTTAGGCACTTAAGATGAGCCAGTGTCCAACGTCATTCCCTACCATCCAACGTCATTCCCTACCATCCAAGTGGGCATGGAGGGGGAATAAATCCATGTGGCGAGCGAAGCGAGCCACCGTGTCCGCAGTGTGGCGAGCGAAGCGAGCCCGCAAGGGGCCGAATGGTATTTACACAAAATAACATTAAAATATGTGTCGACCATTTTTCGTGTCGACCTTTTCCATGGTGACCCTTTGACCCCGTCGACCATTTGTACATGTCGACCTTCTTATATGTCGACCTTTAGTGTGTCGACCTTTTGTACCTGTCGACCTTTTGTACCTGTCGATCTATTGACTGTCTAACAACTGGGGTAGAACTAGACATTGTCTAACTAATTTTGTCTATCTCTTATACCACACCCTCTTGTACACTTCCCCCATGTGCTTTATTTCCTTTACTATTATTTACGGCACCTAACCCTTGATTTCTGCCGCGTGCTACTTCTTTGCGTGTTATGAACGCTGTTGCAGCAGTGTTTGTATACCATGTCCTTGTCCTGCATTGTCTTGTACTGTAAGTCGCTGTTCTCTTGTTCAAATGTTTACTGTATGTACTTTGTTAGGCGTTGCAGAACCCTTGTGGCTCCATATAAATAAAGGATAATAATAATAGTACTAGGCACCACACCAATTACAGTGGTGGCACACATAGGCCACATGGTTGGACAACCCCACCAGCCTAAATGTTGCCAGGCAGCCCCCGACTACCATTCTCTAATCGAAAATTATACTTTGTTGGGTTTGTTTCAATCAGGATAAAAAGATGGTGATAATGATGATGAGCTTTTAACTCACCCTAGTTACAAATAACTTAGATAGTAATAAATATTTATTATTACTTTCCTGATTAATCTCTGATAACAATCTGTGGCATAAGCCCAGCACAGCGCACCCCTGTGGTCATACATGGAATGAAACCCTTCTTCATTCAGTAATAATGTAAGATTTGTGGACCCCTGAGGTTCTCAGTGAAATGTGTTACTACAGTCATAGATGGTTTCATTATTACAGCTTTCAAAGAAGGAAAAACGACAAATCTCTCAGTATAATGCAGGATCAACACAAAAAATGTCACTGGGGAAGGAGCCAGTTTGTTACCACCAGCCGGGCGGCCATTGATCCGCTGAGTTTATTTTCACTTCTGAATAAATGAGAGAGGGAAGAAGAGAATTTCTTTACCCAGCAATTGTAATTAGCAGAAGACTCCTCTCTGCGAGGGGGTGACAGGAGCGGCATACAAGTGGATGTGCTGTGTTGGGGGGCAGATAGCATGTGTCACAATTTACAGTCCATTGGGATGAATATCTGAAGAGCGGGTTTGTGATTAATTTGAAGAATACGAAGATTTCTGTCCAGTTATTAAAGTCATTTCGAGAAATGAAACCATTGTTTCTCAGCCATTATTATTATCTTTATTTCATGTGGCGCATACAAGGGTTCCATAGCTGTCTAGTAACACGCCGCGTTCTCACGAATGTCCGCAGGGCAGGTATACCTCTAAGCACATATTCCAGCCACTTGTCACACTAGATTTACACACAACATTTCATTGTGTTACCAGCTCTGCCACATAAAGTGAGATACACCAGGAATTCCCTTTCCGGGTAAATTGTGTGTTTTATTATGAAGTAAAACTTTGCCCCCCTCCCTCGTCCACCCCTGTCCTGTATACATCTCATCTCCATCAGGTATTTTGTCTCTCAGATAATTCTTGCTTGCTGATTAGGGGAAATGTTTGGCATAGGTGCTGTGTAAGGGAGGAGGCGCCCCTCAATCTCTGCTGACTGTACGCAGGGGCCGCGGTGCTCCAACTGCCATATTTCCTGCGCAACTATGCAGCTGCCAGGGGTTTGTTACACTGCTTTCTCATACCAGCTTTAGTTCAGCTGAGAGAATTGGTACAGGAGGCACAGCTGTGGGATAGTGGTGGGGAGGGGGGATCTGCAATGTGCTGGGGGTGTCTAGAACTGAAAAGCGCTGCTCTGCCCCTCATGGATAAATGAGGTAGCGTTTTCCTCGCCAACTGCCCCAGGACACTAATTTTCATATGTGGGGGGAGAATCAGCGGCACCCATCTAGGTTGCTCTGTGCCTTTGTCAAGGTAGATTACTGTAGTCGCTCGCAGCGACTTTTTACTCACATAATGATTGACAGCATTTGGGGGAGGTAACGGAAAGTGGTGGCAAATAACGTAGGCGCGTCAGAACCATTTTCGTGGGCATGTCAGCTCACGGCTGTGATTCGGTACGCAGTGAAAGTGGTTCCATCGTCTCAGTACATGCGGCCATTCAGCAAGACCATAGGGTTACTAAGAACTGCGATAATCTAAGGATCCGACGCTGCGTCTTTGTACTCGGATGCTAGGAGTTGTAAAGCTACAGGTGGGCGCCTTAACACAAATCCCAGTGGCTGCTACATTTACATATATTTGCACAGTAGCTGCATACACAGACGCAGCGGCGGCAGCAGCATTAGCGCACATCTCTGCATCAGTCCCACAGCTGTCATATCGGGACTATTCCGCAGAAACTGTTATGTCTTGGTGGTGCACGTTCCAGATCCATCCTGGTACTATGATTATTAATGGTGCCTATATCCTTCTGCTGTTCAACTGACTGTCAGTATTGTATATAAACTAGAGATGTGCGGTCTGGTTCTTAGAGAACCGAATTTAGGTGTACCGAGTCCCGGTTTTAATCTTCCTGTGGTTCGGAACTCAGAATGAAAAACCCAACTCGAGTTTTGGATTGCATCCTAAAAGGTCAAAATTAGGGATGTGCGCTGACCCCCGTATTTTGGTTTTGGTTTTGGATCTGTATCGCCTTAAAGGTTTTGGATCTGGATTTGGTTTTGCAAACCACCCTCAAGTGTTTTGGTTTTGGATCTGGATTTTTTAAACAAAAAATAGATAAAAAGTTTTAAAAACAGCTAAAATCATGTAATTTATGTAATCCAAAACCCAAAATTCGGATTTAAAATCCGAATTCCGAACCGCAAATAGATCAGAAATGCGATCCGGATTTCCCCAGGTCTCCTCAGGAGATTAGAACCACAACTCGGATTTACCCGGATTCACGAAATTTGGGTGGATTCGGATTTCTGGAGAACCGAACCGTACATCTCTAGTCAAAATTATGTAATTTTAGCTGTTTTTTTTTTTTTTATAAAAAAAAGATAATACAGATCCAAAACCAAAACACCAAGATGAATCTAGATCCAAAAGCAAAACTTATAACACAGCGGCCGGGGCCCATCACAAATATAAACCATATGTAACAGCAAAGCAAAGTTTCAGTTTGACCCACAGTTACTTTAGTCCCTTGTATTAAAAGTAATCACTTGTTGATCCCGATGCCTTCAGCATTCTAAGAGTGGATTGGTACAAATTCTGGCAAAATGCTTCTTTGAACGAGCCCTGAAACATAATTTTTTTTGGGAGGGGTCTTCTGGTCCTTTAAAAAAGTCAGAAAGACTATAGGAAGCTATTCATACACAGAGATGCTTTGTGATGTACTAACAAGGCCAATGTTCACCAAAAAGAACACCGTGAATTAATTCCAGTATCAGACGACCCACCTGCTATCAAATTGCACATTTGTCAAAAATCATTAGCTTGATTACCCAGTCAGCTTCTATCTCTCCGGTCATCAGATTCATCAGGATTGTGCTTGTTTCTTTTATGCCTGTGATTAATTAGTCTTGTCTTACATTGTGTGTCAAATGCCAGCAGAGGAAATAAATTACAGAGATGTGCGGATTTACTGTTAGCACCGCCTGGCCGGGTCGCCTCTCGTGTTCTGCGCTGGGAATGCAAATATGTAAAAGATGCTGCAGTATAGTTGTAGAAGGTAAAAAGTTAAATATTAAAATTCTACGGAAGCACTTTTATTAGTATTTATATCATTATTTATATCATTATTTATATCATTATAAGGGGGCACACTTAAATTAGTTTAATATTTAGCATTTTATATTTTAAGGAAAATTGCAATGGTTTTTATTTTATTTACAGGGATGCTTATTTTTGAACACATACATAAGTCTCCCCCCCAAAAAAAAAATATATCTATATTTATTTATTAAGAGAGTAAAATTATTATTATAATAACCCTGGGACCTACCGCCCATGGGTTTCAGGAACGGCCCAATGCTATTCAGCATTCGGCCTGTTATCTCTAGAAAGGAGGGGGGGCTGCATACTATTTTGGACCTTACTCTTATTGGGGGAGGTGATACCTGTCACCTCACTACTCATGTACTTAGTATCTGTAGTAGTATCTGTAGTCTGTGGTCTTCTGTTGTGACATTGGGGGAGATGTGTAACACTCACTCAGGGAAATAATGACTTTTTCCTTACAACACTGCTTCCCCTCACTCAGCAGAGAGGTGAAGGGACCCCAATGCCCTACTACAGGAATGCTCAGTTTTCTCTAGCTATAACCTCCCATAGCCAAGGTATTGTATAATAGGTACCTTGAGTACAGGATGTTAACAGACAACTATTAACAGTCCGTAAATGCACTTGAATCACACAAAGAAAGAAATTTAACAGTTCATTGTACAGGAACTCTAGGTCTGGTGCTATTTGAATTAAAAAGTTAGTATCACATATAGGAAACTATTACAGTGACATATTACCTGTTCCGATACTGCAACATTTTACATAAATATTTTGCAACATTTAATTGAGTTTCGTATTATCTATTTCTATGAGTAACAGTAATTATACTGAACTCAATATGCTATACTACTATTCTAAAACCTTAGTTCAGACTTTACTAGTCCCCCAATAGAGTCTGTACTTGTTGGCCAATGATGGTGCCGTTGGTACACGTAGAGGATGGAAAGCAGATCAGCAGAATGGGAAGTTTTAGTTCACTTAATTCTGTATTTCCTGCACAAGTTGTAACCTGACCTTTTTCTATAGTAATCCTAGGCGGAAGGTTACTCTAGGAATAATGTCTGCTAAACGATGACTAATCACTTCTTCCCTTAAAATTATTTATTCTGAATGGCTAAAGCAACGTCTCACCGACTAATATAAGAAATTGCAACATTGTTCTGTTAAAGTCTCAGCAAGGCCAAGAACGCGGTCCGTCACCTTTTCTATGAAGTGGGTAACTCATCCAAGCCTTGTTTGCCTGTGGACTTTCAATTGTGGCTTCTGCCCTGGTAGGGATCCAATCAGATCCCTCCCAGCACCCCCGCGTCGGGCGTCCCCGGATTTCTGAAGTATCATTGATGGCTCCTGAACTTAAAATCTGTAAAACCATATTTCCTTATGCCGCCAACCAGCACCCGGCTTCTACGTTCATGAAAAACATTTGTGATGTATTATTTTCAGTCCCTGACAATATGGGGATATCCTGGCGGGTAATGAGAATGTAGTGATCACTATACTTAGTAATCACAATAAATTGAGTCCCGTATAAGAGCCCTAATTAATCATTTTCTTGTAATTAAGTAAATCTTCAATGCATTCAACATGCTTGGATTCAATTTCAGAAAGGGTTTGTTGGTCAATATATCAACCGTTGTTTGTGTCAGAGGAATAAGCAGAGAATGGGTTTTCATTAAGCTGTCTTCATAACTCACAATAGCCCAGAAAATAAGAACATTATTACTATGATTTTAATGTAAAATTAACTGGTTCTTTCATTTGAATTATCGCAGAGGAGGATCTTTATCCAATATGAGATTTTCGTGTCTCTTGTCTCTTGGGCTTTAATTGCATTTTATTTCCTTCCTGAGCAAATTAAAAGATGAAATTAAAAAGTAATGAGCTTTAAGCTGGTAGTGGGCCAAATTTCGGCACCATTTTCAGGCATTTGTTTATATTGTCTCAGCCAACAGCTCGTTAGAGCTACACACTCTGATTGATTAATTTATTCATTAATTGGCTGATTAATTTAGCTATTTATGTATATAGATATATATATTTGCATATTACATAACAGTGAAGTCCACTTTCTTTATTAAGATCCAGAAGACGCATTCACTAATGGTGCTGTGAGAACGTGCCCGCAAACCTTTTACTACTAGTGACTTGTGGCACTTTCTTTACCAGTGATCACATGATTGTGGAAGGATTGTTTTTGGGGCTGACAGGACTTATCTACCTTAATGTATTCATGTAATTAAAATCATGCTGTAAGTGCAATAGTTTTTCATTATACAGTATGGCCCACAGTAGTGCCCTAGTTCATTGTGTGCCCCATAGTAGTGCCTTAGTTCATTGCATGCCCCACAGTAGTGCCTTAGTTAATTTCATGCCCCATAGTAGTGCCCTAGTTCATTGTATGCCCCATAGTAGTGCCCTAGTTCATTGTATGCCCTACAGTAGTGCCCTAGTTCATTGTATGCCCCATAGTAGTGCCCTAGTTCATTGTATGCCCTACAGTAGTGCCCTAGTTCATTGTATGCCCCATAGTAGTGCCTTAGTTCATAGTATGCCCCATAGTAGTGCCCTAGTTCATTGTATGCCCCATAGTAGTGCCTTAGTTCATTGTATGCACCACAGTAGTGCCTTAGTTAATTTCATGCCCCATAGTAGTGCCCTAGTTCATTGTATGCCCCATAGTAGTGCCCTAGTTCATTGTATGCCCTTACGTAGTGCCCTAGTTCATTGTATGCCCCATAGCAGTGCTCTAGTTTATTGTATGCCCCATAGTAGTGCCCTAGTTTATTGTATACCCTACAGTAGTGCCCTAGTTCATTGTATGCCCCATAGTAGTGCCTTAGTTCATTGTATGCCCCACAGTAGTGCCATAGTTCATTGTATGCCCCATAGTATTGCCTTAGTACATTGTATGCCCCACAGTAGTGCCCTAGTTAATTTCATGCCCCATAATAGTGCCCTAGTTCATTGTATGCCCCATAGTAGTGCCCTAGTTCATTGTATGCCCTACAGTAATGCCCTAGTTCATTGTATGCCCCATAGTAGTGCCTTAGTTCATTGTCTGCACCACAGTAGTGCCTTAGTTAATTTCATGCCCCATAGTAGTGTCCTAGTTCATTGTATGCCCCATAGTAGTGCCCTAGTTCATTGTATGCCCTTACGTAGTGCCCTAGTTTATTGTATGCCCCATAGTAGTGCCCTAGTTTATTGTATGCCCTACAGTAGTGCCCTAGTTCATTGTATGCCCTACAGTAGTGCCCTAGTTCATTGTATGCCCCATAGTAGTGCCTTAGTTAATTGTATGCCCCACAGTAGTGCCATAGTTCATTGTATGCCCCATAGTAGTGCCTTAGTACATTGTATGCCCCACAGTAGTGCCCTAGTTAATTTCATGCCCCATACTAGTGCCCTAGTTCATTGTATGCCCCATAGTAGTGCCCTAGTTCATTGTATGCCCTACAGTAGTGCCCTAGTTCATTGTATGCCCCATAGTAGTGCCCTAGTTCATTGTATGCCCTACAGTCATGCCCTAGTTCATTGTATGCCCCATAGTAGTGCCCTAGTTCATTGTATGCCCCACAGTATTGCCATAGTTCATTTTATGCCCCACAGCAGTGCCCTAGTTCATTGTATGCCCCATATGTAATCAGTGGGTTAAATAGTTAATCTCTACATAAGTATATGTTATAAGTTACAAACATATATATCCCTTGCTAGGCCTCTTGAGGTTTGAAAAGAGATTGTATTCATATAGTTGCAGTCTTTGCATAGAGTGGTCAGATATAACCTTTTGGGGTCAAAGAAGACATAAATAGAGACCTAGCTCTACCTGTCATTTCTATTACAACTAGAAGTATAATGAGCCATTCATAGCTTCTATGTTCTTATCAGTTAGCTACATTCCATTGGAATGACCATCATAAGATGTGTAGGGATGCTAAGTATTATGGGTAATTAGCAGTGATGTCCAGACTCTATACAAAGGAGCCTTGAAATAGAGTTCATCTCCAGACATTAGGATACATCATTAATGTATGTCTTTGTCTGGTAACATCTTACTGCTTACGGAGCATGTGCAGGAGAGATAAGTTTGGTCAATGCTATGCTGGACCAATGAGTGCTTGATACCTAGCACTGTATGTAACTGATATGGGCTTAATATCCGGAAAGCCAACACCCTATACTAAGGTATATAAACCAGAGGTACACAAAGGACCCATTAGCTCATGCACGGATCTCTAAATCTGCAGAAGAGGTGCCTGCAATATATATTGATTATCTGGGTGTTATTGAAACGAGGGCTCCCCAGAAGATAAGATGAAGAAAATCTTATGCTGAAGATGATGAATTACCGGTGTCATCTGAATACATTGACAAAAGTTGAGTATACTGTATACTTTGTATGTTGTTTGTTAATTGTTTGTTACTTGTAAATAAAGTGTGTTCATTTGTACTCACTCATATTGGTCACATGTGTGTACTATTTCATTTAGATCAGAACGAAACCCACCGTTATGCCCTACAGTAGTGCCTTAGTTCATTGTATGCCCCACAGTAGTGCCCTAGTTCGTTGTATGCCCCATAGTAGTGCCTTAGTTCATTGTATGCTGTACAGTAGTGCCTTAGTTCATTGTATGCTGTACAGTAGTGCCTTAGTTCATTGTATGCCGTACAGTGGTGCCTTAGTTCATTGTATGCCGTACAGTAGTGCCTTAGTTAATTTCATGCCCCATAGTAGTGCCCTAGTTCATTGTATGCCCCATAGTAGTGCCCTAGTTCATTGTATGCCCTACAGTAGTGCCCTAGTTCATTGTATGCCCCATAGTAGTGCCCTAGTTGATTGTATGCTCCATAGCATTGCCATAGTTAATTGTATGCCCCACAGCAGTGCCCTAGCCTCCTTTCTCACTCTCTGATGCAGACATGACCTCAGGGAGCTCTGGAAGGAGCATCACGGTCGCTCCCTACAGCTTTTGGCAGCATGATCTGGGTGCAGGTGATGTTGAAGGTGGTGCAGACCTCACAGTGGGCCTGAATCAGAGCCGGATGCTATTTGTGCTCGCTCGTTCAGAAAAAGGGGCCGGCTATTTAAATTGAGCGCTTGCTCTTTGCGGTCTGTTGACGCCTCTATGTCTGAGCGAGCGAACGAAACATGCGCTCGCTATTTTGTAAAGACGCCCCCTGGCCGCTCGCATCCTACGTCATCTCCGCTATTATTTGATTAATCGAGTACATCGGAAGGCGTATGAACTGCTCGCAGTGCTTGTGGTTGGATTTTCCTACCGCAATCATGCGAACAGTTCAGGCTAAGAAACAACCAAGTGACGTGGCCGATGACGCTGCTTTGTTAATTATGCACACCCTTAAAACGCCCGTTTTGACCTTTTGGCACGCCTGCGTTCGGATCACCACTCCCCGTTTTCAAGCACCTTCCCCTGTTACCACCCACAAACGCCTCATCCTGTCACTCAAATTAGCAGGCACTCGCTATTTTGCGAGCGCTCGATTTCCGACTGCACTGACTGGTTGGCGCATGCGCATTACGACCCATACGCATGCGCAGATGTGCGAACATCACTCGGAGCGAACGAGCGTCCGCTTACGAGCGGCTCTGAATCAGGCCCAGTAACAGCCACGGTAGTTACCCTTCTGTCTTTATCTCTTATTGTGTAATAAACTTTATTGTACTATGTTTCTCTTCTCATTGTTTGGAATGCCTGTCTGTAATATTCACCCTTTGACCACATACCGATGTTTTTATTCCTCGAATTTAGACAGACGACCCGAGCTGCTACGACAAGGGGAAATGGTGACGCAGCATCTGTGTCTGGTGATGTCACATTGGGGACATGTCCAGCAAATCTGAAGTAGTTGGACCTACAGTAATTCACAGATGGGCGCTAATGTCTCAGCACTTTGTACACAGCGGTTGTGTGACAATATGTATACGTCACAGCCGCCGAGATTGGTATTGAGATGTCCACCAGCATCCTAGCACATCCGAGCAACTGCTCACAAAGACGCAGCTTAGCCGCAGAGCAGTCGATTATTGGACTTCTGAGTAAGCCTATGGTCGTGCAAAATGGCCACCAGAACTAAGACGCTGGAGCCATTTTGACTGCATACGAGATCGCCGTTGCAGGCAGAGACACACTCCAAAAATGTTCACGACGCACCTGCAACTGAGCCACCACCTCCCCATTGCTGCTTACATATACAGTTATATGTTGATAACCGTATGCTATGCTATATTAATTAATATATTATATATAACCTATATTTCCAATCCTATATTGTATAGGTAATATAGCATTTTGGATCATATTGAACATTGTAGTAATTATTTATTTTAACAATTTTTATGCATTGATTAGAGAGAGTACTGTGAATAAATACTTTACTACTAAAGGAAGCCTTTGTGTTATTCAATCAAACATATTGTTATTTGATATAACACTTTATGACACTTGCGCAGTACACTGGGGGGGGGGGAGTTATTACATATGCTGTAGTTCCTGTCTGTCAATCACTTTGTGAATAAAGCCTCACTGCAAACAACATTGGTAATAACACTTGACGCATGCACAATGCATCTTACGCAGACACATACGCAGAGCACTGATTAATCGCTTACCTGCGTAAACATCGACATTGCTTCCAACCAGGGGCTTAACCAGAGGTATGGGGACCCCATAGCAAAATTTCCTCTGGGCCCCCATAGCTCTACCTATACCCTCCGTCGCCCCCTCTCCACCACCCTCCAGCCCTGCACTACTTACCTCCAGGGGCGTATCTACGCATTGGCCGGGATGGCATTCGCCAGGAGCGCCAGCCAAGAAGGGGCACCGCCCAGCGATGCCATCCACGGCCAGGGAATAGAAGCACTTACTAGTTTTTGTACCTCCACTGCCCGGAGACTCTCACAGGCAGGAGCCACTGTTACAAGCGCCCGGTGTCCGGCATCACGCTACACAGAGTGAAGGAACTGCAAATAAACTACAGCTCCCAGCAGCCCTTGTGTGTGTGTGTGTGTGTATATATGTGTATATATATATATATATATATATATATATATATATATATAATGTGTGTGTGCACGCCCCTTCTCCACAAGACCACGTCTCTTTTTGCCATGTGCACCTTTCCTATTTCAAATATGGGGGGGCGCCAGTCCCTTACTTTGCCAGGGGCACTCAAATGCCTAGATACACCCCTGCTTACCTCCTCCAGATCCGTCGCGCCGCTTCATCATGGCAGGGTGCAGGGGGTTGCTTGCTAGGCTGGCAGGCCCTTTATGCTTCCGGGCCCCTAGGCAAGTGTACCCCTTGCACCCTCTATAGTTACGTCATTGGGTCCAACCCTTAATCAGGCACATTGTGAACGCTGTTGAAGTCAGTAAATGTAGTGTTTCAAGGCTGCTCAAAGCTTACAGGGAAACTGAATCTGTGTCACTGAAAGAGCCAATATGGCTGGAAATGTAAAACAGTCCTAACTGACAAACTATTTATTAGGAAAATACAGATAAAACAGGCGAGGGCTTACAAGGACTTAGCAGCTGCTGGTTACTGACTGTGGGCCTGATTCAGCTTGGATAGCTACTGCGATCAGAAGCTGCTCATACGCACACAGGGCCTGATTCAGAGCCGCTCGTAAGCGGCCGCTCGTTCGCTCCGAGCGATGTTCGCACAATTGCTTATGCGTATGGATCGTAATGCGCATGCGCCAACCAGTCAGTGCGGTCGGAAATCGTGTGTTCGCAAAATAGCGAGTGCCTGCTAATTTGAGTGACAGGATGAGGCGTTTGTGGGTGGTAACAGGGGAAGGTGAAAAGTTTAGCAATGACAATGGACACATTGTCATTGAAAACGGGGAGTGGAGATCCGAACACAGGCGTGCCAAACGGTCAAAACGGGCGTTTTAAGGGTGTGCATAATTAACAAAGCAGCAACATCGACCACGTCACTTGGTTGTTTCTTAGCCTGAACTGTTCGCATGATTGCGGTAGGAAAATCCAACCACATGCACTGCGAGCAGTTCAGACGCCTTTCGATGTACTCGATTAATCTAATAAATAGCGGAGATGACGTAGGATGCGAGCGGCCAGGGGGCGTCTTTACAAAATAGCGAGCGCATGTTTCGTTCGCTTGCTCATACATAGAGGCGTCAACAGACCACAAAGAGCGAGCGCTCAATTTAAATAGCCGGCTCCTTTTTCTGAACGAGCGAGCGCAAATAGCGTCCGGCTCTGAATCAGGCCCTGTGTATCTGGTGAAGGAACGTTGGTAGACAAGCTTATGGTATTACTGTAATTGCTGTAAATGGTGCAGAACCTGAACAATAGGTGCTATGCCGCCTGCTCCCTATAGCAGCAGATCCATGCTCAGTCTCTTTGATTAACTTGTTTACAATCACACTAATAACAGCGGACACAGGGCTGACCTCAGTCGTATTGACACATAACTTTGTACTTGTCCTGAGCAGGTCACGGAGGCATCTAATTAATTACACACTAATTACAGTGATGTCCCCAGCACCGTCACAGAACACTGAGCGCTCAGAGATGCAATCAGAGGTGAGACCCCCAGAGTCTCAGGCAGGGTAATTACTGCAATTCATTCTCAGCTGCTATATAATGCAGCAGACTGCTGTAGCTCGCCCTCTTTATCTGGAACCTGCACCATAGCTGGATCATCTATAAGGCAACCTAGGCTCATACCTAGGGTCTGGTGAGCACAAAGCGGCACAGGCTAGCCTCAATGGGTTTTTTTCATTTAAAAAATGCGGATGACAAGGGGACCCAAACCAGTATGTTACCTATGTCCATAGGGTCTTTATACCCTGCTCCCTGATGTTACAGGTGTGCTGTAGGTAGGGATGTGCGCCGGACCATTTTTGCCGGATTTGGATTTGGTTCTAATTCGTCGTCCGGCTTTGGATTTGGATTTGCCAAACTGCGGTGACTGGCTTTGGATTTGGATTTGGATTTGGATTTTTTTTACAAAAATTGACAAAAAAAGCTAAAATCACATAAATTGGTCTTTTTTTTCTTCCTAGAGTATTATTAACCTCAATAACATTAATTTCCAGTCAATTTAGACCATATCACAGCTTATAATATTGTTTTCAACACTATTGGCCAAAGGTTGCACTGAGCTGACTGGTTACTAAGCGACAAAGCAGCGGCACAACGACACAGACACCACAGTATAAAGCACATCTATGACACATTGCCTCACAGCAGTGGCAGAAATGAAAAGTAGTGCACCCACCCAGTGGGGTACGGCCAGCAGAGTCACAGTACTTGTTTACATAGTGGGCTATGGCCCAAGGAGTCACAGTGCACAATTATTCACATTACACCGCACATAGGGCCTGATTCACATTACACCATAAAGTAGTGTCTCTTATTTATGTTACAACACACAGTAGTGCCCCTTTTACACAATGCCCACAATAGTGACCCTTTTACACAATGCCCACAGTAGTGACCCTTTTACACAATGCCACAGTAGCGGTGTCCCTTACACCATGCCCCCAGCAGTGGTGCCCCCTATGCAGTCCCCTTAGTAGTAGGGTCCCCTATGCAGTGCCCCCAGTAGAATGCCCCCCAGTAGTATGCCCCCCATTAGGAGGCCCCCCAGTAGTATGCCCCCCAGTAGTATGCCACCCAGTAGTATGCCCCCCATTAGCAGGCCCCCCCAGTAGTATGCCCCCCATTAGCAGCCCCTGCAGTAGTATGGCCCCCCAGTAGTATGCCCCCCCAGTAGGCTGCCCCAGTAGCAGGCCCCCCCCAGTAGTAGGCTGCCCCAGTAGTAGCCCCCCTGTAGTATGGCCCCCCCAGTAGTAGTAAGCCCCCCCAGTAGTATGCCCCCCCAGTAGTATGCCCCCCCCCCAGTAGCAGGCCCCTCAGCAGTATGGTCCCCCCAGTAGCAGACCCCCCCAGTAGCAGACCCCCCCAGTAGTATAGCCCCCCCAGTAGCAGGCCCCTCAGTAGTATGGCCCCCCAGTAGCAGACCCCCCCAGTAGTATAGCCCCCCCAGTAGCAGGCCCCTCAGTAGTATGGACCCCCAGTAGCAGACCCCCCCCAGTAGCAGACCCCCCCAGTAGTATAGCCCCCGCCAGTAGCAGACCCCCCCCAGTAGCAGGCCCCCCCAGTAGTATGGCCCTCCCGCACCCCCAGTAGCAGACCCCCCCAGTAGCAGACCCCCCCCAGTAGCGCCCCCGGCCCTTGCACAAGTAAAAAAAATAAAATAAAAACTTACCTGTATCCCCGCTCCCGCGCCGTCCGCTCTGCTGTCACACGCTGAGGAGGGTGCCGGAAGACGGAGCTCATGTGTGAGCTCCAGCCTGCTCCCTCCGTGCAGCAGCCAATGAGAGTCTGTGTGACTCTCATTGGCTGCTGTAACAAACACACAGCTGCCGCTGGCGGCTGTGTGTTTGTGTCTGTGTAGGGCAGAGTCTGCCCTACACAATAGGAGCCCTGATGTCGGATTCTCTAGTGAGAATCCGACATCAGGCGGCCGCCGTTCGGCCCCGAACAGGGATCCGAGTCAGGCGGTGAACACCCGAACAGGGTTCGGGTGGACTCGGATCCCCAATGTTCGGAGCGGTTCGGATTCCACAGAATCCGAACCGCTCATCTCTAGCTGTAGGTGTTATGACAGATCAGAGTGTGCTCTCCTGTGTCTACCGGGGTCACTGTTACTAGTGGTTGCACATGTACAGCTCAATCAGACAAGCATATTGTCAGTATTGGGCAATGGGAACAGTCAGTGGTGGAAGACAACTGCTGTGACCGTGGTAAAGGCACGAGGATGCTTGTGTCCACATGAGCCAAAGTCATGGAAAGCATGGATCTGTGTATAATACTGCCATCATGATCAGCAGAGGGATACGGAGCTAGGAGGAGCAGCGGCAGCATCAAAGGCTTCCAGGCCTCAGTGTAAAATCAGGGCAGGTGCCGCTGGGATAGGCAGAACCACCTGTGCAGCATGCTTAGTAAAGTTATAAGAACTCTAGAACACTTACCACGAGTGCTGTGTCCATTGTCATTGCTAAACTGGCAGAGCGCGTGCCTGTTCCCGTACCTCCCAAGCTTTGGAGCTTTTCAAATCAGGAGAGACTTTGGAATGAGGCGTGGTGACATCACAATGGGGGTGTGGTTTTATAACCTCCACCCAATGGCAGGGTCAAAGGTGTCTGTCCACTGTTGGAAAGGTGGAACAGGACCCTCAAATTAGGACTGTCTTGCCAAAATCGGGACTGTTGAGAGGTATGAATGGCCTGTGTAACTGAGTAATGATCCCCTGGAACTTATTCACATGAGTCTATTTCAAGCCTTACTCTGGTTCTGCGGACTTAAGGGTAGATGTGCTAACATAGATAAAGTACCAACCAATCAGCTCCTGTCACTTTACAGGCTGTTTTTGAGCTAAACAGATGGTTAAAAAGAAGAATCAAAATAAACAAAAACACACAAAAAAGTGTGTACCCATAAACTAGAATATAACTGAGTATTAGATGGGCCAGCTTTGGTCACTCTGCCTGCAGGAACCAGCACATTTTTATAGGCTAGGCTCCGCCCCAGCTCTTCCCTTATTGGCTGGTATTATCCCGAGTGCTGTACAGTATATATACTGGTAAATTGACCTCAGTCTGCCCCCACCTGTACTAACCATACTTACCCTGCTCCTGGTGACCAGCCAGGTACTCCTCTTCTGCGGTACTACTGTAGGTCTGTTGCGCTTCCTTTGCAGAGGAATCTGTTGGACGGGTGGCCCACGTTCTGGTTCTAGTGCAGTAACACCATGGATATAAAAAAAGGGGGGCAGGGGTTTGCCCCCACGTTATGAGTTAATGGCATCTCTCAGAAGGCATTGCACTGTCTGGCCTAGGGAAAGACCTGAGACTGGATTAGAAGCAGCATTTATTCTCTACATAGAGCCCAGCTTGGTTAGTGTTACAGGTCTGTATTACGTTACTCATGAAAGCTCTAATAACATGTGCTATTTATAATACCTCCGAGATGTCTTAGGCTCTCAAAGTGCTTTGTTGGTTCTATGTAACGTGAGCCTCGCTATTCTATAAAGAGCTTAAACAACAAATATTCAATAAACTGACATATTTCCACCTAATCCAGCCCTTCCTGTATTGCTGCATGTGCTTCATCCACAGCCCATTACTCAACCAATCAACATTCTTGTTTTCCTTCAATTTGGAGGGGACATATAAAATCCCCCCGCTCTGTAGAAGGTCAGTAATACACAGAGGATTTTTGTGTTATGTACGAGTTCTCTGTAAGAAACGTGAAATGTCTTCCACTACGGATCCAGCATTTATATTATACCGCCTGATACCTTCATGTAGGTGAGATGTTACTGTGCAACCAACTCATTTCACTGACGTTCCAAATTGTACTTATGTGTATTCTGATTCTGCTTCCTCCATTGTACGAGTATATTGAAATCATAAATATGGATTACAGGCGTAATAGAACGAAGTCACAGAGCACTTCCCAGGTCATTTACTGTAATAATGGTAATACTGTACATGTGTTTGGTGGCTTCTAATATTGTCCTAATCACTTCCCATTAAGCCAGGTGGGTGTTGATAGTAAGCTCTTGGAACAAGTCTCTGATTTTCCTGGTGTTAACCCTTTAAATGGACAGCAGTGATATAGGCTTTTACAGTACCTGCCTTATGTCTGCATTTTGTCCCTTAGTGGTAGAAGTACTAAGTCTTGGACAGAGATAGTACAACCAATCAGCTCCTATCCAGCACCAGCAACAGAAATCATGGGCCCCAGTACACACATTTTTTAGGGGCCCCTTATCCCCGTTTATCCCCTCCGGTGGCCAGCCCCCTGTCAGGGCCCCTTCGGTGGCCAGCCCCATCAGGGCCCTTTTGGTAGCCAGCCCCCTGTCAGTGCCCCTCCAGTCGCCGGCCCCCTGTCAGTGCCCCTCCGGTGGCCAGCCCCCTGTCAGTGCCCCTCCGGTGGCCAGCCCCCTGTCAGTGCCCCTCCGGTGGCCAGCCCCTTGTCAGTGCCCCTCCAATGGCCTGCCCCCTGTCAGTGCCCCTCCGGTGGCTGGCCCCCTTTCAGTGTCCCTGCAGCCAGCCCCCTGTCAGTGCCCCTCCGGTGACCAGCCCCCTGTCAGTGCCCCTCCGGTGACCAGCCCCGTCAGTGCCCCTCCGTTGGCTAGCCCCCTGTCACTGCCCCTCCAGTGGCCAACTAGCTCCCACAGTGCAGTCCCAACACTTACCATGCCCATGCCATGGCTCCTCTGTTTGATAGCACTGCTATTGCAGGGCTGGCTGACGTCATGATGTCACGCGCTGCACCGCAATAAACGAAAAAAACTTTATTGCACTGGCCACCACCAGTGCAATAAAGCTACATTAGTACACAGATTACTCAGCCTGCTGCGCCCTGCTGATCATGCTGCAGCACAGCGCAGGTAGTGATCAAGTATTATTAAGGTAAGTATTATCCCTCCGGGGCCCCCTACAACCTCAGGGCCCGACACAGCTGTGCCCCTAGTGCCCCCCTGTCGCCAGGCCTGCTCCTAGCTGTCACGTTACAGTCTGTATTTAAAAAATGACATGTAGGAGCTGATTGGTTGGTACTTTATCTCCACCCGCTTCATCTCTCTGCAAGGCTTAGTACATAGACTCCTTTACCCCTATGTCACCTGAGAGTTATGTGTCATGAATTAAAGTATTCCATCTTGTGACTTGTGTAACATAACTTCTCAGCGACTTGTGATTTTCCAAATGAGTTGCGGTTATTTCATATATTGTCTGCCGTAGATTATAGAGCCTTTTCCTGCCGAACCCTCACACTGCTTTTCTGGGGATAATAACAGCGACAAAGTTGAGCTATTTACAATAAGCACTAATTAGTTCCATTTTGAGATTCATTTTTGTTCAATGTTGGCTGCAATTCCTTTCAAGTCTATAATCTTCCATCGCGCGCTGATGTTTCTATGCCGAACGCCTCACTCAGCAGCCTCCATATGGCGTATAACAGCGGAATCTCCGGGAGAATTGTAGCAGCAGGGGCCAAACGCTGCTCTCAGCTCTACAATGCCGCCTCCTTGTTCTCTGTGGAGCTGGTTGTGTCTGCGTGTGATCCACTTAATGAGATACACAGTTTATGGCAACGGAGACACGAGACGTGGAAACTGCAAGCAGGAAAGTAACCATTGTTCTTTGGAATTTGAGATGCTACACGGAATTCCAGCCCACCTACAGTACTGTGCGGTTTGGATGGAAAAGTGCGAATAAATTCATCCAAGGTCATATCCAGAGCTTCAGAGAGGGGGAAGGGTCTAATCATTGGAAGTTCTCATTGGTTTCGGTGAAGATTAAATTAATTTGAGCTGTGTTGTGTGTAATATTTGTCCCAGGCTGCCCCAGGAACCCTGTGCTGGGCTATAAAGTGCAGGTATCCATCACAATACTACTCTGCCCCTGATGTGCAATGGAAGCCATGTGGTAAAGGAAAACATTTCTAAAGCAGGGGTGCTCAACATTTAGCCTCCAGCTACTGTGGAACTACACCTCCCAGCATGCCCTGCCACAATTTTAACATTCCCTAATAGAAAAACTGTGACAGGGCATGCTGGAATATGTAGTTCTGCATGTTGAGCAAGCCTGGTCTACAGTATCCTTCCAGGTCATCTATAGCTGGTAATAGTAATGCCTATTGTACAATACCAGGGCAAATAAACCGTTATTGGTATATTATACATTATTTTACAATGTCTCTCTAAACACATTCATGCTATAAAGAAACCTGTATTCATGTTTACCCTTTAGGGGAGGTGTCAGAGACAATGGGGAGAGAGGGGGAGGTTAGAAGTGCCAGTGAGAAGGGGGTGTGGGGTTACATTTAGTAAAAGTGCTGATAAGAATCGGGAAGGCTGGGGCAGTGTTCGGGGAATTGGCGCCTGGCTGGCCCGGTGCAGTAATCTGTCCTGGTACAGCATTGGGTGCAGGGTCTGTTACTGTATATTTTGTATCTTGGACTATTGCTTGGAAGTTATATTGTAGGGACTGTGGATGGAGCTGTGTCAGAAGCTATCACTGTGCAGTCCCTCAGTTGTGGAAGTGCACTCTATCATATCCTGCTTTCTGATATTCCTCCATGCCATGATATGTTACCTGTTCTGGTTACAATAAAGTGTATCCCACAGTCTTCCCTTCATATTCTGCAACACGGCACCTATTCGCTAGGCAGCTTGGCATAGATGCCCTGTCCACTTATACCAAGATAAATTATGCTTGCTATTTTTCAGCTTCGCCGTTGTTTCTTTTGAAAAGTAGTTTCAGGGAGATCATTTATGGAAGTAGCGCGGCCGCGCCATTGAGGGGCGTGGCCAGCCCGCCCAAAAGGCATGTCTAGGCATGTCCATTGGGCGTATCTATTGCCAATGGGGTGTGTTCTAGACCAAATTAAATGACAATGACTTTAAACACTTGGCACGTGACACTGTTAGTCACCAAAATATTCTGTATTGCTGACAATGGAGGCAAATTGGTGTCAGTACATTTCCATATGGAGACGGGGGCATAAGGGGGCAAAAGGAAATGTGGACAAACTAAGAATATGCTCCTCCACAACCATTCTAATTAAAATGCTTCAACCTTCCATTTTGTAATATATAGACGATATATAAATGAGCATACAGCATTTCAAATGACATTTTTTGCGGTCACTGGCACAAATGACCATATAATTACACATCTTACTATACTCTGACACCCCCCCCCCACTGACATTAATATCTCTGCCTTACCACACTGACATTACTACTAGATCTCCCCTCTGCCACAGTCACATTAACAGATCCCTCCAATCACATTAATAGAACCCGCCCCCACACAGATTCACATTAGTGGATCCCCCACACACACAGATTCACATTAATGGATCCCCCACACACACAGATTTACATTAATGGATCTCCCACACACACAGATTCATATTAATGGATCCCCAACAGACATACACACAGATTCACATTAATGGATCCTCCACAGACATACACACAGATTCACATTAATGGATCCTCCACAGACATACACACAGATTCACATTAATGGATCCCCCACAGACATACACACAGATTCACATTAATGGATCCCCCACACACACAGATTTACATTAATGGATCCCCCACACACACAGATTCACATTAATGGATCCCCCACACACACAGATTTACATTAATGGATCCCCCACAGACATACACACAGATTCACATTAATGGATCCCCCACAGACATACACACAGATTCACATTAATGGATCCCCCACAGACATACACACAGATTCACATTAATGGATCCCCCACACACACAGATTTACATTAATGGATCCCCCACAGATTCACATTAATGGATCCCCACACACACAGATTCATATTAATGGATCCTCCACAGACATACTTTGCTGTATTGATAAGGATTTGGGACCTACCCTTTTCTGTGAAACACAAAAAGTACTTTGACTGTACTACACTATAAGACTGTTTCATGTCTATTTATTTACAGATTCACATTAATGGATCCCCCACACACGCACAAGTTCACATTAATGGATCCCCCACACACGCACAAGTTCACATTAATGGATACCCCACAGACATACACACAGATTCACATTCATGGTTGCGCCTGTGTGGTAACCAATGTGGTTTCTATGGGAGGCTTCTTGATTACAGAATATACCAAGCTCCAGTATGCTTCACATCCCGGAGCTTGGCCCCAGTAGCTAATGCCATCTCCAGATGGCACTAGCTATCGTAGCCTACAGTATAAGCCACATTTTTCAATAGTTACTGGGAGAGGGATCTGTAGGATCCCTCCCCAGCAATGGGTGCTCGCACATGCGTGGTCAGCAGACCGTGTATGTGTAGTAGCGCAGCGAGGTCCCGAAGGAGAAGGAAAGTGATCACATTGATAATTAATAAATATGTCCCATAATATCGTTATTTCATAGTTAATTTATGAATAAGTAACATTGTACTGAGGAACTCACAATTTAAAGCCTCTGAGACTGAAAGGGTCAAATTCAACCAAACCTTTATTTGTTTCGGTTTGATTGACAATTTATTTTCAATATCAGCTGTATGTCACCATATATAACATTTGTAGTGTAGTTAATTGCATATGTAATGGAAGTAGAATATATATTTGGTACTGTACATAGTTTATTATTTTCAGTAGCATTATGGGGGTTTTGCTGTGACCTTTTAATGTTTACTGGGGGCAGTCATAAGGAAGATAGAGGATAGATAATGGGGGTATGTATGAATTGGTAGGTACAGGATATGCAGACCGAATAAAAGGGAGCCAGACAATAGCCGCTTTCTCCTGCAAAAGAGCCTTTTTTAGCTTGGTGAGCAAGCCCCTGAATTTCTTTCTAAGTCAACCATTTAAGCTGGATACACACTAGGGCGATGGATTGCCCATGTGGCTGATCCACCATCCTTTCTGACAGTTGGTCAATGCATACACACTTACTAATTGTCGGCCCAATGTGTTGTGACTGACATCACAACTTGGCGGGCATTTACATGTGCCCACCAATTGAGGTGTCAGTCACCAGTGTCCTCTGCAGCAAGTGTATGGGCAGGTGGCTGAATGTGTAAGGGGTATTACAGTGTGTGGCATAATGTGTAAGGGGTATTACTGTGTGTGGCATTATGTGCTATATAATAGGCATTACTGTGTGTGGAGTGATGTGTTATAAGGGGTATTACTGTGTGTGGAATTATGTGCTATTTAATAGGCATTACTGTGTATGGCATAATGTGTTATAAGGGGCATTAATGTGTGTGGCATAATGTGTAAGGGGCACTACTGTGTGGTGTGACGTGACTAAGGGATACTACTGTGCGGTGTAATGTGACTAAGTGTGGCATAATTTGAATTGGGTTACTATTGTGCGGTCATACCCTTTCTTAGTGAGACCGCACCCTTTTTTTTTCAACACACACCTTGTTGAGGGGAGGGGGTCACCAATGCTCTTTATGTACACAGGGCACCAAAATGTGTAGTAAGGGCTCTGCTTTGGTGTGCACAGATGTGCCCTTATCTGTGTTCAGCACCCCTGCCCTAAATAATTCCTACAGTAAACAATATCTAATTCTCTACAACTGCTAAGCCAGGGCTTGGTCAATTAGAAAATACCTTCCCTTATCCTTGTGTGTGACCTACACCAATGAAGTGCCAGCTTTACCTAACAGAAACCAACCAAATACCAATTGTCTGACTATGGCACATGTATGAATCCCCTACAGGATGATCTTAACACAGAGAATGATGTACACTTGTATGTTGTTCTAATATTAATTATATTTGGAAGGGGTTGGTTATGAAATCCTGGTACTCGGTATGCCTGCTGTCAAAAGACAGACAGCACCATCCCGATGCTGAGAAACTTGACAAGGGACATGTAAGTAGCCTAACTTTCCCTCCTTCACCCCCTAACCTTAACCCTGTTCTGCACCCTAACCCTCCTTACCCCATACCCTAACTCTCCCCGTTAGTGCCTAAACCTAACCCCCCCTTATTGACTAAACCTAACCCTCCCCCTTAGTGCCTAACCCAACTCCCCCTCCCACAACCAAACCCTAAACCCCCCAAGGTGCCTAAACCTAGCACCCCATACCCAGCAGCTAACAGCTGAGAGCGCCCGCTGTACTTACCATCAGGATGCCAGCTGTCAGTATCCCGGCTTCGGCATCTCCCCTCATGTTGGGATTCTGGCGCTGGTGTCTTGTCCCCAGTTTGGGATTCCAGCGTCGGGATCTTGTCACCCTCGATGGTCGGCATTTCAACTACGTACCATATGTAAGCGCACAGACTAAGAAGTACTGTAGATAGAGACAGGTGGCGGGATGTATCAAAGCTTACCAACACGGTCTAAGCTCTCGTATGACGGTGCTGACTTCATCGGGTTCTTTACATAGAGCGTCATTGAACTCCCGCGATGCTGGGCAGGATGCACTATCATCAATTATATAGTCAAACCCCCCAAAATAAAATTTTCAGGGGTTTGACCCCACATTTCTCATATACCCCAAGCTTCAGAAAGAAAAGCTCGGACCCAGCTGGCAATGCCATCGGCGTTAGAAACCTATGGGTATAGAGGCCTATGGGTATAGAAGCATAGGGTTTTTTTTCCGCATAGTGATGTGTGAGGATCCCACCCTCTGACTGATGACGGACGATGAAAATTTCCTTTTGTTTATAAAATAAAAAAATATTGAAGTCATTTATTGCACCTTGCATGGGAAGTAACGCCGCCGTGGAAGAACTCCATTCATTTCATTATTTCCTTCCACAAATACTTTAAAATGAAGAAATAAAAAGCAAAGAAAAATAAAAAAGGGGATTCCCGAATACAAGATCCACAGGAAATCCTTCTGGGACTGTTTTCAGCATCCAGTTGTCACTGTCTATACAAAATGTTTACATGTAATTATCATGAGGCGGTAGCTGACTACAGATATATGTACATCGTCTCTGTCCTACATTATGTCCAGTCACTCCCGGCAGCTCCTGTATGTCGGCAGATCATCACCTGCTCCCTATCACCAGTATGGAGGTTACTGTAACAGACCCTAGAACACTGCTGAGGTTATTGTGTGATGAAAGCTTTCATGCTGGTGACATCACAGACCAGTATCTAGATCACAGGCAATATCATGTATTGTATATATTTTATTGATGATCATACAAGCACATAAACATTTAATGTTCTGTATAAATCCCATAATTCAATATAAAAGTCCAAGAGATTTTACATTCCATGTGCTCCTGAGGGGTTTAAGAGACCAGAGTACGATCTGATCCCAAGAGCTGACATATATTGCACTGATGTCCTGCTTTTTCCATATGTCAGTGTGATATCTCCGCTGTGGTTCGCCGTGAAGAGCGTTAAACGTCTGCCGGGTAAAAAAAAAAACATTAAACAGTCTAGAACACAAATATCACCCCCAAGGTTATATAAGAGCCTGATCCTGTCTCATAGTGAGAATGGAGCTTTCCCTGCTCAGTTACATCTAATTTACTTATTACCGTAATTATCAGAATGAGACATTAAGCAGTTGTTAGAGATGTTTCACTATGTGAGCGGGTGCTGCAAGATGCGCTCAGACCTCAGAAAATGCAGTTTTCGGAGGTATGGTGGCAATAACCATATGCACCAAGGGCTTTCCAGAGATGGTGTATCCTAATAGAAGCCTATCTTATTGGAGTTTTACCCAAGAGGGATGCAATAGGATCACTCCCGGGGTCCCCTGCAGCTCAGGCTTGCGCTGGCCAATGGCTGCATGTGTGCAGATGTACTACCAGGGGACTTCTGGGTTATAAACCCGAAGTCTCCACACCGCAAAGGGAAGCTCTTATCAGCAGAGCTGTCCTTTGCTAAATGTATATGCATATGGTGTTACTAAATGCTGGTATGCATGTAATCATTGGCAGAAAGCATCACATCCTAAATGCGATGCTTGATGCATCCCTCTCCATGTGTTTGAAGCTTTGATTTATACTGACTGAGAGACGCCTATAGATACAGACATGTGATTTATATTGACTGAGAGGTGCCTACAGGTACAGACATGTGATTTATATTGACTGAGAGGTGCCTACAGGTACAGACATGTGACAGAGAATATGCTGGTAAAGATCTTGTTCCAGTTGTTGGAATAGTAGATAACAATTTGATTTCAGAAGTTTTTGGACAGAATAAATTGACGTATGGTCCCAGTTGTTGGAGTAATATAGATATTAAAGATGTAGATTTAGTTGTTGTACAAATTATTGGGTCATTTGTGGATTTTCTAGGCTCTGCTGTTATTGATGTTGTTAAATGTACATACTGTACTACTGTTTATGTTATTTCAGCTGTTTTTAACCCAGTTGGTTTTATAGATTGAGATATTAGTGAAGTTGTTGGTTCAGTCATTGATGCAGATGTACAGTAGACACAGTTGTTGAAATAGACTCAGTCATTGTTGCAGATGAATAGTAAACACAGTTGTTGCTATAGACTGAGTTATTGTTGATATTATTGGTTTAAATATTGTTGTTTTTTAATTAGTTGTTGCTGCTCTTGATTGTTTTGTATTGTAGACCCAGTTGTTGCTGATGTTATAAATTGGGCTTTAAATAACATAGGCTTACCTATTGTTGATTTTGTAAGTTCATTTGTTAATGATGTTGTTGACTCAGGTGTCACAGACATCGTAGAGTCAGGTATTGCTAATGTAAATGGGGTTGTTGATGTCAATTCTCTTGAAGTTGTTGACTTAGATGCTGAAGATGTAGATTCAGTTGTTGTTATTGGTCTAGTTATGGATTTTCTAGACTCTGCTGTTGTTGATGTTGTTAACTTAGATCTTAATGTTGTACACTGAGCAGTTGTCTCAGTCATTATTGCTGTTATTAGCTCAGTTATCGATGTAGTAGAATCACTGGTTGATGTTTGCTCATTTGTTGATATCATAGGGTGTTGATTTTGTTTATTTAGGTGTTGCTGTTGTTGTCTGTTCTATATATTGTCGATTGTTGTTGATTTTCATGTTATAAATTGAACTGTTGATGTCTTAGCCTCACTTATTGGTGATTTTGTAAGTTCAGTTGTTGTGGATTTTCTAGACTCTGCTGTTGTTGATGTTGTTAACTCAGTTATTGATGTAGACTCAGCAGTTGTTGTCTTCTAGTAATTTTTGTTGTTATAGACTCAGTTATTGTTGATGTTTTTTGTTCAGATGTTGCTGTTGTTGTTGATTCAGGTGTTATAGATATCTTAGACTCAGATGTTACTATTGTCATAGGGTCACTTTTTGATGTTATTGGTTCAGTGTTTCTCACTGCTGTTGCCTAAGTTATGTGTGAAAAAACAAAATAATTACCATAGGGGTCTGTGTTCATGTCCCATTATTGCATAAACAAGATTAGTTAATGTCATAGTCTTAGTTGTTGGTGTCACTCACTTCATTGTTCATGTTGTCTACTCACTGTGGAAATTTGTTCTGAACCAATTGTGCAGCAAAATGGGGCCTAATCAGGAGTATAATCTGCACCTTGGTCACAAATACAGATAAATAACCCCATGCAGATTCTGGGACTAACAAACAACATGATTATTCAACCTCCTGCCTTTTACTTGGAATACGTGATATTGAGCATCCCCAAGTAACACATGTAGTCTCTTCCCAGTCTCCACCTTCTGCATGTGTCCCGTGGCAAGTTGCATGGATGCAATTTATGAATGGTGTGACACAGCAGTTATGGCAGATGTCTCCTGTGCTACATAAGATTTACCAGAACACCGCCATTCCCATGACCTCTCGGGAAACTGAGATTTTTTCCAGTTCATCAAATTTCTAAAAAAACTTTGCTTTGAAGCTTGAAGTCTACAACTAAGGCCATCTTCATATGGTGACAGCAGCCACAGAACCGTATAGAGAGATCTCTTCAGATCCCTCCCTGTGTGTGAGCAGCTCATCTTCTCCTTCCTCCTACACTATATTTGTTTATTCCATTTTTTTTTTCATTTTATTACTTTTCACACCCCCTGGTCACACCCCATATCCTGAAATATGAAAATAAAAGGTGGTAACCCTACCACCCCCTCCTCTTCCCCTCTCCTCTGCAATTATGTCACAATTATATTTTTGTACTCAATGGGTCTCCTTCTTTTTGTTTTTACCAAGAACCCTGTTCCCAACACTGAAGGTAAGTTTATCATACGTACTGATAATGTAATAATAGCATATTGTATGTTCTATGCATGGGTAAATACTTAGTATATGTCAAAAATAAACAGTGAGATGGGGGAAGCCTCTGTACCCACATGTCTGCATATTCAGTACTGACAAAAAAGACAATTCTAATTATGTTAAACGGCATACCCACCTTCAAATTCTTTTGTATAGCACCCCTACCCCTTTCATCTAATACTCCCCTTCCCCAGGCTCCAGCAGATGGCCTTATACTGATGATAAACATTCTGTATTTCTTGGGCACAGGAACAAGGGGGAAATTACTGTACAGTAAGTGATAGGAAAACTCAATTAAATGTGTTCTAGAGCTGTCCTTCCACAGAGTCATGTCTAGTGGCCACAGATATAGAGGAGGACCTGTTAACATTGGGACCTCAGGGTTATAAGTAAATTCAGTCTGTTACAATATCTCCCCTGATGCCCTGTTTCCCGTGTGAGCATAGAGGTAAGAGGCCAGTATGAGAATACATGTCAGTATGAGATCAGTATAATAAGCCCTGCGCTCTACCACAGCGACACTCACACACTCCTAATGGTCTATAGGAAAGAGGTCAGTATGAGAATACATGTCAGTATGAGATCAGTATAATAAGCCCTGTGCTCTACCATAGCGACACTCACACACTCCTAATGGTCTATAGGTAAGAGGTCAGTATGAAAATACATGTCAGTATGTGATCAGTACAATAAGCCCTGCGCTCTACCACAGAGACACTCACACACTCCTAATGGTCTATAGGTAAGAGGTCAGTATGAGAATACATGTCAGTATGAGATCAGTACAATAAGCCCTGCGCTCTACCACAGCGACACTCACACACTCCTAATGGTCTATACTAGGTAAGAGGTCAGTATGAGAATACATTTCAGTATGTGATCAGTACAATAAGCCCTGCGCTCTACCACAGCGACACTCACACACTCCTAATGGTCTATAGGTAAGAGGTCAGTATGAGAATACATGTCAGTATGAGATCAGTATAATAAGCCCTGCGCTCTACCACAGCGACACGCACACACACCTAATGGTCTATAGGTAAGAGGTCAGTATGAGAATACATGTCAGTATGAGATCAGTACAATAAGCCCTGCGCTCTACCACAGCGAAACTCACACACTCCTAATGGTCTATAGGTAAGAGGTCAGTATGAGAATACATTTCAGTATGAGATCAGTACAATAAGCCCTGCGCTCTACCACAACGACACTCACACACTCCTAATGGTCTATAGGTAAGAGGTCAGTATGAGAATACATGTCAGTATGTGATCAGTACAATAAGCCCTGCGCTTTACCACAGCAACACTCACACACTCCTAATGGTCTATAGGTAAGAGGTCAGTATGAGAGTACATGTCAGTATGTGATCAGTACAATAAGCCCTGCGCTCTACCACAGAGACACTCACACACTCCTAATGGTCTATAGGTAAGAGGTCAGTATGAGAATACATGTCAGTATGTGATCAGTACAATAAGCCCTGCGCTCTACCACAGCGACACTCACACACTCCTAATGGTCTATAAGTAAGAGATCAGTATGAGAGTACATGTCAGTATGTGATCAGTACAATAAGCCCTGCGCTCTACCACAGAGACACTCACACACTCCTAATGGTCTATAGGTAAGAGGTCAGTATGAGAATACATGTCAGTATGTGATCAGTACAATAAGCCCTGCGCTCTACCACAGCAACACTCACACACTCCTAATGGTCTATAGGTAAGAGGTCAGTATGAGAGTACATGTCAGTATGAGATCAGTACAATAAGCCCTGCGCTCTACCACAGCAACACTCACACACTCCTAATGGTCTATAGGTAAGAGGTCAGTATGAGAGTACATGTCAGTATGTGATCAGTACAATAAGCCCTGCGCTCTACCACAGAGACACTCACACACTCCTAATGGTCTATAGGTAAGAGGTCAGTATGAGAATACATGTCAGTATGTGATCACTACAATAAGCCCTGCGCTCTACCACAGCGACACTCACACACTCCTAATGGTCTATAGGTAAGAGGGCAGTATGTGAATACATGTCAGTATGTGATCAGTACAATAAGCCCTGCGCTCTACCACAGCGACACTCACACACTCCTAATGGTCTATAGGTAAGAGGTCAGTATGAGAATACTTGTCAGTATGAGATCAGTACAATAAGCCCTGCGCTCTACCACAGCGACACTCACACACTCCTAATGGTCTATAGGTAAGAGGTCAGTATGAGAGTACATGTCAGTATGTGATCAGTACAATAAGCCCTGCGCTCTACCACGGAGACACTCACACACTCCTAATGGTCTATAGGTAAGAGGTCAGTATGAGAATACATTTCAGTATGAGATCAGTACAATAAGCCCTGCGCTCTACCACAACGACACTCACACACTCCTAATGGTCTATAGGTAAGAGGTCAGTATGAGAATACATGTCAGTATGTGATCAGTACAATAAGCCCTGCGCTTTACCACAGCAACACTCACACACTCCTAATGGTCTATAGGTAAGAGGTCAGTATGAGAGTACATGTCAGTATGTGATCAGTACAATAAGCCCTGCGCTCTACCACAGAGACACTCACACACTCCTAATGGTCTATAGGTAAGAGGTCAGTATGAGAATACATGTCAGTATGTGATCAGTACAATAAGCCCTGCGCTCTACCACAGCGACACTCACACACTCCTAATGGTCTATAAGTAAGAGATCAGTATGAGAGTACATGTCAGTATGTGATCAGTACAATAAGCCCTGCGCTCTACCACAGAGACACTCACACACTCCTAATGGTCTATAGGTAAGAGGTCAGTATGAGAATACATGTCAGTATGTGATCAGTACAATAAGCCCTGCGCTCTACCACAGCAACACTCACACACTCCTAATGGTCTATAGGTAAGAGGTCAGTATGAGAGTACATGTCAGTATGAGATCAGTACAATAAGCCCTGCGCTCTACCACAGCAACACTCACACACTCCTAATGGTCTATAGGTAAGAGGTCAGTATGAGAGTACATGTCAGTATGTGATCAGTACAATAAGCCCTGCGCTCTACCACAGAGACACTCACACACTCCTAATGGTCTATAGGTAAGAGGTCAGTATGAGAATACATGTCAGTATGTGATCACTACAATAAGCCCTGCGCTCTACCACAGCGACACTCACAGACTCCTAATGGTCTATAGGTAAGAGGGCAGTATGTGAATACATGTCAGTATGTGATCAGTACAATAAGCCCTGCGCTCTACCACAGCGACACTCACACACTCCTAATGGTCTATAGGTAAGAGGTCAGTATGAGAATACTTGTCAGTATGAGATCAGTACAATAAGCCCTGCGCTCTACCACAGCGACACTCACACACTCCTAATGGTCTATAGGTAAGAGGTCAGTATGAGAGTACATGTCAGTATGTGATCAGTACAATAAGCCCTGCGCTCTACCACGGAGACACTCACACACTCCTAATGGTCTATAGGTAAGAGGTCAGTATGAGAATACATGTCAGTATGAGATCAGTACAATAAGAACTGCGCTCTACCACAGCGACACTCACACACTCCTAATGGTCTATAGGTAAGAGGTCAGTATGAGAATACATGTCAGTATGTGATCAGTACAATAAGCCCTGCGCTCTACCACAGAGACACTCACACACTCCTAATGGTCTAGAGGTAAGAGGTCAGTATGAGAATACATGTCAGTATGAGATCAGTACAATAAGCCCTGCGCTCTACCACAGCGACACTCACACATCTTAATGGTCTATAGGTAAGAGGTCAGTATGAGAATACATGTCAGTATGAGATCAGTACAATAAGCCCTGCGCTCTACCACAGCGACACTCACACACTCCTAATGGTCTGTAGGTAAGAGGTCATTATGAGAATACATGTCAGTATGAGATCAGTACAAAAAGCCCTGCGCTCTACCACAGCGACACTCACACAATCCTAATGGTCTATAGGTCAGAGGTCAGTATGAGAATACATGTCAGTATGTGATCAGTACAATAAGCCCTGCGTTCTACCACAGCGACAATCACACTCTCCTAATGGTCTATAGGTCAGAGATCAGTATGAGAATACATGTCAGTATGTGATCAGTACAATAAGCCCTGCGCTCTACCACAGCGACACTCACACAATCCTAATGGTCTGTAGGTAAGAGGTCAGTATGAGAATACATGTCAGTATGTGATCAGTACAATAAGCCCTGCGTTCTACCACAGCGACAATCACACTCTCCTAATGGTCTATAGGTCAGAGATCAGTATGAGAATACATGTCAGTATGTGATCAGTACAATAAGCCCTGCGTTCTACCACAGCGACACTCACACAATCCTAATGGTCTATAGGTAAGAGGTCAGTATGAGAATACATGTCAGTATGTGATCAGTACAATAAGCCCTGCGCTCTACCGCAGAGACACTCACACACTCCTAATGATCTATAGGTAAGAGGTCAGTATGAGAGTACATGTCAATATGTGATCAGTACAATAAGCCCTGCGCTCTACCACAGAGACACTCACACACTCCTAATGGTCTATAGGTCAGAGGTCAGTATGCAGTGCCCCCTGTAGATGTGCCCATATGCAGTGTGCCCCTGTAGTTGTTCCCCCTCAAGTAGTGCCCCCTGCAGTTGTGCCCCTTCAAGTAGTGCCCCCTGTAGTTGTGCCCCTTCAAGTAGTGCCCCCTGTAGTTGTGACCTCTCCTGTAGTCCTGCCCCCCCAAAAAAAACCTCTCCCCCCATATTTACCTGACTGCGTGCGGCTATCATCCCGGCTGTCTCTCCTGCTGCTGCGCTGACTGGATCTAAATTGATCCAGCAGACACGGCTGCTCAGGTTCCTCAGCGCGCGGGTGACATCATGACGTCACCTGCGCACTGCATTACTGGGAATGATGGCCTCTGAAGTGATCGGAGGCCTCCGATCACTTCAGGGGCCTGTGCTCACAGTTACAGTGGTAAAAGCTACTGCCCTCTGCGCCGCCTTTTCACCCGGCGCCTCCAAGCCACCGCGGGGGCTATGGGGTCAGTAGTTACGCCACTATGTCAGTATAAGATCAGTACAATAAGCCCTGCGCTCTACCACAGCGACACTCACACACTCCTAATGGTCTGTAGGTAAGAGGTCAGTATGAGAATACATGTCAGTATGTGATCAGTATAATAAGCCCTGCGCTCTACCACAGCGACACTCACACACTCCTAATGGTCTGTAGGTAAGAGGTCAGTATGAGAATACATGTTAGTATGAGATCAGTACAATAAGCCCTGCGCTCTACCACAGCGACACTCACACACTCCTAATGGTCTGTAGGTAAGAGGTCAGTATGAGAATACATGTCAGTATGAGATCAGTACAATAAGCCATGCGCTCTACCACAGCGACACTCACACACTCCTAATGGTCTATAGGTAAGAGGTCAGTATGAGAATACATGTCAGTATGTGATCAGTACAATAAGCCCTGCGCTCTACCACAGCGACACTCACACACTCCTAATGGTCTGTAGGTAAGAGGTCAGTATGAGAATACATGTCAGTATGTGATCAGTATAATAAGCCCTGCGCTCTACCACAGCGACACTCACACACTCCTAATGGTCTGTAGGTAAGAGGTCAGTATGAGAATACATGTTAGTATGAGATCAGTACAATAAGCCCTGCGCTCTACCACAGCGACACTCACACACTCCTAATGGTCTGTAGTAGGGGTGAGCGGGTTCAGATTTCTGAAATCCGAACCCCCCCGAGCCCCCCCGATCCGAGTCCGATCCGAGTCAGGCTCGACTTTTCCCGCCTGACTCGGATTCTGAAATCGAGGCAAAACGTCATCTTCCCGCCTTCCGAGTCTCGCGGGTTTTGGATCCTATATAAGGTACCCACGTCGGCGCCATTTTCTCACTCGGCTGTGGACAGTGAAGAGGGAGGGTGGGAGTTAGGGCTGTGTAGTGTAGTGTAGTGTAGTGCTGCTGTTGTCCACTACTTCAAAGTCCATAGGGGCTGGCTGTGTTGTGCTGTGCTGCTGTTGTTAATAGGGGCTGTGTCCACTACTTCAAAGTCCATAGGGGCTGGCTGGACTGTGTTGTGCAGTCAGTTCTCCATAGGGGCTGTGTCCACTCCAAAGTCCTGTGCAGTGTCCCAGTCCTAAAGGAGTGCTGTAGTGTTGTCCAGGGGGTGCTCTGTCCATCAGGGGTGCTCCCCCCAAGTGCTAAAAAAATAATATATTTTCTGTTTGTGAATTGTGTGCGCAGTAGCCGCACGTGCATCAACAAAGTAGTGCCAAGCGTGCGCCTGTGTCATAAGTAAAGGGCCGGCTGGCTTGACCGTTAAGGGTGCTGTAACCCCCGAAAGTACACTCCAGTCCAAACCTAAAAAAAAATTATTTTCTGTGTTTGTGAATTGTGTGCGCAGTAGCCGCACGTGCATCAACAAAGTAGTGCCAAGCGTGCGCCTGTGTCATAAGTAAAGGGCCGGCTGGCTTGACCGTTAAGGGTGCTGTAACCCCCGAAAGTACACTCCAGTCCAAACCAAAAAAAAAATTATTTTCTGTGTTTGTGAATTGTGTGCGCAGTAGCCGCACGTGCATCAACAAAGTAGTGCCAAGCGTGCGCCTGTGTCATAAGTAAAGGGCCGGCTGGCTTGACCGTTAAGGGTGCTGTAACCCCCGAAAGTACACTCCAGTTCAAACCTAAAAAAAAATTATTTTCTGTGTTTGTGAATTGTGTGCGCAGTAGCCGCACGTGCATCAACAAAGTAGTGCCAAGCGTGCGCCTGTGTCATAAGTAAAGGGCCGGCTGGCTTGACCGTTAAGGGTGCTGTAACCCCCGAAAGTACACTCCAGTCCAAACCTAAAAAAAAATTATTTTCTGTGTTTGTGAATTGTGTGCGCAGTAGTTGCACGTGCATCAACAAAGTAGTGCCAAGCGTGCGCCTGTGTCATAAGTAAAGGGCCGGCTGGCTTGACCGTTAAAGGGTGCTGTAACCCCCGAAAGTACACTCCAGTCCAAACCAAAAAAAAATTATTTTCTGTGTTTGTGAATTGTGTGCGCAGTAGCCGCACGTGCATCAACAAAGTAGTGCCAAGCGTGCGCCTGTGTCATAAGTAAAGGGCCGGCTGGCTTGACCGTTAAAGGGTGCTGTAACCCCCGAAAGTACACTCCAGTCCAAACCAAAAAAAAATTATTTTCTGTGTTTGTGAATTGTGTGCGCAGTAGCCGCACGTGCATCAACAAAGTAGTGCCAAGCGTGCGCCTGTGTCATAAGTAAAGGGCCGGCTGGCTTGACCGTTAAGGGTGCTGTAACCCCCGAAAGTACACTCCAGTCCAAACCTAAAAAAAAATTATTTTTTGTGTTTGTGAATTGTGTGCGCAGTAGCCGCACGTGCATCAACAAAGTAGTGCCAAGCGTGCGCCTGTGTCATAAGTAAAGGGCCGGCTGGCTTGACCGTTAAAGGGTGCTGTAACCCCCGAAAGTACACTCCAGTCCAAACCTAAAAAAAAAATATTTTCTGTGTTTGTGAATTGTGTGCGCAGTAGCCGCACGTGCATCAACAAAGTAGTGCCAAGCGTGCGCCTGTGTCATAAGTAAAGGGCCGGCTGGCTTGACCGTTAAAGGGTGCTGTAACCCCCGAAAGTACACTCCAGTCCAAACCAAAAAAAAATTATTTTCTGTGTTTGTGAATTGTGTGCGCAGTAGCCGCACGTGCATCAACAAAGAAGTGCCAAGCGTGCGCCTGTGTCATAAGTAAAGGGCCGGCTGGCTTGACCGTTAAAGGGTGCTGTAACCCCTGAAAGTACACTCCAGTCCAAACCAAAAAAAAATTATTTTCTGTGTTTGTGAATTGTGTGCGCAGTAGCCGCACGTGCATCAACAAAGTAGTGCCAAGCGTGCGCCTGTGTCATAAGTAAAGGGCCGGCTGGCTTGACCGTTAAGGGTGCTGTAACCCCCGAAAGTACACTCCAGTCCAAACCTAAAAAAAAATTATTTTCTGTGTTTGTGAATTGTGTGCGCAGTAGCCGCACGTGCATCAACAAAGTAGTGCCAAGCGTGCGCCTGTGTCATAAGTAAAGGGCCGGCTGGCTTGACCGTTAAAGGGTGCTGTAACCCCCGAAAGTACACTCCAGTCCAAACCAAAAAAAAATTATTTTCTGTGTTTGTGAATTGTGTGCGCAGTAGCCGCACGTGCATCAACAAAGTAGTGCCAAGCGTGCGCCTGTGTCATAAGTAAAGGGCCGGCTGGCTTGACCGTTAAAGGGTGCTGTAACCCCCGAAAGTACACTCCAGTCCAAACCCAAAAAAAATTATTTTCTGTGTTTGTGAATTGTGTGCGCAGTAGCCGCACGTGCATCAACAAAGTAGTGCCAAGCGTGCGCCTGTGTCATAAGTAAAGGGCCGGCTGGCTTGACCGTTAAGGGTGCTGTAACCCCCGAAAGTACACTCCAGTCCAAACCTAAAAAAAAATTATTTTCTGTGTTTGTGAATTGTGTGCGCAGTAGCCGCACGTGCATCAACAAGGTAGTGCCAAGTGTGCGCCTGTGTCATAAGTAAAGGGCCGGCTGGCTTGACCGTTAAGGGTGCTGTAACCCCCGAAAGTACACTCCAGTCCAAACCAAAAAAAAAATTATTTTCTGTGTTTGTGAATTGTGTGCACTGTGGCTGCACGTGCATCAACAAAGGAGCAGCGCCAAGCGTGCGCCTGTGTCCCATAAGTAAAGAGCCGGCTGGCTCATTTCTTAAAGGGTGGTGTAACCCACAAAGTGCACTACTCTCCAGCAAAAATAAAATAATATTTTCTGTGTTTGTGTGCGCTTTAGCCGCACGTATATATATCAATATAACATAAATGGAGGACCAAACTTTCTCCGATAAAAATAAAATAGGGAAAGATCAAGAACCTCTTCCTCCTAGTGCTGTTGCTGCTGCTGGGAGTTGTTCATCATCCCAGAGAGGAAGTAGGAACATCACTACTTTTACTAAACAATTGACCCTCCAACAGTCCCTAGCGATGAGGATGAAGTACGACAGCAGTCATCCTGAAGCAAAACGTATAACTGAGGCCTTGACTGCTATGTTGGTGTTAGACGTGCGTCCGGTATCCGACATTAGTGCAGTGGGATTTAGACAATTGATGGAGATAGTGTGTCCTCGGTTCCAAATCCCGTCTAGATTCCACCTGCATCCTCAAAGCAGCAGCGACAAGCGTGCGTCTGTCTGTTAAAGGGTGGTGACACCCTCAAAGTGTTCTACACAAACAATTAAAATATTGTTCTTTTTTTTTTGGTCTTTGTGAAATGTGTGGGCTGTAGCCTCACCTGCATCCTTAAAGCAGCAGCGACAAGCGTGCGTCTGTCTGTTAAAGGGTGGTGTAACTCTCAAAGTGTTCCAAAAAATAAAAAACTATTTTTTAATGTGTTTGTGACTTGTGTGCGATGTAGCCACACTTGCATCCTCAAAGCAGCAGCGACAAGCGTGCGTCTGTCTGTTAAAGGGTGGTGACACCCTCAAAGTGTGCTACACAAACAATTAAAATATTGTTCTTTTTTTTTTGGTCTTTGTGAAATGTGTGGGCTGTAGCCACACCTGCATCCTTAAAGCAGCAGCGACAAGCGTGCGTCTGTCTGTTAAAGGGTGGTGACACCCTCAAAGTGTGCTACACAAACAATTAAAATATTGTTCTTTTTTCTGTCTTTGTGAATTGTGTGGGCTGTAGCCGCACCTGCATCCTTAAAGCAGCAGCGACAAGCGTGCTTCTGTCTGTTAAAGGGTGGTGACACCGTCAAAGTGTGCTACACAAACAATTAAAATATTGTTCTTTTTTTTTGGTCTTTGTGAAATGTGTGGGCTGTAGCCGCACCTGCATCCTTAAAGCAGCAGCGACAAGCGTGCGTCTGTCTGTTAAAGGGTGGTGACACCCTCAAAGTGTTCTACACAAACAATTAAAATATTGTTCTTTTTTCTGTCTTTGTGAATTGTATGGGCTGTAGCCGCACCTGCATCCTTAAAGCAGCAGCGACAAGCGTGCGTCTGTCTGTTAAAGGGTGGTGACACCCTCAAAGTGTGCTACACAAACAATTAAAATATTGTTCTTTTTTTTTTGGTCTTTGTGAAATGTGTGGGCTGTAGCCGCACCTGCATCCTTAAAGCAGCAGCGACAAGCGTGCGTCTGTCTGTTAAAGGGTGGTGACACCCTCAAAGTGTTCTACACAAACAATTAAAATATTGTTCTTTTTTTTTCGGTCTTTGTGAAATGTGTGGGCTGTAGCCGCACCTGCATCCTTAAAGCAGCAGCGACAAGCGTGCGTCTGTCTGTTAAAGGGTGGTGTAACTCTCAAAGTGTTCCAAAAAATAAAAAACTATTTTTTTAATGTGTTTGTGACTTGTGTGCGATGTAGCCACACTTGCATCCTCAAAGCAGCAGCGACAAGCGTGCTTCTGTCTGTTAAAGGGTGGTGACACCCTCAAAGTGTGCTACAGAAACAATTAAAATATTGTTCTTTTTTTTTCTGTCTATGTGAATTGTGTGGGCTGTAGCCGCACCTGCATCCTTAAAGCAGCAGCGACAAGCATGCGTCTGTCTGTTAAAGGGTGATGACACCTCAAAGTGTTCTACACAAACAATTAAAATATTGTTCTTTTTTTTTTCGGTCTTTGTGAAATGTGTGGGCTGTAGCCGCACCTGCATCCTTAAAGCAGCAGCGACAAACGTGCGTCTGTCTGTTAAAGGGTGGTGACACCTCAAAGTGTTCTACACAAACAATTAAAATATTCTTCTTCTTTTTTCTGTCTTTGTGAATTGTGTGGGCTGTAGCCGCACTTGCATCGTCAAAGCAGCAGCGACAAGCGTGCGTCTGTCTGTTAAAGGGTGGTGTAACCCTCAAACTGTGCTCCACAAACAATAAAAATATTCTTTTTTTTTTTCTGTCTTTGTGAATTGTGTGGGCTGTAGCCACACTTGAATCCTCAAAGCAGCAGCGACAAGCGTGCGTCTGTCTGTTAAAGGATTACATCGGTGACAGCATCCAAGTAGGCATGTCAGACAGTCCGTACCTGTACTGGCAGGAAAAAGAAGCAATTTGGAGGTCCCTGTACAAACTGGCTCTATTTTACCTGAGTTTCCCCCCCTCCAGTGTGTACTCCGAAAGAGTGTTTAGTGCAGCCGGGAACCTTGTCAGCGAAAGGCGTAGGAGGTTGCTTCCACAAAATGTGGAGAAGATGATGTTCATAAAATGAATTATCAACTCTTCCAGGGAGACCAGCCTCCAGAACGTACAGAGGGACCTGTGGTTCCAGCAGGGACGAATTAATACTCTGTGAGGATGAGGATGTACACACTGAAGAGGGTGAGGAATCGGTGGATGAGGAGGATGAGGATGACATCTTGCCTCCGTAGAGCCAGTTTGTGCAGGGACACATTAATTGCCAGCTTGTTTTGTGGGGGCCCAAACGAACCAATCATTTCAGCCACAGTTGTGTGGCAGACCCTGGCGCTGAAATGATTGATTTGTTAAAGTGTGCATGTCCTGTTTATACAACATAAGGGTGGGTGGGAGGGCCCAAGGACAATTCCATCTTGCACTTCTTTTTTTTCTTTGCATTATGTACAGTTTGGGGCCTAGTTTTTCTAACTGCCATCCTGTCTGCCACTGCAGTGTCACTCCTAGATGGGTCACGTGTTTGTGCCGCCCACTCGTGTCGCTTAGCATAGTCATCCAGCTACCTCGGTGCAACCTTTTGGACATGAAAACACTATTGTGAGGTGTGAGGTGTTCAGAATAGACTGGAAATGAGTGGAAATTAAGGTTATTGAGGTTAATAATAGCATAGGAGCAGAGAAACCAACAAATTCTGTGATTTTAGCTGTTTTTATGCTTTTTTAAAAAAAAATACAGATCCAAAACACAAAACCCAGAACCCAAAACACGGAAGGGTGGTTTTGGCAAAACCAATCCAGATCCAAAACACGAAGAAAGATCCAGATCCAAAACCAAAACACGAAAAGTGGCCGGTGCACACCCCTAGTCTGTAGGTAAGAGGTCAGTATGAGAATACATGTCAGTATGTGATCAGTACAATAAGCCCTGCGCTCTACCACAGCGACACTCACACACTCCTAATGGTCTGTAGGTAAGAGGTCAGTATGAGAATACATGTCAGTATGAGATCAGTACAATAAGCCCTGCGCTCTACCACAGCGACACTCGCACAATCCTAATGGTCTGTAGGTCAGCGGTTCTCAGTCATTTCCCATCTGGGTATCCCTTGGCAGCCCTTTGGCGTTATCTGTACCCCCAGCAGCGGAGCCACACCAACTGCCCTTCCAAAAGCTGCCAAACATCGCCATCTAGGACTCACTGGCAGTTGGTGTGGCTCCCCTATTTAATTTTTGGACTGCGCTGCAGCCTCCACCTCTGGATCCGCCACTGACCCCCAGCATTTCCAAAACATCTGTAATGAATATAATTGCTGCTAGATAAAATGTTTACTCTACTATAGAAGTAATACATCCTACTGTATTAACAAGTATTAAAAACAAAAAGGCCCCGTAGTTGAATGAATTGTACGTTTCTCACAGAGCTTTACAATTTATAACATTTTTAAATTGACAATAAAACTATAGTACACATCTGCTGTCTGTTCCAGGTAGGGGTGTGCACCGGCCACTTTTCGTGTTTTGTGTTTTGGTTTTGGATCTGGATCTTTCTTCGTGTTTTGGATCTGGATTGGTTTTGCCAAAACCACCCTTCCGTGTTTTGGGTTCTGGGTTTTGTGTTTTGGATCTGTATTTTTTTTTAAAAAAGCATAAAAACAGCTAAAATCACAGAATTTGTTGGTTTCTCTGCTCCTATGCTATTATTAACCTCAATAACCTTAATTTCCACTCATTTCCAGTCTATTCTGAACACCTCACACCTCACAATAGTGTTTTCATGTCCAAAAGGTTGCACCGAGGTAGCTGGATGACTATGCTAAGCGACACGAGTGGGCGGCACAAACACGTGACCCATCTAGGAGTGACACTGCAGTGGCAGACAGGATGGCAGTTAGAAAAACTAGGCCCCAAACTGTACATAATGCAAAGAAAAAAAAGAAGTGCAAGATGGAATTGTCCTTGGGCCCTCCCACCCACCCTTATGTTGTATAAACAGGACATGCACACTTTAACAAATCAATCATTTCAGCGCCAGGGTCTGCCACACAACTGTGGCTGAAATGATTGGTTCGTTTGGGCCCCCACAAAACAAGCTGGCAATTAATGTGTCCCTGCACAAACTGGCTCTATGGAGGCAAGATGTCATCCTCATCCTCCTCATCCACCGATTCCTCACCCTCTTCAGTGTGTACATCCTCATCCTCACAGAGTATTAATTCGTCCCTGCTGGAACCACAGGTCCCTCTGTACGTTCTGGAGGCTGGTCTCCCTGGAAGAGTTGATAATTCATTTTATGAACATCATCTTCTCCACATTTTGTGGAAGCAACCTCCTACGCCTTTCGCTGACAAGGTTCTCGGCTGCACTAAACACTCTTTCGGAGTACACACTGGAGGGGGGGCAACTCAGGTAAAATAGAGCCAGTTTGTACAGGGACCTCCAAATTGCTTCTTTTTCCTGCCAGTACAGGTACGGACTGTCTGACATGCCTACTTGGATGCTGTCACCGATGTAATCCTTTAACAGACAGACGCACGCTTGTCGCTGCTGCTTTGAGGATTCAAGTGTGGCTACAGCCCACACAATTCACAAAGACAGACAAAAAAAAAAAAGAATATTTTTATTGTTTGTGGAGCACACTTTGAGGGTTACACCACCTTTTAACAGACAGACGCACGCTTGTCGCTGCTGCTTTGAGGATGCAGGTGCGGCTACAGCCCACACAATTCACAAAGACAGAAAAAAGAAGAAGAATATTTTAATTGTTTGTGTAGAACACTTTGAGGTGTCACCACCCTTTAACAGACAGACGCACGCTTGTCGCTGCTGCTTTAAGGATGCAGGTGCGGCTACAGCCCACACAATTCACATAGACAGAAAAAAAAAGAACAATATTTTAATTGTTTCTGTAGCACACTTTGAGGGTGTCACCACCCTTTAACAGACAGACGCACGCTTGTCGCTGCTGCTTTGAGGATGCAAGTGTGGCCACATCGCACACAAGTCACAAACACATTAAAAAAATTGTTTTTTATTTTTTGGAACACTTTGAGAGTTACACCACCCTTTAACAGACAGACGCACGCTTGTCGCTGCTGCTTTAAGGATGCAGGTGCGGCTACAGCCCACACATTTCACAAAGACCGAAAAAAAAAGAACAATATTTTAATTGTTTGTGTAGAACACTTTGAGGGTGTCACCACCCTTTAACAGACAGACGCACGCTTGTCGCTGCTGCTTTAAGGATGCAGGTGCGGCTACAGCCCACACATTTCACAAAGACCAAAAAAAAAAGAACAATATTTTAATTGTTTGTGTAGCACACTTTGAGGGTGTCACCACCCTTTAACAGACAGACGCACGCTTGTCGCTGCTGCTTTAAGGATGCAGGTGCGGCTACAGCCCACACAATTCACAAAGACAGAAAAAAGAACAATATTTTAATTGTTTGTGTAGCACACTTTGAGGGTGTCACCACCCTTTAACAGACAGACAGACGCACGCTTGTCGCTGCTGCTTTAAGGATGCAGGTGCGGCTACAGCCCACACAATTCACAAAGACAGAAAAAAGAACAATATTTTAATTGTTTCTGTAGCACACTTTGAGGGTGTCACCACCCTTTAACAGACAGACGCACGCTTGTCGCTGCTGCTTTGAGGATGCAAGTGTGGCTACATCACACACAAGTCACAAACACATTAAAAAAATAGTTTTTTATTTTTTGGAACACTTTGAGAGTTACACCACCCTTTAACAGACAGACGCACGCTTGTCGCTGCTGCTTTAAGGATGCAGGTGCGGCTACAGCCCACACATTTCACAAAGACCAAAAAAAAAAGAACAATATTTTAATTGTTTGTGTAGCACACTTTGAGGGTGTCACCACCCTTTAACAGACAGACGCACGCTTGTCGCTGCTGCTTTAAGGATGCAGGTGCGGCTACAGCCCATACAATTCACAAAGACAGAAAAAAGAACAATATTTTAATTGTTTGTGTAGAACACTTTGAGGGTGTCACCACCCTTTAACAGACAGACGCACGCTTGTCGCTGCTGCTTTAAGGATGCAGGTGCGGCTACAGCCCACACAATTCACAAAGACAGAAAAAAGAACAATATTTTAATTGTTTGTGTAGCACACTTTGAGGGTGTCACCACCCTTTAACAGACAGACGCACGCTTGTCGCTGCTGCTTTAAGGATGCAGGTGTGGCTACAGCCCACACATTTCACAAAGACCAAAAAAAAAAGAACAATATTTTAATTGTTTGTGTAGCACACTTTGAGGGTGTCACCACCCTTTAACAGACAGACGCACGCTTGTCGCTGCTGCTTTGAGGATGCAAGTGTGGCTACATCGCACACAAGTCACAAACACATTAAAAAAATAGTTTTTTATTTTTTGGAACACTTTGAGAGTTACACCACCCTTTAACAGACAGACGCACGCTTGTCGCTGCTGCTTTAAGGATGCAGGTGAGGCTACAGCCCACACATTTCACAAAGACCGAAAAAAAAAGAACAATATTTTAATTGTTTGTGTAGAACACTTTGAGGGTGTCACCACCCTTTAACAGACAGACGCACGCTTGTCGCTGCTGCTTTGAGGATGCAGGTGGAATCTAGACGGGATTTGGAACCGAGGACACACTACCTCCATCAATTGTCTAAATCCCACTGCACTAATGTCGGATACCGGACGCACGTCTAACACCAACATAGCAGTCAAGGCCTCAGTTATACGTTTTGCTTCAGGATGACTGCTGTCGTACTTCATCCTCATCGCTAGGGACTGTTGGAGGGTCAATTGTTTAGTAAAAGTAGTGATGTTCCTACTTCCTCTCTGGGATGATGAACAACTCCCAGCAGCAGCAACAGCACTAGGAGGAAGAGGTTCTTGATCTTTCCCTATTTTATTTTTATCGGAGAAAGTTTGGTCCTCCATTTATGTTATATTGATATATATACGTGCGGCTAAAGCGCACACAAACACAGAAAATATTATTTTATTTTTGCTGGAGAGTAGTGCACTTTGTGGGTTACACCACCCTTTAAGAAATGAGCCAGCCGGCTCTTTACTTATGGGACACAGGCGCACGCTTGGCGCTGCTCCTTTGTTGATGCACGTGCAGCCACAGTGCACACAATTCACAAACACAGAAAATAATTTTTTTTTTGGTTTGGACTGGAGTGTACTTTCGGGGGTTACAGCACCCTTAACGGTCAAGCCAGCCGGCCCTTTACTTATGACACAGGCGCACGCTTGGCACTACTTTGTTGATGCACGTGCGGCTACTGCGCACACAATTCACAAACACAGAAAATAATTTTTTTTTAGGTTTGGACTGGAGTGTACTTTCGGGGGTTACAGCACCCTTAACGGTCAAGCCAGCCGGCCCTTTACTTATGACACAGGCGCACGCTTGGCACTACTTTGTTGATGCACGTGCGGCTACTGCGCACACAATTCACAAACACAGAAAATAATTTTTTTTTGGTTTGGACTGGAGTGTACTTTCGGGGGTTACAGCACCCTTTAACGGTCAAGCCAGCCGGCCCTTTACTTATGACACAGGCGCACGCTTGGCACTACTTTGTTGATGCACGTGCGGCTACTGCGCACACAATTCACAAACACAGAAAATATATTATTTTTTTAGCACTTGGGGGGAGCACCCCTGATGGACAGAGCACCCCCTGGACAACACTACAACACTCCTTTAGGACTGGGACACTGCACAGGACTTTGGAGTGGACACAGCCCCTATGGAGAACTGACTGCACAACACAGTCCAGGCAGCCCCTATGGACTTTGAAGTAGTGGACACAGCCCCTATTAACAACAGCAGCACAGCACAACACAGCCAGCCCCTATGGACTTTGAAGTAGTGGACAACAGCAGCACTACACTACACTTCACTACACTACACAGCCCTAACTCCCACCCTCCCTCTTCACTGTCCACAGCCGAGTGAGAAAATGGCGCCGACGCGGGTACCTTATATAGGATCCAAAACCCGCGAGACTCGGAAGGCGGGATGATGACGTTTTGCCTCGATTTCAGATCCGAGTCAGGCGGGAAAAGTCGAGCCTGATTCGGATCGGACTCAGATCGGGGGGGCTCGGGGGGGTTCGGATTTCAGAAATCCGAACCCGCTCACCCCTAGTTCCAGGGATACAGGGACAGACGTTCTCATTATGTTATCAGGGTCCTACTGTGCTATATGGTGATAGAGCCCATAGGACACTACTATCTCTGTGTGTCTAATTATCACCTAGAACCCCCCCCCCATTTCTCCTTGCTATTATAGAACGTAGTTGTAACTTTGAATTGAGGCCAGAATGTACTGTGAATCTGCGCTTGCAGAAGGCCCCCCATCATCTGTTTGTCTCCTACCCTGTGTTGTGGTAGGGAGGGGTTTGGGGCGGGGTGTAATCAGCCTGGACACTTGGTTGTAGCCTTATGTATTAGTTATCATAGGCTGCTTCAGCAACAATGCTTAGTTTAAAGTGTTATTAGAATTTTTAAATGGAAGCTGGAGTCATTCCGGAGATAAACAGAAGGATAACAATACTTGCTGGCAATAAACACTGTGCCTTACCTTCACTTGTTGGTATATCCGCAGCCCACTCGCTGGCAGTCGGTGTATCACCTAGGGATTGTGATGCTGTTCTTGCAGCTTCCACTCTATGGGCCTGATTCAGAGCCGCTTGTAAGCGGCCGCTTGTTCGCTCTGAGCGATGATCACACAAATACGCATGCGTATGGGTCGTAATGCGCATGCACAAACCAGTCATTGCGGTCGGAAATCGTGCGCTCGCAAAACAGCGAGGGGCTGCTAATTTGATTGACAGAAAGTACCGTTTGTGGGTGGTAACAGGGGAAGGTGCTTGAAAACAGGGGAGTGGAGATCCGAACACAGGCGTGCCTGACGGTCAAAAGGGTGTTTAATGGGAGTGCATAATTAGTAAAGGAGCGTCATCGACCACGTCACTTGGTTGTCTTTTAGCCTGAACTGCTCGCAGTGATTGCGGTAGGAAAATCCTACCACAACCACTGTAAGCAGTTCTGATGCCTTTCGATGTTCCCGATTAATCTAATAAATACTGGAGATGACGTGTGATACGAACAGCAAAGGGGGGTCTTTACAAAATAGCGAGCGCATTTTTCGTTTGTTCGCTCAGACATAGAGGCATCAACAAACCGCAAAGAGCAAGCGCTCAATTTAAATAGCCAGCCCCTTTTTTGGAACGACCGTCCGCAAATAGTGTCCAGCTCTGAATCAGGCCCAATGTGCATCACATGAAGTGCAGGCTCTATGTAGATGTTTCCAGATGGATTTGAAGTTGTTTGGAGTGAGCTCGGCATAATCTATAAAGGCTTTTAGAGCAGTAATATGCCTGGCAAGTGCCTTAGGATCTGCAGAAGTGGTCAGAGCTTTTGCTGCTTGGCATAGCATTGCCCTCAGAAGGTGTTTATCAGCCAGGGTATGATAAATGGCCTGTATGCATTCAGTGTCACTGCCCTTTTACAGAACGATGGCCTTGCAGCCCAGATGAGGAAAGCATTGGATGAGGCAGACCACGGCAGCCGATACCATGTCTGAGTTAGCGCTGAGTCCCAGAGTGAAGGTGGCTGCTTAGTGTTAGGTGAGTGAAGGTGGCTGCTTAGTGTTAGGTGAGTGAAGGTGGCTTCTTAGTGTTAGGTGAGTGAAGGTGGCTGCTTAGTGTTAGGTGAGTGAAGGTGGCTGCTTAGTGTAGGTGAGTGAAGGTGACTTCTTAGTGTTAGGGGAGTGAAGGTGGCTGCTTAGTGTAGGTGAGTGAAGGTGGCTTCTTAGTGTTAGGTGAGTGAAGGTGGCTGCTTAGTGTTAGGTGAGTGAAGGTGGCTGCTTAGTGTTAGGTGAGTGAAGGTGGCTGCTTAGTGTAGGTGAGTGAAGGTGACTTCTTAGTGTTAGGTGAGTGAAGGTGGCAGCTTAGTGTTAGGTGAGTGAAGGTGGCTGCTTAGTGTTAGGTGAGTGAAGGTGGCTGCTTACTGTTAGGTGAGTGAAGGTGGCTGCTTAGTGTTAGGTGAGTGAAGGTGTCTGCTTAGTGTTAGGTGAGTGAAGGTGGCTGCTTAGTGTTAGGTGAGTGAAGGTGTCTGCTTAGTGTTAGGTGAGTGAAGGTGGCAGCTTAGTGTTAGGTGAGTGAAGGTGGCTTCTTAGTGTTAGGTGAGTGAAGGTGGCTGCTTAGTGTTAGGTGAGTGAAGGTGACTTCTTAGTGTTAGGTGAGTGAAGGTGGCTGCTTAGTGTAGGTGAGTGAAGGTGGCTTCTTAGTGTTAGGTGAGTGAAGGTGGCTTCTTAGTGTTAGGTGAGTGAAGGTGGCTGCTTAGTGTTGGTGAGTGAAGGTGGCTGCTTAGTGTTAGGTGAGTGAAAGTGGCTGCTTAGTGTTAGGTGAGTGAATGTGGCTGCTTAGTGTTAGGAGAGTGAAGGTGGCTGCTTAGTGTAGGTGAGTGGAAGTGGCTGCTTAGTGTTAGGTGAGTGAAGGTGGCTTCTTAGTGTTAGGTGAGTGAAGGTGGCTTCTTAGTGTTAGGTGAGTGGAGGTGGCTGCTTAGTGTAGGTGAGTGGAGGTGGCTGCTTAGTGTAGGTGAGTGAAGGTGGCTGCTTAGTGTTAGATGAGTGAAGGTGGCTGCTTAGTGTTAGGTGAGTGAAGGTGGCTGCTTAGTGTTAGGTGAACGATGGTGGCTTCTTAGTGTTAGGTGAGTGAAGGTGGTTGCTTAGTGTTAGATGAGTGACGGTGGCTGCTTAGTGTTAGGTGAGTGAAGGTGGCTGCTTAGTGTTAGGTGAGTGAAGGTTTCTTCTTAGTGTTAGGTGAGTGAAGGTGGCTGCTTAGTGTTAGGTGAATGAAGGTGGCTGCTTAATGTTAGGTGAGTGAAGGTGGCTGCTTAGTGTTAGGTGATTGAAGCTGGCTGCTTAGAGTTAGGTGAGTGAAGGTGGCTGCTTAGTGTTAGGTGATTGAAGGTGGCTGCATAGTGTAGGTGAGTGGAGGTGGCTGCTTAGTGTTAGGTGAGTGAAGGTGGCTGCTTAGTGTTAGGTGAGTGAAGGTGGCTGCTTAGTGTTAGGTGAGTGAAGGAGGCTGCTTAGTGTTTGGTGAGTGAAGGTGGCTGCTTAGTGTTAGGTGAGTGAAGGTGGCTGCTTAGTGTAGGTGAGTGGATGTGGCTGCTTAGTGTTAGGTGAGTGAAGGTGGCTTCTTAGTGTTAGGTGAGTGAAGGTGGCTTCTTAGTGTTAGGTGAGTGGAGGTGGCTGCTTAGTGTAGGTGAGTGGAGGTGGCTGCTTAGTTGTAGGTGAGTGAAGGTGGCTTCTTAGTGTTAGGTGAGTGAAGGTGGCTGCTTAGTGTTAGGTGAGTGAAGGTGGCTGCTTAGTGTTAGGTGAACGACGGTGGCTTCTTAGTGTTAGGTGAGTGACGGTGGCTGCTTAGTGTTAGGTGAGTGAAGGTGGCTGCTTAGTGTTAGGTGAGTGAAGGTGGCTTCTTAGTGTTAGGTGAGTGAAGGTGGCTGCTTAGTGTTAGGTGAGTGAAGGTGGCTGCTTAGTCTTAGGTGAGTGAAGGTGGCTGCTTAGTGTTAGGTGAGTGATGGTGGCTTCTTAGTGTTAAGTAAGTGAAGGTGGCTGCTTAGTGTTAGGTGAGTGAAGGTGGCTGCTTAGTGTTAGGTGAGTGAAGGTGGCTGATTAGTGTAGGTGAGTGAACGTGACTTCTTAGTGTTAGGTGAGTGAAGGTGGCTGCTTAGTGTAGGTGAGTGAAGGTGGCTTCTTAGTGTTAGGTGAGTGAAGGTGGCTGATTAGTGTAGGTGAGTGAAGGTGACTTCTTAGTGTTAGGTGAGTGAAGGTGGCTGCTTAGTGTTGGTGAGTGAAGGTGGCTGCTTAGTGTTAGGTGAGTGAAGGTGGCTGCTTAGTGTTAGGTGAGTGAAGGTGACTTCTTATTGTTAGGTGAGTGAAGGTGGCTGCTTAGTGTTAGGTGAGTGAAGGTGGCTGCTTAGTGTTAGGTGAGTGAAGGTGGATGCTTAGTGTTAGGTGTGTGTAGGTGGCTGCTTAGTGTTAGGTGAGTGAAGGTGGCTACTTAGTGTTAGGTGAGTGAAGGTGGCTGCTTAGTGTTTGGTGAGTGAAGGTGGCTGCTTAGTGTTAGGTGAGTGAAGGTGGCTGCTAAGTGTTAGGTGAGTGAAGGTGGCTGCTTAGTGTAGGTGAGTGGAAGTGGCTGCTTAGTGTTAGGTGAGTGAAGGTGGCTTCTTAGTGTTAGGTGAGTGAAGGTGGCTTCTTAGTGTTAGGTGAGTGGAGGTGGCTGCTTAGTGTAGGTGAGTGGAGGTGGCTGCTTAGTTGTAGGTGAGTGAAGGTGGCTTCTTAGTGTTAGGTGAGTGAAGGTGGCTGCTTAGTGTTAGGTGAGTGAAGGTGGCTGCTTAGTGTTAGGTGAACGATGGTGGCTTCTTAGTGTTAGGTGAGTGAAGGTGGCTGCTTAGTGTTAGGTGAGTGACGGTGGCTGCTTAGTGTTAGGTGAGTGAAGGTGGCTGCTTAGTGTTAGGTGAGTGAAGGTGGCTTCTTCGTGTTAGGTGAGTGAAGGTGGCTGCTTAGTGTTAGGTGAGTGAATGTGGCTTCTTAGTGTTAGGTGAGTGAAGGTGGCTGCTTAGTGTTAGGTGATTGAAGGTGGCTGCTTAGTGTTAGGTGAGTGAAGGTGGCTTCTTAGTGTTAGGTGAGTGAAGGTGGCTGCTTAGTGTTAGGTGAACGATGGTGGCTTCTTAGTGTTAGGTGAGTGGAGGTGGCTGCTTAGTGTAGGTGAGTGGAGGTGGCTGCTTAGTTGTAGGTGAGTGAAGGTGGCTTCTTAGTGTTAGGTGAGTGAAGGTGGCTTCGTAGTGTTAGGTGAGTGAAGGTGGCTGCTTAGTGTTAGGTGAACGATGGTGGCTTCTTAGTGTTAGGTGAGTGAAGGTGGCTGCTTAGTGTTAGGTGAGTGACGGTGGCTGCTTAGTGTTAGGTGAGTGAAGGTGGCTTCTTAGTGTTAGGTGAGTGAAGGTGGCTGCTTAGTGTTAGGTGAATGAAGGTGGCTGCTTAATGTTAGGTGAGTGAAGGTGGCTGCTTAGTGTTAGGTGATTGAAGGTGGCTGCTTAGTGTTAGGTGAGTGAAGGTGGCTTCTTAGTGTTAGGTGATTGAAGGTGGCTGCTTAGTGTAGGTGAGTGGAGGTGGCTGCTTAGTGTTAGGTGAGTGAAGGTGGCTTCTTAGTGTTAGGTGAGTAAAGGTGGCTGCTTAGTGTTAGGTGAGTGAAGGTGGCTGCTTAGTGTTAGGTGAGTGAAGGTGGCTGCTTAGTCTTAGGTGAGTGATGGTGGCTTCTTAGTGTTAGGAGAGTGAAGGTGGCTGCTTAGTGTTAGGTGAGTCAAGGTGGCTTCTTAGTGTTAGGTGAGTGAAGGTGGCTGCTTAGTGTTAGGTGAGTGAAGGTGGCTGCTTAGTGTTAGGTGAGTGAAGGTGGCTTCTTAGTGTTAGGTGAGTGAAGGTGGCTGCTTAGTGTTAGGTGAGTGACGGTGGCTTCTTAGTGTTAGGTGAGTGGAGGTGGCTGCTTAGTGTTAGGTGAGTGAAGGTGGCTTCTTAGTGTTAGGTGAGTGGAGGTGGCTGCTTAGTGTAGGTGAGTGGAGGTGGCAGCTTAGTTGTAGGTGAGTGAAGGTGGCTGCTTAGTGTTAGGTGAGTGAAGGTGGCTGCTTAGTGTTAGGTGAACGATGGTGGCTTCTTAGTGTTAGGTGAGTGAAGGTGGCTGCTTAGTGTTAGGTGAGTGACGGTGGCTGCTTAGTGTTAGGTGAGTGAAGGTGGCTGCTTAGTGTTAGGTGAGTGAAGGTGGCTTCTTAGTGTTAGGTGAGTGAAGGTGGCTGCTTAGTGTTAGGTGAGTGAAGGTGGCTTCTTAGTGTTAAGTGATTGAAGGTGGCTGCTTAGTGTTAGGTGAGTGAAGGTGGCTGCTTAGTGTTAGGTGAGTGAAGGTGGCTTCTTAGTGTTAGGTGAGTGAAGGTGGCTGCTTAGTGTTAGGTGAACGATGGTGGCTTCTTAGTGTTAGGTGAGTGGAGGTGGCTGCTTAGTGTAGGTGAGTGAAGGTGGCTGCTTAGTTGTAGGTGAGTGAAGGTGGCTTCTTAGTGTTAGGTGAGTGAAGGTGGCTGCTTAGCGTTAGGTGAGTGAAGGTGGCTGCTTAGTGTTAGGTGAATGAAGGTGGCTTCTTAGTGTTAGGTGAGTGAAGGTGGCTGCTTAGTGTTAGGTGAGTGACGGTGGCTGCTTAGTGTTAGGTGAGTGAAGGTGGCTGCTTAGTGTTAGGTGAGTGAAGGTGGCTTCTTAGTGTTAGGTGAGTGAAGGTGGCTGCTTAGTGTTAGGTGAGTGAAGGTGGCTGCTTAATGTTAGGTGAGTGAAGGTGGCTGCTTAGTGTTAGGTGATTGAAGGTGGCTGCTTAGTGTTAGGTGAGTGAAGGTGGCTTCTTAGTGTTAGGTGATTGAAGGTGGCTGCTTAATGTAGGTGAGTGGAGGTGGCTGCTTAGTGTTAGGTGAGTGAATGCGGCTGCTTAGTGTTAGGTGAATGAAGGTGGCTGCTTAGTGTTAGGTGAGTGAAGGTGGCTGCTTAGTCTTAGGTGAGTGATGGTGGCTTCTTAGTGTTAGGTGAGTGAAAGTGGCTGCTTAGTGTTAGGTGAGTGAAGGTTGCTTTTTAGTGTTACGTGAGTGAAGGTGGCTGCTTAGTGTTAGGTGAGTGAAGGTGGCTGCTTAGTGTTAGGTGAGTGAAGGTGGCTGCTTAGTGTTAGGTGAGTGAAGGTGGCTGCTTAGTCTTTGGTGAGTGATGGTGGCTTCTTAGTGTTAGGTGAGTGAAAGTGGCTGCTTAGTGTTAGGTGAGTGAAGGTGGCTTTTTAGTGTTACGTGAGTGAAGGTGGCTGCTTAGTGTTAGGTGAGTGAAGGTGGCTGCTTAGTGTTAGGTGAGTGAAGGTGGCTGCTTAGTGTTAGGTGAGTTATACAGACTGTGCAGTCAGTAAATGATGGGTTCTGAATTAAAAACATCAGAGGCAGGTGGGTGGGGTGCTAGTCCAGATTGAGGGAGTCTCTGCCTTCATGTATGTGTGTCTATAATATAGACACACATAATATATTAAATATTTTGGGGAAAGGGGGCCTGGATTGCACACCCTAGCTCTTTCTAATGGGATGTGCTACCTGGCTGAGACTTAATTTTACAAAATAGAAATAAGAAAAACCAGGTGCACCATACAACCATTAATAATTATGTATAATATGCGAGGTTTTTGGCATACATTTGGCCAAAGTTATGACTTTACCCACCATCGTGCCAACAGTAAAGTATAATGAGGCCATTCATGTGTGGGGTTGCTTCTCAGCCAAGGGAGTTGGATCACTCACAATTTTGCCTAAGAACACAGCCATGAATAAAGAATGGTACCAAAACATCCTCCAAGAGCAACTTCTCCCAACCATTCAAGAACAGTTTGGTGATGAACAATGCCTTTTCCAGTATGATGGAACACCTTGCCATAAGGCAAAAGTGATAACTAAGGGCCTGATTCAGAGCCGGACGTTCTGATAGAGCGCTCGCTCTGAATCAGGGCTGGCCTTCTGTTTTTTTAGAGCGGCCTCCTGGCCGCTCGCATAGCTGTGGGTGACACAGCTATAGCGAGCGGCCAGGAAGATGGTCGCGATGGTCAAGACCATTGTGACCATCGGGCTTGCGACGAGCCCCTTGTGGTAGGGTCTTGTTGCTGCAAGCCCTAGAGTGCTTTCGGCTCTAACAGAGCTCTAACAAGTGATGTCAGTGGGGCCGGCCCCAGGCGGTAGGCGTTCCCATGGGAACGCCTCCGTCTGGGCAGCCACGCCCCCGGCCCACCCACCAAAGGGGGCATGCTGTCACTCAACATTGACAGCATGCCTCCTTTGGTACGAGACCTGGAGCGATGGATTGCCCGTCGCTATCCGGGTCTCGCGCATGCGCACGACGGAGCCGGCTCCGTCATGCGAACTGGGCCACCATCGACCCGCTTGCATGCACATAGCGCTCACGAGCGGGTCTGAATCAGGCCCTAAGTCCTTCGGGAAACAAAACATTGAAATTTGGGGTCCATGGCCAGGAAACTCCCCAGACCTTAATCCCATTGAGAACTTGTGGTCAATCCTCAAGAAGCGGGTGGATAAACAAAAACCCACTAATTCTGACAAGCTCCAAGCATTGATTAGGCAAGAATGGGTGGCCATCAGTCAGTATGTGGCCCAGAAGGTGAGTGACAGCATGCCAGGGCGAATTGCAGAGGTCTTGAAAAAGAAGGGTCAACACTGTAAATATCGACTCTTTGCATAAACTAATGTAATTGTCAATAAAAGCCTTTGACTCTTATGAAATTCTGTAATTTTACTTCAGTATACCATAGTAACATGTGACAAAAAGGTCTAATAACACTGAAGCAGCAAACTTTGTGATACCAATACTTGTGTCATTCTCAAAACTGAAACACGGCTGTACACACACACTCATACACACACACACACACACCAGGGCCAGCTCCAGGGGAAGCTGCACCCCATGCCATGCTGGGTATACTGCACGCGTGTCCGAAAATAGAAGCGCAGCATCCATTCGGCTACTCCAAGGGTCCGGCGCTGCCGCACAGCAGCGGCGGTGGGGGTACCCAACACTTCGGCCCACGGGTGGAACAGTGGGACAGTAATGTCCAGCTGAAATCGGGATGTTGGGAGGGGTGCGCCCTCTATGAGGTGGTGCACTTGTTCGACCGCACTGGTCGAACACCCCAAGAGCCGGCCCTGACACACACATTCTCATTAATAGATCTCCTCTCCTGCAGCACTGACATCCATGGTTCTTGCTAGCGCTACATTGAGCTCTGGGCCTTATTCAGAGCCAGACGCTATTTGCGCTCGCTCATTTAGAAAAAGGGGCCGGCTATTTAAATTGAGCGCTCGCTCTTTGCGGTCTGTTGACGCCTCTATGTCTGAGCAAGCGAGCGAACGAAATATGCGCTCGCTATTTTGTAAAGACGCCCCCTGGCCGCTCGCATCCTATGTCATCTCCGCTATTTATTTGATTAATCGAGTACATCTAAAGGCATCTGAACTGCTCGCAGTGCTTGTGGTTGGATTTTCCTACCGCAATCATGCGACCAGTTCAGGCTAAGAAACAACCAAGTGACGTGGCCGATGACGCTGCTTTGTTAATTATTCACACCCTTAAAATGCCCGTTTTGAACTTTTGGCACGCTGCGTTCGGATCTCCACTCCCCGTTTTCAAGCACCTTCCCCTGTTACCACCCACAAACGCCTCATTCTGTCACTCAAATTAGCAGGCATTCGCTATTTTGCGAGCACACAATTTCCGACCGCAATGACTGGTTCGCGCATGCGTATTACAACCCATACGCATTCGCAGTTATGCGAACATCGCTCGGAGCGAACGAGCGGCCGCTTGCGAGCGGCTCTGAATCAGGCCCTCTGATCACTCACACAGCTCCTCAGGTAGTGCGGCATCAGCTCCTTCTCCAGCAGTCCTCCGTTATGGGCAGGGGCAGATTGGGATGGCAAACCAGCCCGGGAAATTTCTGGAAGCAGCCCTAAAGGGGGCGGGTGTGTTGAGAAGGTGGGTCTGTTGAAAGGGCGGAGTCTGTGGAGGAGTGCAGGATACTCCCTTGTCTTAGGGCCTGGAGCTGCTTTTGCGAGCCACTGAGGCCAGTCAGTTTGAAAGTCTTTTCTTACCTATATGGTGGTTTCTCTGCAACAGGGAACCTCTGAAGAATTTGAGCCTCACTGGGCAGCGTCTTCAGCCGGTATTCATGTAGGAGATCACATTGTCTGGAAGATGCCTGTTTATGTAGAAATAGAAATATAACTAATGTCATCATCATAACCTACAGTAGCAGAAGTTTTTGTGCAGGGCAAAATTAATTTCCCTGATCAAACAATTTCTGTGTCTCCAGATGCCCGTACGTCTCTCCATCCCCAGGCTCCCCTGTGGTTCTCCAGTCTCCCTCTGTCTCTCAATCTCCAGGACCCATTGTCTCTCTCCAGAACCCCCTATGTCTCTCTAGGACACCAAGCATTTCTCCATCCACAGGACCCCCCGTGTCTCTCCAACCCCAGACCCACCTGTGGCTCTCGGCCTCCTTCCCCCAGCACCAGTGTGTCTCTGCCTCATTGCCCCAGCACCAGTGTGTCTCAGCCTCATTGCCCCAGCACCAGTGTGTCTCAGCCTCATTGCCCCAGCCCCAGTGTGTCTCAGCCTCATTGCCCCAGCCCCAGTGTGTCTCTGCCTCACTGCCCCAGCACCATTGTGTCTCAGCCTCATTGACCCAGCCCCAGTGTGTCTCAGCCTCATTGCCCCAGCACCAGTGTGTCTCTGCCTCATTGCCCCAGCCCCAGTGTGTCTCTGCCTCATTGCCCCAGCACCATTGTGTCTCAGCCTCATTGACCCAGCACCAGTGTGTCTCTGCCTCACTGCCCCAGCCCCAGTGTGTCTCAGCCTCATTGCCCCAGCACCAGTGTGTCTCAGCCTCATTGCCCCAGCCCCAGTGTGTCTCTGCCTCATTGCCCCAGCACCAGTGTGTCTCAGCCTCATTGCCCCTGCCCCAGTGTGTCTCAGCCTCATTGCCCCAGCACCAGTGTGTCTCAGCCTCATTGCCCCAGCACCATTGTGTCAGCCTCATTGCCCCAGCACCAGTGTGTGTCTGCCTCATTGCCCCTGCCCCAATGTGTCTGCCTCATTGCCCCAGCACCAGTGTGTGTCTGCCTCATTGCCCCTGCCCCAATGTGTCTGCCTCATTGCCCCTGCCCCAATGTGTCTGCCTCATTGCCCCTGCCCCAGTGTGTGTCTGCCTCATTCCCCCCCAGACCTTGTCTCATTAACTCACCCCCCACGTGTTGTCAGCTCCCCCTCCCATCACCCCCCACAGCCAACACTTACCTGATGATGCTCTGGCTGTCTGCTGCTTGTCCCTGTGGCCAGCCTCCGACATCATCTGCTGCTCCTCTGGCTTCCCGCTGCTGCTTGTTTCTGTGGCCGGCCGACGATGTCACCTTGCAGGCTGCCTGTGCATGGCATGCTGCACACGGAGTGGGGCCAGCTGCACGGAGGGGCTGGAGGTGGAGCTGTCAGCATTGGCTGACAGGCTCCGCAAAGACTTATGGGAGGAGCTGCTGCTGGGCATGCGCAGCAGCTCCCCCTTCGGACATTTTTTTTTTCTTCAGTAGGAAGCTTCTGCGCATGCGCAGAAGCTGTACTACTGTAAAGCTGCCCGATCGGAGCTGAGCTCCGATCGTGTCAGCGGGTGGGCAAGTGGAGGGCGGCCGGCCCTAGTAGGGACATTCCAGCGGGAACCAGCCCGGCATCCCGGCGGCCCAATCCACCCCTGGTTATGGGTAAGGTACTGTATATTCAGATTCTGTACCTGGAAGTGACGTAAGTGAGAGCGGAAGTGCAGTTTTCTGCCCATACTGTCCACCAAAAGAAGAAAGTTGTCCCCTCGTGGGCTTGCTTCGCTCGCCACAAGATTATATTTCCCCTCTACGCCCACATGACTGGTAGGGAATGACGTTGGACAGTAACTAATGACGTCACGGTCCAGGGCCGCAACTAGGGGGGGGCTGAGGGGTCATGTGCACCGGGCGCCATCCTGCAGCGGCACCGGCCACACACTTTTCTGTGCCGGAGGTCTGCAGATAGAGACCACCGGCTGGTGCGCGCCGGACATTGAAAAATCGCCGGAAATCCTGCCCGCCCTCCTGCAGCCGGAAGGTAGGGTAAGCGCTCAAGGGGGGGCGGAGAGGGAGTGAGAGGGGCGGCAATGCTGCACTGGGCGCACTGCCGTCTAACTACGGCGCTGCACGGTCAATGTACAGAAGGGGATCTAGCTCTAGCCCTCCATTATGGCCGGGAAGCCATAAGTCTCTACCAGTGTGTGGCCCATGTGTCTGTCAGCTCTGTGCAGGGGGTGGACCTGGGAGGCTTCTCCGGGCTCCATAGCAGACGGACTCCCTGCCCCTGCGTCTTCCTGTAAAGAAACCCGGGCTCCATGGCGCATGCGGAGGTAGGATTTTCTGCAGGGCAGTGGGGAAAGCGGGGGATTGCTTATACAGTACCATGAGGGGTAGCGAGAGCTCCCATCTTAATTTGGGAGGCTCCCGCAGAGATAGGGAGGGTAGGCAAGCATGAGGCGAGGGCAGGTCTTCTGTAAAAGTGGGATGTGCGCAATATGCAAATAACAAACTGGTTTTCATTGGTTAAAAATGATTGCGGAAGGGTGAGGGGGATATGTAACAGGAATACAAGTATAAATTAGATTTATAAGATGAAGAGCAAGACCACGGATTACTAGGTAGGAATAGCGCGGTACCGTTCTCTTAGGGCCTGTTTCTGAAATTTACGCAATGCAGATATTTACGCAGACTGAGCAATTTGTAACCATTGCGCATCCGTGAAAGCCGTACTGCGGTTGGTTTGCGATCGCTCTCACACAGAGCATTCATTTGTAAAGTGAGTGATGGGAAGTCAGCATTAACGGACGGGGGGGGGGGTGGTGGCTAGGCCAACGCAGGCGCGTCTGACTGGTTCATATCTGTTTCATGGGCGTGCATAAATTAGCCACTGCGATCTCCTGCACAGAATGAGAGCTCTCAGCGTGTCAGGAGAGACGCTGTGTTTGAGACAGGTCAGACTTGCTCAGACGCTGCGTGGCTGCCATTGTTACCGCACAGGCAGAGGAGGCTCAACAGCAGCAGCCTCCCTGGGCCCTACAGCAGTGTGTGCTGGGCTGGGGAGAGTGTCTACTGCTACTGCTGACAGGTAAGATGGAGGGGGGCGGGGTCCAGTGTCGGACTGGGGCATGAAGGGCCCACTGGGGGAATGCAGAGGCCCATGCTTAAGGGGAGTGGCCAGCCACCACAGACACTTGGATAACCATTAGGCAAATCTTGGTATAGTTTCTATAGAAGGGAAATAAGCCCCCATGTTGGTCAGTGGTCTTGCACCCTCGGGTAATTGACCATCTAATAGAGTATCAATCTATAAATTGAGTTCTGGAACCTGACACCTAGAAGAAAGGGGTGGGCCCACAGGTAGTGGGGCCCACCAGGAATTCCCCTATACCCCTGTGGGCCTGTCCAACCCTGGCAGAGTCTGACCTGGTCCCCCGCCAGGTCCATCCATCAAGTCCGGGTAATTAGTAGGGCAGCACAGATGGTGTAATGGTTAGCATTACTGCCTCACAGCACTGAGGTCCTGGGTTTGATTCTCACTACAGCCCTAATTGTGTCTGTGTGTAGTTTGTATATACTCTCTGTGCTTGCGTGGGTTTCTTCCCACTCTCGAAAAACATACTGGCAGGTTAATTGGGTTTCATCCCATGCTTCAAAAATATACTCGTAGGTTATTGGCCCCCAACAAAATTAACCCTAGTGTGTAAGGCTGGGTACACACCTAAAGATTTCTGTCCAACCATCCAACTAGTTGATTGGTTGGAATGAAAATCTGGCAAGGTATGAAAGCAAATGACAATCAGCAATTTGCTCCCAAACGCCGGAAAATGGACAAAAACTGTTGTTTAAACAAATTGTTTAGATGAAACATTTAACAAACTTGTCTGACCGACCATTTTCATCTGTTTTCTGGCATTTAGGAGCAAATTGCTGATCATCAGTTACTCCCATACGTTACCAGATTTTCATTCCAACCAATCAACTAGTTGGATCGTTGGACAGAAAATCTTTAGGTGTGTACCCAGCTTTAGTGTGTGAGCATGTGGTAGGGAATAAAGGGCCTGATTCAGACCCAGACGCTATTTGCGAACGCTCGTTCTTAAAAAGGGGCCGGATATTTAAATTGAGCGCTCGCTCTTTGCGGTGTGTTGATGCCTCTATGTCTGAGCGAACGTCCGAAAAATGCGCTATTTTGTAAAGACGCCCCTTTGCCGTTCGCATCACATGTCATCTCCGGTATTTATTAGATTAATCGGGTACATCGAAAGGCATCTTAACTGCTCGCAGTGTTTGTGATAGGTTTTTCCTACCGCTATCACTGCGAGCAGTTCAGGCTAAAAGACAGCCAAGTCATGTGGTCGATGACGCTCCTTTACTAATTATGCACTCCCATTAAACGCCCTTTTGACCGTTAGGCACGCCTGCGTTCGGATCTCCACTCCCCCTTTTTCAAGCACCTCAGTGGCAAACATAGGATTTCCAGAGGGGGGTTTCCAAAGGCTTAATTTTAGAGCGAGTGTGGCCTGTCAATGAAGAGGGCAGAATTAGTACTTAACCAGCTTTAATAAGCGTCAAAGTGTATTGTGTGTATTAATTCCAGCATATACAGGACCAGTGATCACAGTAAGCCATTAAATGCGCCAGTAGGCCATCCTGCCTGAGCTGAATGTATTTATTTTAGATGTGAGCACCATTCCAGACTATTGGAGCAAGTCCGGGAGCCTGGAGGAGCAGCAGAAGAACCTAGCACTTCCCTGGACATACTGTATATGTACATATTGTGCTCTGTAGCAGTGCATCTCTTATACCCCTTTTCCACCTAAATTCCGGGTCTGACCCAGAGTTGGAACAAAGTTCCTATCCGGATCAGACCCGGAATTTTGCCGGTGCCGACTCGGGATATTCCCGAGTCAGCGCCACTCACACCGCAGTCGGGTCTGCATAGACCCGGCTTTTGCGGAGTGAAAGTGGTCGCTTGGAGATGATGTCATCTCCAAACGCCACTGAAGCCGGACCAATCGGCCGGCTAGCAGCGCACTCCAGGTCATTGTGACCCGGAGTGCGCTGTTCTCACAGCAGGGTTTCACGGGCTACGCCCGTGTTAAACCCTGCTAGTTACCTGGGTTGGATTGCCGGGTCACTCGACCCTGCGATCCAACTCTCTCCCCTTTTACACCAGGGAGCTGCCCGGGTTAACCCTTCAAAAACCCGGGTTTTAGCTCCGGTGTAAAAGGGGTATAACAGTGCATGTTTTCCTGATCTTCTAGTTGGTGCACAGGTTATTTATTACTGGCTGATATATGTTAAAAGATCCACAGGTGGTGCTAATTATTTCACTTGTGATACTGAGAAGAACATGCAGCACTAGTAACATTCTATTATATTACTATTTCTATTGTGCTCATGGTGTGGGCTGGGGTGGGGGGTTTCCAGGTGTATGGAAACCCCCCCTGCGTTTGCCTATGCACCTTCCCCTGTTACCACCCACAAACGGCACATACTGTCACTCAAATTAGCAGCCCCTCGTTGTTTTACGAGTGCACGATTTCTGACCGCAATGACTGGTTTGCACATGCGCATTGCGAACCATACGCATGCGCAGTTGTGCGAACATCGCTCAGAGTGAACGAGCGGCCACTTACGAGCGGCTCTGAATCAGGCCCATAGAGTGTAAGTTGCACTGGGGCAGGGAGTGATGTGAGTGGCCAAATATTCTCTGTAAATCGCTGCGGGATATGTGTGCACTGGAATGGGTATGATATACCGTCGGCCGCATGGCCGGCGGTTCGATTCCCGTCAGCGGCAGCCCGACAGGAGCAGAGTGCAACGCAGCGGAAGCCCGACAGCGCTGGAAATCCCGATCATGGATAGGTAAGTATCCACTAACCTAACCCCCCTAACCCTCCTTAGGGGTGCCTAACCCTAACTTCCCCCCCAAGTGCCTAACCCTAATCCCCCCTCTAAGTGCCTAACCCTAACCACCCCCTTCCCCGCTGCCTAAACCTAAGTCCCCCGGGGTGGTGCCTAACCCTAAGTCCCCCTAGCCTAACCCTAACCCTCCCGGGGGGGGTGCCTAACCCTAAGTCCCCCCCGGGAGCCCTAAACCTAACCCTCCCCCCCGCGGCTGTCCGCTCACGGCGCCCGGCATCACTACAATTGTGATGCCGGGCGCCGGTCTCCCGGCGTCGGGGAAATGCGGGCGTCTACATCCAGTTATCCCTTGCCGGGATAAGACAGTCGGGAAGCCGGCTGCCGGTATATAGGCAGTCGGCTTCCCGATTGCTTCCCGTGTGCACTATATACATAACTGGTAATAATAATGAATAAATTGGTACCAGCTCCCCCCTTTTGGCGGCCCTGGTTGTGTGGACTAATTGCCACTCGCACATCCACTGCGTACCCAGCCCAGAACCTCGGCACCTTGCTCATAGGTTCTGAGCCTCAGGTCACTGGTGCTATCACTCTGTTCATACCATACAATAATCATGACAGTAGAATACCTTATGGCAGAGATGGGTTCTTACAATATGATAGATAAAGCGCTTTGCATAGGAAATCCTCATCAATACAAATTTTTAATATATTGAAACCATTATAATTCTGGGAAGTCAAATGCTGAGATCATTAATTTACCCAACTGTGCAGCCACATAAAACTCTGTGGAATTGCTAATAAATATAATGTATGTAGGCATAAACTGTACTAAGAAATATCATGCACCGTTATTTGGTAACTGTACGGTAACAAATTATTTTCCCACCATCTGCTGCTAAACATCAGTTAATGAAAGTGTTAAATCTGAATTGTTTTCCCCTGTAATTAATATAACATGATTTTACAGAAAGACTAAAATCACACCTTTTTATGACACCCTGTAGACTAATTAAATCCACAAATGTCAATAGCAGATGTTACAGGATAAATATAAATAAATGTGCGGAACTTTCTTACTTTGTCAGATCATTATTCTGTGAGGGACTGTTGTGTTGTTGCAGGTATAAAACGGGCGTAATTCCCCGGCTTTTACCCCTGACACCAGAGGGCTGCGAACGCAGCATCAGGGTCTCTCGCATCAATTAAATTATTGTTAAGGAGAATCGGCTCATTTTTAAGTTCAAAAGGGCCCAGTGTTCCTGCTGCTGCTCCGGGTGCTGGCGATAGGAATAAGGGCTGAGCTGAGACTGTACACAAGCGCTCACTGATTTAAAGGGAGTTTGCAGCGACTATAAACATACACTGCTGGGCTTCTAGGCAGACTAGGCGTCTGGGGAAAGTAACTGGGAGTGGCATCTGTGATTCCGTACGCAATAAAGATGGCCCCAGCGTCTCAGTTCCTGCTGTCATTCTACGTGACTATAGGTTTACTTAGGAGACTGATAATTGAAGGATCTGCCACCGATGCATTTTGCAAAGCTGCAGGAGGGCGCCTCAATACATCTTCCGGCGGCTGCGCCATTTGCATATTAACGCACAGAAGACAATGATGGTAATCTCTGCACTGTGTAGTGGGGTCATGATGATGTCATCGCATCATCGGGCCCACCTACCCGGCCACTTTGCCGCAACACCCCTCCAACGAGGTGACTTGGAGGAGGCGGCCAGTAAGTCGGTAAGTATGAACCTACTAACTTGAGGCTGTTGAACAAAGTCCGCAGTCCTTATCCTACAGTATTAGCAGAATACAGGAGAATGTGCCTATAAAGGAAACTGGGGCCCGTATTCACTTAGCCGATTGCGACTTTTCGCCAGGCGGAAACTTATCTCCGTATTCAATTGCAAACACTTTTCTCGTACGCGAAAACGCAGTGCAATGTAATAGGCGAAAAAGATTCACCTCTGAATAGGTGTAGAAAAAAATGCAAAATCGCTATTTTGGGGTGCAAGGGTGGGGAAACCCGCTCAGCACCCTTGGGACAGCCCCCCAAAGGATAACTGCATAAAAAAAAAAAAGCGAGGAACACCCCAAAAATACACTTTAAAAATGAGGACGATGAGCATCATGGGGTTGCAAACATAAAAAGTAGCGAAATAGACTTTGGGGGGTCTGTAAGTATGGGGGAGGTGTTTTTTTGACAGCAGGTGTTTGCTGAAGGTGCGTTCTTTACGTTTCTTATAACTTCACTTTAGCTACTTTTAAATATGCTTACACCCATTTTCAAGTACCCAAAATTTGACAGGACTACTTATTTTCTCCTAAAAATCCTGCTTTATGTCATTCTTCACCACTTGTGCAAAGACGCTAATTAGTGGCAATTGTGCAAACTTAAGTACCCCAAACAGTTTTATTAGGGCTAATCGGGCTCTACTACATTGATCCCCAATGTTTCTGCATCTTTTTGGGGGGTTCAGGCTGATTTCCCCGATTCAGACACCACTTTTCACCTGTTCTGACATCGCGTATCTGTGTTTTTGCGCCTTTTGGAATTGAACAGGGCGAATCGCGGGTACGCGCAAGATACGTTTCCGCGGCTAAAATATATACGATGTAGGCAAAAAGTCCGGCAGGCGAAAAAGTATCGTGGGTGCAAAACTAATTGAATACGGCCCTGGGTGTTAAATGTATTTATCCAGCAGGAATAATACAATACACTAGGCCAGAGTGTGTAGGATGCTAAGTGTGTTGCGCAGTATGTTGGCACTGGTTGGCGGTTAGTCCTCGACCATGGTCTTAGGTTTATTAACCAGGTAGTACAACAGGCATATACAGTATAACATGTGTTTTAACAGTATGGTGGAGGCTGGAGAGTGAGAATATTGCTGGACTTTGTAGTTTGCCAAGTGGCAGGATGGTAAATGCGCCGGTGGATGTTGGCATTATACCCTTTTACTATAGCAGTGGTGCTGGTATAGGTCACTAGCGGTACCTGTAAGTTTCTATATGGTTTTTGGTCTTTGGAGTCTGCAAGAACGTGTCCATGAACACTAAAGGCTAAGTAGGAAATATGCGCCAACACGAGACGCGCAGTAGCGCATGTCAGAGTTCAGGCCTTCCTGCTAAGCTGCAGAGGGTCCCAGAGATCGCCGGCTCGGTTACCTTTGCAGTATGGGTGGAGGTAATGAAGGACCACTCCCCATCCAACACTACTGTGCTAGTCAATTAACACACCTGTGCTAGGTGATCTGAAAATCATACACTGTTAGGGTTCCATGCGGACCAGGTTTGAGGAACATTGGCCTAGTGCCTTCTGCTGCCCTCCTACTCCCAACACCCTAGTGCCTTCTACTGCCCTCCTACTCCCAACACCCTAGTGCCTTCTGCTGCCCTCCTACTCCCAACACCCTAGTGCCTTCTACTGCCCTCCTACTCCCAACACCCTAGTGCCTTCTGCTGCCCTCCTACTCCCAACACATTAGTACCTTCTGCTGCCCTCCTACTCCCAACACCCTAGTGCCTTCTACTGCCCTCCTACTCCCAACACCCTAGTACCTTCTGCTGTCCTCCTACTCCCAACACCCTAGTGCCTTCTGCTGCCCTCCTACTCCCAACACCCTAGTACCTTCTGCTGCCCTAATACTCCCAACATCTTAGTACCTTCTGCTGCCCTCCTACTCCCAAAACCCTAGTACCTTCTGCTGCCCTCCTACACCCAACACCCTAGTGCCTTCTGCTGCCCTCCTACTCCCAACACCCTAGTACCTTCTGCTGCCCTAATACTCCCAACATCATAGTACCTTCTGCTGCCCTCCTACTCCCAAAACCCTAGTACCTTCTGCTGCCCTCCTACACCCAACACCCTAGTGCCTTCTGCTGCCCTCCTATTCCCAACACCCTAGTACCTTCTGCCCTCCTACTCCCAACACCCTAGTACCATCTGCTGCCCTCCTACTCCCAACACCCTAGTACCTTCTGCTGCCCTCCTTCTACCAACACCCTATTACATTCTGCTGCCCTCCTACTCCCAACACCCTAGTGCCTTCTACTGTCCTCCTACTCCCAATACCATAGTGCCTTCTGCTATCCTCCTACACCCAACACCCTAGTACCTTCTGCTGCCCTCCTACTCCCAACACCCTAGTGCCTTCTGTGGCCCTCCTACTCCCAACACCCGAGTGCATTCTACTGCCCTCCTACTCCCAACACCCTAGTGCCTTCTGCTGGCCCCCTACACCCAACACCCTAGTGCCTTCTGCTGTCCTCATAATCCCAACACCCTAGTACCTTCTTCTGCCCTCCTATGCCCAACACCCTAGTGCCTTCTGTGGCCCTCCTACTTCCAACACCCTAGTGCCTTCTGCTGTCCTCCTACACCCAAAACCCTAGTGCCTTCTGCTGCCCTCCCACAACTAACACCCTAGTGTCTTCTGCTGCCTTTCTACACCCAACACACTAGTACCTTCTGCTGCCCTCCTGCTCCCAACACCCAACAGGTAAGGTGATCAGGACAAATCTTTGTTCAAGGACACTGAAGGCTATAATATTTGTTCCCATTTCTGGTGCACGTCTCAGATTTCTGTGACTTTAATTCTTGTCCCAAATCACAGACAGGCTTTAATTGTTCCAACTTTCGTAGCTGTAATCACCTGATTGAAAATCCCATTGATTGTGATAAGATCACATGCGACTAACTTGATGAATAGTTACTCATTGCAGCTGAAATGCATTGTTGCACCTGAATCAACATACCAGTAATCCTTTCTGCTGTAATACTAGGGCCGACTTATCTTTGCTGTTGCATTTCTTGCATTGCATAGGATTCACTCTGATTTCCTTGCACTCAAATGTTTTGTGGCATACAGTGTCTTGTGAACTTGGGTTTTTTAAATTTTACACTTTTTTTGTGTAATGCAGTAGTCTCAGCATTTGACTCACATGATATGCGTTCCTAGAACTTCAGTAACTTTACTCTGACTGAGTCTGTGGTTAACTTTTCTGTGTTTGCCTCCAATGCCACAACTAGGATGTTAAACTCAAGAGTTAAGTTCTGTAACATTGCTGTAGCAATCTCTTCATCATCGACTTTCACTCCAACAGACAATAGTTGCTCAGATACAGACATCATTTTGACAATGTAATCACTCACATTGCTGCATTCACATAACCTGATATTGTATAATACACATCTTAAGTTAATTCTTCTCATGTGACCTCCATCTTTGTACGCTGTCTGCAGTGATATCCATGTGTCATTTGCTGATGTCTTCCCATCTATAATAGAGTACATGTGTTGCTCTACACTTAACCCTATGGTTCCCATGGTTTTCTCTATATTACAACCTCCCTGGAGGGACATAATAGAACCTGCGCATTAGCACACTCTCTTTTCATTATTAATGCTTGAATGCAAAATGCACAGCATAACTTCTTATCTTCTGTAATGATCAGCATTTATTTTTATAACGCCACAATATTACGCAGTGCTGTTTCTCTTTTCTCATTCAGATCAGTCTCTGCCCCGTTAAAGTTTACAGTCTGATTCCCGATCACACAGGGACAGATACACACTAGGGCTCATTTTCTGTGTTTCGCCTGTAAGCACTGTCTCAATTTTTGTAAGATAGAAGCAATTCTTTAAAAAAATTTAAATGAGCAACATTCCCATTAGTGGTGCCATGTGCTTGGTACAGGGCGGGATTCCGAAATTGTATACAAGCCCGATGGTTAGCGTACAAGTCCAATGGTGGATTGACTGTGTATGCACCGGGGCTGCAGTGCGCAAATTGCTGCGATGAAACAGCAATTGCAGTGCCCTGGACACCGCAGCCTGATTGAGAGACTGCAGCTGTTTCATGCAAGGGAATAGGCATCAACGGGCACCATTCCCATGAGCTTATTATAGCATCGCTGCTGCGTGCAGGCATGCAGCATCAATTGCTATTAGCGTGCATCTCTGAATTAGACCCATAGTACATGGGAATGCAGAGCAGGTGGAGCAGAAGTTTGGAACGGTTTCTGGGAAACATTGGTTGCCGCCCTGGGGTGCTTGCTGGGTACGGAGGAGACATTGCGGTTGCCCAGTTTCTAGAGCAGAAGAACCAAATTTTATTTTGTTGTGTGAGGTTACTGAAATGAGCTAAAGGGTTGGAGAGCGGAATTTATTTTTAGGTATTTATTATCCATCAAAGCCCCAAGGCTATCTCACTATGAATGTGACAGGAAATACACATTTGGGTTCTATAAATAACACAAAGAACATTTTTATCGGTGACAAGTATCCGGGCGAGGTAGTTGTCTCATTAAGCACCACGCTCACAGGCCCAGCCAGGTGCAGTATACATACTGTACATGGCATATCCAGTGTGTAGAAAAAATATTCCTCATACCAACATGCTGCATTGTGCATTTGCCTAAAGTATACATTATATATATATATATATATTAGGGGTGTGCACCGGCCACTTTTCGTGTTTTGTGTTTTGGTTTTGGATCTGGATCTTTCTTCGTGTTTTGGATCTGGATTGGTTTTGCCAAAACCACCCTTCCGTGTTTTGGGTTCTGGGTTTTGTGTTTTGGATCTGTATTTTTTTTTAAAAAAGCATAAAAACAGCTAAAATCACAGAATTTGTAGGTTTTTCTGCTCCTATGCTATTATTAACCTCAATAACCTTAATTTCCACTCATTTCCAGTCTATTCTGAACACCTCACACCTCACAATAGTGTTTTTATGTCCAAAACGTTGCACCGAGGTAGCTGGATGACTATGCTAAGCGACACGAGTGGGCGGCACAAACACGTGACCCATCTAGGCGTGAAACTGCAGTGGCAGACAGGATGGCAGTTTGAAAAACTAGGCCCCAAACTGTACATAATGCAAAGAAAAAAAAGAGGTGCAAGATGGAATTGTCCTTGGGCCCTCCCACCCACCCTTATGTTGTATAAACAGGACATGCACACTTTAACAAACCAATCATTTCAGCGCCAGGGTCTGCCACACAACTGTGGCTGAAATGATTGGTTCGTTTGGGCCCCCACAAAACAAGCTGGCAATTAATGTGTCCCTGCACAAACTGGCTCTATGGAGGCAAGATGTCATCCTCATCCTCCTCATCCACCGATTCCTCACCCTCTTCAGTGTGTACATCCTCATCCTCACAAAGTATTAACTCGTCCCCACTTGAATCCACCACCACAGGTCCCTCTGTACCTTCTGGAGGCTGGTCTCCCTGGAAGAGCTGATAATTCATTTTGATGAACATCATCTTCTCCACATTCTGTGGAAACAACCTCCTACGCCTTTCGCTGACAAGGTTCCCGGCTGCACTAAACACTCTTTCGGAGTACACACTGGAGGGGGGGCAACTCAGGTAAAATAGAGCCAGTTTGTACAGGGGCCTCCAAATTGCCTCTTTTTCCTGCCAGTACAGGTATGGACTGTCTGCCATGCCTACTTGGATGCTGTCACCGATGTAATCCTCCACCATTCTGTCAATGGTGACAGTATCATATGCAGTGACAGTAGACATGTCAGAAATTGTTGCCAGGTCCTTCAGTCCGGACCAGATGTCCAAACTTGGTCCTGCCTGTCCTGCATCACCGCCAGCGGGTTGCTTAGGATACCTAAGTTTTTTCCTGGCAGCCCCAGTTGCAGGAGAAAATGAAGAAGGAGCTGTTGACGTGTCACGTTCCGCTTCAGCTGACAGTGTGTTCACCAGCAGGTCTTTGCACCTCTGCAGGCTTGTGTCGGCCGGAAAGAGAGACACCACATAGGCTTTAAACCTAGGATCGAGCACGGTGGCCAAAATGTAGTGGTCTGATTTCAACAGATTGACCACCCTGGAATCCTGGCAAAGCGAATGAAGGGCTTCATCCACAAGTCCCACATGCCGAGCGGAATCGCTCCGTCTTAGCTCCTCCTTCACTTTCTCCAGCTGCTTCTGCAAAAGCCTGATGAGGGGAATGACCTGACTCAAGCTGGCAGTGTCTGAACTGACTTCACGTGTGGCAAGTTCGAAGGGCTGGAGAACCTTGCACAACACGGAAATCATTCTCCACTGCGCTTGAGTCAGGTGCATACCCCCTCCTTTGCCTATGTCATAGGTGGATGTATAGGCTTGTATGGCCTTTTGCTGCTCCTCCATCCTCTGAAGCATATAGAGGGTTGAGTTCCACCGTGTCACAACCTCTTGCTTCAGGTGATGGCGGGGCAGGTTCAAGAGTGTTTGCTGGCGCTCCAGTCTTCGGCACGCAGTCGCTGAATGGCGAAAGTGGCCAGAAATTTTTCGGGCCACCCAAAGCGTCTCCTGCACGCCCCTGTCGCTTTTCAGAAAATTCTGCACCACCAAGTTTATTGTGTGAGCAAAACATGGGACGTGCTGGAATTTGCCCAGATGTAATGCCCGCACAATATTGGTGGCGTTGTCAGATATCACAAATCCCCAGGAGAGTCTAAGTGGGGTAAGCCACTGGGCGATGATTTCCCTCAGTTTCTCTAAGAGGTTGTCGGCGGTGTGCCTCTTACTGAAACCGGTGATACACAGCGTAGCCTGCCTTGTAACGAGCTGGCGTTTCTGAGATGCTGCTACTGGTGACGCTGCTGCTGTTGCTGCGTAAGGTGATACATCTACCCAGTGGGCTGTCACAGTCATATAGTCCTTAGTCTGCCCTGTTCCACTTGTCCACATGTCCGTGGTTAAGTGGACATTGTGTACAACGGCATTTTTCAGGACACTGAGGACACTTTTTCTGACGTTTCTGTACAGTCTCGGTATCGCCTGCCTAGTGAAGTGGAATCTAGACGGTATTTGGAACCGGGGACACACTACCTCCATCAATTGTCTAAATCCCACTGCACTAATGGCGGATACCGGACGCACGTCTAACACCAACATAGCAGTCAAGGCCTCAGTTATACGTTTTGCTTCAGGATGACTGCTGTCGTACTTCATCCTCCTCGCTAAGGACTGTTGGAGGGTCAATTGTTTAGTAAAAGTAGTGGTGTTCCTACTTCCTCTCTGGGATGATGAACGACTCCCAGCAGCAGCAACAGCAGCAGCGGCAGCAGTAGGCGTAGCAATGCAGGATCCTCCAGAGGAATCCCGGATAGGAGAGTCAGTCATGCCAGTGACATGGCCTGCAGGACTACTTCCGATCCTGACTAAGGAGGAAATTGACGAGGAGGGAGTTGACGGTGTGGTTTGCAGGCGCTTGGATACAACAGGACAACGGGATTTAGGTGTCCCTGGACTGCTTACGGTCTTAGCCAAAGTTTCTGAACTTGACAGTAACTTTTTATGAACGCGCTGCAGGTGCCGTATAAGGGAGGATGTTCCTAGGTGGTTGACGTCCCTACCCCTACTTATTTCACCTTTACATATGGTACATATGGCAAGACAGTTGTTGTCCGGATTTGGATAGAAATATTGCCAGACCAAAGAGGTGGAATGTTTGGTCTTCTGCCCAGGCATGACCGTGATGGGCTTTTTCATCCCACGGACAACAACTGTCTCCCCCGGAGCCTGATTTAAACAAACCACATCACCATCAGAATCCTCCTCGCCAACTTCCTCCTCAGCGCCAGCTACACCAGTATCCTCATCCTGTTGTACTTCAACAGTGACATCTTCAATTTGCATATCAGCAAGTGGACTGTGGGTGCTCCTTTCAGCACTTGCAGGGGGCATGCAAATGGTGGAAAGAGCCACCTCTTCCCGTCCAGTGCTGGGAAGGTCAGGCATCGCAACCACCACCACACTTGGACTCTCCTTGGGGATTTGTGATATCTTCTTAGAAAGCACAGTTCTTCGCTGTGCTTTTGCCAGCTTAACTCTTTTGATTTTTTTAGTGGGAGGAGGGCTTCCATCGTCATGTGAAGCTGAACCACTAGTCATGAACATACTAGGGATCGACCTTAGCCGTTCCTTGCCACTCCGTGTCGTAAATGGCATATTGGCAAGTTTACGTTTCTCTTCAGCTGATTTAAATGTCTTTTTCAAGGTCATTTTCCTGAACTTTGCCATTTGGGATTGTATGTGCCCTCTACTATGACATTGGGCATCGGCCTTGGCAGACGACGTTGATGGCATGTTATCGTCTATGTCATGACTAGTGGCAGCAGCTTCAGCACTAGGAGGAAGTGGTTCTTGATCTTTCTCTATTTTATTTTTATCGGAGAAAGTTTGGTCCTCCATTTATGTTATATCGATTTGATATATACGTGCGGCTAAACACAGAAAATAATTTTTTTTTTGGTTTGGACTGGAGTGTACTTTGTGGGTTACAGCACCCTTTAACGGTCAAGCCAGCCGGCCCTTTACTTATGACACAGGCGCACTCTTGGCACTACTTTGTTGATGCACGTGCGGCTACTGCGCACACAATTCACAAACACAGAAAATAATTTTTTTTTGGTTTGGCCTGGAGTGTACTTTCGGGGGTTACAGCACCCTTTAACGGTCAAGCCAGCCGGCCCTTTACTTATGACACAGGCGCACGCTTGGCACTACTTTGTTGATGCACGTGCGGCTACTGCGCACACAATTCACAAACACAGAAAATAATTTTTTTTTTGGTTTGGACTGGAGTGTACTTGGGGGTTACAGCACCCTTTAACGGTCAAGCCAGCCGGCCCTTTACTTATGACACAGGCGCACGCTTGGCACTACTTTGTTGATGCACGTGCGACTACTGCGCACACAATTCACAAACACAGAAAATAATATTTTTTTTGGTTTGGACTGGAGTGTACTTTCGGGGGTTACAGCACCCTTTAACGGTCAAGCCAGCCGGCCCTTTACTTATGACACAGGCGCACGCTTGGCACTACTTTGTTGATGCACGTGCGGCTACTGCGCACACAATTCACAAACACAGAAAATAATTTTTTTTTTGGTTTGGACTGGAGTGTACTTTCGGGGGTTACAGCACCCTTAACGGTCAAGCCAGCCGGCCCTTTACTTATGACACAGGCGCACGCTTGGCACTACTTTGTTGATGCACGTGCGGCTACTGCGCACACAATTCACAAACACAGAAAATAATTTTTTTTTTGGTTTGGACTGGAGTGTACTTGGGGGTTACAGCACCCTTTAACGGTCAAGCCAGCCGGCCCTTTACTTATGACACAGGCGCACGCTTGGCACTACTTTGTTGATGCACGTGCGACTACTGCGCACACAATTCACAAACACAGAAAATAATATTTTTTTTGGTTTGGACTGGAGTGTACTTTCGGGGGTTACAGCACCCTTAACGGTCAAGCCAGCCGGCCCTTTACTTATGACACAGGCGCACGCTTGGCACTACTTTGTTGATGCACGTGCGGCTACTGCGCACACAATTCACAAACACAGAAAATAATTTTTTTTTTGGTTTGGACTGGAGTGTACTTTCGGGGGTTACAGCACCCTTAACGGTCAAGCCAGCCGGCCCTTTACTTATGACACAGGCGCACGCTTGGCACTACTTTGTTGATGCACGTGCGACTACTGCGCACACAATTCACAAACACAGAAAATAATATTTTTTTTGGTTTGGACTGGAGTGTACTTTCGGGGGTTACAGCACCCTTAACGGTCAAGCCAGCCGGCCCTTTACTTATGACACAGGCGCACTCTTGGCACTACTTTGTTGATGCACGTGCGGCTACTGCGCACACAATTCACAAACACAGAAAATAATTTTTTTTTGGTTAGGACTGGAGTGTACTTTCGGGGGTTACAGCACCCTTTAACGGTCAAGCCAGCCGGCCCTTTACTTATGACACAGGCGCACGCTTGCCACTACTTTGTTGATGCACGTGCGGCTACTGCGCACACAATTCACAAACACAGAAAATAATTTTTTTTTTGGTTTGGACTGGAGTGTACTTTCGGGGGTTACAGCACCCTTAACGGTCAAGCCAGCCGGCCCTTTACTTATGACACAGGCGCACTCTTGGCACTACTTTGTTGATGCACGTGCGGCTACTGCGCACACAATTCACAAACACAGAAAATAATTTTTTTTTGGTTAGGACTGGAGTGTACTTTCGGGGGCTACAGCACCCTTTAACGGTCAAGCCAGCCGGCCCTTTACTTATGACACAGGCGCACGCTTGGCACTACTTTGTTGATGCACGTGCGGCTACTGCGCACACAATTCACAAACACAGAAAATAATTTTTTTTTTGGTTTGGACTGGAGTGTACTTTCGGGGGTTACAGCACCCTTAACGGTCAAGCCAGCCGGCCCTTTACTTATGACACAGGCGCACGCTTGGCACTACTGTGTTGATGCACGTGCGGCTACTGCGCACACAATTCACAAACACAGAAAATAATTTTTTTTTTGGTTTGGACTGGAGTGTACTTGGGGGTTACAGCACCCTTTAACGGTCAAGCCAGCCGGCCCTTTACTTATGACACAGGCGCACGCTTGGCACTACTTTGTTGATGCACGTGCGACTACTGCGCACACAATTCACAAACACAGAAAATAATATTTTTTTTGGTTTGGACTGGAGTGTACTTTCGGGGGTTACAGCACCCTTAACGGTCAAGCCAGCCGGCCCTTTACTTATGACACAGGCGCACGCTTGGCACTACTTTGTTGATGCACGTGCGGCTACTGCGCACACAATTCACAAACACAGAAAATAATTTTTTTTTTGGTTTGGACTGGAGTGTACTTTCGGGGGTTACAGCACCCTTAACGGTCAAGCCAGCCGGCCCTTTACTTATGACACAGGCGCACGCTTGGCACTACTTTGTTGATGCACGTGCGACTACTGCGCACACAATTCACAAACACAGAAAATAATATTTTTTTTGGTTTGGACTGGAGTGTACTTTCGGGGGTTACAGCACCCTTAACGGTCAAGCCAGCCGGCCCTTTACTTATGACACAGGCGCACGCTTGGCACTACTTTGTTGATGCACGTGCGGCTACTGCGCACACAATTCACAAACACAGAAAATAATTTTTTTTTTGGTTTGGACTGGAGTGTACTTTCGGGGGTTACAGCACCCTTAACGGTCAAGCCAGCCGGCCCTTTACTTATGACACAGGCGCACGCTTGGCACTACTTTGTTGATGCACGTGCGGCTACTGCGCACACAATTCACAAACACAGAAAATAATTTTTTTTTTGGTTTGGACTGGAGTGTACTTTCGGGGGTTACAGCACCCTTAACGGTCAAGCCAGCCGGCCCTTTACTTATGACACAGGCGCACGCTTGGCACTACTTTGTTGATGCACGTGCGGCTACTGCGCACACAATTCACAAACACAGAAAATATATTATTTTTTTAGCACTTGGGGGGAGCACCCCTGATGGACAGAGCACCCCCTGGACAACACTACAGCACTCCTTTAGGACTGGGACACTGCACAGGACTTTGGAGTGGACACAGCCCCTATGGAGAACTGACTGCACAACACAGTCCAGCCAGCCCCTATGGACTTTGAAGTAGTGGACACAGCCCCTATTAACAACAGCAGCACAGCACAACACAGCCAGCCCCTATGGACTTTGAAGTAGTGGACAACAGCAGCACTACACTACACTACACTACACAGCCCTAACTCCCACCCTCCCTCTTCACTGTCCACAGCCGAGTGAGAAAATGGCGCCGACGTGTGTACCTTATATAGGATCCAAAACCCGCGAGACTCGGAAGGCGGGAAGATGACGTTTTGCCTCGATTTCAGATCCGAGTCAGGCGGGAAAAGTCGAGCCTGACTCGGATCGGACTCGGATCGGGGGGGCTCGGGGGGGTTCGGATTTCAGAAATCCGAACCCGCTCACCCCTAATATATATATATATATATATATATATATATACTGTATATACACACACACACACACATATATGTCCATTGTTTACAGAGTATAAACACTGCAACTTCATTTAAACAGCATATTTGTCCTGAGTTATTTATTAAAGCTTTGGCCCCACATCACAGACAAGGCCAAACAAAGCTATACACAACATATGCCATGTATATAGAGTGTCTCTTTGTGACTGGTGTAACTTTCAAATAATACAGAAGAGTGGCATGACTAGGGCAAGGCTTCACAGTGCCTGTAGTCGGGGCTGTCATCAGAAAATGTGGGGCCCGGGACTGACGAAAAAGGCAGGGCCCCCCTCCCCTCCCGTGTTTCTGAAACTCCAGCCCGGGGCCGCATTGCCTCTCTAGTTCCACGGAGTCCCCTTCTTTCTCTTCAGATCCTCTCCTCTGTCTGCCCAACCAGCTCTCCTTCTGTCTCCCCAGTAATAGGGTGAATACCAAGATCCCTGCAATGGTCCCTGTATATCTCCATAGTCCCAACTCCTCTCCCCTTGTGTCTCCATGATCCCAACTCCTCTCCCCGTGTGTCTCCATGGTCCCAGCTCTTCTCCCCCTGTATGTCTACATGGCCCCAGCTCCTCTCCCCCTGTGTGTCTCCATGGTCCCGGCTCCTCTCCTCCTGTGTGTAACCATGGTCCCAGCTCATCTCCTCCTGTGTGTCTCCATGGTCCCAGCTCCTCTCCCCCTGTGTGTCTCCATAGTCCCAGCTCCACTCCCCCTGTGTGTCTCTATGGTCCCAGCTCCTCTCCCCCTGTGTGTCTCCATCGTCCCAGCTCATCTCCTCCTGTGTGTCTCCATGGTCGCAGCTCCTCTCCCCCTGTGTGTCTCCATAGTCCCAGCTCCTCTCCCCCTGTGTGTCTCCATGGTCCCAGCTCCTCTCCTCCTGTGTGTCTCCATGGTCCCAGCTCCTCTCCCCGTGTGTCTCCATGGTCCTAGCTCCTCTCCCCCTGTGTGTCTCCATGGTCCCAGCTCCTATCCTCCTGTGTGTCTCCATGGTCCCAGCTCCTCTCCCCCTGTGTGTCTCCATGGTCCCAGCTCCTCTCCCCCTGTGTGTCTCCATGGTCCCAGCTCCTCTCCCCTTGTGTGTCTCCATGGTCCCAGCTCCTCTCCCCTGTGTGTCTCCATGGTCCCAGCTCATCTCCTCCTGTGTGTCTCCATGGTCCCAGCTCCTCTCCCCTGTGTGTCTCCATAGTCCCAGCTCCTCTCCCCCTGTGTCTCCATGGTCCCAGCTCCTCTCCCTCTGTGTGTCTCCATGGTCCCAGCTCCTCTCCCTCTGTGTGTCTCCATGGTCGCAGCTCCTCTCCTCCTGTGTGTCTCCATGGTCCCAGCTCCTCTCCCTCTGTGTGTCTCCAAGGTCCCAGCTCCTCTCCCTCTGTGTGTCTCCATGGTCGCAGCTCCTCTCCTCCTGTGTGTCTCCATGGTCCCAGCTCCTCTCCCCCTGTGTGTCTCCATGGTCCCAGGTCCTCTCCCCCTGTGTGTCTCCATGGTCCCAGCTCCTCTCCCCCTGTGTGTCTCCATGGTCCCAGCTCCACTCCCCCTGTGTGTCTCTGTGGTCCCAGTTCCTCTCCTCCTGTCTGTCTCCATGGTCCTAGCTCCTCTCCCCCTGTCTGTCTCTATGGTCCCTGCTCCTCTCCTCCTGTGTGTCTCCGTGGTCCAAGCTCCTCTCCCCCTGTGTGTCTCCATGGTCCCAGCTCCTCTCCCCCTGTGTGTCTCTATGGTCCCAGTTCCTCTCCTCCTGTTTGTCTCCATGGTCCCAGCTCCTCTCCCCCTGTGTGTCTCCATGGTCCCAGCTCCTCTCCCCCTGTGTGTCTCTATGGTCCCTGCTCCTCTCCTCCTGTGTGTCTCCATGGTCCCAGCTCCTCTCCTCCTGTGTGTCTCCATGCTCCCTGCTCCTCTCGCCCTGTGTGTCTCCATGGTCCCAGCTCCTTTCCCCTTGTGTGTCTCCATGGTCCCAGCTCCTCTCCCCCTGTGTGTCTCTGTGGTCCCAGTTCCTCTCCTCCTGTTTGCCTCCATGGTCCCAGCTCCTCTCCCCCTGTGTGTCTCTGTGGTCCCTGCTCCTCTCCTCCCGTGTGTCTCCATGGTCCCAGCTCCTCTCCCCCTGTGTGTCTCTATGGTCCCTGCTCCTCTCCTCCTTTGTGTCTCCATGGTCCCAGCTCCTCTCCCCCTGTGTGTTTCCATGGTTCCAGCTCCTCTCCTCCTGTGTGTCTCCATGGTCCCAGCTCCTCTCCCCCTGTGTGTCTCCATGGTCCCAGCTCCTCTTCTCCTGTGTGTCTCCATGGTCCCAGCTCCTCTCCCCCTGTGTGTCTCCATGGTCCCAGCTCCTCTTCTCCTGTGTGTCTCCATGGTCCCAGCTCCTCTTCTCCTGTGTGTCTCCATGGTCCCAGCTCCTCTCCCCCTGTGTGTCTCCATGGTCCCAGCTCCTCTTCTCCTGTGTGTCTCCATGGTCCCAGCTCCTCTCCTCCTGTGTGTGTCTCTATGATTTTAAGCTCTCATCTTTTGTCTCCCACCGCACAGCCTCCTTCAGCTCCTTCCACTTTTCTCCAGCAGCCACTTACCTCTCCTATCCTGACCTGGTCTCTGCTGAGCTCCTCATCACGGCGGCGGCTCCTCTTCTGTTCTTCTGTGGCACGTGCACTGACCCTTCAACTAAACAATAAAAACTTTATTGTGCTGGGACAACATGTCCCGGCTACCCTGCCGCAAGTTGATGGCATCCTGCACCTGCTGATCACTAAGTTCAGCATCGCAGGTAAAGGGCAGAAACAAACCAGCGGGGCCCGGGAAGTAGCGGGGAAATGAGGTAGGAGCGGGCGGGACCCCCTTCTATGCCTGAGTGTCCGGGCTCAGGACTCCAGTCCCGACAGTCACCCCCTGATGGTGGCCCTGCCTATAGTATATATTCAGCAACACATATGGTACATGATACATTGATTAGATATTTTCTTGCACTAAAGACATGTGAGATTTTTATCTGAATGGATTATAGTAGGGCCGGCTGCCGGTAAACAGGAAAAGGAACATAATTAGAGAAGATGTGCATTAATATTGTTCCGGGAGGGCGTATACAGTAGGGGGTAAATTTACTAAGAATCGTGTTTGTCTTCTAAACCAATTGCCGAGGTGTTTTGGACTCAAAGGACCGGATGCATGACGCATCGCATTCGGCATGTGGTGTATCCCGCCAACATTCGCATGCACGGCGGCGATAGAAACGCCAGTATGCATTAAGAAAGTCACAAAGGACAGCTCTCTCGGTAAGAGCGGTCCTTTAAGAATGATGGGCTCCTGAATCTATGGCCCAGAAGACCCTCCGGTGTCATTCTGCGCATGCACAGAAGGACGCACGCGCTGTGGGGGTGCTGGGAGGGATTGGATCCCCCTCACAGCACTCTCCTAAGAGAAGCCCATAGGCTTGTATAGGGTAACGCCATCAGGAGATGGAGTTACCCACCGCATCGAAGACCTGCAAAGCATTGCATTCTGGGGCTCGGTGCATATGAGAAATGCCGCATTTTCGGGGTTTGGCCGCATTTCTCCCGTTGCTGCATCCCGCTCATTATCTCAAATTTACTAAGCAGAATGTTGGATTGTCTGTTTTGATTCAATAGTGATAATCATCGGTTTGGGGCGTGTGCAAAATCAGTCGATTCACCTCGTTTACCATAGAAAACAGGGAGGAATAACAGGGACTGTTTTTATAGTATCATCTCACATAATTACTTCTTCTACATAAGCCGCTGAGAGAGACAGATGAACATTAAAGATTTTCTCCTTAGCAACAATAACAAGCCCCCAGTTTGGGCCCAAAACTCACAGATTGTAAAGAAATAGCAGTCAGTAATTCTGAACGAGGAAACATAACCCAGTGAGCAGACGTAATAAGTTTTCATGGCCAGGAGTCGTTTCCAGGCTGCGGAGCGGCCCTGCCATCTGCAGCACCGTGTCCCTGCGCCGTGCACACAGGAGACAGCCGTGGGGGATATTTACGAGGTGTAGCGCAGGAACTTAGCTAAGACTGCTTAGATTTATTTCATATACACTAACATTTCCTAGGGCTGCTTTATGGTCCTGGTCAGTGCGGAATATTAATCTTCAGCGCGGGACTTTGCTGATACACTTATCTCTCGGTGTTCGTACTTGTACTTTTACTGCTCTCCTCAAGTTGCATTGAAAGTAAAATAGTGTAATAAGTATTAGAGGGAACATCTGGAATGACAAACTCTGTGATCTTAGCATGGTTCCGGGAAGAAGAAGAATATCATGAACACGGGAGGGAACAGCCGCTGGTTCAAATCCAAACAGCGGAAGCCCGACAGGAGGAGATCCTGATGAGGGAAGGTGAGTACTCTAACCCTGCCTTCTCCCCCACTAACCCTAACCCTCCCTTTGTGGTGCCTAACCCTAACTCCCCAAAGTGGTGACTAACCCTAACCTCCCCCCAGTGGTGACTATCCCTAACCTCCCCCCCAGTGGTGCCTAACCCTAACCTCCCCCCAGTGGTGACTAACCCTAACCTCCCCCAAGTGGTGACTAACCCTAACCTCCCCCCAGTGGTGACTAACCCTAACCCCCCCCAGTGGTGCCTAACCCTAACCTCCCCCCAGTGGTGCCTAACCCTAACCTCCCCCCAGTGGTGCCTAACCCTATCCTCCCCCCAGTGGTGACTAACCCTAACCTCCCCCCAGTGGTGACTAACCCTAACCTCCCCCCAGTGGTGCCTAACCCTAACCTCCCCCCAGTGGTGACTAACCCTAACCTCCCCCCAGAGGTGCCTAACCCTATCCTCCCCCCAGTGGTGACTAACCCTAACCTCCCCCCAGTGGTGCCTAACCCTAACCTCCCCCCAGTGGTGACTAACCCTAACCTCCCCCCAGTGGTGACTAACCCTAACCTCCCCCCAGTGGTGACTAACCCTAACTCCCCCTTTCCGCAGCCTAACCCTAACACTTTACCATCCTGGATGGTAGAAATTGGGCTTGACATTTATCTTATTCAGGTTGGGATGTACTAAAGAAAAAATTTAGTAAAAAACAAACATTTTCGATGCGGAGGGTAATGACAGGTTTTTCTGGTGTTACCCTATAAAAGCCTATGGGCTTCTTACCGCAACCTGCTCCCGATGCTTCGCTGCAGCCTCGCCACTCTGCAGTCGCCCAGCACTGACCCCCAGTCTCCTGGTTGCCGGCCCGTGCTCCTCCTGAGTCCTCCGCCTCCTTCTCCTCCTGTTCTTCTGGATGCAGGGAGGAGGAGGAGGAGCCTGGGACTTCCTGCACAGGTCACCAACAGGAAGTTCCCGGGGCTGGGTGGGGGAGGAGACACATTTAGACCCCCTCACCTGGCATCGGCAGCTTCACAAAGGGCAGCTCTTATCGCAAGAGCTGTCCTTTGCAATACTGATCGCCTATACAATTAGTCGGTTTGCGGTGACTGGCGGTATATACACCGCAAGGTTAGTACATACTGCAATAAATACAGCAGAAAGAATAAACTGATAAAAAGTAACATCCATTGTCCTGGTCCCTCTGCCAGAACAGGACCATCCGATTCTTCCAAGGACAAGCTTTTTCTGTGCTTTCTATGGATGTGTTGTATAATCAATAATCTTCATCTGCTATTTGTATGTATAGAAATAAAGATATTTTCATAAAGCAATTAATTTTAATAACAATTCCTGTAGATTCCATTAGGTTTTCTTTTTTTTTTTTTTTTTTACCCCTAGTTCAAAATGTACCCCCGCCGGACCCCTCATCTGGGCTGAGCAGCATAAAGGTCAGGAGTGTCCCCTTGCAGATCTGAAAAGGTTATTTGTGGTAAAATAATCTGCAATGACAGAAATAACTTGGCCACGTTACATGAAGGTGAACTTTCTGTAAATTCTGGATTCTAGACCTATAGTAATTGATAAAAAATATTGTAATTATTTAATATTTATATTAGGGGTGAGCGGGTTCGGATTTCTGAAATCCGAACCACCGCGAGCCCCCCAGAACCGAGGCCAATCCGAGTCAGGCTCGAATTTTCCCGCCTGACTCGGATCTGAAATCGAGGCAAAACGTCATCATCCCGCCTTCCGGGTCACGCGGGTTTAGGATTCTATAGAAGGTACCCGCATCGGTGCCATTTTCACACTCGGCTGTGGACAGTGAAGACGGAGGGTGGGAGTTAGGGCTGGCTGGGCTGTGTAGTGTAGTGTAGTGTAGTGCAGTGTAGTGTTGTGCTGTGTTGTGCTGCGCTGTGCTGCTGTTGTCCATAGAGGCTGTGTCCACTCCTCCAAAGTCCATAGGGGCTGAATGTGTTGTGCTGTGCTGCTGTTGTCCATAGGGGCTGTGTCCACTCCTCCAAAGTCCATAGGGGCTGGCTGTGTTGTGCTGTGCTGCTGTTGTCCATAGGGGCTGTGTCCACTCCTCCAAAGTCCATAGGGGCTGGCTGTACTGTGTTGTGCGGTCAGTTGTCCATAGGGGCTGTGTCCACTCTAAAGTCCTGTGCAGTGTCCCAGTCATAAAGGGGTGCTGTAGTGTTGTCCAGGGGGTGCTCTGTCCATCAGGGGTGCTCCCCCCAAGTGCAAAAAAATTAATATTTTTTCTGTGTTTGTGAATTGTGTGCGCAGTAGCCGCACGTGCATCAACAAAGTAGTACAAAGCGTGCGCCTGTGTCATAAGTAAAGGGCCGGCTGGCTTGACCGTTAAAGGGTGCTGTAACCCCCACAGTGCACTCCAAACCAAATGAAAAATATTTTCTGTGTTTGTGAATTGTGTGCACTGTGGCTGCACGTGCATCAATAAAGGAGCAGCGCCAAGCGTGCGCCTGTGTCCCATAAGTAAAGGGCCGGCTGGCTTGTCCGTTAAAGGGTGCAGTAAACCCCAAAGGGCACTGCAAACAAAATAAAAAAATATTTCTCTGTTTGTGAATTGTGTGCACTGTGGCTGCACGTGCATCAACAAAGGAGCAGCGCCAAGCGTGCACCTGTGTCCCATAGGTAAAGGGCCGGCTGGCTTGACCATTAAAGGGAGCTGTAACCCCCAAATTGCACTCCAAAAAAAATAAAAAAATATATATTTTTGTGTTTGTGAATTGTGTGCGCAGTAGCCGCACGTGCATCAACAAAGTAGAGCCAAGCGTGTGCCTGTGTCATAGGTAAAGGGCAGCTGGCTTGACCGTTAAAGGGTGCTGTAACCCCCAAAGTGCACTCCAAACAAAATAAAAAAATATTTTCTGTGTTTGTGAATTCTGTGCACTGTGGCTGCACGTGCATCAACAAAGGAGCAGCGCCAAGCATGCGCCTGTGTCCCATAAGTAAAGGGCCAGCTGGCTTGCCCGTTAAAGGGTGCTGTAACCCCCAAAGGGCACTCCAAACAAAATAAAAAAATATTTTCTGTGTTTGTGAATTGTGTGCAGTGTGGCTGCACGTGCTTCAACAAAGGAGCAGCCCCAAGCGTGTGCCTGTGTCCCATAAGTAAAGGGCCGGCTGGCTTGTCTGTTAAAGGGTGCTGTAACCCCCAAAGGGCACTCCAAACAAATTAAAAAATAATTTTCTGTGTTTGTGTGCGCCTTAGCCGCACGTATATATCAATATAACATAAATGGAGGACCAAACTTTCTCCGATAAAAATAAAATAGGGAAAGATCAAGAACCACTTCCTCCTAGTGCTGAAGCTGCTGCCACTAGTCATGACATAGTCGATAACATGCCATCAACGTCGTCTGCCAAGGCCGATGCCCAATGTCATAGTAGTGGGCACATACAATCCCAAATGACAAAGTTCTGGAAAATGACCTTAAAAAAAACATTTAAATCATCTGAGGAGAAACGTAAACTTGCCAATATGCCATTTACGACACGGAGTGGCAAGGAACGGCTAAGGTCTATCCCTATGTTCTTGACTAGTGGTTCAGCTTCACATGACGATGGAAGCCCTCATCAGGCTAAAAAAATCAAACGAGTTAAGTTGGCAAAAGCACAGCGAAGAACTGTGCGTTCTAAGAAGATATCACAAATCCCCAAGGAGAGTCCAAGTGTGGTGGCGGTTGCGATGCCTGACCTTCCCAGCACTGGACGGGCAGAGGTGGCTCTTTCCACCATTTGCACGCCCTCTGCAAGTGCTGAAAGGAGCACCCACAGTCCACTTGCTGACATGCAAATTGAAGATGTCACTGTTGAAGTACAACAGGATGAGGATACTGGTGTATCTGGTGCTGAGGAGGAAGTTGGCGAGGAGGATTCTGATGGTGATGTGGTTTGTTTAAATCAGGCTCCGGGGGAGACAGTTGTTGTCCATGGGATGAAAAAGACCATCACGGTCATGCCTGGGCAAAAGACCAAACATTCCGCCTCTTTGGTCTGGCAATATTTCTATCCAAATCCAGACAACAACTGTCTTGCCATATGTAACATATGTAAAGGTGAAATAAGTAGGGGTAGGGACGTTAACAACCTAGGAACATCCTCCCTTATATGTCACCTGCAGCGCGTTAATAAAAAGTTACTGTCAAGTTCAGGAACTTTGGCTAAGACCGTAAGCAGTCCAGGGACACCTAAATCCCTTTCACTAGGCAGGCGATACCGAGACTGTACAGAAACGTCAGAAAAATGTCCTCAGTGTCCTGAAAAATGCGGTTGTACCCAATGTCCACTTAACCATGGACATGTGGACAAGTGGAACAGGGCAGACTAAGGACTATATGACTGTGACAGCCCACTGGGTAGATGTATCACCTAATGCAGCAACAACAGCAACGTTACCAGTAGCAGCATCTCAGAAATGCCAGCTCGTTCCAAAGCAGGCTATGCTGTGTATCACCGGTTTCAGTAAGAGGCACACCGCCGACAACCTCTTAGAGAAACTGAGGGAAATCATCGCCCAGTGGCTTACCCCACTTAGACTCCTGGGGATTTGTGATATCTGACAACGCCACCAATGTTGTGCGGGCATTACATCTGGGCAAATTCCAGCACATCCCATGTTTTGCTCACACAATAAACTTGGTGGTGCAGAATTTTCTAAAAAGTGACAGGGGCGTGCAGGAGACGCTTTGGGTGGCCCGAAAAGGCCATTCAAGCCTATACATCCACCTATGACATAGGTAAAGGAGGGGGTATGCACCTAACTCAAGTGCAGTGGAGAATGATTTCCGTGTTGTGCAAGGTTCTCCAGTCCTTCGAACTAGCCACACGTGAAGTCAGTTCAGACACTGCCAGCTTGAGTCAGGTCATTCTCCTCATCAGGCTTTTGCAGAAGCAGCTGGAGAAAGTGAAGGAGGAGCTAAGATGGAGCGATTCCGCTCGGCATGTGGGACTTGTGGATGAAGCCCTTCATTCGCTTTGCCAGGATTCCAGGGTGGTCAATCTATTGAAATCAGACCACTACATTTTGGCCACCGTGCTCGATCCTAGGTTTAAAGCCTATGTGGTATCTCTCTTTCCGGCCGACACAAGCCTGCAGAGGTGCAAAGACCTGCTGGTGTAAACACTGTCAGCTGAAGCAGAATGTGACACTTCAACAGCTCTTTCTTCATTTTCTCCCGCAACTAGGGCTGCCAGGAAAAAACTTAGGTATCCTAAGCAAACCGCTGGCGGTGATGCAGGGCAGGCAGGACCATGTTTGGACATCTGGTCCGGACTGAAGGACCTGGCAACAATTTCTGACATGTCTACTGTCACTGCATATGATACTGTCACCATTGACAGAATGGTGGAGGATTACATCGGTGACAGCATCCAAGTAGGCATGTACCTCTACTGGCAGGAAAAAGAGGCAATTTGGAGGCCCCTGTACAAACTGGCTCTATTTTACCTGAGTTGCCCCCCCACCAGTGTGTACTCCGAAAGAGTGTTTAGTGCAGCCGGCAACCTTGTCAGTGAAAGGCGTAGGAGGTTGCTTCCACAAAATGTGGAGAAGATGATGTTCATAAAAATGAATTATCAACTCTTCCAGGGAGACCAGCCTCCAGAACGTACAGAGGGACCTGTGGTGGTGGTCTGGTGGATTCCAGCGGGGACGAGTTAATACTCTGTGAGAATGAGGATGTACACAAAACTGAAGAGTGTGAGGAATCGGTGGATGAGGAGGATGAGGACGACATCTTGCCTCCGAAGAGCCAGTTTGAGCTGGGACAGATTAATTGCCAGCTTATTTTGTGGGGGTCCAAGCGAACCAATCATTTCAGCCGCAGTCATGTGGCAGACCCTGGCGCTGAAATGTTTGGTTTGTTAAAGTGTGCATGTCCTGTTTATACAACATAAGGGTGGGTGGAAGGGCCCAAGGACAATTCCATCTTGCACCTCTTTTTTTTCTTTGCATTATGTACTGTTTGGGGCCTAGTTTTTCAAACTGCCATCCTGTCTGCCACTGCAGTGTCACTCCTAGATGGGCCACGTGTTTGTGCCGCCCACTCGTGTCGCTTAGCATAGTCATCCAGCTACCTCGGTGCAACCTTTTGGACATAAAAACACTATTGTGAGGTGTGAGGTGTTCAGAATAGACTGGAAATGAGTGGAAATTAATGTTAATGAGGTTAATAATAGCATAGGAGCAGAAAAACCCCAAAATTCTGTGATTTTAGCTGTTTTTATGCTTTTTTTAAAAAAAAATACAGATCCAAAACACAAAACCCAGAACCCAAAACACGGAAGGGTGATTTTGGCAAAACCAATCCAGATCCAAAACACGAAGAAAGATCCAGATCCAAAACCAAAACACAAAACACGAAAAGTGGCCGGTGCACACCCCTAATTTATATGTTGTAGGTTTTGCTTTTTCTAGTAACCTGGTGTTACAATCACCAATAAGTCACCTTGTAAGAACTCTAGAGTCACGCTGACGAATTCTTCTGCCCAGAGTCGGATTTAGACCTCATGGGGCCCTAGGCAAGATACCGATTTTGGGGCCCCCCTCCCTCAAACAATTCGTATCACTATACTTTCATTCCTAAATCATGAACCCCTCTCCCGTCACAGCACCCGTCTACTTACAGCACAGACCCCTTTCCCCTCTGTGCACCCCTCTCCACTCACAGCACAAACAGCTGTCCTCTCACAGCTCAGAAGCCCTCTCTCCTGTGCGGTTCGGTTCACCTGAAATCCAAATCCACCCTAATTTCGTGAATCCATGTAAATCCAAGTCACGATTCTGATCTTTTCACGGATCGGAATTCGGATTTTAAATCCAAATTTCGGGTTTTGGATTGCAGACATTACATGATTTTAGCTGCATTTAAAAACTTTTTATCTATTTTTATTTTTAATCCAGATCCAAACCAAAAGATGAATCAGCTCCAAAACCTAAACCAAAACCAAACCACAGGGTCAGCACACATCTCTGGTACTAACTGAGATTTGCTGGAAGTCACCAAGTGAACAGAAAGTCCATTATTAATGGAGATTGAAAAGGCAGCGAAGCATAATTGGGTCTGATGTGGGGAATTTACCTTCTAAGAGCCGTATTCAATTAGAGTGGACCCGCGATACTTTTCCGCCTCCTGAACTTTTTGCCTACTTCGCCTGTTTTGCAGGCAGAAAAGTATTGCGCGCGTGCCCGCGTATCAATGTATTCAATTTGAAAGTAGGCGAAAACGGGACCTGGCAAAACTTAAACAAGTGGAAAGTACTGTCAGATTTGGGGAAAGCAGCCTGACACCCCCCAAAAGATGCTCTGACATGGGGGTTCCCTATGGTTACCCCAGATTTGGCTTGCTGAAGGTATTTGGTGTTTTTAAACGGACTCAATAGTTGCTAAGTTTAAAAAATCATGCAAAATCCACCAGTCACAAGCAACTGCAATTAAAAGGACACCTGGGGCATCCTTGGGGACCCTCCTGGAGTCTAGTTCGCTAGTTTTTAACTTTGTCCCCCAACAATTTTTTTTTTGCCCTCAAAGTGAAAATTATTTTTTTGGGGTGTTCTTAAGTCTTTTTTAAATTTTTTTGACACAGATTACCTTTAGGGGACTGTATTAAGGCTGCACGGGGGTTCCCGCAACGTTGCACCCCAAAACCCCAATTCTGCACTTTTTTCCGCCTGCTATTCATAGGCGAAACTTTTTCGCCTATTACATTGCATTGACTTTCCGCCTGGATGGAAAGTCTTTCAAATGGAAAACGGCGATACTTTTCCGCCTGGTGAAATGACATCACCGGCGAAACTTTTTCGCCAACTCTGGCTTTTCTCTCCAAATTGAATACGGCCTAAGATACAAACTGAGACACAAGGTAAGAGTCCTTTCACACCTGCAGGATTTAGCCTAAAATCTGCCTCTATAATTACATGTGTGTATGGTTTTTATATTCAAAGCTAAATTTGTGTTTATTGTATTCAGAAATGGTGACCGGCCAAACCCTGCAATAAGGTAAAGGGGGAGCATCGTACATTGCGTTACATTAGCAGCGGTGCAGATATCCCGGGCACAGCAATGTAAGCCATCATAATAAATGTACAGGTGTAAAGCCTGGGGGCCTGATACTGAGATGTACATTCATCCGATGGTTAGGGGTCCGCGTCTGTGCAAGACCTGTTCTGCGCAATGGCAGAACGGGTCCTGCAAACTTGCTGGCAGATGCACCCACACCAACTGTCATTTCACATGCTGCCAAACATCACTGGCTGGCACTCACTGGCAGTTGGTGTGACTCCCCTATTTGAGTTTTGGACTGTGCTGCAGCCCCACCCCTGGAGCCTCCACCAATCATAACTTACCAGGGAAGTCCAGGACCAGAGCATTGTGTCCCTCCTGGAGAGGGTCATGTTGGGAGGTATGGTGGCGTACCACCACACGTCTGACAGTGCAAGGACAGAGACACCCACTTAGAGGCGCCCAGGAGCACCCAGCACAGTTACACTGCACTTTGGATGCCGTGCGTCTCAGATGGTGCAGCGACTGTTTGCGTTCACAGGGTCACCGGGGGCACTGTGCAGCTTTTTAGCTAATTAGATTTCTTCCCAGTAGAAAAAATTTGCTCAACTGCATGAACATCGGCAGAATCAGGCCCACGGTGTCCAATCAGTGAGCACAGCTGTAAGAAGTGTAGGCGAAATTCTGAATGGAATTGGGGATAAATAAGACTGGTGGATTTTTGCTGAATGCTGTAGGAATGACAGCCTTGTTGCTGGGTAAGTTTCTAGGGTTAGCTGGTGTGATTAGCCAATTACATGTATTGGAGGAGGAGTTTGAATGTGGTATATATTGGCCTGTTAGTTTCTATCCAGCCTCTTTTGCTGGATCTTCACAACCCACCATCCCACCCGTTATTTTTTTTGTGTCACACTAATGTCTTTTTTCTCCAAATTAGGGGAGGCACAGCAGGCGAGAGTAGGCTGCAGCGCAGTGGCTTTAAGTGGCGTAAGAAAACTTTGTGGGGGCACTTGACTTGCCCTCAATTTATTACCAGTTATTACCAGTTATTTATATAGCGCACACATATTCCGCAGCGCTTTACAGAGAATAGTTGGCCATTCACATCAGTCCCTGCCCCAGTGGAGCTTACAATCTATGTTCCCTATCACATGCTCACACACATACACACTAGGGTTAATTTTTTATGTGTTTTGGAGCCAATTAACCTACCAGTATATTTTTGGAGTGTGGGCGGAAACCGGAGTACCCGGAGGAAACCCACGCAAGCACAGGGAGAATATACAAACTCCACACAGTTAGGGCCGTGGTGTCCCTGGCTAATTTGTTCTTCTCTGCGCGGGGGGACCCGGGCGCTTTTTATGTGCGTAAGCGCCTCGGATTGGCCCAGGAGGGAAGTGAGACTCTCACATCATTAGTACATCTTGAGGGGGGACGTTTAGTCGTTCCTCAAAGATTTTTTGGTTGAGCGAGATGAAAGCTAGAACTGAACTTGCAGTGTCTCTTTGCCACCCTGGTTAGGTTGATTAACTCTGATTTATAAATAAAAGCTGTGACCTTTTTAGCCAAGCTATGGTTGTCCATGTCTTTATTTATAGTTAAGTAAGCTAATAAGGTGCATGGTGTAAAGCAATAAACATTTGCAGATCTTATTAGCATTTGGATGTTGCCAGTTTCCATAGGAACAATACCAGAGGAGGACTATAGCTCCCATGGGCAGATAACTGGGCCCATGGCAGAATGATTGCCATAATTCTTCAGCAGCATCGCCACCTGCAGGTGAAAGGCTGCATTGCATTCACTCCGCTCCTTTGATCACTGTCACTGCTCCATTACTACTGTTGTTACTACAGTATAACTCTGTTGCCATTTACTATCCATACATGGTAGAGTATCAGTAACTTTACGAGGCAACCAGTTATTTTTACATTTCCGAACACGTGTTGTTTCCTTTTTAAAATCTGAGCTGTTTAATGATTTAGGGCCCTATTTATTAACATCCGCAATTTAATTGCGTTTAGGAAGTGAAAATAATGTTGTTTTTCTTTGCAATGTGATCATTCTAATTGTCACATGAATGTATCACAATCCGCATGCCGGCACATAGCTTGTGATAAAGCTATGTCCTGGCGGATCCTCACTGCAGACTTCTCACAGTAGTATTCGTAAAAAAAATAAGCTCAGAAGTCTCTGCACAAGAGCTGCCGGCTAGTGCTACCCCCCTCATCTGCACTCAGAGCAGTAACTAGGCTTTTTGGTGCCCTGTGCCAGAGAGAGCATTGGTGCCCCCCTCCCCCACATTTTTTAAATAGGGATATAAGAAAATGGGCCATGGCTTCATGGGGAAGGACCAGGGAAGAGATAGGGGAGGCCAGGAGTTGCTGGGGATAAATAGGGACATAATATAGTGCACCTGAGAGAGGGCCATGGCCTCATGGGGAAGGGCCAGGGAAGAGATAGGGGAGGCCAGGAGATGCTGGGGATAAATAGGGATATAATATAGTGCACCTGAGAGAGGGCCATGGCTTCATGGGGAAGGGCCAGGGAAGAGATAGGTGAGGCCAGGAGATGCTGGGGATAAATAGGGACATAATATAGTGCACCTGAGAGAGGGCCATGGCTTCATGGGGAAGGGCCAGGGAAGAGATAGGTGAGGCCAGGAGATGCTGGGGATAAATAGGGACATAATATAGTGCACCTGAGAGAGGGCCATGGCTTCATGGGGAAGGGCCAGGGAAGAGCAAGGGGAGGCCAGGAGATGCTGGGGATAAATAGGGACATAATATAGTGCACCTGAGAGAGGGCCATGGCCTCATGGGGAAGGGTCAGGGAAGAGATAGGGGAGGCCAGGAGATGCTGGGGATAAATAGGGACATAATATAGTGCACCTGAGAGAGGGCCATGGCCTCATGGGGAAGGGTCAGGGAAGAGATAGGGGAGGCCAGGAGATGCTGGGGATAAAAGAAGAGGAAGCTACAAGTGAGAATGATAATAAACAGAAACTCTACCAGATGCCTGTCCTCCCACTCCCAGTGTAGTGCAAACCAGTAACCATTACAATATTAAAATAACGACACTGAAACTTGCTTAAGAGGAATGGAAGGTCAGCTTTTATTTATTTTCCTATTTAAAACTATAAATGGCTATTTAAACTAGCAGATATTAAAAAATGCTAACAATGCTAAATGACTGAGATGAGGAAAGGACAGATAAAGAATGCTGGCAGCGAAAGAACGGCCCTACAATGCAAGATTCACCAACTGTCACTCCATACTCCACCCGTACCAAAATGGGAGGCGACCAGCCAGCCCATTTCCACGCCGCCCAAGGTATCCACCTCCCGCCACAATGACACAACATGAGCTCACCTGGAGCGAGGGTACTGCTGACCCCAGTAGGGTAGAATCAGCCTAAGCCATGTATTGGGATGGGAGAGCATCTGAAGCTCCATAGACAGTTGGCAACTGCTACCGTTCTTTCCTGCCAAACGCCAAAGCTGACACCCCTAATAAACCGAAAAACAGGGAGGGTGGGCGGGAAACAAACCAAAGGAAGATGACCTAATATTGCTGCTACAGCAATCTCCCTGAAATGTCCCTGAAACCCCACCCCCCCAGCATCCTTCCTATAGGCTGACTCAACTCACCCTATCCCCTATAACTACCTAGTAACAAAACCTTAACCCTCTATAGCTTGCAGTCAGCCATACAGGCTCGGGTGTTTAATGTAACTTCTTGCATATGAAATGCACTCTTTCTTAAGGATAATTGACAGGCCCGAACAGCGCCCCCTGCCCTGCGGTGCCCTAAGCCATGGCACAGGTCCCACTATCCTAGTTATGGCCCTGTCTGCACTCCCCCTAACCCCCTCTAACCCCTTGCCCCGACCACTAGCACTTACCTGCCCGGTCAGCTGTTCCATAGGCTCCTGCACTGTGACCATGGTCAGCTGCTGCTGTTTATAACTGAAATGTTGATTTACAGCACAGCTGACCAGGGTCACAGTGCAGGAGGCAGGAGACCAACTGACCAGAGGACCCCACCAGAGCACCGATCACAGGTCCCCGGAATCAGGTAAGTTTTTTTTTTTAACTATTTTTTTATTCCAGTGATCAGTAAGTCAGTTGTGGGGTGAACTTTGGGGTGTGGGGCCCCTTGAACTTCTCTGGCTGGACATCTTCGGGCCATCACCACTTAACACTTATTTTTAACCCTTTATATCACTTTGTTTTTTATTTGTTACATTTTCACACATTTATTTTTCGGTTTTCTAACACTAAGCAGCCACATTTATTTATTTATTTATTTATTTATTTATTTATTAACAGTTTCTTATATAGCGCAGCATATTCCGTTGTGCTTTACACTTACCTAACACTTCCATACTTCACTGCTATCTTTCATTTGTGTTGTGCCCTGGGGTGGTTTGGCTGGGCTGCTTTGGGGGTTCGCCACGCCACAGACATGAACCCCTATAATGTTAGAGACTTACCCAATGAGGTTACCATGACGTTGGTGGGTAAGCTCATAACTTTAGCCAAACTTATGCCAAAAAAACTCATATATGATGTATAATTATTAAATGGTTGTATGGCGCATCTGCTCTCCCCTTCTATGTTGTAGTACGAAAGGAACACATCCACTAGACGATTAAATTGAGAGACTGACGATATCGTTATCATTCAATAATCGTTTGAAAATCGTTCACACATCATTTATAAAAATGTCTAAAACGACCAGCGATGTGTGCTCCCGCTGGTCGTTTAGACATTTATCATCGAGCAAATACGAGGTATGCCTATTAAATAACGAGAGTGATTAAATAACTCATCTATATTGATTGGTATTACAAATGTAATGTTTGTCCCCTACAATATACTCCCCATTTGCACTAATACATCGCTGTAGTCCTGTTTTGCTCTGGTGGAAGACATGGAGCAAACCAATTTCTGTTGTTTCAACATATCTGCTGTTTTCTTCTTTACAGCATCAACTGATTCAGAATGTGGCTCTTTAAGCACTGATTTCACTTTTGGGAAAAGATAAAAGTCGCAAGGTGCTAAATCGGGTGAATATGGAGGATGTTCAATTGTAGTAATGTGATTGTCGGTCACAGAAAGTGCTGTGTGAGGAACGGGCACATTGTCCTGGTGAAGAATGAAACCATTTTTCCACAGTTGCGGCCGTTTCCTTCTGACTCTCTCTCTCAGCTTTTTCACAACTTCCTTATAATAATGCTGGTTACCTGTTGTGCCTTCTGTGACCCATTGCAAAATTACACCCTTGATATCGAAAAAACCAATGAGCATTGCTTTGAATTTTGACAAGCTTTTTTCATTCTTGGTGATGACGGTGTTTTCCAGAGCATTGGCTGTCTTTTGGTTTCAGGAACGTACTGGAAGATCCAGGTCTCATCACAAGTGATTACGAGACAGGCAGTCATTCCCATAGGCCGTAGTGAGCATTTGAAAACATTATGTTGGTGTTTTGTGCAATTTTACTACAAATTTGAAATGGACACGTTGTTCAACTTTTAAACTTAACATGTTTTCGGTACTCTACAGAAAACACAACCAAATTAAATGGCGATTCACATTCAACTGAACGTCATAGAGTGTTGCTGCTTGTCATGCAGGTTCAGACAAGTTCAAGGTTACTACGTATGCAGTTAGAACCGGTTCTGACTGCCTGGTTTACTAGGTGGAATCACAGTCTCATTATTTTATAGACATACCTCGTATGTTGTACAACCTGATGATAAAGTCAGGTTCATGTTTGCACATGATTGATGAGCCTACACTGAACGACTGCTCGTCACATCACAGACTGACCAATGACTGCACCATTACAATGTCGTAATCGTGCAGTCTATTCTTCTAGTGGATGTGTGCCTTTAGTCTCAGCTAAGTAGCACATCCCATTAGAAATAGCTAGGGTGTGCAGTCCAGGCCCCCTCCCCCTAACATATGTCTATTCAGACCACACAGCTAATCCCAGGAGACGGCTCTGCTCTGCTCTGGGGACCGGGAGGAAAGCCCTGATAACACCATCTCCAGGTGGCGTAATTATCACAGGGCTTCCCCACTTATTTTCTTAAAATTTAATTTGAGTAAATCTCAGGCAGATCAGGCAAATCTCAGGCAGGGGGTAGCAGCGGCAACCGGCCGCCGCTGCTACCCCCCTGGCGCTAAGCCCCGCCCACTACGATGGCGGACCCCCCGCGACCCCCCCATCCCTTAATAGCACTTACCTGCATGATCCGGGCCTCCGGTGATGTCCTCCATTTGTCCGGTCAGGTGATATCCCATACTGCACTGGGACCCGATCACATGATAACCAGGCCGCAGTGCACTATGGGAGACCAGCTGACCGGAGGGGAGACATCACCGGAGGCCCGATCACCGGTCCCTGGAGTCAGGTAAGTAAAAAAAAATTTTGGCAATTTTTTTTCTTTTTTTTTACAGTAATCAGCTTGCGGTCTGTTTAGACCACACAGCTGATTACTGGTACCGACTCCCGGCTCTGCTCTCCCCGTTAGAGCAGGGTAGGAGGCCGGTAACCGGGGGAGACCCTGGATAACGCCACCTCCAGGTGGCGTTATCACAGGGCTTTCCCTGATATTTTTGTACAATTTATTTTTAGTAACTTTGGTCGGATCACATTTCCCATTACAATTATGGGAAATGCGATCTGATTACTAAAAATAAGTGATACTTAGTGGTTGGAGTAGAATTTTACGAATTCTACTCCAATTGCCCTGTAATAACTGTAGGTGATACTAAAATAATGTGAAAAGGGTGTGAAAACACCCTTTTTCAATTTATTTTAGTAAAAATAATGTTAATAAATAGAGCCCATAGAGTAGTTTTTCATGAAAACTACTCTAATTGCCCTCTAATAAGTTTATGTGATACTAAAATAATGTGAAAAGGGTGTTTACAAACATCCTTTTTCACATTTTTTTTGTAAAAATAATATTGATAAATAGGCCTGTTAGAGATGTACAATATTTTCAGACATAACACACAAATTCAACAGTACGCGCACATTTCCTATCACAAAGATTATTCAATGCGCTAGGTTTTAAAAAAAAAAATGAGATTTTTCTTTCAGACAAGTGTAATAATTGCATTTAATGAGTTTCAGAAAAGGGGAAAAATCTAATGTGACATTTTGCCACCTGCCATGTATAACAAACCACCGACGAGCGTTTTGTAGAATTACAGTAACAAAGGAACATTGGATAAATAGTGACGTTTACAGCATTTAGATTAAACTTCCATGAGAATCACAGTGCGAGAGCCCTTCCCCAGCAATTATCCTGCTCCTTGTTGACTCTGCCCTTATACAGAATTTTCATTGTTGATATCTGATTTCTTTAGGACCTGGGCCACAATTAACACTGGGGGCTATTCATCAAAGTGTTTTATGCAAAAAGCTTTTAACGAGCATAATACAGCTTCCAATAATGAAACCGTTATAGAGGAAAATCACCAGTGATACATATAATTTTACTCCTTTCATAAATCTGTTGCTTTAATCAAATAAAACCACACTGTGAGGAAAAATAACCAGATCCATTAAGACAGTTCGCGGCACGATTCATGTTACAGCTGTATGGACAAGACTGAATAATCTGGTAAAAATGTGCATTTAAATATATTTTTACATGTTTGGATAATACGAGATATTGCATTTAACATGCTGATCTCAGTAAAATGACCTTGAAATTGTTTTTCCTGTGTTCAGTCTATTGTTATTTGATTTTAGAACGTATGCTTTGGTTGAAATAATACGGAGCTTCACTTAGTTACAGAAGAAGCCGCCCAAACCAGGGAATGGCAGTATGTCTCCTAGCAGAGAGGCTGCGGTCACTTGTAGAATGTTTAAAAGCGTAAACTCGCCAAATCCACCCACAAACACTTCCCCCAGGTAGCTGCACTCATGCTGTTGGTTTATAACACAGTACACAGTCTTTGCACACAGCAGGCAGCCTGTCAGCACGCACTAGGTAATTAGGTGCTTAGAGCCAGGAAGAAACCTTGTGTTTGCGCAGAAGAAAGCTGCTATAGAGAATGCCAGTCAACATTTATTGTTTTTTTTGCAATGGTTCCCGATCTCCAAGTGACCCGACCCTCCTTGTACAGTAATGTGTCAGATCATATGCAAGCAGGTTCATTGTAATGCGGGAGTCACTGAGCTCAGGTACATAGAACAAAGTCATGGATAGTAAATCCACTAAACATCAGGTTTGCTATCAGACTGAAACCAACAGATATCAACACCGGATTGCAGTCTTAAAAATCTAGGGATCGGTTTTGACTGTCAATTATTTAAAATACGATGTCGATACCTGTCAGATTTGGGGCGGGATGCATGATGCATTGCATTCGAGATACGATGCATCCCACCACCCTTTCCATTAGGGATTAGTGGGTTCGGATTTCAGAAATCCGAACCCCCCCCCCGATCCTAACCGGGATCCGAGCCAGGCTCGGGTTTTCCCGCCTGGCTCGGATCTGAAATCGAGGCAAAACGTCATCAGCCAGCTGTCGGATTTTCGCGGGTTTTGGATTCTATAAAAGGTCCCGTGATCGCCCTCATTTTTCATTCCGGCTGTGAGTTAGGAGGGAGCTGGGAGCTCAAGGCCTGATTCAGACCCGGTCGCAAGTGCTGAGCTCTCGCAACCGGGTCGATGGTGGCCCAGAGAGCATGCGCACGATGGAGCCGGCTCCGTTGTGCACATGCACGAGACCCGGATAGTGATGGGCAAGTCGTCGCTCCGAGTCTCGCTCCAAAGGGGGCGTGCTGTCGATGTTGAGTGATAGCACGCCCCCTTTGGTGGGCGGCCCGGCGGGGTGGCTGCCGAGATGGAGGCGTTCCCATGAGAACGCCTACCGTCTGGGGGCGGTCCCACTGACATCACAAGTGAGATTTTGGCTCTGTTTGAGCTATGCCAGTTGCCAGGGGGCCGTTCTAAAAAAAAAAAAAAGACCGGCTCTGAATCAGGCCCATAGTGTGTTAGAGGCACTGTTATAAAAATAAAAAATAATAAAGTACGGCTGGCTACTTCGAAGAGGGAGGGAGGGAGCTGTTTCTGACGCTAACCATAGGTGCTGGCTGGCTGGCTAGCTACTGTTTTCCATATACAATACATAGGGGCTGGCTGGCTACTATTGTCCTGTCCATATAGGGGCTGGCTATTGTCCTGTCCATAGGGGCTGGCTGTAGTGCTGTGTTGTGCTGTAGGGGTACGCTCATACAAATAATTATTACAGGGGCTGCCCTGTCTGCTGTAGGGGTACGCTCATACAAATAATTATTACAGGGGCTGCCCTGTCTGCTGTAGGGGTACGCTCAAACAAATAATTATTACAGGGGCTGCCCTGTCTGCTGTAGGGGTACGCTCATAGAAATAATTTTTACAGGGGGTGCACTGTCTGCTGTAGGGGTACACTCATACAAATAATTGTTATAGGGGGTGGAGGTTTAACCCCCTACTGTTCCTCAGCACACTGAATTATACTTGCAACAATAAATGAAGACTATATGGTAATAGAAATTCAGAGATATTAGTTGCATGCATTTGCAAATACATGGGAGGCTGCTAGGCCACGTCACGGCTTCTCTGTCACTAGTAGTCCCTAACACTAAGGGGTTCACGTTCGGGGCATAGGGCAACCAAATAAAATGTCCAGCTGCCCTGTCTGCTGTAGGGGTATGCTCATACAAATATTTTTTGCAGGGGGCTGGCCTGTCTGCTGTAGCAGTACGCTCTTACAAATAACTTTAACAGGGGCCATTCACTCCATAAAAATAATGGAGAACCAAAAATTGGAGGATAAAAATAAAATAGGGAGAGATCAATAACCACTTCCTCCAAGTGCTGAAGCTGCTGCCACTAGTCATGACATAGACGATCAAATTCCATCAACGTCGGCTGCCAAGGCCGATGCCCAATGTCATAGTAGAAGGAATGTAAAATCCAAAAAGCCAAAGTTCAGTAAAATGACCTTAAAAAATTAATTTAAATCATCTGAGGAGAAACGTAAACTTGCCAATATGCCATTTACGACACGTAGTGGCAAGGAACGGCTAAGGTCGATCCCTAGTATGTTCATGACTAGTGGTTCAGCTTCACATGATGATGGAAGCCCTCCTCCCGCTAGAAAAATAAAACAAGTTAAGCTGGCAAAAGCACAGCGAAGAACTGTGCGTTCTAAGAAGATATCACAAATCCCCAAGGAGAGTCCAAGTGTGTCGGCACCGGCGGTTGCGATGCCTGACCTTCTCAGCACTGGACGGGAAGAAGTGGCTTCTTCCACCATTTGCACGCCCCCTGCAAGTGCTGGAAGGAGCACCCACAGTCCACTTGCTGATATGCAAATTGAAGATGTCACTGTTGAAGTACAACAGGATGAGGATACTGGTGTAGCTGGCGCTGAGGAGGAAGTTGGCGAGGAGGATTCTGATGGTGATGTGGTTTGTTTAAATCAGGCTCCGGGGGAGACAGTTGTTGTCCGTGGGATGAAAAAGCCCATCATGGTCATGCCTGGGCAGAAGACCAAACATTCCACCTCTTTGGTCTGGAAATATTTCAGTCCAAATCCAGACAACTACTATCTTGCCATATGTTCTGTATGTAAAGGTGGAATAAGTAGGGGTAGGGACGTTAGCCACCTAGGAACATCCTCCCTTATACGTCACCTGCAGCGTGTTCATAAAAAGTTACTGTCAAGTTCAGAAACTGTGGCTAAGACCATAAGCAGTCCAGGGACACCTAAATCCCTTTGTCCTGTTGTATCCAAGCGCCTGCAAACCACACCGTCAACTCCCTCCTCATCAATTTCCTCCTGAGTCAGGATCGAAAGTAGTCCTGCAGGCCATGTCACCGGCATGACTGACTCCTCTCCTATCCAGGATTCCTCCAGGGGATCATGCATTGCTATGCCTACTGCTGCCGCTGCTGCTGTTGCTGCTGGGAGTCGTTCATCATCCCAGAGAGGAAGTAGGAACACCACTACTTCTTTTACTAAGCTATTGACCCTCCAACAGTCCTTAGTGAGGACGATGAAGTACGACAGCAGTCATCCTGTTGCAAAGCGGATAACTGAGGCCTTGACAGCTATGTTGGTGTTAGATGTGCATCCGGTATCCGCCATTAGTGCAGTGGGATTTAGACAATTGATGGAGGTAGCGTGTCCCTGGTACCAATCCCATCTAGATTCCACTTCACTAGGCAGGCATCCTCCCTTATATGTCACCTGCAGCGCGTTAATAAAAAGTTACTGTCAAGTTCAGGAACTTTGGCTAAGACCGTAAGCAGTCCAGGGACACCTAAATCCCTTTCACTAGGCAGGCGATACCGAGACTGTACAGAAACGTCAGAAAAAGTGTCCTCAGTGTCCTGAAAAATGCCGTTGTACACAATGTCCACTTAACCACGGACATGTGGACAAGTGGAACAGGGCAGACTAAGGACTATATGACTGTGACAGCCCACTGGGTAGATGTATCACCTTACGCAGCAACAGCAGCAGCGTCACCAGTAGCAGCATCTCAGAAACGTCAGTTCGTTCCAAGGCAGGCTACGCTGTGTATCACCGGTTTCAGTAAGAGGCACATTTCCGACAACCTCTTAGAGAAACTGAGGGAAATCATCGCCCAATGGCTTACCCCACTTAGAGTCTCTTGGGGATTTGTGATATCTTACGATGCCACCAATATTGTGCGTGCATAACATCTGGGCAAATTCCAGCATGTACCATGTTTTGCTCACACAATAAATATGGTGGTGCATAATCTTCTGAAAAATTACAAGGTCATGCAGGAGACGCTTTGGGTGGCCTGAAACATTTCTGGCCACTTTTGCCATTCAGCGACTGCGTGCCGAAGACTGGAACACCAACAAACACTCTTGAACCTGCCCTGCCATCACCTGAAGCAAGAGGTTGTGACACAGTGGAACTCAACCCTCTATATGCTCCAGAGGATGGAGGAGCAGCAAAAGGCCATTCAAGCCTATACATCCACCTATGACATAGGCAAAGGAGGGGGTATGCACCTGACTCAAGTGCAGTGGAGAATGATTTCCGTGTTGTGCAAGGTTCTCCAGCCCTTCCAATTTGTCACACGTGAAGTCAGTTGAAACACTGCCAACTTGAGTCAGGTCATTCCGCTCATCAGGCTTTTGCAGAAGCAGCTGGAGAAAGTGAAGGAGGAGCTAAGATGGAGCGATTCTGCTTGGTAAGTGGGACTTGTGGATGAAGCCCTTCATTTGCTTGGCCAGGATTCCAGGGTGGTCAATCTTTTGAAATCAGACCACTACATGTTGGCCACCGTGTTCGATACTAGGTTTAAAGCCTACGTGGTGTCTCTGTTTCCGGTGGACACAAGCCTGCCGATGTATAAAACCTGCTGGTGAAAACACTGTCAGCTGAAGCGGAACATGACACGTCAACAGCTCCTTCTTCATTTTCTCCCACAACTGGGGCTGCCAGGAAACAACTTAGATATCCTAAGCAACCCGCAGACGGTGATACAAGGCAGACAGGACCAAGTTTGGACATCTGGTCCGGACTGAAACACCTGCTAACAAATTCTGACATGTCTACTATCACTGCATATGATACTGTCACCATTGACAGAATAGTGGAGATTTACATCGGTGACAGCACATCCAAGTAGGAATGTCAGACAGTCCATACCTGTACTGGCAGGAAAAAGAGGCAATTTGGAGGCCCCTGTACACACTGGCTCTATTTTACCTAAGTTGCCCCCCTCCAGTGTGTACTCCGAAAGAGGTTTTAGTGCAGCTGGGAATCTTGTCAGCAAAAGGAGTAGGAGGTTGCTTCCAAAAAATGTGGAGAAGATTATGTTCATCAAAATGAATTATCAATTCTTCCAGGATGACCAGCCTCCAGAAAGTACAGAGGGACCTGTGGTGGTGGATTCCAGCGGGGACAAATTAATACTCTGGGAGGATGAGGATGTATACAACACTGAAGAGGGTGAGGAATCGGTGGATGAGGAGGATGAGGACGACATCTTGCCTCTGTAGAGCCAGTTTGTGCAGGGATAGATTAATTGCCAGCTTGTTTTGTGGGGGCCCAAACGAACCAATCATTTCAGCCACAGTCATGTGGCAGACCCTGGCGCTGAAATTATTGGTTTGTTATAGTTAGAGATGAGCGGTTCGGATTCTGTGGAATCCGAACCGCTCCGAACATTGGGGATCCGAGTCCACCCGAACCCTGTTCGGGTGTTCACCGCCTGACTCGGATCCCCGTTCGGGGCCGAACGGCGGCCGCCTGATGTCGGATTCTCACTAGAGAATCCGACATCAGGTCTCCTCGCGTGTAGGGCAGAGCGCAGTGATAGCGCTCTGCCCTACACAGACACAGACACACAGCCGCCAGCGGCAGCTGTGTGTTTGTTACAGCAGCCAATGAGAGTCACACAGACTCTCATTGGCTGCTGCACGGAGGGAGCCGGCTGGAGCTCACACATGAGCTCCGTCTTCCGGCTCCCTCCTCAGCGTGTGACAGAGCGGACGGCGCGGGAGCGGGGATACAGGTAAGTTTTATTTTTTTTATTTTTTTACTTGTCAAAGGTCCGGGGGCGCTACTGGGGGGGGGTCTGCACTACTGGGGGGGTCTGCTACTGGGGGGGGGGCTATACTACTGGGGGGGCCATACTACAGAGGGGCCTGCTACTGGGGGGGCTATACTACTGGGGGGGGGTCTGCACTACTGGGGGGGGTCTGCTACTGGGGGAGGCAATACTACTGGGGGGGCCATACTACAGAGGGGCCTGCTACTGGGGGGGGCTATACTACTGGGGGGGGTCTGCTACTGGGGGGGCCATACTACTGGGGGGGATCTGCACTATTGGGGGGCCATACTACAGAGGGGCCTGCTACTGGGGGGGGGCTATACTACTGGGGGGGTCTGCACTACTGGGGGGGGGTCTGCTACTGGGCAGGGCTATACTACTGGGGGGGCCATACTACAGAGGGGCCTGCTACTGGGGGGGGCTATACTACTGGGGGGGGTCTGCTACTGGGGGGGCCATACTACTGAGGGGCCTGCTACTGGGGGGGGCCATACTACTGGGGGGGCCTACTACAGGGGGGGCCATACTACAGGGGGGGCCCATACTACAGGGGGGGCTACTACTGGAGCAGCCTACTACTGGGGGGGCCTGCTACTGGGGCAGCCTACTACTGGGGGAGCCATACTACTGGGGGGGCATACTACTGGGTGGCATGCTAATGGGGGGCATACTACTGGGGGGGCCTGCTAATGGGGGACATACTACTGGGGGGGCCTGCTAATGGGGGGCATACTACTGGGGAGCATTCAACTGGGGGCACTGCATAGTGGACCGTACTACTAAGGGGACTGCATAGGGGGCACCACTGCTGGGGGACATTGTGTAAGGGACACCGCTACTGTGGGCATTGTGTAAAAGGGTCACTACTGTGGGCATTGTGTAAAAGGGGCACTACTGTGTGTCGTAACATAAATAAGAGACACTACTTTATGGTGTAATGTGAATCAGGCCCTATGTGCGGTGTAATGCTAATAAGATTGTGCACTGTGACTCCTAGGGCCGTAGCCCACTTTGTAAACAAGTACTGTGACTCTGCTGGCCGTACCCCACTGGGTGGGTGCACTACTTTTCATTTCTGCCACTGCTGTGTGGCAATGTGTCATAGATGTGCTTTATACTGTGGTGTCTGTGTCGTTGTGCCGCTGCTTTGTCGCTTAGTAACCAGTCAGCTCACTGCAACCTTTGGCCAATAATGTTGAAAACAATATTATAAGCTGTGATATGGTCTAAATTGACTGGAAATTAATGTTATTGAGGTTAATAATACTCTAGGAAGAAAAAAAAGACCAATTTATGTGATTTTAGCTTTTTTTGTCAATTTTTGTAAAAAAATCCAAATCCAAATCCAAATCCAAATCCAAAGCCAGTCACCGCAGTTTGGCAAATCCAAATCCAAATCCAAAGCCGGACGACGAATTAGAACCAAATCCAAATCCAAATCCGGCAAAAATGGTCCGGCGCACATCCCTAGTTATAGTATGCATGTCCTGTTTATACAACATAAGGGTGGGAGGGCCCAAGGACAATTCCATCTTGCACCTCTTTTTTTTCTTTGCATTATGTACTGTTTGGGGCCTAGTTTTTGAAATGCCATCCTGTCTGCCACTGCAGTGTCACTCCTAGATGGGCCATGTGTTTGTGCCGCCCACTTGTGTTGCTTAGCATAGTCATCCAGCTACCTCGGTGCAACCTTTTGCATAAAAAACAATATTGTGAGGTGTTCAGAATAGACTGGAAATGAGTGGAAATGAATGTTATTGAGGTTAATAATAACGTAGGAGCAGAAAAACCCACTAATTCTGTGATTTTAGCTGTTTTTATACTTTTTTCCATAAAATACAGATCCAAAACACGAAGAAATATCCAGATCCAAAACCAAGACACAAAACACAAAAAGTGGCCGGTGCACACCTCTATTTTCCATGCATGCTGCCGTTAGCAACTCCGGTATGCATGACAAACACTGCAAAGGACCACTCTCTCTCGGTAAGAGCCGCCCTTTGCAATGGAGGGACTTCCAGGTCTATGACTCAGAAGTCCCTCTGGCATCATTCTGCGCATACACAGAAGGATGCATGGATCGCAGGGGGTGCTGGGAGGGATCCGATTGGATCCCTCGCACAGCACTCTCCCGATAGAAGCCCATTGGCTTCTATAAGGTAATGCCATCAGGAAGATGGAGATACCCACTGCAACCAAGCCCCGGAGTGCATCACATTCCAGAGCTTGATGCATATGAGAAATGCGGTCGCACCCAAATTTTTCGTGGATTGGTCGCATTTCTACCTTTGCTGCATCCCTTGAACCCCTTATTCTGCAGTAGCTCAGACGGCAAATCCGCTGTCCATCTGCTGCATAATGTAAGCACTGCACAGATCACTAAGATCTGTGCAGGCTTTGTATTAATATGTTGATAAATACTTTAAAGAAAAATTAGTGGGGGTCTCCCCCCAATATATAACCATCCCTGGGCCTCTGAGCTTAGTCTGCTATTGGAAATAGGGGGGAAACAGCTTGGGGTCCCCCTATTTTTCAAAAAACAGCACTAGGCTTAACCAGCTAGGGCGTTGAAACAATAGCAGGTAGATACACAGTGTGGGGTCCACCTTCTATATCGGCAACTAGCCCCAAACTGGTCAGCCCAAGGCTGGAATCCCCAGGGAAATGCCCCAAAAATCATGGGTTCCTCCTCCCCAAGGTCAACAAGCCCTGGACTTTGGGTGCGGAGGTTTTAGTAATAAGTAAAATAATAGTGTTTTTCACAGGTGAACTTCAGGTCCCAGCAAGCCTGCCCCGGCATGATGGCATGTGTCGAACCATGCCTGGGGCGGGATGCACTTTGTCGCATTTTCCGTATGCATCAATCAGCTGGCCGCCGGGCCACGATGAGGAGGGTAACACCAGCAAAATGGGCTTCTACCGCATCTTGCTGCTAGGAGGGATCCGATTGGATCCTCCCAGCATGCCCCGCGGCCGTCACATCACTCTGCGCATGTGCAGATGGACTCCCAGGTCATAAACCCGGAAGTCCATGGCGCAGGGCAGATAGCAAAGAACAGCTCTTATTGGAAGAGCTGTCCTATGTGCTGCTGATTGCATATGTTAGTGCATATGTGATCAGCAGGGAGGCGGTGACCGGCGGTAAGTATGACGAGATGTTAGTACATATGTGATTAGCAGGGAGGCGGTGACCGGCGGTAAGTATGACGAGATGTTAGTGCATCTCGCCCCTGGACATTAAGGGCCCACTGACACCTAGGGGTATATTTACTAAAGTGAGAGTTTTTAGAAGTGGAGATGTTGTCCATAGCAACCAATCAGATTCTAGCTATTATCTTCTAGAAGGTGCTAGTTACATGTCATCACTAAACTCGCTTCATATCGGTCCCCCAAATTAAGCTTACCTCCACGTTACAGCAACCCGGATAATCTTATTCACATCTCCCCCACAAATGCTATCTCTCTATCCTGTGCCCTCTGGAATGCCAGGTCAGTCTGTAATAAACTGGTCCCCACCCATGACCTTTTTATCTCCAACTCTCTGAATCTCCTAGCCATCACTGAAACTTGGATCTCACCCTCTGACACCACTTCTCCTGCTGCTCTATCCACTGGGGGCCTCGCCTTCTCCCACACCCGCTGGGCCTGGGGGTCACCATGGTGGTGGTGTTGGGGTCCTTCTATCCACCAGTTACTCCTACCAGCTAATACCCTCTGAACCATCCCTTACATTCCCCACATTTGAGGTTCATGCTATACGCCTCTTCCAACCAGTAAACCTCAGAGTAGCTGTCATTTACCGTCCCCCTGGCTCTCCCTCCAAATTCCTTGACAACTTCACTTCCTAGCTCCCTCACTTTCTCTCCTCAGATCTTCCCTCCATTATCCTAGGTGATTTTAATATTCCTATTGACATTCCCACAGAATCCTCTGCAGCTAAACTCCTTACCCTCACCTCTTTATTTGGTCTCGCCCAATGGACCTCCTCACCCTCCCATGTGAGTGGGCACTCACTTGACCTGGTCTTTACGCACCGTTGTGATATTTCTGATTACTCCAATTGCCCATTCCCCCTCTTTGACCATCACCTTCTCTCTTTTAACCTATCCCTCTCCTTCCCCTCTAACTCCTAAGGTTACCATTACTAAGCATAATATTGAGGCTATTGACACTGTTGCTTTTTCCTCCCTGTTGGACTCTCTTCTCTCCCCTATCATTTCTCTCTCCTGTCCTGAACAAGCTACTTCCCTGTACAATTCCTCTCTTACTTCTGCTCTTGATTCTGTTGCTCCAGCAATAACCACTCACCCTCGCAGATCCACACCTCAACCCTGGCATTCCAAATGCACCAGATACCTACAAAAGTGTTCAAGAATTGCAGAGCGTCAGTGGAGAAAGTCACGCTCTAAGGCTGACTTCCTCCATTTCAAATTTATTCTCTCTTCCTACAGTGCTGCCCTGTCTCTCTCCAAACAAACATATTTCAAGAACCTCATCTCCTCCCAGTCCTCAAACCCCCGGCGTCTCTTTGCCACTTTCAACTCCCTACTCTGTCCTTCCCCTCCTTGCCTTCCCTCCTCGCTCTCTGCCCTCGACTTTGCCACCTACTTTACATCTAAAATTGACTCCATACGTGAGGACATCATATCCCATCAGACCCTCAGCACTCCTCCCCCTCCTTGCCCTTACCACCCCTCCCCTTCTGTCTCACCAACTCTGACATCCTTCTCCCCTGCTTCTGGAGAGGAAGTCATGGCCCTCATCCGGTCCTCCCCTCCTTCCACCTCCCCTCTTTACCCTATCCCTTCCCGTCTCCTCTCCCACCTGTCTCCTTCTGCCTGTTCCCATCTGGCTCACCTCCTTAATCTCTCCCTATCATCTGGCACTGTCCCTTCTGCATTCAAACATGCTCTTGTCTCCCCCATTCTTAAAAAACCTACCCTTGATCCTAACATACTTTCCAACTATCGACCCATCTCTCTTCTCCCTTTTGCTTCCAAACTCCTTGAGCGTATTGTCTACAACCGCCTTACCACCTTTCTTTCCTCCCACTCCCTCCTTGACTCATTTCAATCTGGCTTCCGATCTCTCCACTCTACTGAAACTGCCCTCACGAAAGTCAGCAACGACCTCCTTGCTGCCAAATCCAAGGGCCACTACGCTCTGCTCATTCTCCTTGACCTGTCTGCTGCATTTGACACTGTCGACCAACCTCTCCTCCTGCAAATCCTTTACTCTCTCGGTCTACGTGACACTGCCCTCTCCTGGCTTTCCTCCTACCTCTCTGATCGTTCCTTTGCTGTGTCCTCTCATGACTCCTCTTCCCCTCCACTTCCACTAACAGTAGGAGTTCCCCAAGGTTCTGTTCTTGGACCTCTCCTTTTCTCCCTATATACATCCTCTTTAGGTAAACTCATTAACTCCTTTGACATCCAATATCATCTGTATGCAGATGATACTCAAATTTACCTTTCCACCCCTGAGCTCACCCCTGAGCTCCTTACCCGTATCTCCAACTGTCTCTCTGCTGTCTCTTCGTGGATGTCCCAGCGCTTTCTTAAACTTAACATGTCTAAGACTGAGCTGATCATCTTCCCACCCTCTTCGACTACATCACTTTCCACAATTTCATTATCTATTGATGGCACAGCTATCTCCTCTAGCCCCAAAGTGCGCTGTCTTGGAGTTATCCTAGACTCCTCCCTCTCCTTTAAAGCGCACATTCAGCACCTCTCGCAGTCCTGCTGTTTTCACCTAAAAAATATCTCCAGGATTAGACCCTTCCTCACCCAGAATGCCACTAAAACCCTCATCCACTCACTGGTCATATCCAGATTGGACTACTGTAACCTTCTCCTAGCTGGCCTTCCAGTCTCTCACCTCTCTCCACTACAATCTGTTCTTAATGCTGCTGCTCGGCTCATCTTCCTCTCCAGATGTTCTACATCTGCTTCCCCTCTCCTTCAAGCCCTACACTGGCTTCCCTTCCCCTTCAGATGCCAATTTAAGGTTCTTACATTCGCCTACAAAGCCCTCACCAAATCCTCTCCCGCATACATCTCTGACCTTCTCTCCCTTCACACTCCCGCCCGCCCACTTCGCTCAACTAATGCATGCCGCCTCTCTTGCCAACTGATTACTTCCTCCCACTCCCGCATCCGAGATTTTGCCCGTGCTGCTCCCTACCTTTGGAATGCTCTCCCTCTCCCCATCAGACTCTCCACCTCTCTACAAATCTTCAAACGGGCTCTCAAGACCCACTACTTCATCAAGGCCTTCCAGCACTCATCCTAACCCACCTCATGCTCTTTCCTCCCTATCTTCCCCTTCGGTGTCACGCCTGTCTGTCTGCCCCTCCCCTTAGAATGTAAGCTCTCACGAGCAGGGACCTCTTCCCTCATGTGTTTCTCTTTACATTTTCTTCTACTCTCTACTCCCCATAGGGCACCTAACACGTGACTGCCAACTCCCGGCAGCTTATTGTGAGTGTTTTAATCACTATTTCAGCAATGTATATAAGTTGTGTCCTTGTCCTGCACTGTAATGTACTGTAAGTTACTTGTTTCTTGTTCACCTATTAGTTCTATGTACTATGTAAGGCGCTGCGGAACACTTGTGGCGCCATATAAATAAAGGATAATAATAATAATAAAGTAGAATCTGATTGGTTGCTATGGGCAACACCTCCACTTCTAAAGACTCTCACTTTAGGGAATATACATCCCCTGTACTCTGCCTGTTAAAAAAGAAATAAACAATAGACACTGACACTGATGGTTGTATTATTTTAATAAATAACCCCCCCTCCCACACACACACATACACACATCTATTCATACATGCCTACTCTCCCGGTTTTCATGGGAGGCTCCCGATTTTTCAGGTAACCCCCTGCACCCCCGGAAGGGTAGGCACTTCTCCCGCATTCTGCCCACTTCCTATCGAAGTGGGCGATCGCGGGTCACAGTGTAGGGGGCGGGGCTTAATGGTTCAATTCTACATGAATTGCATCATTTTGCCCAGCCCTTATTTAAATGTGCGCCAATCGCTGCAATTTGCCACAGAGGGGGTGGGGCTTAATGACACGAATCATCAGGCCCCGCCCCCGTTGCGACCCAGCTGTTTCTCCTCCCCGGGTTCTCCCGGGGAGGAGATTGACAAGGTAGGCAAGAAGGCATCTATTACTTACCACCATATGAGGTGGTCCGGTCCGGTTTAATATAGCATCCCCGATTATTGGCAAAACGAAAAAGAATACCACTACTGGTGCTGCCACCGTAGCCCCATTGCAAATAAAAGGTCACTCGGGGACACTCACCATAGGAATTAATGGGGATATGCTGACTGGTCAGAGTGTGGGAACTGCTGGGAACTCTGCAATCTGCATCCTGGCAAATTTATAGTTAAAAAAAAAAATAGAGCTGGTCAGTGTGCTCTGCTCCGTGTGGTCATCAGGGTTATTTAATAGCACCAGGGGTGAACGAAATTACTGTACATACACAATTCTTCATGGAACACTTCAGAGCAAAGTCATCTCCAGACATGTGCAAAAACTTCTTTGACCAAATGGCAATGGGACAAACGGTCTGCAGGACGCTTCTGACAATTCTGCTCGTCGCTGTAGCCAACAGAACTTTCACATGCTGCTCAAATATTTATATACGTTAATTGCATCCTTATATCCAAGTTTAAAAGGACACTGATTACTGTGGGGCACTATTAAATATAAGCACGTATGTAGTATAGAGCTTTCCTTGCAATTCCGGAGACTTGGCAAAGAATGAAAGATACTGAACATAGACCAGGATCTCCGGCAAAGCGACAATTACAGCTACGCAAATAAGAGTAAGATGAGAACGAGTGACACAATAAAAAGGAGATTTAGCCCAGTTTGGAAGTCAAATCCTCAGGGCTGCGCTATAAAAGGCATTTTATAGAAATTATTTTTCCTGATCTAAAGTTACTTATTTGCATTTTATTATCCATAGGGGGCAGCCAACAACTTTCCCTCACTCTGCTAATGGCTGCAAGCGGTCTAGTGCCGCAGAGCCTTTTGGGATGTGTAGCGCTGCAACGTACCGCCGTGGGTTAATAATTGCACTGAAGCCCATTGCTGCTCACTTCAGACTTCTCGCGGATTTTGGGGTCTTCTTTGAAGATGAAAGTGACGGGCAGTTATTTTAGTTTGGCAAAGAAAATCAATTCAATTTTCCATCCATTTTTCACGGCTGAGTTGATCTGTTGATCAGCCCCAAACAAGGATATTCCACTTCAGTGGCCAGTAATCTCATTAGCAAACAGACGGAAATGGTGCAAACATTCGCCCTGCGGAAGGTGCATAATAATAGCTATAAGAAGCAGGAGATTATATAGAGAAACAATGCAAACAAATAAATAAATGAAAATAACCCAGGAATAAAACTTTGTTATTAAATCTACGTTTAGACTTCAGTAATGATTCCCTAGACGCAGACACAGACGTGTGCAGAAATGAATTTATTTTATGATTAATAGTTCTGTAGTGTCTGTAAAACATCAAAATAGGTCAAAGTATTGATCGCAGCAACAAGCAACATATGAATAAGCCAGAATTGCAGGCTCAGTATTGATAAACTCGCAGAGCAGAGCGGAGCAGGGGGAGAGATCAGATCATTTAGCCATCATTTGTCATTGGCCCTCGCCATTGATTCCGCATCCCCGGCGCACTGCAGCCGTGTGTTCCCCCTCGGGCTGCGGCCTCCGCACGTTCTGCCATTTGACCTGTCTTCGCAGTTAGCGCTTTAGTTATTGAATTAATCTTAATCTTTTGAGGAGCAAAAAAATAAACATCATGTTCCAGTAGATGGTATGGGAGCGCGACACAGAATTTAAATGACGGCGCTCAGGCCTCGGTTTAGCAGGGAGATGGCGGCCGAGAAACTGTTATAACAAGTTGCAGCTGGCACGACTGGATGGGTCATCTTAGAATGTTCTTATCATATTATACCAGCGAGATTATAGTCTCCCGTTACAGGCCAAGACATCCTTTTGTCACAATGACATATGCTGAAAACTTCTCACAATGATAATGCCTTTTTTATCCCTTTAAAAATAAATTTACACCCTTAGAAGTAAGTGACAGACATGTCATCCCGCCTTAACGTGTCCAAAATCAATTCATCACCAAGGGAGTTCCTTCTATCTTTAGAGGTCTTACTAGGCAGTTTAGCAAAGATAACTTCTTTCACCGGAAATATCCTTATTGCTTCTTCTGTGTATATTGTGCTAGGGCCTGATTCGGCAGCCGATGCAATTCTGCGATTTATGCAGATCGGGCGATTATTTGCCATTGCGCACCTGTGCAATTTGCACTGTGCACGTGCCACAATCACTTTTGCGATGACATACGCACTTAGGAATCAATCGCAAAGTGAATGTCATGTGGTCAGCTTTTGGGGGGAGGTAACGGGGGGGTGGTGGTGGAGGTTAGGTGAACGCAGGCGTGTCTGACCGTTTAAATGACGTTCCGTGTTGGCGTGCATAATTTAGCCATTGCGATTGCTTTCGCAGCATGAGACCTCCCTGCTTATTAGAAATAGCTGCAGTATTTGTGACAGGTCATTGGGCGCATGGCTGCCCAATCTACATCGATATTACCAATGTTTATGCAGGTATGCAGCGTCGGACGCAGATGAGAAGGTAGCAGTGGGCGCCCCCGGGTGAGCTTTTCAACTATTAGCATATTTCCACAGATCCGTTCTGGGCGAAATTGCAGCTGTGATCGCATTGACGTCCTTTGCTAAATTAGGCCCCTAGTCATTTGTTGCTGAAATAAGAACATTGTCGTTGTTTAATGTATCCTCCTGTCATTGGCTGGAAGACTCTCCCTGATGTAAATAAAAAGAGAAGTGTTTGAATGGGATCCGGCAAATTTAAAGGGCTCTAGCGCGGCTGTGAGTGACCAGTGACCTGATGGTGATAACGCCGGACACTGGAGAGGTTGAGCAAGAAGCAGCACGGGCCTGGCTTTCCCACTTCTTACTGTACTATTCAGTAGGGTCAATCCTATTAGGTGCGAATTGCGAGGTGTGAGTTGGCATTTTCACTTCGAATTCACACAGTGAATTCAGTTTGCAATCCAATTAGCAACTTGCACTGATCAGTCAGACTGAGGGCCTGATTCAGAGCCGCTCGTAAGTGGCCGCTCGTTCACTATGAGCGATGTTCGCACAACTGCGCATGTATATGGGTCGTAATGCGCATGCGCAAACCAGTCATTGCGGTCAGGAATCGTGCGCTCACAAAACAGCGAGGGGCGGCTAATTTGAGTGACAGAATGTACCGTTTGTGGGTGGTAACGGGAAGGTGCTTGAAAACGGGGGAGTGGAGATCCAAACCCAGGCGTGCCTAACGGTCAAAAGGGCGCTTAATGGGAGTGCATAATTAGTAAAGGAGCGTCATCGACCACGTCACTTGGTTGTCTTTTAGCCTGAACTGCTCGCAGTGATAGCAGGAAGTAAATCCTACCACAAACTCTGCGAGCAGTTCAGATGCCTTTCAATGTTCCCGATTAATCAAATAAATACCGGAGATAACATATGATGCGAACAGCAAAGGGGCGTCTTTACAAAATAGCGAGCGCATTTTTCGATCGCTCGCTCAGACATAGAGACGTCAACACACCGCAATGAGCGAGCGCTCTATTTAAATAGCCGGTCCCTTTTTTGGAACGACCGTCCGCAAATAGCGTCCGGCTCTGAATCAGGCCCTCACTTCGACTGGGTACCCTAAAGTGATTCCAAATTCTTACTCAGTTCGACTCAGAACCCCTAAATTTGGTTGCTGCCACACATCTCTAGTTTCTGCCTGTATGTACTAAGTCACAGGCCCATTCATTGTTAGAGGCCCACTGTGACCGTCCCTACAGTATTTCCAAAAATGCTGCTTGAGTGACGTGGTCGATGACGCTCCTTTACTAATTATGCACTCCCATTAAACGCCCTTTTTACCGCTAGGCACGCCTGCGTTCGGATCTCCACTCCCCCGTTTTCAAGCACCTTCCCCTGTTACCACCCACAAACGCCTCATTCAGTCAATCAATTTAGCAGCCCCTCGCTGTTTTGCGAGCGCTCGATTTCTGACCGAATGACTGGTTTGCGCATGCGCATTATTTAAAACCCATACGCATGCGCAGTTGTGCGAACATCGCTCATAGCAAACGAGTGGCCGGTTACCAGCTTCTCTGAATCAGGCTCTGAGTCCCGGTTCGGATCTTCCCGCGGTTCGGAACTCGGATTTAAAAAACTAAATCGGGTTTTGGATTGCATGGTAACAGGTCTAAATGATGTCATTTTAGCAGTTTAAAAAAAAAACCCAGATCCAAAAACAAAACACAGAGATGAATCTGGATCTAAAACCAAAACACGGGCGTCGGCGCACATCTCTAGTGTTCTCGCAGTTGCCCGTAAGGGAGGATGAATAGGCCCCTACTTAACATAGTCATTCAATATTGATCATGAACGTGGAATGGTGTAGACCTGGATCGTTACATTGTTATTTAAATTAAATGTGTATTTTATTATCTATATTGTGCCCCCAGATGACAATTGTGAATTTGCATATATATTAATTTCTATTCATGAATTGTAGAAGGAAAACATATGTGAAATGATGACTCAATTAGCCTGGATGGCATCAGAAACAGCACGTCATTTATTCCATTCAGCGCCATCACTTTACAATGTCATACAGTGTGATAAGGACCCACCGGGGTTTGAGACATTGCTACTTGCATCTTGCAAGACGCCTGCAATATAGATATCTGTGTGTGTACAGAGGCTTCAGGGGCAAGCACAGGAATACTAAAGGGGGGTCCTGGTTCCTGAATATGTACTTCCGAAGGAACAGGGTCGTATCTATAATGGGTGCAGGGTGTACGGGGAACACGGGCCCCTGGGTCCAGAGGGGTCCCGCACCGCACACCCTGCACCCATAGCATACTTACCTCTCCGGAGTCCCACGCCCATTTTCCTGTTGTTTGCGCATGCGCAGTACAGGGAAAATGGCTTCTGCGGCTATTTTCCCGGTGACCTGTGCATACACTATAGACTCTGGGCACACTCTAGTGCCCAGAATCTATAACTCCAGCGCTGGCCGCGCACAGCTCAGTGTGCTGCCGGCCGCCGGGCAGAGAGGAGGGGGCCTAAGTTGGAAACTGCACACTGGCCCCCTCCTCTCTAGAAGCGCCCCTGCGAAGGAAGCAGAATATTTAACATAGGCGACACATCAATAATGTGGTCAATCCCCCGAAAATGCTGTTTTCAGGGGTCTGATTGCATTTCTGATATGCAGCAGATGGTGTTACCAAATATAAGCCTACCATATGGGCTTCTTTCCACAAAAAGCCGTGAGAGCCAATCGGATCCGTCCCAGCACCCCAGGTGGTGCGGGCAGCGTTCTGCGCATGCACAGAGGGACTTCTGGGGCATAGTCTCTCGCAGTGGGAAGATTTTTTCAGGAGAGCTGTCCTTTGTGATTTTATTCATGCCTACCGGCATTATTAACGCCTGCAGGCATGCGATGAGTGTCGGGACGTGATGCATGCAAAATGCGATGCTTGATGCATCCCACCATACAGTATATATCGTGACACAAACATCTCAGAGTTAGACGCTCTCAATGTATTTCTGAAATCCTGATTGAACAATATTGTTATTTATTATCAGGATATCAAACAAAATGAAAACACAGATTCACTTCCCCATTGGCTATCCCTAGGACACTTCCCCATTGGCTATCCGTAGGGCACTTCACCATTGGCTATCCGTAGGGCACTTCACCATTGGCTATCAATAGGACACTTCCCCGTTGGCTATCCCTAGGACACTTCCCCATTGGCTATCCCTAGGACACTTCCTCATTGGCTATCCATAGGGGACTTCACCATTAGCTATCCCTAGGACACTTCCCCATTGGCTATCCCTAGGGCACTGCCCCATTGGCTATCCGTAGGACAATTCACCATTAGCTATCCCTAGGACACTTCCCCATTGGCTATCCCTAGGGCACTGCCCCATTGGCTATACGTAGGGCAATTCCACATTGACTATCCGTAGGGCACTTCCCCATTGGCTATCCCTAGGGCACTTCCCCATTGGCTATCCCTAGGACACTTCACCATTAGCTATCCCTAGGACACTTCCCCATTGGCTATCCCTAGGGCACTGCCCCATTGGCTATCCGTAGGGCACTTCCCCATTGGCTATCCCTAGGGCACTTCCCCATTGGCTATCCATAGGACACTTTCCCATTGGCTATCCCTAGGACACTTCCCCATTGGCTATCCCTAGGGCACTTCCCCATTGGCTATCCCTAGGGCACTTCCCCATTGGCTATCCCTAGGGGACTTCCCCATTGGCTATCCCTAGGGGACTTCCCCATTGGCTATCCCTAGGGCACCCTCACCCTCTAATAGAACACACCTGTTTGCTAGACTGACAGCACTGATCGGTCGCTCACAGGAACCAGCACCTTTATAATCCCTAAACTGTCCTCACATGCTCCTGTCACATACAGCTCCACTCAGAGGTATAAATACATTAGAGGGGAGATGTATCAAACCAGGGAGAGATAAAGTGGATGAGATAAAGTAAAAACCAATCAGCTTCTAACTGCAATGTTACAGGCTTTGGGTGGGATGTACTAAAGTGCAAAATGTAAACCCCCCCGAAAAAGCCATTCAGGGGTTTTACCGCATTTTCCATATGTACTAAGCACAGATTGTGATACATTCCGGGGCTTCCCCCAGTGGGTAATGACATCTTCAGGTGGCGTTACCCAATAGAAGTTTATAGGCTTCTTATCGGGATGCTGCCCCTGAGAGGTATCCAATCGGATCCCTCCCATCCCCCTGCGGCGCGCCTCATTCTGTACCTTAGCAGAAGGACGCCAGCGGGGCTGCTAAACCCGGAAGTCCCTCTATATGGGGGTGTCACAAAGGACAGGTCTTATAGGGGGAGCTGTACTATGCGATTTTCTTAGAACTTTGCGCGGTATGTACTCGATAAGAGGCGGAATGTCCCCGATAAGAGGTGGAATGTGCCCGATAAGAGGCGGAATGTCCCCGATAAGAGGCGGTATGTACCCGATAAGAGGCGGAATGTCCCCGATAAGAAGCAGAATCTACCCGATAAGAAGCAGAATGTACCCGATAAGAGGCGGAATATACCCGATAAGAGGCGGAATGTACCCAATAAGAGGCGGAATATACCCGATAAGAGGCGGAATATACCTGATAAGAGGCGGAATGTACCTGATCAGAGGCGCTATGTACCCCATAAGAGGCGGTATGTACCCGATAAGAGGCGGTATGTACCCGATAAGAGGCGGAATGTACCCGATAAGAGGCGCTATGTACCTGATAAGAGGCGGTATGTACCCGATAAGAGGCGGAATGTACCCGATCAGAGGCGCTATGTACCCGATAAGAGGTGGTATGTACCCGATAAGAGGCGCTATGTACCCGATAAGAGCCAGAATATACCTGATAAGAGATCCCGACACTTACCACATGCATACCTGCGTTAATAACGTCAGTATGCACGTACAAATGCGATTAAAATTGCAAAAGACGGCTCTTCCAGAAAAGACCTGCACTTTGCGATGATAAGACTTCCGTGTTTACTGTATGACCCAGGAGCTCTTCTGCACATGTGCTGGCTGACAAGCGAATCGCGGGGTACCCTGGGAAGGATCCTATCAGGTCTCTCTCATTTAGAGAAGAGAAACATAGGCATCCTTAGGCAAGGTCATCTATAGATGGAGACGTAACTAGACTTTTTGGTGCCCTGTGCCAGAAAGAGCATTGGCGCCCCCCTCATTTTTCAAAGGGAAATAATGCACCCAAAAAAGGGGAATGGCCTCATGGGGAAGGGCCAGGGAAGAGATAGGGGAGGCCAGGAGGAGATGCTGGGGATAAATAGGGACATAATATAGTGCACCTGAGAGAGTGCCATGGCCTCATGGGGAAGAGCCAGGGAAGAGATAGGGGAGGCCAGGAGATGCTGGGGATAAATAGGGACATAATATAGTGCACCTGAGAGAGGGCCATGGGGAAGGGCCAGGGAAGAGATAGGGGAGGGCAGGAGATGTTGGGGATAAATAGGGACATAATATAGAGCACCTGAGAAGGGCCAGGGAAGAGACAGGGGAGGCCAGGAGATGCTGGGCATAAATAGGGACATAATATAGTGCACCTGAGAGAGGGCCATGGCCTCATGGGGAAGGGCCAGGGAAGAGATAGGAGAGGCCAGGAGATGCTGGGGATAAATAGGGACATAATATAGTGCACCTGAGAGAGTGCCATGGCCTCATGGGGAAGAGCCAGGGAAGAGAGAGGGGAGGCCAGGAGATGCTGGGGATAAATAGGGACATAATATAGTGCACCTGAGAGAGGGCCATGGGGAAGGGCCAGGGAAGAGATAGGGGAGGGCAGGAGATGTTGGGGATAAATAGGGACATAATATAGAGAACCTGAGAGAGGGCCATGGCCTCATGGGGAAGGGCCAGGGAAGAGACAGGGGAGGCCAGGAGATGCTGGGCATAAATAGGGACATAATATAGTGCACCTGAGAGAGGGCCATGGCCTCATGGGGAAGGGCCAGGGAAGAGATAGGAGAGGCCAGGAGATGCTGGGGATAAATAGGGACATAATATAGTGCACCTGAGAGAGGGCCATGGCCTCATGGGGAAGGGCCAGGGAAGAGATAGGAGAGGCCAGGAGATGCTGGGGATGAAATAAGAGGAAGCTACAAGTGAGAATGATAATAAAAAGAAATTTGACAGGTCCAAACAGCGCCCCCTGACCTGTGGTGCCCTGTGCGATGGCACCGGCCGCACTACCCTAGCTACGGCCCTGGATGGAGGTGCCTGCTGGGTACAAAAAAGTTTTGCTTTCCGGAGCTTTGAACATATGGGGAATGCGGTCAAAAGTCAGAAAATCTGAGTTTTTGTAGTTTGGTTGCATTTCCACTTTAGTACATCACACCCATGATCTGTGGCGTAACTACAGGATGCAACAAAACTGTTTGCCTCTGCACCCCTCAGATGATGTCACCAAGCAGAGATGCAGTGGTGATGATGGATGACACGGTCACGCACATATCATCTGTGCTGTGTGGTGGGAGAGCTCCCGGTGTGCTGACAAGCCCCCCGAGTGACGAGACAGGGGGCATGACAGACGTTCATGGCCCCAAAATAGCACAACTCTGAGGGGGAGGAGGGAATGGCCTCACAAGGATGCCCCCTTTTCCCTCGCATGCTGATGGAGCATGAGGCTACGGGGGTGCTACATCTGCGTAACCCTGCGCCTCTCTGCACTCACGCTGCTCACTCCTGGCTGCACTGCGTAACCCTGCGCCTCTCTGCACTCACGCTGCTCACTCCTGGCTGCACTGCGTAACCCTGTGCCTCTCTGCACTCACGCTGCTCACTCCTGGCTGCACTGCATAACCCTGCGCCTCTCTGCACTCACGCTGCTCACTCCTGGCTGCACTGCGTAACCCTGTGCCTCTCTGCACTCACGCTGCTCACTCCTGGCTGCACTGCGTAGCCCTGTGCCTCTCTGCACTCACGCTGCTCACTCCTGGCTGCACTGCGTAACCCTGTGCCTCTCTGCACTCACGCTGCTCACTCCTGGCTACACTGCGTAACCCTGTGCCTCTCTACACTCACGCTGCTCACTCCTGGCTGCACTGCGTAACCCTGTGCCTCTCTACACTCACGCTGCTCACTCCTGGCTGCACTGTGTAACCCTGCGCCTCTCTGCACTCACGCTGCTCACTCCTGGCTGCACTGCGTAACCCTGCGCCTCTCTGCACTCACGCTGCTCACTCCTGGCTGCACTGCGTAACCCTGCGCCTCTCTGCACTCACGCTGCTCACTCCTGGCTGCACTGTGTTACCCTGCGCCTCTCTGCACTCACGCTGTTCACTCCTGGCTGCACTGCGTAACCCTGCGCCTCTCTGCACTCACGCTGCTCACTCCTGGCTGCACTGCGTAACCCTGTGCCTCTCTGCACTCACGCTGCTCACTCCTGGCTGCACTGCGTAACCCTGCGCCTCTCTGCACTCACGCTGCTCACTCCTGGCTGCACTGCATAACCCTGCGCCTCTCTGCACTCACGCTGCTCACTCCTGGCTGCACTGTGTAACCCTGCGCCTCTCTGCTCTCACGCTGCTCACTCCTGGCTGCACTGTGTAACCCTGCGCCTCTCTGCTCTCACGCTGCTCACTCCTGGATGCACTGCGTAACCCTGTGCCTCTCTGCACTCACGCTGCTCACTCCTGGCTGCACTGTGTAACCCTGCGCCTCTCTGCTCTCACGCTGCTCACTCCTGGCTGCACTGCGTAACCCTGTGCCTCTCTGCACTCACGCTGCTCACTCCTGGCTGCACTGTGTAACCCTGCGCCTCTCTGCTCTCACGCTGCTCACTCCTGGCTGCACTGCGTAGCCCTGTGCCTCTCTGCACTCACGCTGCTCACTCCTGGCTGCACTGTGTAACCCTGCGCCTCTCTGCACTCACGCTGCTCACTCCTGGCTGCACTGCGTAACCCTGCGCCTCTCTGCACTCACGCTGCTCACTCCTGGCTGCACTGCGTAACCCTGTGCCTCTCTGCACTCACGCTGCTCACTCCTGGCTGCACTGCGTAACCCTGTGCCTCTCTGCACTCACGCTGCTCACTCCTGGCATCAAGCAATAGGTAGGTGGTCTTGTCTTCTGGCACCTAAATTCCACCCTTGCTCTGTGTGATACTGTAAGGAAGCATCATATGCATAAGATAGAATACTTCCTGCAAAGTTGCATTTGCCATGTAAAATATATACAATGAAATATAAACACAAATATACAACCAATGATTCTACCCTAAACTCACTGCAAACATCAGTTAATGCAAATAGATGGCCCATAATATTGTACTACAGCCACACTAATGATTACTATGCAGGGGGCGGGGTCCACACTATATCAGCCAATCAGAAATGGCTGCCAAAATATCCGCCTCCTGTCATTTGTACGCCGTCGCCAACGCGCCCTTACCATACTCGATCTGCGCATGCCCACTCCATCTCTCTACTCGTCAGGAGCTGTAAGATGCAACCGAATCTGCGTCCAGACGTAATCACCTTTTCTGTGCGAGTGCGTGCCACGGAAACTGATGATGTACACGAAGGAAAATCACGCATACCTCCAACTCTACGACAGCCACGACGATTCTCGTTTTGCTTTTGATAGTAAGAGGTTAAACCCCCATTTTGTTTTCCGTTTGATATAACATTTTACACTGTAATTAATTAGCAATAAAGCATCAGAAATAATGAGAGCGCCATTTACGTGTTTGCCAGGTTCCTGCTGTCTCTCCATCAGAGCTGACATTTTGATGGATACGGATCAGGTACGCAGTTAGAGTCATTACATTTGTCCACAGGTAGCTGGAAACAAAGCTCATTTATTTTGATGGCATTTCCATATTTTACCTTAACTGACCAAAAACCTCATTTCAGCCCCATAGAGAAGAGGCGCGAATTGTAATTACATTCAGTCTAATAGAATGTTTACCGAGATGAGAAGAACGTTTATGACGCCAAGACTTGGCGGAGAAGAACTCAAACAGGCTTAATCATAATTCTAAGTACCTGAGTAGCCCGACACCGGCAAATATTTTTTTGATCATCCAAGATTGACGCAGTTTATATTTACTCTTAGACATACAATAGTTGTACGGATCTTACATTTTGTTTTGCCTCCTCTAATTGAATTCAGTTTTCAACAGGTCATACATGTTGTATTGTTGGACAATAATTGAAGAGTCCCCAAGTTACTTGGTGTGTCCGATGGAACCCCAAGCTTATATATGCCCACCATTTCCCAACCTGGCACATGTCCACCATTGCTCGGGGCCTTGGTGACTGGCAACATGTGATCAATGGACATCTTTATGAACAGAAGACCACAGAGGGAATGTGGGAGACACCACTGGACTCACCCCTCTACTAAGCACTTCTCCATTTCTTCGGCAGGAAGCTGAGGGTGTCTACCCATGTTTTGGGCATTCCATTGGGGAGGATCAGTGTACACAAGTTCCCCAGCGGCACAGAGGAGATTATTTAGTGGTGGAAGTCCCTGAATAAGTCAGGTTGAGGGGGCTGCAAAGATGATGAGTGATGATGAGAACATTACAAAATGTTCAAAAAGAATGGTGGACTTGCCGGCATCCAATTATCCGTGATCTGCGAAAAACTGGGATTTTTCATTGATTATCCCCATTTTTCACCCATGTTTTTTTTCCCCATATCCTACTATTTTTTGCAAAATAATAGGATATTTCAGCTGAAAATACATACGATCCGTGATAAGCTCACGTACCTATATGTTTTCGCCATTATTATTTTGTGGATTATTTTTCGGGACACACGAGGTCCCGAAATGAATCCACGCTAAGTGCCAGCATCGGGGACACTTTGGGACTAATTGGATACCTGTAGGGGAATGATAAACTACCAACTAATCAGCTCCTAACTGCCATTTTTCAAACACAACCTGTAACATGACAGTTGGGAGCTGATTGGTTGATATTTTATCACTCTCTACTTTATCACTATCCAGAGCTTAGTACATATTCCCCACAGGGGCCTATTCATCAAATGATAATTGACCCGGTCACCATGCGGAAACGCTAGTTTCTACATATTTTAATCACGGGTCCCAAATGGACCACCAGATATTCAGCAAACTCCGAAAACGGACAGTTTTCGGAGTATGCTTGCTGAAGATGGCGCTTGGTCTCGGATTCTCGGATCCTCACTCCTTCCTTCCTCCATCGCTTCCTCACTACCTCCCCAATGGCTTTGCGTATGCGTGACCTCGGGACATGCATGCATAGCCGCGCTGACGGGGAGGAGGTACTAGGATACTAACCGAGCAGCAGCTGTCCCCGCACCGGAGCAATGATGAATTGTTCCGGTGCAAAATTTCCCCTGCTGCGAGATGGATACTTAAGTAGCCCTTGCAGCAAGATCATTACTTAATCATCGGGGGCCATATGGCCTCCGATGATGAATAGGCCCCTTATTCTTTTATCATACCTCATCGTTAATCTCAGAGTTATATAATCGCAGTCGATAATATTGTTTTCAAGGCAGAATGTTTCAATAAATTTCTTTGTAGCCAATAAATTTGCCTGAATCATCGTAATTGTACTTGAGCCGTCAATAGGAGTCTCTGGCACAATGGCCTCAGGAGTTACATGATTGAATCTAAGGATACATGTTTTTATCATCTTCTCAGTCCATTGTAAGTTGACTGTGGTGGTGGGGGCGAGATCACAGTTAGTCATCTTATAAAGATGAATCAAATCTAAAAGGTTTCCGTCTGTTATTATTAAATCAGTTGGGACAATTCACAACACGTCACAGGAGGATTAGGTTCTACGCAAATCGGAAATTGGTAACAGCGAGAAAGGCTCTTTAAGGGTATAATGGAGCATCTTTCAATAAACATGTAAGTCATTCATTATTTCGGACATTTAATTAAAAATGTTGCCACTACCGATGATGGTTCTGAGATTAATTAAATATTTTCATGATGGCACAGTATATTTATCACACTTTCCACTTGAACAGCGCAAACTTGTCCTAGGAATAGTTTTTTTTTATGGGATTTAAAATAAATACATATATTGGCTAATTTTTTTACTTAAAGAAAAAAAAATTATGATATAAATTTTTCTAGATACTTTTTTCATTTGTGTGATGGGTAATTACCTTATAATTACATGGCTCGGTCTTTCTTTAGGGGATTTTAGTTGTATTCTGACCCCAATTACTCATCGCTAGGGTAACGCCAAAGAGATGTGTAATGACGGCCATTAATCACCGACAGGTAGAAGGGGAAAGGTTGGGATCGTACAGCCGGACTGACAATTGCACAATCTCTTAAACACGTCCTTCTGTAACACTCACTTGTCTAGAGGGAACTTCTCTCAAGTAAATAATGAAGTATTAGCCGAGGGTGAAGATCACTCATTTCAACTTAAGCCGTCACACCAAGAGTGCTATTTACGTCAGTCGCTCTTTGGAATATTTGATCTTTGTTTAAAAAACAAAATAAAAAATAAAAAATTGTGACAGGTTCTTTTTTGTAGGGACAGGTCTGAGGCCCTCATTCAGAGCCGCTCGTTAGCGGCAGTACGCTCGTTCCGAGCGATGTTTGCACATCTGCGCATGCGTACGGTTTTTAGTACGCATGCGCGAACCATTCAGTGCGGCCAAAAATCGTTTGTACGCTATATAGCGAGTGCCTGCTATTTTGAGTGACAGAATGAGGCGTATGTGGGTGGTAACAGGGGAAGGTGCTTGAAAATGGGGAGTGGAGATCCGAACGCAGGCGTGCTTAAAGGTCAAAACGGGCGTATTATGGGTGTGCATAATTAATACAGCAGCGTCATTGACCACGTCACTGGGTTATTTTATAGCCAGAACTGCTCGCAAATTTGTGGTAGCAAACACCAACCACAAGAATAGCGAGCAGTTCATACGCTGCTCGATGTACTCGATTAATCTAATAAATAGCGGACATGACGTATGGTGCGAGCGGCCAGGGGGCGTTTTTAACAAATAAACGAGCGTATGTTTTGCTCGCTCGTTCAGACTTAGAGGTGTGAACAGAATGCAATGTGCGAACGGATCATTTGAATAGCCACCCCTTGTTTTTGAACGAACGACCGCAAATAGCGAACGGCTCTGAATGAGGGCCTGAGATCCTTAATATGGAAACCCTTCATTCCGAAAGTTTTAAAAACCAGGAAGGAAAAAAATTAATTTGTAGCTCCTCAGTGATAGGGGTCAATCCTATTAGGTGCGCATTGCGAGTAGTGAGTTTGTTTCTTGAAACTCGCACACTTCGCAGGGAAGCTCGCTCCCGAGAATTCCCCAATCCAATTAAAAATCCCTATTCGCACTACTCGCAGCGGAGGGGTGCGAATTGACTGCCAAATGAGATTTGCGAGAAATGCATGAAAATGTGGGGAGACCATCCTGGACCCACCAAAATGGATAATTTTGTTAGCAGGACGGTATAGACGGCTGTTTGTGGGCATTAGGAAGGTACTGTAGGTTTTATAATGGTGTCTAATGGCTGATTTATGGGGGGGTGTTTACTGCAAGAAAATGATAAAAAACAAACTTTTTTCGTTTAAACTCAGACTAATTAAACGAAAAATGCAAAAAAAAAAAATTGGAAAAAAGGATGATATAAAAAATTATTTTTCAATTTAATTAACTTTGAGGTGCCTAAACTAACTAAAAAGTTGATTTTGGGGTAATTTGAGGAATTTTTTTTAACCCCAACAAATGACATGTAATTATTGGTCTAATTAAGCTAATTGGAAACTTCCAATTGCCTAATTAGTCATTACGGAGGGGTGCTCAAGGGATTCAGCACAGTGGGCCTGATTCAGAGCCGCTCGTTCGCGCTGTGCGTTCACAAGCGGCCCGATGTTCTGCGTACACGCATGCTTCGTTCTGCGCATGCGCGAACTACACACTGCGATCGCATCCCTCTCGCTCACCCAGCAAAGACGGCCCAGGGTAATGAGTGACAGGAGAGGCCATTTCTGAGTGGTAACAGGGGCAGGACACTAATAACGGGGGGTTGGAGATGCGGACGCAGGCGTGCCTGAGGGTTTCAATGCCGTTTTAGAGGCGTGCATAATTAACAGGCAGCGTCATAGTACACGTCACTTCCCTTTTTTTTACACCGATTTCCTTGCAGTGCTTGCGGTAGGGTAAAGCTACCTCAAGCACTGCGTTCGCATCCGATGGTGCTCGATGTACCAATGTTTTAATACACTCCCAGGAGATGACGTGTGCTGGTGGGCGGCTCTGCCTGTGCGATTGGGCGTACGCATACACAAAGTGGCCGCTCGCTAAGACATGGTGGGCGTGCTTATGCCTTGGCAAGCGATCGCTTCCCGTGGCATCACTTTGACAAATTTGCATACGCATCCAGCGAGAGTGCCTCATCTCAGTCCCTTGGCGCAGTGCCTCGTACCTGAATATTTTCTGCCAGCTGCTCACCCGGCATAGAGACGCCCACTCGCTCCCACTACCCACTATCTCACATCTGTAATACCTCGCAGTCCTGCGTATACATCGGGAACATGGAGTAACATCGGCCCCTCAGCACAATTACAGCAGGACTGACCTTCCTCAGACATTGCTAACCTGCTAACCAGTGAGTACACAAGCTGCGAATGCCGTCGCAGTGGCTAATTTATGCACGCTCCTGCAATGGTGTTCAAAAGGACAGATATGCCTGCGCCATGCCCCCGTCACCACCACCAAACACTGATGTCCCGTTCCTCCATCCGCGATGGTTTTGTATCTGCGTGCGTGATAGAGCGATCGCAATGTTAACTCAAGCATGCACTGTAATGTATACGTATGCGCAATATGCACCATCAGCCGATCTGCATACACTGTTGCAATTCTGATCCGTAAGGAATCATAAGTCCAGGAATGATGATGTTCGTCCATGTAAGATGACGTTTTGCCTCTTTCTGAGTTCCGTTTTTTTGGAGGGAAAAATCCGAACTCCACGTGCAAACTCGAACCTATCCGAGCCTGCACATCCCTAGTTTAAACCTAACCTCCAGGGGGGTGCCTAACCCTAAGTCCCCCCCAGTAACCCTAAACCTAACCCGCCCCCCGCGCGGCTGTCCACGCCTGGCACCTGGCTTACCTTCGATCGGTAAGCCGGGTGTCAGGCTCCCACCGTAGATAAAATGACAGGCATCGGGATTTTGACGCCTGTCATTTAGCCCTTGCTGGGGAAGGGATTCCGTCCATTGACTTTCTGACTGCTTCCCGCTCAAAATAAGGGTGAGAATATCCATGGCAGATTCAGAGATGTACTGTACGCAATGCCATTTTGTTACGCAGATCGAGCGATTGTTTGCCATTTCGTATTCATGTCAGCCGCACTGCGCAACTTAATGACCCAACATCGGATAAATAAAAAAAAGAAATGAAGTGTTTTAATCATATCTCGCACACTACGTGCAAACTGCATTTGTGGGATTAAACACTCTTTATGCAGGTTTTGTGTAAGAGTTTTTACTGCTCCCAGATAATTCAGCTCAACAAACCCAGAGACAGATGACAAATAGTTTGATTAGGAAGGAATTCAATACCAGCTGCATTATCATTACACCGGCAAATTCTAAAGGCACTTTCCTGATGAATCAAGAAGAATATCCATCGTAAGAACGAGAGAATGAATAATAATATTCTGTGTAGTTTTAATATCTTTCAGGTGAACTTTTACTTGTCGTTCCCCTGATTTATTGGGAGTACGCTAAAGAGACTGTATCCAGAGAGATTACTCAGAGGACAGGAACACTCCTATATGAAGATAAACTACTCTGACTTTTCACTGCAACTTTCTAAAGAAATATAGGAAACATAAAGGGATATTCCTACTAAATACACCACATTGTGCACCGAAGCATGTACTGTATGGTGTATGGAGCATTTTGGGTCTTACATTAATAGTCAGGGCCGTAACTAGGGGTAGGCGAGCAGTGCTACTGCCCAGGGTCTAGGTGACGGCACCCTTGTTGCCCTGTGTCACCTGTATCTGGCATCCAGGGTACTTGGTACAGCATCCTGAAGACTAGAGTGTCGCTGCCTGGAGTGTCCTTAGGACTTTGGTTCTGGTGGCGAGCCACTGCAGTGCCACCCAAGGCGTCCTTGGTATGCTTAACTTCTCCTGGCCTGTTCCCAGCAGCAAGCTGCTGCAGAGCCACCCAAAGGGTCCTTGGGATGGTTAACTTCTCCTGGCCTGGTCCCAGATGCCGCAGAACCACCTAAAGCATTCCAAGGACACTCCAGGAGCTCAGCTATTCCTTGGTCTTGGTGGCCCCTCACCTTGTTACTTTTGGGGCTTTGCATTTGCACCACGCTACGGCCCTGTTATCAATTATGATGCCGCCATCATATGTGCAGATTGGGCAAAAATTAGATTTGGCCTTGTTGCATTTTCTGATTAGAAGAGCAGTCCTGACAGGGCGAATGCTTTGTTGGACTTGTATGCTTTATGATCTTTTGTCAAACCAAGATTTCATTTTGTGAGATGAGAATTTAAACGTGATTTAAGGAATGGAGAGTGAGTATTCCCTGTCAGTGTCACAATCAAGGCAGTAAGCAAGACTCAGGTGCAGTGGGTGCAGCTGGCATTGGGCTCACAGCTGTGGGGGGGCTGTCTTCCTTGTCTCTCCCATGTTTCTAAGGGAGTGTTTTGCCGTGGAGCAGTACATGGGGCCCTTACAAATTTTGTTATGGGGCCACAAATTACTAGTGTGGTGAGAGGGGATGTCTCTCACCGGAATTGCCCACATTTCTGTCTGTGCGTTCTGCCGTGGAGGTGTGTGGATTTCCAGGTTGTCACAGTGGGAAAGGAAAACAAGACCAGCACATTGTGCAGCTGCAATAGAATATGCAACTCCATGTTTTCACAATTGCACAGGCCCAGCTGAAACTCATCACAGAGCAGCAGAGGAAGACTTGAAAACTCTCACACACCTGATGCTGGACGGCTCCTGATGCTGGACAAACTGGCCAGGTGATAGGCCAGGGGTGTTGGTTAGCATTAGGGTGTCAGGACCTGGCAGGTCCACAGACATTAGCATAAGGAGTGCTGGGACATTTACTTTTATGTTTATTTGCTTATTTTCTGTTATGTACCTGTGTGTATCCAGGTTTATGCTCGCGTATGCTAAGGTGCAGTGTCTGCTGCCATTAAAAACACTGTTTTACCATATACCTGCCTGTCTATACCCCGTGTTACACCCCTGGTCCCAATACCTTTCTCTTCCTGTTAAAGGACATGATTTCTGTATGTTTGGTTGGAGGCCTTAGCGTACACCCAGATTTTTTTTATAAATAAGGACAAAACTTAAAAAACTACTGCAAACTGATACCACAAAGTAACAAGTGATATGGATGTGGTGGTTGGGGCTTACAATCTACAGTAAAAGAAAATAGGGAAACACAATTGAGCTGATACCCTGAGCGTATGCCTGTTTGTGGCCCCTATCTTGTGTGTGCTTGCATTGTTCATGGTCTGGAGCCAAGTGCATGTCAGTACGGGCGATGTAGAATCCTGCGCATTCTGATTGTGTCTACATTAACGACTGAAGAGGTGTAATGGGGCAGTGACTGGGCTTGTCCTGTCGGCAAGGTACAGTACCATTGTGCGGCATAAGCAGAAATACACCTGTTGTAGGAGCATCGTTTGCACCTGGTACAGGGAAGGAAGGTGTGGACTGATGGTAGTGACTACTAGCAAGCAGTTTGGGAGCAACATAAACCTGATTTACTTCCAAACCTGCATCAGACCCTAGGTGTGGGCAAGCAGAATGTAACTGTAGTGAATTTACCAAGGACAGTCAACATTTAAAGGGCGAGAAGTTAAGTACAGCCTAATGGAGGAGTCAGACAGAAGAGGCCACCCTAGGAAACCCATGTAGACGTGTGTGGGGAGGCAGCGGATAATGTTTGGTGACTCTGGTCTCAGGAGTCAGGATGAGCATTGTCAGCAGTTTAGAGATGAGCTTGCATTAAGTTGGAGGAATGTTACCTTAACTGGAAGTATTGGTAGGACACCTAAGATGAATTGGCAGTAAAGCATTCCTAGCTACAACATGGTGAGGGAGGGGTGGGTTGGGAAGGAGAGAGAGATGAACTTTAGCATTGAAGTGGTGCTGGATGCCCTTGAAGTTTATCAGTTTACCAGCGTTGGTCTCACTAACTGGAGAAAGAAGGGGCCTAGGACCAACTAAATGGGAAGGGATAAGAAGATACCCTCTTAGGTAAGACATGAAGGTCCTGGCCTGATTCAGAGTTTGTAGCAAATCCAAATAAAGAGCAAACAAGGAGCAACTTGCTCCTGGAACAAACCATGTTGCAAGCAGGGTAATTAATTGCTGGGCATCTTTGCTTTGACATTGCAATTTAGCATTAAGCTTGGGCACGCCCATCGCAACTATACATTATACACCTCCCCCACCTGCAGTGGAAAATGTTAATTCCCAAAACGTGTCTGTCTATAAATCATTAGTCAGCTTAGTAATGACACCTTCAGGGAATAGCTGTGAGTAGACCTTATAGAGTCGGTATGTAGTCAAAATGTTCACATTTACAATGTTGACATTTATAATGTCAATTTCACAGCTATGATGTCAACATTGAACATGTCGGCATGTGCAGAATGTTGATATGTTCACAATGTCAACATATGAAACTCCAGCAATGGATGGTAAGGGTCAGACTGCAGGGGGAGGGTAAGGGTCACACTGCAGGGGGGAGGGTAATGGTTAGACTGCAGGGGGGAGGGTTAGGGATTAGGGATATGCTGCGGGAGGGGAGGGTAAGGTTCAGGCTAGACTGCAAGGGGGAGGGTTAAGGAATAGGTGTTAGTGTTATGTATCGGGAGGGCAGGGTAAGAGTTAGTCGGTGGGAGAAGTGGTTTAGGGATTAGGGTTATGCTAAGGGAGGGGAGAGTAAAGGACAGGCTCCGGGGGGAAAAGTTAGGGATTAGGGTTATGCTGTGGGAGGGGAGGGTAAGAGTCAGGCTGCAAGGGGGAGGGTAAGGGTTATGCTGCAGTAGGGGAGGGTTAAGGTCACGCTGCGGGAGGGGGGAGTTAGGGATTAGGGTTACGCTGCGGGAGGGGGGAGTTAGGGATTAGGGGATTAGGGTTATGCTGTGGGAGGGGAGGGTAAAGGTTAGACTGCGGGAGGGGTGGGCTAGGGATTAGAGGGTTAGGCATACGCTGTATGAGGGAAGGATAAGGGTCAGGCTGCAGGAGGGCAGGGTTAGAAATTAGGGTTATACTGCAGGAGGGGAGGGTAGAGGTTAGACTGTGGAGGGAGGATTAGGGGATTTGGGTTACACTGTGGGAGGGGAGGGTTAGGGTCAGGCAGCGGGGGGAGGGTAAAGGTAAAACTACAGGAGGGACAGTTAGGGTTATGCTGTGGGAGGGGATGGTAAGGGTCAGGATGCAGGGGGGGTTAGGGATTAGGGGATTTGGGTTATGCTGCAGGGGGGATGGTTAGGGTCAGGCTGCGGGGGGAGGGTAAGGGTAAAACTATGGGAGGGAGGCAGTTAGAGTTACGTTGCGGGAGGGGAGGGTAAGGGTCAGGATGCGGGGTGGGGTTTAGGGATTAGGGGTTAGGGTTACGTAACGAGAGGGTAAGGGTTAGAGTGCATGTGGGAGGCTTAGGGATTAGAGGTTAGGGCAGTGTTGGCTAACCTTGACACTCCAGCTGTTATGGAACTACATAACCCAGCAAGCACTGCTACAGTTTTGCTATTAGGGCATGCTAAAACTGTGGCAGGGCATGCTGGGATATATAGTTCCACAACAGCTGGAGTGTCAAGGTTAGCCAACACTGGGTTAGGGTTACGCAGTGGGGGGGAGGGTAAGGGTCAGACTGCGGGAGGGGAGGGTCAGGTAATTAGGGTTACACTGCGGGATGGGAGGGGAAGGGTCAGGAGGGGAGGGTTAGGGTTAGGCTCAATGAGTAGGGTTAAGGTTAGGAATTAGGGGTTGGGGCAGCACCACTGGTTCTGTTGGATGTCCTCATCAACTGACTGCTAGACCCGGAAGACATCACTGGAACCACCGGACCACCATACCAGGTAAGTCCTCACTAGACCACCCAGGACATTTTGTTGACATTGTAATCATGTCGACATTTCATCTGCCGAAGTGGACATGTCGACATTGCAGACATGTTAATGATATGAATGTCGACAAAATAGACTGTACCCAATGAGTGAAATATGTTGTTTTCAAATAGGAAGTTGGTCAGACAGAATCAGGTTACCAATATACATGGAATCATGAGAGATTCTATTACTACTACTAATTAGAGAGGAGGGGGAGCCCTGTGTTTTGGTTGGCAAAACCACCCTCATGCATTTAAATTGTAAAAAAAAAACTGGAATTTGGACCGGTTTACAATGCAAAGCCAGAGTTTCCTTTTTTAAAATCTGAGTTGTGAATTTACAGCAGAGCCAAGCCCGTAACTCAGTTCTATTTGCAACCCCAAAAGTTATCCGAGCCGGGACTCGTTGTGACTTGGAACTCCAAAGTTTGCGCGAGTCCTGTTTTCAGCAAAACTGAACTGCTTTGGAAGGCCTTTGGAAGGCCTTACAAAGGTATGGGAGCAGGAAGGAGGGAGGTCGGGACAGAGCCACGATGAGGAAGAGGAAGGTCAGGATAGAGCCGTCATGGGGGGGGGAGGCACAGCAAAGGGGAGAGCAGAGACTGAGGAGATCCGTTAAAAAAACTAGTAATAATATTAATAATAATATAATATTTTAGAATGAGAATGACTAGAGATTATTTTATGGAGGATAGAAAGGATTCAGTGTAAACCGATGGGTAAATGGTTTTTTTAGTGAGATGTAGAACACAAAAGCTGTAAAGAAAAAGAAAGTAATAGCTATTTGCACTTTCCTCTGTTGAATATGTTGGTAGTATTTAGTGATGGTATAAGTGTATGAGAGTAATATTATACACCAGCAGATCCTCACAGTCACCAAACAGCCCAGGACTTCACTAGCAGTGTGCTTTATTGAGTGGTAGTAAGTTTATACAGATGTACTCACTGTTACATACACTAAGTATCTGGATGGAGCGGAACATAAGGAGCACCAGCCGGTGATATATGTGGGTAGCGATGCATATATATATAAGTGGTGATAGCAGGTATACTGTGGGTATATTACAGGGTCTCAGTGGAGCTAAGTGGCACATGTCTGCTTCAGAGAGGCAAAACAGCGGCCATCTTGGTAAGGTTTGGATGCTACCCTAAAGGAGCATCATGGAGACTGCACAGTAGAGCTGTCTATTGGCAAGATGCATGACACATCGCATTCGGGATGTGATGCATCCAGCCACCCTTTGCATGCATGGCGGCGTTAGCAACGCCGGTATGCATGAGGAGCACCACAAAGGACCGCTGTCTCTGTAAGAGTGCTGCTTTGCGATGGAGGGACTTTCGGTTCTATGACCCAGAAACTCCCATAGTGTCATCTGTGCATGTGCAGAAGGATGCACGCGCCGCGGGGGGTTCTGGGAGGGATCCGATTAAATCCCCCTCACAGCACTCTCCCAATAGAAGCCAATAGGCTTCTATAAGGTGACGCCAATCAGGAGATGATGTTACCCACCACAACCAAGCCCCAGAGTGCATCGGATTCCGCAATTGGTGCATATGAGAATTGCGGTCACACCCGAATTTTCAGTGTTTTAACGCATTTCTACCTTTGCTGCATCCCACTCCAGATCTCAACATCCACATGCTGGTACCAAAACCCGGCAAAACACCGTCAGTGTATACTCTACGTATTATGTAGATAAGTAAGCATATTAAGAAACACACTGAGGGGCACATTTTATCCAGTTTGTACATGAGGCCCCCTAGGTTATGCCAACATTAAAAATCCACACTTGATTCTTGCTATTTCATCTGGGATTCTGTGGAAAACATGCACTGCTCTGGTTCGCAGGGACAAAGTTGCTGGCTATGTAATAGGTCCCTGTTTTATCCACTAACTACAGAACTGAAGACAAAATGCCTGAATTCAGGAGTCCCAATCATTACAGAGACAAAACTACTGTGCGACAACATTATGAATATAAATTGGTTCATTTGGCAAATATAGAAATTAAAAGAATTAAGCATTTTGTCTATTTATCTACAACACATATCTTTGGCCGTTTGCCTTTTCATATCTCTCCTTTTTGTACCATCTTACATTGTTATGGCTGCTTCACAAGTCCTGTAATTATTCTTTGTTTAAAAAGCTAAACATTCAGTGAGTGTGACAGAATCTCATCTTCTTCCCCTGGCCCTTGGTTATGGAATAAATTATATTTGAATATTATGTTTCACAATCTTATTTCCATAAATGAATTCTATTCAATTGCCGGCTTTAAATTAACTTAATCGTGTAAATCTGAGGGATTATAGAATCGTCGTCTTGTCAATAAAAGCGTCTTTTTTATTATTTAATGTGTGTGGGGGGGTTTGTTGCATAATATGTCATTGTTTCTCTCGCTATAGAGGTGTCGGATTTATAATTATCAGCTGCGCCAGGATATAGGCTGAATAATAACAAGAACCCGAAAACGATTAACTGGATGACGGCTGATACTTGTTAGTCAGATGGTGGCAGCTCAAGAACGTCTCCAAATTTGATTATTAAATTCACGCTTTGTGTCTGACACTTACTGAGAGATGTGCCAATAATCGGGAGATGGTCCCAACTATTTGTAAAGGACCAAATGTATATACAGTAGCACTGAAGGGTTCAAATGTGTTTTTACAAAATCTGGAGAAAGAGATCATAAATGAAGGTCACATATGGAGCTGCAAAAATGTGGCAATTGGCATTCTCTGATGTCACTGCCTTATTTCCGTGCAAATATTCAATGTATTGGCATAGGGTGCAATGCTGGCACTCCCTGCTTGCAGTGTGGGTTACTGTGCTGATGGTGGTTTTAGGGGTGCTCAGCGGCAAAATGTCATCATCCCAGCATTGGACTTTATGGGTTTTGGATTCTATATAAGTTCAATGGAAGGAGAGCATACACTAGGCTGCCAGGGAAGAAATTAATTAATAATTACAACTGGGTGAACATGTCCCATGTATTGCTGTTTAATAAACTCTATGACCCCATACTAGAAAACAAGAATGTTATCATTAATCAAGAATTAGATCGGAGGCCAGAGGGACGTGGAATATGTATGTAGTGGAAGGCAGGGAAAGGAAGGGCGGATTGATTCGTTTGTAAATTTAAGTTATTTTTTTAATTCTGAAGCAAATTTATGAGGGAGGAGGGGAGCAGTTTACAGAGAAAATTTTCCCATTCACATCAGTCCCTGCCCCAGTGAAGATTACAACAATCTATGGGCCTGATTCAGACACGCTCGCAAGTGCACAGCGCTCGCAAGTGGGTCGATGGTCCCCCACTGTGTATGCGCACACCGGAGCCAGCTCCGGCATGCGCATGCGCGAGCCCCAGTGAGCGATGGCAGCTCCGTCGCTCCTGGGCTCACTACAAGATGGGGTGGCTGTCGATACTGATTGACAGCTTGCCAAATTTTGTAGGTGGGTCGGGGGGTGGCTTGCCAAATGGAGGCATTCCTGAAGGAGTGCCTGCCATTTGTGGGCGGCCCCACTGACATCACGAGTGATGTCAGTGGTGAGCTCCCGGCTCTATTAGAGCCGGAAGCTCACTGGGGCTTGCGGCAGTTGAGACCCTATCACAAGGGTCTCGTTGGCCACTCGTTAGAGCTGTGTGTGGTCACCCACAGCTTAGCGAGCGGCCGAAGGCCGGATAAAAAAAAATGCCGCCCTGATTCAGAGCGAGCACTCTGAAAGAGCGTCCGGCTCTGAATCAGGGCCTATGTTCCCTACCACATACACAAACTAGGGTTCATTTTTTGTAGGGAGCCAATTATTAACCTATCAGTATATTTTTGGAGTATGGGAGTAAAGCAGAGTACCTGTAGGAAACCCACGCAAGTACAGGGAGATTATACATTATACAATCTACACACATAATTATTGTTGATAATTTAACCATAAAAAAAGCAAATCAGAAAAGTGGAAAGCATTGTTAAAAACAAGCAACCAAAATCCCAAAGAAGTTGATTCCTCAGGATTTAAGGCCTAGTCAAATTGAATAATTAATTATATGATTTGATGATACTAGTCTGTATCTGCTGAGAAGCAGCAGGGAAATGAGGCCTATATGCCTGGATAAGAAGCTAATGCTGGATAGCATTGCAAGATACAAAAGAACATGAACGTCCAAGTAAAGTATAGTAATTTACAGTACACTGCCTGTCAAACACACAAAATTTTGGCAAAGCCAATAATGAAAAGTGGTGCAAGAGGGAATTGTCTTTAGTAATGCCCAGGCATAACAATGTTTTTTTTTTTTATCATGAGCAAGAACTGCTGCCACTGGTGGCTGATTTACAAATACAACATACTCATCATCAACATCCTCATTAGCTTCAGTTAGTACACAAACATCCCCCTCATCCTCCTGTTGCACTTCCTCCACACTATAATCCTTAATTTCTATTTTCACCAGCTATACTTGTGCTGCTCATCCCCACATTTGCAAAGGGTGCAGAAATGGTGGAAGGCGGCTGCTCTGCAAGTACAACAGTATCAGAAAGGTCAGGCTCACACATCGCACTCATGGACACACTTAGACTCTCCTCAGACTCTCCTCGGAATACACCGTTTGTTCTATTTCCATTAACTGTGTCTCAGTCCTTATGCTCCTGGTTAATCTAGCCTGTACTAAATTTATCTAAAGCTCTGTCTATGTGGCTATTCATTAGTGCTGTTCAGGCTCTGAGCAACTTTACTCTGTTTGCCCCTACTGCATTTACCACCTTCATGCTACGCCACATTAGCCCTGCTCAACGAACGTGTTGTTTATATACTATTGTATACTATTGTCTGGTTGCCTCTTACCAGGCCTGTGTTTTACCTTGTGTGACTTCATTTTAGTGGCATACTATTGAGGTCAGTCCTACCTAAGTAATTACTGTGTATCCTTACCTTCCAAAATATCCTGCAATTTCCTGATGATTGTATAAGCCCCTACTTTCCGGAAGATTAAGACCTGCAGGCATCCAAAGTAGCAGTGAGTGTAACCAACTCTAAGGGAACAATGGGCGGTTGTTATAGGCAGTAATTCTTCCTAGCATGACTCTAGGGGTACAAATTATTCATGAGAATCATAACCAGTTCTCAGCAATTTATACAAATCTAATCCTAACTTGCCTGTTTTTCATACCTTAATTCCTGGGAACAGCATGAAAAGAAAAGTTTGGCACTATTTTACAAAGCCTCTTGCATTATGTGGGGATCATGTCTTCCTTTAGCCATGGCATGCACCTCTTATCTCAAACCACATCTTTCCTAGTTATGGCATGCACCCCTCAACCCCTGCCGCATGTTGTTATGAGCCGCTGTCATGGCTCTCCTCCATCGTCGGTCCCGGTCATTGCTGGGCAACCGGGACACTGCATCATGCAAGCTGCATTATCTGGTGGTCTCAGTGGTTGCTAGGCTACCAGGACTCTTTGCAGTTGCAGTGCCTTCTGGTCCTAGTTGTGTTACTGCTATGTGCAGCCCAGCAACTGAAATTCATATGTTAAATTAAAGTGCTGATTGGCCTTCAGTGCTGTTACAAGGCAGTCAGCTCCACACTCCATACCAGTGATAGTTCTTCTTGGAGCCTTGTCATTCGGTCCCTGTTCTTGGTTACTGTTCCTGATATCCTAGCTGTCTTCCTGTGCATTACCTCTGATTACATCTGCTGATATATAATCCTTAGTATGCTGCTGTGTGACCTGTGCATTCCTTATCTGCTGAGCAATCCACCTGTGCCTTGTTGGAATCAATGTTTTAATACCACTGCTTTTCTATATTGTTTTGCTGTACTATGCTGCTGCTGCTGCAATGATAGTGGCAGTGTTTAACCCTTGATACTGCATTAGAACTGTGGTGCAGATCTGAGTGTACTATTACTTGTATTCCACCTGTAGTTAAGTACTGTACTGCACTTCAAAATGATATTATTCTACATGATGTCCATATCCTCTGTCTGCATATTATACCCTTATTTCTACCTTTTCCAGTGTACTGGACAAAACTAGTGGTTGTTGTCAGTATTTCAATTAACTGTGTCCTTGTCATATTACGGTTGCTTAAAGACTGCTATTCCAGTTATTACCATGTGATCTTCTTGTCTGTTGCATAAGCCTCTAATGTTAAGAGGTACAAGACCTGGCAGCCGCCTAAGCATCGGTGTGTGCGTCTAACACTAAGGGAACAACGGGTGCTTCTTATTGGCACAAGACTCTCCATAGAGTGACTCTAGGAGTCTTATGTAATAGTGCAGGAGTTTCACAACACATGGCATGCCCCCCATATTCCTGCTACAAATCTTCCATTGTCCATGGCATACACCTCTTTTTTCAAAACTTATCTTGCCTGATTCATGGCATGCAGCCCTCATCTCACACCACATGTTGCATGTCACATCACATTCCATGAGATGTGACTTGCAACCCTGATATTGTCTGACTCATATATTTGTGGACCCGGTGTCTGAGAAAAGTCTGTATGGGTGTCTCAAGGTGTGTAGAGAAAGCTGGCATGAAGTAGAGAACACGTCCCTAACCGGGAATCGAACCCAGGTCTCAGCGGAGAGGTGCTGGATTGTACCCACTAGACCTCCAGGGACTGGAGACAGGTTGGTAATTATGTATAGCAGAGAAGAGTGTAGCAGTAGATTGACCAGGCTGGTACTGGGTTGTTACTGTACATAAAATTTAATAACACTCTTCTTACTTGTATCTGTAAACCGGAATGCTGGAGTGGTAGATCTTGGCAACGTATTTACCAGGCTCGAACTGGGTTGTTGCTGTAGTCCAGGGGCACTCGGATGGCAGCAGGACCGGATGCAGACCGAACACCGGAATGAGTAGTTGATAGTGTTACTAGAAACGGCAGTAATGGAGCATGAACCAGCAGGAACCCACTGTGCAGCATGGATGGTACAATATACACAGGCGTGGTACTGGTTCAGGTAAATGGAATAGCTGCCACAGGTGTAGAACACTTGCAGGAGTCCGTGCAACAAACAGTTACAAAACTGCACAAACGGAAATCCAGGAATGCAATAGGAGCACAGCATAGCTTACTCAGTAGAGACTGAGGTTAGACATTGTACTGGTGATTTGGTAGAGCCAGCATGTGGAATATATACCCCTGGGTTACCCGGGATAGGCTAAGTAGAGTCAGGTGGTACGGGAAGGCTCAGGCTGTCACTCGATTGGCTGCTACAGTCAGGTGAGCGGGACTTGTCATTGCAATACTCTAGAGCAGACTCTGATGTTGTTTGTGGCCTATCAGGCCGGGAAATACTGAAGCCTGCTTGTCTAGGACATGACAGAGAATGCTGGCAGAATCGGTAAGTGACCCGGTGGCAGGGGAAACAGCCCCAAGTTGTGGCAGATATCTCCTACTACATGTCTTTACTGCATAGTTGCCGACTTTCTGGCTGCTCCTTCCGGGCGGCTGGGGGCGTGGCCGAAAAAGGGGCGTGTCCGGACAGGTGCCTGACATTTGTAGGCATCACGGGGGTGGGGTCACGCGATCGCGTCATTTAGGCCCCGCCCCGCTACACAATGGCGTTAATACAGGCATTGTGAGGCAGGGGGCGGGGCCAAAATTATGCAAATCGCGTCACTGGTTGCCCTCGCAGCGGGGGTTAAGAGTAAATTGCAGGGGATGTCGGGAGGCTTGCCTGCCTTTCCGGGGGGGCGGGAGCTGCACCCGATTATCGGGAGGCTCCCGCCCAAATCGGGAAGGTAGGCAACTCTGCTTTACTGACCCATGGCATGCATCCCTCACCCCCCCTATCACTGTCACTTGCCTTCCCTGAGTCATACCTTGCCATCAGCCCATGCACAATATTTAATAATGTAACCACGTTTCTTGATCTCCTTGTCACTTTAGATGTTTGTGCTGCAGAATTAATCAGCAGTTATTTTCTGGACATTTTTGTTATCTGTGTTTGGGTATTTGCAGAATCTGTTTGCTGATGGTTAGCATAGTGCATCATTTCATTCCTCAATGTCTTCATAACATTAGTTGACAACCCTAATTTCAGCTGATTCACTCACGTCTGATTAAAGCCACTTAACGACCTAACTTCTATTGCACGTTGTGAGCGTATTCTTAATACAGTGATGATTGCAATACCTGTCATGTTGTTCTGACAGCCTAGACGGAGCTGAATTAGTCACCTGGCCCATGGAAGCTTTGTACAATTTACAGCAATCGGTCTATCAAGAGAGGGTATCGCAGAATGACAGCTTTATTCAGTGTAAGCCTTTAATTCCTCAGGAAACTTTTATTTATTTTTTTAAGCTGAAACCATTATAGAGAATTCTCTCTTTTGTTACCATGACACTTTTACATTTATCCTAATGGTAACTAAAAATAACTGAAGCATTTTCACGGACAGGACTGGCGGCAGACCTGGCAGAGTCCTTTCCATTCACAGCCCCATATATATTCCACATAGACAAAATATTTACCTAACCAGGGGCGTTCTAAGGGCCTGATTCAGACCTGTTCGTGAGCACATAGCGCTCGCAAGCGGGTCGATGTTCCCCCACTGCGCATGCGTGAGCGAGCGACGGCAGGTCTGTTGCTCCGGTGCTCACTACAAGATGGGGCGGCTGTCGATGTTGATTGACAGCTCGCCCCATTTTGTAGGCGGGGAGGGGGGGTGGCTGCACAAATGCAGGCATTCCCTTAGGAACGCCTGCCGTTTGTGGGCTGCCCTACTGACATCACTCGTGATGTCAGTAGTGGACTTTCTGCTCTATTAGAGCAAGAAGTCCACTCAGGCTTGCGGGAGCCGAGACCCTCCCGCAGGGTCTCGACGCAAGCCCGATGGTCGTGATAATCACGACCATCGCCAGGCCACTCGCACTAGCTGTGGATGGTCACCCTCAGCTTTGCGAGCTGTCTGGAGGCCGAAAATAAAAAATAAAGAAAACGTCCTGATTCAGAGCGAACGTACGCAAACAGCACGTGCCTCTGAATCAGGCCCTAAGAGTGAAAGGAGCCTGTGTGCAGTCACCGTGTGGCCCCTTCATCTCGTTGCGGCACAATTGCTAGCAGACTCTGGTCTCGGCGCAGGTCTCCGGGAACATGTTACCCGTCCCATGTTCCCAGTGATTTTTCACATGCAGATGACGCCAGCAAAATGGATGAGGTTTTCAGTCTGCGCACCCGTCCGAGTCAAACTGCGCTAGCGTGGCAATGGTCATCGCTCTAAGGGGGCTATTTAATTAGGTGCGAGAATACCAAAAATCCCGCGCCTGTGAGGTTTTTCCTGCATTTTTGCTATTCAATTAGGTGCTGGGTGTTTTTTTTTGAGTGGCGGGAGGTTCTCTATTTTCGCACCTTCAGAGCACGACCAAAATGTTCCTAAAATACATATTTTTAGGAAAAATGATCAGGATTTACTCTGGTACCCCTGCAGCACCCCCCTGCCCCATGACTAATGAAGCCATTGGAGGTTTGCAATTAGCTTATTTAGGCCCTCATTCAGAGCCACTCGCTATTTGCGGTCGTTCGTTCTAAAACAAGGGGTGGCTATTCAAATGAACCGTTCGCTGTTTGCGGTCTGTTCACGCCTCTATGTCTGAACGAGCGAACAAAACTTGCGTTCGTTTTTTGGAAAAATACGCCCCCTGGCCACTCGCATCCTACGTCATGTCCGCTATTTATTAGATTAATCGAGTACATCGACAAGGGTATGAACTGCTCGCTATTCTTGGGGTTGGTGTTTGCTACCACAATTTTGCGAGCAGTTCTGACTATAAAATAACCCAGTGACGTGGTCAATGACGCTGCTGTTTTAAATATGCACACCCATAAAACGCCCGTTTTGACCTTTAAGCACGCCTGCGTTCTGATTTCCACTCCCCATTTTCAAGCACCTTCCCCTGTTACCACCCACATACGCCTCTTTCTGTCACTCAAAATAGCAGGCATTCGCTGTTTTGTGAGCACATGAATTTCGTCCGCACTGACTGGTTAGCGCATGCGTATAACGATCCGTACGCATGCGCAGTTGGGCTAACATCGCTCGGAACGAACGAGCGGCCGCTTACGAGCGGCTCTGAATCAGGCCCTTAGTCAGTAATTACTCACCTTCCAAAGCTCTGTCTTCTTCTTCCAGGCTGTCGGGACCCGGTCTTCTGCAGAAGCGTGTGTGGTGTGTGTGTATGTGAGTGATTGTCTGTGTGACCCCCATGTGTGTGTGAGCCCTCTGGAGGCAGCAGGGAGAACTACATCTCCCAGCAGCCACCTCCGTCCCAGCAGCCCCCTGGCTTTCCAGCAGCTCCCTCCCCAGTGCAAAGATGGAGGGGAGATAACCGGGAGCCTCGGAGACCACCAGACCGGTAAGTAGTTGTTGTTTTTCTCGCACAGCAGGGTTTTCAGCATTTTTTATAATATAAAGCAGATACTCAATTATGTATGTGTTTTACTAAATAGTCCCATAACCTGATGGCTAGTGTATGGTAAATATCCAATGTAACAGCTAGTGCATTAAAGAGGCTTCAAAGATGGGTTATTAGTCGATCAACTATACTTCATTCCAGTTTATCAGTGGGGTTGGGTTGGGACAATAAGTCAAGAGGCTGGGTAGATATCCCATGACCCTGCATCCATGCTGTATATATCATTGGTTATACCAACATTGCTCTGTATTTTTCCCATTCCTGACAATGGGCATTCCAGTGGCCCATTTATTCCAATGGAGTTGTGTGCTACATGTAGAAACTCTATTGAAATCAATAGTAAAATTAAATGAGTGGGACATTGACAGGATCGGAGCCTCGTATCTTTGCAAATCATTTTTTCCCATGTCAGCAGAGTCATTTAATCTGCACTGACGTTTGGTTAAAGCAAAGAATCCTCATGACTCACCTCACAGTCTACCAATCACAACAGCCGGTGTAGGAAAGCACTTGTAATTGGCTCAGAGTCGTTCTGCAGAGAAAGTCTGAGTGGAACAGTTTGTGTTTTCCATTGTTTTGTTTTTTATTTCTAGTGGATTACACATTAGGAAGAGTTCCAGTAAAAATATTTAAAATGTATTTTCCTTATAAACTATTCCATTGGATGACAAAGTAAAAACAATTTCTTGTGGATTAATAATACTGTATAACACAATTCCATTGGATTAGATATTAAGGGGTAAATTTACTAAAATGAGAGTTCTTTTAAGAAGTGATGTTGCCCATAGCAACCAATCAGATTTCAGGTATTATCTTCTAGAAGGTGCTAGATAAATGAGAAGTAGAATCTGATTGGTTGCTGTGAGCAACATCACTTCTTAAATAGAACTCCCATCTTAGTAAATTTACCCCTAAAAAACTACTTTTTTTACATAACTGAAACTCTGATTACTGAAACTTTGTCATTGCAACGTTTTGTTAGAATTATTTGTGTAATTTTACTCTGGTTCCTTTCATTGCTGTTATACAGTATTTAAGGCCCCCTTACACGGTACGATATTCACCTTGCGATGCGACGGCCGATCCGATGGCCGACTTATCGGGCGGTCCCCACACACTGAGCGATCAAGTGACCGACCACCCGATATGCCGCCACCCCCCTCCCCCACACGCATAGCGTTGCATGGGATCGTACATCGCTCCCCCAGATCAACTGAACATGCAGAAAGATCTGTACGATCACATGGGAGCGCGCACTGGCCAATATCATACCCACACACGGAACGATATAGCAGCGATATCGCACTGTGTATGGGGGCCATAAGAATATTCTTACTATTGTTAAAATATAAATGTTTAATTCTTCCTATGAATTTATGATCTAAAACTTTAATTGAATTCCCTTTAGATCAACGCTGCAGCTCGTTGTAGCGCACATTTGTAACCAGTGGGTTAAATAATTAATTTCTACATAGGCATATAAGTTGTAATACCTATACCCTTGCTAGGCCCCATTGAGGTTTGAAAAGAGATTGTAGTTGTAGTCTAAGCATAGAATGGTCATATTCACCTTTTGAGGTCAAACAAGACATAAATTGAGGGGCCTAACTTGTACCTGTCACTATCAGAGATGTATAATGAGCCATCCACAGCTTATATGGTGTTATCAGTAGACAGTGAGCCACATTCCAGTGGGGTGACCATTGTAAGATGTGTAGAGATGCTAAGCATTATGGGTAACTGATAGTGATGGTCATATTCTCTACACAAAGGGGGCTTTGAAACAGAGTTTATCTCCAGACATACTAGGATACATCATTACTGTATTTCTTTGTCTGAGTATATCTTAGAGCTTACAGAGCATGTGCAAGAGATAAGTATGGTACATGCTATGTTGTACCAATCAGTGCTTGATACCCAGTTTGTAACTAATATGGGCTTAATATCCAGAACGCCAATACCCATATACTAGGGTATATAAATCAAGACTTGGACAAAGGCTTTTTTTGGCTTGTGCATGGACCTGAGACTGCAGTAGGGTGCCTGCAGTGTATATTGAACTGCCTGGGCGTTATTTGGAATCGGTATGAATCCCGACAGTGGCTGTGCGACACGGCTGAAAATCCAGATCGTCACCAGATAAGTATCAACTAACCTAACCTAACCCCCCTAACCCTAACCATCCTTAGGGGTGCCTAACCCTAACCTTCCCCCCAGTGCCTAACCGTAATCCCCCCCTCTAAGTGCTTAAACCTTACCCACCCTTCCCTGCCGCCTAAACCTAAGTCCCCCGGGGGGTGCCTAAACCTAAGTCCCCCCCAGGGATGCGTAACCCTAACCCTCCCTTCCCCTAGCCTAACCCTAACCTCCTGGGGGGATGCCTAACCCTAAATCCCCCCCCCCCGGGAGCCCTAAACCTAACATCCCCTCCTGGGGCTGTCCGCAACGGCTCCCGGCATCATTTCGATTGGGATGCCGGGCGCTGGTCTCCCGGCGTCTGTAAAATGACAGGCATCTATATTTAGACCACTGACATTTAACCCTCGCCGGGATAGAGCAGTCGGGAAGCCAGCTGTCGGGCTTACATCCGTCGGCTTCCCAACTGCATACCAGTTATTTAAACGAGGGCTCCCCATATGAAGATGAAGTACATCTTATGTTGAAGAGGATAAATTGCTGGTGACATCTCCATACATAGATAAAAGTTGAGTATACTGTATACTTTGTATGTTAATTGTTTGTTTGTTACTTGTATATAAAGTGTGTTCATTTGTACTCACTCAAATGGTCACTGGTGTATAGTGTTATGTGTACAGGGGGGGGGGGCTGGTGCATAGTGTTATGTGTACAGTGGGGGCTGGTGTATACTGTTATAGATACAGCAGGGAGGCTGGTATATAGTGTTATATATACAGTGGAGGGCTGGTGTATAGTGTTATGTCTACAGGGGAGGCTGGTGTATAGTGTTATGTGTATAGTGGGGGCTAGTGTATAGTGTTATGTGTACAGGGGGGGCTGGTGTATAGTGTTATGTGTACAGGGGGGGCTGGTGTATAGTGTTGTGTGTACAGAGGGGGCTGGTGTATAGTGCTATGTGTACAGTGGGGGCTGGTGTATAGTGTTATGTGTACAGTGGGGGCTGGTGCATAGTGTTATATGTACAGGGGGGGCTGGTGTATAGTGTTATGTGTACAGTGGGGGGCTGGTGTATAGTGTTATGTGTACAGGGGGGCTGGTGTATAGTGTTATGTGTACAGGGGGGCTGGTGTATAGTGTTATGTGTAAATTGGGGGCTGGTGTATAGTGTTATGTGTACAGGGGGAGCTGGTGTATAGTGTTATGTGTACAGTGGGGAGCTGGTGTATAGTGTTATGTGTACAGGGGGGGCTGGTGTATAGTGTTATGTGTACAATGGGGAGCTGGTGTATAGTGTTATGTGTACAGTGGGGAGCTCGTGTATAGTGTTATGTGTACAGTGGGGGGCTGGTGTATAATGTTATGTGTACAGTGGGGGGCTGGTGTATAGTGTTATGTGTACAGTGGGGGGCTGGTGTATAGTGTTATGTGTACAGTGGGGAGCTCGTGTATAGTGTTATGTGTACAGTGGGGGGCTGGTGTATAATGTTATGTGTACAGTGGGGGGCTGGTGTATAGTGTTATGTGTACAGTGGGGGGCTGGTGTAGGGGACTTAGGTTTAGGCGGTTGGAAGGGGGGAGTTAGGTTTAGGCACTTAGAGGGGGGATTAGGGTTGGGCACAGGGGAGGGAGGTTAGGGTTAGGCAAACTAAAGGAGGGTTAGGGGGTAGAATTAGGTTAGTTCAGGGTTGCCTACCCTCCCGATTCAGACGGGAGCCTCCCGATAAACGGGTGCAGCTCCCGCCCCCCCCCCGGAAAGGCAGGCAAGCCTCCCGCATGCCGCCGATCCCCCGTCTCCCCCCCCCGCCAGTACTTGATAAACCCCCGCAGTGGGGGGCCGCTGACGCGATTCGCGTAATTTTGGCCCCGCCCCCTGTTTCACAATGCCTGTATTTTCGTCATTGTGTAGCGGGGGGGGCAAAATGACGCGATTGCGTAGATCCACCCCCTGTCACACCCGCAAACTGCCTTCAGCCCGCCCGGCCCTGCCCCTTTTGCCAGCCACGCCAACTGTCCTGCCGATCTGGCTGCTCCCTCCCGGAAGGAGCAGCCAGATAGTCGGCAAGTATGGGTTAGTTTATACTTACCTTTAGGACGATCGGGATTTCCTCCTCTGTCAGGCTGCCGCTACCGGCGGTAAATCATACTGAATGCGATATTACTCATTGAGACAATTTGCCAACAGCTGTGATGTGTATGTATATGTGTGTATATGTATGTATGTATGTATATGTGTGTGTGATAGTAAATGTTGGAAGTGTTTGTACAGGTGGTGGCTGTACACACCCAAGAACCAGTCCACAGGCACTTAACCTTGCAGTGTTGTTTATTATGCAAGCAGTAGTACAGCCGTACTCACTGTTACTCTGGTAGTGGAGAGGCATGAAGTGGAGCTTGTATGGGCAGAGCTTAAGCAGATCACCAGCTGGTGACTGTCTAAGGTATGCGATAGTACAGCTGTACTCACTGTTACACCGGTAGATGAGGAGCATGATGTGGAGCTTGTATGAGCAGGGTTTATGAAAGGTCGCAGGTCTCTGGAGCTGAGGGGGAGATGTCCGACTAGCACTATGTGACTCACACAGTAAGCAAAATGGTGTCGCACATCTTGGTAAGGGAATGATGCATCATCCCCTGGAGGAGCCATGTTGGAGGCTGCGCAGTAGGGCTCTCCACCTCTAATAGTAAGTACACAAAAATACCGAATATACTGTAACAGTCAGTTTTCAACTGATTTAAAACCGACGCAAAACCGACGCTTAGTGAATTTATCCCCATATGTCTAGATGTTTGCAAACCTCAGACTATATCTTAGCAAGTTTACCTATTAATCTTTTTCGAACAGCCCGTAATGCTTCAATTTACTAATGAAATAATGCATCTCTAAAGTACGAGTATATGCATTATCTAAAATGAGATCCTCTGAGAAAATGAGAGCGCACAAAAAGATATTTTTGATATCGAAAAAATGTAATTGCGAAACTGTTGAACTGATCGCGCTGATTATGTGACAGAGCAAATGGCAAAAGGTGGGAGAGGGTACGTGCGGTAGACGGCTTAGTGACACTCGCCAAACAGGCAAACGCTGGACATTGAATGTAACATAAATTTATGATCCGCTGAGATAATGGAAAATGAATAAAATGTGCAAATAGGCAATAAAGCCATATTGTGTGTCAGTGCCTGATTTGGGTGGTGATAAAAAATTCTGTAATCCCCCTCCCCCCATCCACACCTCATTAAGGGGCTGATTCGGAAGCAATGCTTACACAAATGGCTGATGTTTTTGAACTGCGCACGTGTCTCAGTGGCACCGAGCACGCTTCCCACAATGTGTACAGTGGGTTTGTTACATCTAAATATGCACAAAGTCGGCGTCCCGCTCAGACGCATGCTTTACACCACATGGAGGGGCTTTTACTAGTCTTAGCATGAAGTCACAGATGGGACTACAGTATGTGACAAGACACTAATGTGGCGCAGCAGCCTGTGACTCGTGTTTGCCGTGTGCAGGCCCATACTGTACCCAGGGGTGGATGGGGAACATAAAAAGAACAGAAAGTGGCGTCACGTAGATGGGGCCAACACAAAATATTCGGGGCTAGCATACCAATATCATTATGCGGTGCCCTGAAGCAGATCAACCAAAGCAAAGTTGGGATATATGTATTTGGAACCCCCCCATAAAAATCCTGCATTTGCCCCTGCTATCTATCTATCTATCTATCTATCTATCTATCTATCTATCTATCTATCTATCTATCTATCTATCTATCTCATATCTATCTATCTATCTCATATCTATCTCCAGGGCCGTTGAGAGCGCTGCGGGGCCCCGGTAAAGAGGGGGCGTGGCCTAATTGTGGGAGGCGTGGCCACACCTCCTTGAATAAAAAAGTACAAAAAAGTATACATTTATGCGAGCCCCTCAGCCCGGCGCAAAGCCAGGGGGGGCGCGATCAGTGTGATCGCTCCCCCCCTCAGGCATAGGAGATTGCTCGCGGCTGCTAAGCAGCAGCCACAGCAATCTCCCACTGCATCTCAGCACACGCTGTGTGCTGGGAGACAGTAAGGAGGGAGGGGGGGCGGCGCCGGGCCCCTCTGGAAGCCCGGGCAAATTGTACCCGTCTCCCCCCCTCTCGGCGCCCCTGTCTCATCTATATCTCATATCTATCTTCTATCTATCTATCTATCTATCTATCTATCTATCTATCTATCTGTTATCTATCTATCATTTATCTATCTATCTATCTATCTCTCAATCTATCTATCTATCTCTTATCTATCTATCTATCTATCTATCTATCTATCTATCTATCTATCTATCTATCTATCTATCTATCTATATGTATCTCATATCTAACTAATATATATCTATCTACACAACACCACTAATATAGAATATGTGAATTTGTTTCTATTAGGCCTATTTACTAAAGTACATTTGCAGGACATACCCCCCCCCCCCCTTTTAGGGTATATACAGCTATGTATTAGTCACATATAAGATAGTGACCTGGATAGTGCAAGTAGCCTGAGGCTCAGAGCCCTCCTAATGTAGGGGAAAACCACCTGATGTGGGGGCTTTGGGGACTGAATTTGAGTCGATACTGTAAGACTCATACTCTGGTGAAGTTGCTCCACCAAAGATCTGCCCCTAAACTAATGCTCTGGTGCCCCAGGCCCCGCCTCCCATGCCCTCTTACCCACAGCTCCATCTGGTGCATCATTGTTGATATCCAGCTCCTGGAAGATCTGCAGCCGCTCTTATGCTCAGGCCGGCCGCACAGGTCCCCGGCTAGAGCTGCAACCAGGGAGGAGTGGGAGAGGGGTGGGGGGGGCACGCCAGATGTTTCACACTGGCATTGAGAAGCTGCGAGCAGCGATATCAACAAGCGGGACCGACTATCGATAGATGGAAGCGGCATCTGATGGTCTGACAGAGACCCTTCAACTAGTGTATGGTGGCTTCTCAGGTGCCAGGAAGAGGTGCCATGACGGTACACTCCGGGTACATATTTACAGCATACCTCCCGATTTGGTCGGGAGCCTCCCGAAAATCAGGTACCGCTCCCAGCCTCCCGGGAAGGCAGACAATCCTCGCGGCCCCGGTGATGTGTCCGGACCCCCCCACGCTTTTAAGTGAAAACCCCGGCAGCAGAGGGGCCAGTGACGCGATTTGCGCCGAATCGCGCCATCGTGGCTCCGCCCCAAGCTGCACAATGCCATTAATTATGGCATTGTGAAGAGGGGGCGGAGCTACGATGATGCGATCGCGCGGTCACGCCCATGCTCTGCCCCCAACGCCGCATCAGGCGCCGGGCCCCGCGTCACACCCCCAGCCCTGTAAGCCTGACAGCTCCCTCCTGGAAGGAGGGAGCTAAGTGTCGGCAAGCCTGATTTACAGCCCTAAGTGGGGTGAATTTGTTGTGGGCAATGGAGTAGTACCCCGTAAGTGCTGGCGCCCGGCGGCAGGCGCCTCCATTGTCTCCCATAGTTATGCCCCTGGTACTGCAACTGATTAGAATTAAATTGCAAGCTCTTTACCACAATATACTGATACCACATCTGACTTATATATGGTGTTCTTGGAAGTTTTGCATATAAATCTATATCAATATGCTCAGTTGGAAATAGAACGTATCACTTTAACTTCATTATACCAAGCTTCTAGGGATCGGGGTAACACATTGCTGAGCCGACTCATTCACACACACACATACATCAAAAGCAAATTATCCTCATTTCCCCCAAGGCGTGGAAACTTTTGTATATACTTTTTTAAATGCTTAAACTTTTTATTTCATTTCTCTTTTTTCCTTTGATATTGGCTCAATCTGTATTTTAGGTTTGGCAGCCATTTAACCTGAATATTTTCCTGGGTGTAAATATTTTCTCTCTTATCTCCAAATCCAGTTTCAGCGCTACATTCCTTTGCGTCTCTCCTTGCGCAGTGAGGGTGGACTTTGTTTCCCCTGTGACCAGCGATGCAGGCCATCCTCAGACAACCTTCACTCGTTATCCGTTTAATCCTCCCGTCATCTTCAAAAGTCATAGGAAACATATCACGGTTTTGTGAGCAACTTCCACAATGTACTGTCTCTAGCTTACTAGATTAATCTTTCCTAATTAGGAGCCTTTGATCACTGGAGCTGGTAGAGTGTAAATAAGGAAATATTAGCTCTTATTAAAATCCACTTTTGATAGGGTCTAATGAACAGCTCAGATCAAATTAAATGAATTACATTTACATATCTGTGTCTCTGTTTTGACATATCGACCTGGGCACTGGCATGGGGATATATTTGGTAATCTCACAGAAACAATAATGAATAAGAATGAGGTGTTCACTAGCTCCCCATGGTACTGTAAGTACTTATAACCAGCAGACTGTGCTCCCCAAACAGAGGGGCTCATTTACATACATAACCCTAGGGAGTCGCTTAGAACGTTCCCTTATCCGATTGGTTGTTTTGGCAGGATACCTCCGTAGTATTTCATATCTTCATCATTAAATGTCTGTCCTGCACTGATGAGCTCTGGAAAGGGAATCAGTATGAAAATCCCGACGCTGGAAGCCCTGCAGCAGTGGAAATCCTGACAGAGGATTTGGGTAAGTATAACTAACCATACCCCCCCCTAACCCTCCCTTAGGGGTGCCTAACCCTAACCTCCTCCCCTACTGCCTAACTCTACCGCACCCCCAAGTGCCTAAACCTAACCCCCCCCTTCCCCGCAGCCTAAACCTAAGTCCCCCGGTGGGGTGCCCAACCGTAACCTCCTCCCGGTGGTGCCTAACCCTAACCTCCCCCAAGGGGTGCCTAACTCTAACCCCCCTTCCCCTAGCCTAACCCTAACCCTCCCGGGGGGTGCCTAACCCTAAGTCCCCCCCGGGAGCCCCTAGCCTAACCCTCCCCCCCGCGGCTGTCCGCACTCGATTACCTTCGATCGGTATACCGGGCGTTGGGCTCCTGGCGTAGGTCTAATAACAGGCGTCGAGATTTTGACACCTGTCATTACTACCCTGCCAGGATTTCACATTCGGGAAGGCTTCCTGACTGCATCCCCTGGAAACAGTGAATCTCTCTGCACGTTGGATTCTGCACAGGCAGAGCCCTGGGATAGAGCATTAATTCATAGAAACTGCCACGTGACCACCATGTGACCGCCATGTGCAGAGGTAACTGCCGGGGAAAAACATATATTCCATATATACATAATCCTGACCTGCTGTGATGCTGTGGTCAGGGGCGTATCTATAATGGTTGCAGGGTGTGCGGGGCACGGGCCCCTGGGTCCAGGGGGCCCCGCCCGCACACCCTGCACCCATAATATTACTTACCTCCCTGAAGTCCCACGTCGGGCGGGGGTCCGGCGCTGTAAAACGACTGGAAAATGTCCGCTGTGGCCATTTTCCCGTCGTTTGCGCATGCGCAGTACAGGGAAAATGGACGCCATGGCCATTTTCCCGGTGACCTGCGCATACATATAGTCTTTGGGAACACTCTAGTGCCCAGAGTCTATAACTCCGGCGCTGGCCGCGCACAGCTCAGTGCGCTGCCGACGCCGGTTTTTAGAGAGGGCCCGTGTTGGAGACTGCACACAGGCCCCCTCCTCTCTAGAAACATCCCTGATTTAAGGGGCATATTTAATTTTGAGTGATGTTCTTATCACTCATTACTAATCTTCAATGATGCTCCAACCAATCAACTCCTAGGTGTCATTTTTTAACACATGACAGTAAGGAGCTGATTGGTTGGAGGCTTGGAGCACAATTTAAGATAAGTAACGAAGGATAACAGGAATATCACTTGTTATTAAATATGTCCCTTAGACTATTGTCCATCTCTGTATCAGGCCCAGTAATACCCCTTTTACACCGGAGATAAAACCCGGGTTTTTGAAGGGTTAACCCGGGCAGCTCCCTGGTGTAAAAGGGGAGAGAGTTGGATCGCCGGGTCGAGTGACGCGGCAATCCAACCAAGGTAACTAGCAGGGTTTAACACGGGCATAGCCCGTGAAACCCTGCTATGGGAACAGCGCACTCCGGGTCACGATGACCTGGAATGTGCTGCTAGCCAGCCGATTGGTCCGGTTTCAGTGGCGCTTGGAGATGACGTCATCTCCAAGCGTCCACTTTCACTCTGCAAAAGCCGGGTCTATGCAGACCCGACTGCGGTGTGAGTGGCGCTGACTCGGGAATATCCTGAGTCAGCGCCGGCAAAATTCCGGGTCTGATCCGGATAGGAACTTTGTTCCAATTCCGGGTCAGACCCGGAATTTAGGTGGAAAAGGGGTATTAGTGATCAATGAATGAGGTATTCTATCTGTACACATGTATCCACCACCTCCCGAGGAGGCTATCTGGTCTGTCAGTATACACTCGGAAAGATTTATACCTGGTAAAACCGTCTAGCATGTGTAGCACCCGGGATCCTTGATAAATCACATACAGATAGATTGTGCAGACCATCTAAGCGGGTGAACCTATATTTCGTCAGCCCCTCGGAAAGTGGCAGGAATATGGCAGCGTGTACTGAGGAACTTTTAAATGATTGACTGAGCAAACAGATGTCTACTGTTATCCCAGTAAATGTAATTGTGCAGCTCACTCTCCTACGACGTTTCAGTCTTTTCCCATCTCGTTCCCCATTAATTAGGCTCAGGGACAGCTCTGTTCTTGGTGCAAGAGCGCAGAGAGCATCTGGAGAATGGGGTGTGACTGTCTGCAATAGATGGGCTCACTGGTGACTGATTTACATTAAGTCTCCTGGCATCAAAGCCAGCTTAAGGCTATGGGCAAAATTCTAGTGTTTAGCACGCAGGCAGGGAGAGTACTGAGAGCCGAGGGAGGAATTACCCCAGTCTGCTCTCTCTAAAGCAGCTCCAAGTTCTGTCCATGAGCTCCCAGCTGGACACTGGAGACTAGAACTGGGAAACCATCTGTCGGATGGAATAAGCCCCATTGTTCATTATTTAAAAATATATATGTATATCAAAAAGTAACGTAAGAATATGATGTATTTATGTTTTAGGAGCGGTGCAGAATTTAGCATATGGGAGACGTAATAAAAATTAATGTGCTGACTTCAATAATACTGTGCGGTCAGATTAAGTAGTTTTACAAATGTAGCAACTCGTAGCAAGGGAGCTGATTCTCAGAGCGCATTTATCATGGACTCCATAAAATGTGGAGGAATTTTGGGGTTGGTCCAAAAATAATATTTTCAGGACGCACTGCACAAAAGGGACAATTATATATATAAAATATAAACGTGAAAAAGAAAAAAAGACTGAACAAAAAGCATTTGGTAGCAATAAGCAGAAGAATGTCACGGCCCTCTAATAATCTGCTTTATTATTTGCTTCATAAATATATCATTAAAACAAAATAATGGTGTTGTGTAATGTACTTTCAAATGTGCATTTGTGTTTTGAAGTGTAAGATAAAAGCAAATGAAAGTTCCTAATATAGGGGTCAGTGTAATAGTCTGCGAGGTTGGTTTTGCCTTTTAAATAATTTTCCCTTTAAAACATCTTGCAGGATATTACATTTACCCCATAATCTGAATTTACATGCTAGCAATCACGTTCCTGGCAGGTACACACGTACATATTGAAGATGATGCAGGGCTGAAGCACATTGGTTTTGTGGACCCATTTTGCGTGTTCGTCCACTGCGCACGTTCTGGAGCCGCGGGTCGCGGGTACACAAGTACGGGATGCAATCGGGAAGCCGGCTGATGGAAGCCCGACAGCCGGTTTCCTGACTGCTTTATCCCGGCAAAGGTTAAATCATGACATGCATCTAAATCTAGACGCCTGTCATTTTTCCGATGCTGGGAGACCGGCGCCTGGCATCCCGATGGAAGGGATGCCGGGCGCCGCGAGCGGACAGCCGCGAGGGGGGGGGTTAGGTTTAGGGCTCCCGGGGGGGAACTTAGGGTTAGGCACCCCCCCCGGGAGGGTTAGGGTTAGGCTAGGGGGAGGGAGGATTAGGGTTAGGCACAGGGGGGGAGGTTAGCGTTAGGCACCCCTAAGGAGGGTTAGGATTAGGGGGGTTAGGTTAGGTAAGTACTCACCTATGGACAATCGGGATTTCCAGCGCTGTCGGGCTGCCGCTGCGGGGATCTCTTCATTTGTCTGCCAGCCGCTGCCGGGATTCGAACTCCCGGCCATGCGGCCGGCGGTATTTCTTACCGCTTCCCACAAGTACAGATGGTGCAGAATAGTACACAACTCCTCTTGCGGCTGAAGAAATGTAGCTCGGTGGTAACGCGACGTTCACACGTATGCTACAGTATGTTGAGAGAGAGCGTGTCAGCAGAGTTGCAGGCATGTCGTTTTGTTCATACGTGTTATTACACCTGTTTTCAGATGTTACATTGCGGTTCGGTTCTCCAGATACCTGAATCCACTGGAATTTTCGTGAATTCGGACAGATCCGAGTCACCGTTCTGATCTGAGGAGATCCAGACAAGTTCCGAGTCGCAGTTCTGAACATCCTGCTGTTCGGAATTCGATTTTAAATCTGATGTTTTTTTATCTTTTTTTTTTTTTAAATCCCAGATCCAAAACCAAAACACATGAGGGTAGATTAGCAGTGGAAGATGCAGGGGGGTTTCCAAATGCTTAATTTTAGAGTGAGTGTGGCCTGTCAATGAAGAGGGCAGAATTAGTACTTAACCAGCTTTAATAAGCATCATACAAAGTGTATTGTGTGTATTAATTCCAGCATATACAGGACTAGTGATCACAGTAACCCATTATATGTGTCATACATAGTGCATTGTGTGTCATAATTCCAGCATATACAGGACCAGTGATCACAGTAACCCATTATATGTGTAATACATAGTGTATTGTGTGTCATAATTCCAGCATATACAGGACCAGTGATCACAGTAACCCATTATATGTGTCATACATAGTGTATTGTGTGTCATAATTCCAGCATATACAGGACCAGTGATCACGGTAACCCATTATATGTGTCATACATAGTGTATTGTGTGTCATAATTCCAGCATATACAGGACCAGTGATCACAGTAACCCATTATATGTGTCATACATAGTGTATTGTGTGTCATAATTCCAGCATATACAGGACCAGTGATCACAGTAACCATTATATGTGTCATACATAGTGTATTGTGTGTCATAATTCCAGCATATACAGGAACAGTGATCACAGTAACCCATTATATGTGTCATACATAGTGTATTGTGTGTCATAATTCCAGCATATACAGGACCAGTGATCACAGTAACCCATTATATGTGTCATACATAGTGTATTGTGTATCATAATTCCAGCATATACAGGACCAGCGATCACAGTAACCTATTATATGTGTCACACATAGTGTATTTTATGTCATAATTTCAGCATATACAGGACCAGTGATCACAGTAACCCATTATATGTGTCATACATAGTGTATTGTGTGTCATAATTCCAGCATATACAGGACCAGTGATCACAGTAACCCATTATATGTGTCATACATAGTGTATTGTGTGTAATAATTCCAGCATATACAGGACCGGCAATCACAGTAACCCATTATATGTATTATACAAAGTGTTTTGTGTGTCATAATTCCAGCATATACAGGACCGGCAATCACAGTAACCCATTATATGTATCATACAAAGTGGATTGTGTGTAATAATTCCAGCATATACAGGACCAGTGATCTCAGTAACCCATTATATGTGTCATACAAAGTGGATTGTGTGTCATAATTCCAGCATATACAGGACCAGTGATCACAGTAACCCATTATATGTGTCATACAAAGTGTATTGTGTGTCATAATTCCAGCATATACAGGACCAGTGATCACAGTAACCCATTATATGTGTCATACATAATGTATTGTGTGTCATAATTCCAGCATATACAGGACCAGTGATCTCAGTAACCCATTATATGTGTCATACAAAGTGGATTGTGTGTCATAATTCCAGCATATACAGGAACAGTGATCACAGTAACCCATTATATGTGTCAAACATAGTGTATTGTGTGTCATAATTCCAGCATATACAGGACCAGCGATCACAGTAACCCATTATATGTATCATACAAAGTGTATTGTGTGTATTAATTCCAGCATATACAGGACCAGTGATCACAGTAACCCATTATATGTGTCATACATAGTGTATTGTGTATCATAATTCCAGCATATAGAGGACCAGCGATCACAGTAACCCATTATATGTGTCATACATAGTGTATAGTGTGTCATAATTCCAGCATATACAGGACCAGTGATCACAGTAACCCATTATATGTGTCATACATAGTGTATTGTGTGTCATAATTCCAGCATATACAGGACCAGTGATCACAGTAACCCATTATATGTGTCATACATAGTGTATTGTGTGTCATAATTCCAGCATATACAGGACCAGTGATCACAGTAACCCATTATATGTGTCATACATAGTGTATTGTGTGTCATAATTCCAGCATATACAGGACCAGTGATCACAGTAACCCATTATATGTGTCATACATAGTGTATTGTGTGTCTTAATTCCAGCATATACAGGACCAGTGATCACAGTAACCATTATATGTGTCATACATAGTGTATTGTGTGTCATAATTCCAGCATATACAGGAACAGTGATCACAGTAACCCATTATATGTGTCATACATAGTGTATTGTGTGTCATAATTCCAGCATATACAGGACCAGTGATCACAGTAACCCATTATATGTGTCATACATAGTGTATTGTGTATCATAATTCCAGCATATACAGGACCAGCGATCACAGTAACCTATTATATGTGTCACACATAGTGTATTTTATGTCATAATTCCAGCATATACAGGACCAGTGATCACAGTAACCCATTATATGTGTCATACATAGTGTATTGTGTGTCATAATTCCAGCATATACAGGACCAGTGATCACAGTAACCCATTATATGTGTCATACATAGTGTATTGTGTGTAATAATTCCAGCATATACAGGACCGGCAATCACAGTAACCCATTATATGTATTATACAAAGTGTATTGTGTGTAATAATTCCAGCATATACAGGACCGGCAATCACAGTAACCCATTATATGTATCATACAAAGTGGATTGTGTGTAATAATTCCAGCATATACAGGACCAGTGATCTCAGTAACCCATTATATGTGTCATACAAAGTGGATTGTGTGTCATAATTCCAGCATATACAGGACCAGTGATCACAGTAACCCATTATATGTGTCATACAAAGTGTATTGTGTGTCATAATTCCAGCATATACAGGACCAGTGATCACAGTAACCCATTATATGTGTCATACATAATGTATTGTGTGTCATAATTCCAGCATATACAGGACCAGTGATCTCAGTAACCCATTATATGTGTCATACAAAGTGGATTGTGTGTCATAATTCCAGCATATACAGGACCAGTGATCACAGTAACCCATTATATGTGTCATACAAAGTGTATTGTGTGTCATAATTCCAGCATACACAGGACCAGTGATCACAGTAACCCATTATATGTGTCATACAAAGTGTATTGTGTGTCATAATTGCACCATATACAGGACCAGTGATCTCAGTAACCCATTATATGTGTCATACAAAGTGTATTATGTGTCATAATTCCAGCATACACAGGACCAGTGATCACAGTAACCCATTATATGTGTCATACAAAGTGTATTGTGTGTCATAATTGCACCATATACAGGACCAGTGATCACAGTAACCCATTATATGTGTCATACAAAGTGGATTGTGTGTCATAATTCCAGCATATACAGGACCAGTGATCACAGTAACCCATTATATGTGTCATACAAAGTGTATTGTGTGTCATAATTCCAGCATACACAGGACCTGTGATCACAGTAAGCCATTATATGTGTCATACATAGTGTGCTGTGTGTCATAATTGCACCATATACAGGACCAGTGATCTCAGTAACCCATTATATGTGTCATACATAGTGTATTGTGTGTCTTAATTCCAGCATATACAGGACCAGTGATCACAGTAACCATTATATGTGTCATACATAGTGTATTGTGTGTCATAATTCCAGCATATACAGGAACAGTGATCACAGTAACCCATTATATGTGTCATACATAGTGTATTGTGTGTCATAATTCAAGCATATACAGGACCAGTGATCACAGTAACCCATTATATGTGTCATACATAGTGTATTGTGTATCATAATTCCAGCATATACAGGACCAGCGATCACAGTAACCTATTATATGTGTCACACATAGTGTATTTTATGTCATAATTCCAGCATATACAGGACCAGTGATCACAGTAACCCATTATATGTGTCATACATAGTGTATTGTGTGTCATAATTCCAGCATATACAGGACCAGTGATCACAGTAACCCATTATATGTGTCATACATAGTGTATTGTGTGTAATAATTCCAGCATATACAGGACCGGCAATCACAGTAACCCATTATATGTATTATACAAAGTGTATTGTGTGTAATAATTCCAGCATATACAGGACCGGCAATCACAGTAACCCATTATATGTATCATACAAAGTGGATTGTGTGTAATAATTCCAGCATATACAGGACCAGTGATCTCAGTAACCCATTATATGTGTCATACAAAGTGGATTGTGTGTCATAATTCCAGCATATACAGGACCAGTGATCACAGTAACCCATTATATGTGTCATACAAAGTGTATTGTGTGTCATAATTCCAGCATATACAGGACCAGTGATCACAGTAACCCATTATATGTGTCATACATAATGTATTGTGTGTCATAATTCCAGCATATACAGGACCAGTGATCTCAGTAACCCATTATATGTGTCATACAAAGTGGATTGTGTGTCATAATTCCAGCATATACAGGACCAGTGATCACAGTAACCCATTATATGTGTCATACAAAGTGTATTGTGTGTCATAATTCCAGCATACACAGGACCAGTGATCACAGTAACCCATTATATGTGTCATACAAAGTGTATTGTGTGTCATAATTGCACCATATACAGGACCAGTGATCTCAGTAACCCATTATATGTGTCATACAAAGTGTATTGTGTGTCATAATTCCAGCATACACAGGACCAGTGATCACAGTAACCCATTATATGTGTCATACAAAGTGTATTGTGTGTCATAATTGCATCATATACAGGACCAGTGATCACAGTAACCCATTATATGTGTCATACAAAGTGGATTGTGTGTCATAATTCCAGCATATACAGGACCAGTGATCACAGTAACCCATTATATGTGTCATACAAAGTGTATTGTGTGTCATAATTCCAGCATACACAGGACCTGTGATCACAGTAAGCCATTATATGTGTCATACATAGTGTGCTGTGTGTCATAATTGCACCATATACAGGACCAGTGATCACAGTAAGCCATTAGATGCGGCAGTAGGGCCATCCTGCCTGAGCTTAATGTATTTATGTTAGATGTGGTCACCATTCCAGACTATTGGAGCAAGTCTGGGAGCCTGGAGGAGCAGCAGAAGAACCTAGCACTGCCCTGGACATATATGTACATACTGGGCTCTATAGCAGTGCATCCCCATAAGTGCATGTTTTCCAGATCTTCTAGTTGGTGCACAGATGTATTTATTACTGGCTGATACATGTTAAAAGATCCACAGGTGGTGCTAATTATTTCATTTGTGATACTGAGAAGAACATGCAGCACTTGTAACAATCTATTATATTACTATTTCTACTGTGGTCATGGTGTGGGCTGGGGAGGGGGGTTTCCAGGCAGATGGAATCCCCCCTGCGTTTGCCTATGATTAGCAAAACCAAAAGCAACAACAAAACATGAAGATGTATCCAGATCAAATACCAAAATCAGAACACAGGGATTAGCGCACATCTCTCGTTACATTTGCGCCGAGTATTGTATACAGCATGGCTGGTGCAAGTGCACACGAATATTAATGATGATGGGTATCAAACCAAGCGCACAGATGGGGTCAGTCTGGAAGGAAGGACATACAACAACTCAGCATATGGAGCAGTAATATCAGCATTTACAAACTACATCTTCAATCCGCATCACCGCATCTATAATGGGTGCAGCAGGGTTTGGGGATGCACACAGGCCCCTGAATCCAGGGGGGCCCACACCGCACGTGTAGATTATACTCATCTGCACGCTGAGCACTACAGAAATCACTGGATAAAATGGCGGTGGAACAAATTTCCGGGGTGAGAGGGGGGAGGCGCACAGAGGTTACAGGCAGGCCCCCTCCTCTCATGAACTGCTCCTGATTCACCCCGATATATTTGTGCCAAGTTCCTTTTAATTCTTTGTGCCCATTTCTTTATTTGAAATAATTAAAATGAATAAAGTAGCTTTGGCGCTGTCAGGAACAGGAACACGTGAGAACAGAAGGTATTTGTGGCACGGTTGCTTTTTATAATGGTAGAGGAAAATATATTGCACTGGCTGTTCCAACTTCAGAGCCATTGTCGTTTATTTGTTTGCTCAACTATCACAAAATAAATAGTTTTATCTTTCTGTCCTATGTTTTTCAGCAAATCTTACAATCATCCAGGTAAGTAGCTATTTCCGTTACCTTAGGAATAAAAAGAACTCCTTGGGTGGGAATGTAACCAGGGCACAGAGCAGCGCTGTGATACATTCAAGAACATAAAAAATAAATAAGCATGCTGGATGATATAAAGGTTGTGGTGAAACACAAAGACCGACACCAGAAATGTAAAGAAATGTGTTTAGTAAAAAAAAATACTGGAATTTTTTTTTTTTGAAACCAATAAAGTCCTTGGAAGGACCTTGGAAGCTTTTAGCACTGCAGGCACTAGTGGCGCCTCCTGCTGGACACCCAACAGCATGCCCTGCATACAGATCTCACTAACGATCCTGCTTTGGCTCTTTGTAGAGCTGCTGGGTTATGGTGTATGAAACCTTTCATGCATCTCCCTCACCAGCATTCATTTATTGTTTCCAGATAGTTAAACCGAACACACTCCTCCGGGAGAGGGGACATCAAGCAGATTAATGACGGTTATTTTGGCCACTTTCTGAATAATGTAATAAAGTTTCTCAGACTCGACCAATTGATCAGAAGCCTGGGGCGTTATGAATAGTGTTCTGCTTCAGGCCACCGACACAGTGACACATTATTCTTACACTTTACTGATTGCAGCTGTAAGTGAGTGATCCACGGCATCGGCTGCAGGTACAGGAACAGCTCCAGAGCAGGAATACCTACTGATAACGCTCCCTTATACAGCTCCTCTATATGCGGCATGAAACTAATTCCCAGGGGGGTCCATCATCCTCACCTGTTACTGTGTAGCAGAGACAGGGTCTTGTCTGGGGTAACGTTTCTGATTTAGAAGAGGAGGTCACTCTCTTTTAGGGACTTATTTACAGTATCAAGCTCCTTTTACTTTAAAATCACAGAACTGTCAGCTTCTGCACGATCTAGGTACTGGGGTTATTTAAGAAGACCCTAATGCAGGAGATATCAGAGGTAACATTACCATTACAATAACTCACACTACAGACTGCATTCCCTATTACTCTCAGTGGTATTTGCAGTTGGCAAATTTTAGCAATCTCCAAAAGATTAGCTTTTTGGAGCTCGTCCCCGTTAGCTGACGCCATTTTTTTGTATGTATTTAAAAGTAGGGACTCCTCTTGGCACGTGTCTAAGAAAGGGTGTTACATTGCAGCTTACCCCACTTTCATCACTCTGGGGCAGTGCTCCCCCCAACCACCCCCTCCTTTCCCACGGGACACTGCGGCCCATGGGTAGGATGGCGGAACAGTCCTTGATAAGTGGGACTGCTCCGTCCAAAGTTATTATGACAGGGTAAGGAACTTCAGATCCCTGCCCAGCAGCCCATTCTCCTGCGCAGGATTTCGCTAAATGACACTGAGGTGTAAGTGCATTGCCATAAAGGGCAGTAAAGGCCCCAATGTAGATTGGTGAGTTTTATGGATGGTTGCTGTATGGACTCATGGCTGCTATTAATTTTCCACTTCAAATTTTTATTTTATACTTTTATTATTTCATATTATCTGACATTTATGAAGGGCCTATTGTGTGCTCCTGCAGGGTGTGTGACTAGCACAGCGGGGGTGTGACTACTGATGTGGAGGTGTGAACTGCACAGCGGGGGGGTGACTACTGGTGTGGAGGAGAGACCAGCACAGTGAGGGGGGGGGGGGTGACTACTGATGTGGGGAGATAATCAGTGCATTTTTTGGACTGCAGAATTCCATAACATGTATTAAAGTACTGCAGAACATCTTCAAATACATTAGGAGCGCGACAGAATCACATCACTTGAACTGAGGAACCGCAGAACCTTATCAAATGCATTGAGGAGCTGCAATACCTTACTACAGTACATGCATTGAGGTATAAACTACATTACCTCAGAACCTCCTCACATACATTGTGGGACTGCAGAGCTTTCTTATATGCATTGGGGACTGCAGAACCTCCTTATATGGATAGGAGGACTGCAGAACCTCCTCACATGCACTGGGAGACTGCAGAACCTCCTTAGAAGTCTCTGACCTAAATATAAAAACACAGTCACGTGGTCAGACCACCACTCAATTCGCTTCTCAGTTGCAACCCCTCAAATTAGATCTCTATCCATGGAGTTGACAAGGTATCGTCCAAGGAGGGGCATGACCCCCCCAGGCTCTTGCAGCAAACCTGGATCTTTCTGTGGTAATGAGGCCTGTAAAGATCCTTGTTCTCTAGTCCTTTACTATAACATAGATGTGACAGCTGCAATGGATATTATCGCCCCTGTGCGTATACGACCCCGCATACCACACCGTCAAGCCCATTGGTTTGACAATAGTGTTAGTGAATTCAAGAAAAGGGGGCGTAGACTTGAAATACGATGGAGGAAGACTAACCTGGTAAAGAATAAGTTAACACTAATCAAACACATTGGAGAATATCAATCAACAATCACCCGTAAGAAAACAGAGTTCTTTTCAAATGAGATCAAGGCAGCAAACAATAGGCCAGCTCAGCTTTTCCGTACAGTGGAGATGCTTTGCAAACCGGATGCCTGCAGCTTGATGAAACCCTCTCCCAGTCAAGATGCATTGAGTTTGCAAAATTCTTTGCAGATAAAGTATCCTACATCTTTGCCATCAAAGGATTGCCAAACTACCAAGCCTGCCAAGGTAAGCCCCCTGTATCCCTGGAACAGCTTTGACATAATGGATGTAAAAGACATTGCCAAAATTATCAGAATTTTGCGACCCACCACCTGTGATCTGGACCCTGGGCCTGATTCAGACCCGCTCGCAAGCGCTGAGCGCTCGCAAGTGGGTCGACGGTGCCCTAGTGCGCATGCACATGATGGAGGGAGCTCCGTCGTGCGCATGCGCGAGACCCGGGGAGCGACGGGGAAGCCGTCGCTCCAGGTCTCGCACCAAAGGGGGCGTGCTGTCGATGTTGATTGACAGCACGCCCCCTTTGGTGGGCATGCCAGGGGCGTGGCTGCCAGACTGAGGCGTTCCCATGGGAACGCCTACCGTCTGGGTCCGGCCTCACTGACATCACTAGTGATGTCAGTGGGAGTGATTTTGGCTCTGATAGAGGAAAAAACCACTCCAGGGCTTGCGGTCACCGAGACCCTACCGCAGGGTCTTGTCGCAAGCCCGATGGTCGCGATGGTCTTGACCATCACGACCATCATCATGGACGCTCGCATAAGCTGTGGGTGGTTACCCACAGCTATGCGAGCGTCCAAGAGGCCGCTTCAAGTTTAGGTAGGAGGGCCCTGATTCAGAGCGAGTGCTCGGGTCAGAGCGTCCGGCTCTGAATCAGGCCCCCTGCCTCAACCAAGTTTCTCATGGGGTGCATGGACATGATTGGCCCTGTAATTGCAAAAATAGTTCTATGCTCTTTGCAAACAGGCATTTTTCCAGAAACACTAAAGGAAGCAATTGTTAGACCACTTCTAAAAAAACCTAATTTAGACCAACTATAGACCAGTATCAAACCTTCCTTTTCTAGGAAAGGTCATTGAGAAAGTGGTGGCAATGCAACTGGAAACCCGCCTGTCTACCCATGATATTTATGATCCATTCCAGTCAGGATTCAGGAGAAGACACAGCACTGAAACAACTCTAGTATGTGTGCTTAATGATCTTCTGATGGCAAGAGGCAGAGGTGATTGTTCAATCTTAATCCTTCTGGATCTCTCAGCAGCATTTGATACTGTGGACCACGGGATTCTAATTGAGCGCTGAAAAATTTCTGTGGACTGGACGGCACAGTTCTTAGATGGTTCAAATCATTTCTCACTGGCAGGTCACAGAGAGTTTCTTCTGGAGTAAACTCTTCATCACCAGTGTCACTTCCATGCGGTGTGCCACAGGGTTCTATACTATCTCCCATGCTTTTTGCAGTATACATGCTACCATTGTGTGAAATAATCAGACGTCATGGCCTGGTCTACCACTGCTATGCAGATGATACACAACTGTACCTGTCCTTTGCTCCAGGTACAAAAGACCCCATAACTACCCTAAATGGCTGCCTAGCTGAGCTGCAGGAGTGGATGATGCCAGTTGGCTGCGACTAAACCCTGATAAAACAGAGGTCCTTATGATAGGTCACAAGTCAGGGCTACAGCATAGCCAACCAACAGTACTTACGCTTGGGGGTCCAGAATTACAAAACACTAAACATGTGCGGAATCTTGATGTTGTCCAGGATAATGGATTGAAACTTAAACATCAGGTATCAGCCACAATCAAATCCTCATTCTTTCATCTGAGGAACATTGCCAGAATCAAGCACTTAATTCCCTCAGAAGATCTGCCTAAAGTCATACATGCATTTATAGCATCACGCCTAGACCACTGCAACATCCTCTACCTTGAACTCACTGAAAAAGAAATGCACCCCTTGCAGATGGTACAAAATACAGCTGCCAGGCTACTAACCAACCAGCCCCGTACCAGCCACATAACACCCATTCTCTACTCCCTTCACTGGCTGCCTGTCAGATGGCGAATTGTTTTCAAGATTGGCTTACAAAGCCCTACATGACCATGGCCCAAGGTACCTAAAGCAGCTTCTGATTCCTTACTGTCCCACTCGATTACTGCGATCCATTGACGAAGGACTATTAACAGTAGCTAGAATCTCCTGGAATTCGTCTGGGGGTTAAGCTTTCAGTTTTGGGGCTTCAACCTTATGGAACTCACTTCCCCGCACAGTTCAAGAGGCCTCTACTCTAGAATCCTTCAAAAATAGACTCAAGACTCACCTATTCACCCAAGCATTTCACTAATGTCCCTTGTTTAAGCTTATTTTGCATTTTATACTGTAAAGGCAAATGTAAAGCACTTTAGGAGAAAAGCGCTATATAAATACAATTATTATTATTAATATTATTATTATTACTATATATGGACATGAGGCCTGCAGAACTTCCTCACATGCACTGGGAGACTGCAGAACCTCCTCACATGCATTGGTAGATTGCAGAACCTCAATGCACAGTATATTGGGGACTGCCACACCTCTTAATATGCACTTAGGACTGTAGAACCTCCTTATATGGACAGAGAGGCTGCAGAACCTCCTCACATGTTGGTGAATGGCTTTTACAGGTCTAAGTGCAAACCAGGATTTTCATTCTAAGTATATCTCTTTAATTTGACAATTTCCTTGATCATAAGATGTAATTTTTGGGAATCCTGGATCTTGGTAACTGCAGAGCCTCAAAGGATGTTTTTAATACATCTGTCACTTTTAATTTTCATCACAGAGACAATAATTTGGAAGAATTAAAATCTAGTCTGTGAAACTCATTTCCCATCAGCTGTCATAAATACGATTCTTCCAGGGACTCTCCAGCTGCGCAACCCTGTATCACTGCTCATTTAAATCAGGTTAATTGGATGACACAAGTTTTGGCCGGGTTGAAGATCTTAATTCCGTTCTTCTTGGGTAACCAGGCAAATTCAAAGCATTTATTCCTCTTACTAAAATGCTTTGTGCTTTTATGTGGAAGCTCAATCGTTATGCAAAATGTACTGTGACATCTTAGGCTGTTTGCTCGTCCTTCAACAAGATGGTAAAAAGTCTAGATCTGGTGCACCGGGGCAATATTATTGGACCTTTTATCTAATGCGTTTTACTCTGGTTCCAAAATTGATTGTGAATTTTAGCAGAGTCTGTTGGCGGAATTGGACCATAAGTGTCACGCATGGACGTAACTTCCATTGGTGCAAGGAGTGCACCTGCTATGGGGCCCAGAGCTGAGGGGGCCCATCTTCCTTGCCAAAGTTACATGTGTTATATACATTTTCACCATTGGGTGGTACATAGGGGCCCTTGCAGACTTTTGCTATGGGTCCTTCAAATACCTCACCAGTCTTTACCCAACAACACCACACTAAACTGCAAATTAATTATCAGAATCTGATGAGGAAGTTGTAACTGACAAAACGCGTAAGGCATAACTTATCACTACATGTAACTGCCTATACTGCACTGTAACTGGCTTTGTTCTGTTTATTAGAGGTAGCAATTACATCAAAATATACTGTAATACCAATCAGACAAAATGCTGGGTGTTTCTTTCATGTGGCTGAATAATGGAGACAGTCCGTCTCCACAATAGTAATACAAAAATACAAAGAAAAACAGCACAACCAGTGGCCTCAAGGCCTGAATACATTCATCAATAAGTAGAGATAACATTTATTAAAAAGCAATAGATAAGATAAAATAGCGATACAACAGTTAAATATCAGCATACATCTATAGGCCTTAAAGTTAAATAAGTCGGCAGATAAAGTCAGGAATACTGGCAAAATAAGTTATTTTTTCTTCAATTGTCCTGTTAGTTGATCATATAAATGGGCCTTAAATTAGGTGTATGCCGATTTTAAATATTCAAAAGTTATCCAGCACAACGTAATTTGTTACCAGTTCTGTGAGGAAAGTATTAGGGTCCTGGTTTAGCGATCAAAATTAACGCATAGAGGATGGACCACTTTGGACATGGCAAATCCGGTAGTATTTCCAGGGTTAATTAGGCTAGATAGCTTTGTTCAATGACCTTGTTAGGCAGACCGTAGGCCCAAAGCACAGAGGGCATCAGGCCCTGTAAGGGGAATTGGTATAAGCCCACTGTGTAGGCCAGAGCCGTAACTAGGCTTTTTGGTGCCCTGTGCCAGAAAGAGCATTGGTGCCCCCCTCATTTTTCAAAGGGACATAATGCACTCAAAAAGGGCCATGGCTTCATGGGGAAGGGCCAGAGAAGAGATAGGGGAGGCCAGGAGATGCTGGGGATGAAATAAGAGGAAGCTACAAGTGAGAATGATAATAAACAGAAATTTGACAGGCCCAAACAGCACCCCCTGCCCTGCCTGATGGTACCGGCCGCACTACCCTAGCTACAGCCCTGGTGTAGGCAGCACTAGTCTGAGTCACCAAGGTCAATATGCCCCCTGTAGTATATTGTCATAAGCCCACTGTGTAGTTGGCACTAGGCTGAGCCACCAAGTGCATTGGGCCCCTTAGTATTATGTTCTAAGCCCAATGTGTAGGCGGCACTAAGATAAGCCAGCAAGGGCCCTCTAGGTACAATTTGCCCCATTGACAGGCTGGCATTAGCCCTGTGGCATGTAAGGGCGCAAGGACCATGTAGCAATTGACATTTGTCCATGACTAGGTGGGTGTTAGGCCCCAGGTTAGTGTGTGGGCTATTTTAGGAGTGAATATCCTGTGATAAGTAAGCCCATGCTTATTGTCTTTTGCTGTAATTGTACTGTAACCCTTGTGTTGTACTTGCATTATTATGTTGGTTGGCAACGACTGTGCATTAGGTGATAGATGTACTGATGGGGAGCATAGGAGAAGCGTCTTGTTAGGGAATGCACCATACCCAGCCGGTATTAGGAAGGGGTTCATCGGGTCAGCTATATATAGGGCCCTGGATTGCGAATGGGTAGCCATGTTGTGGCGGGTGGTACGCACACTTAGGATTACGAGCAGTTAAGTATAGCCAAACAGTTGGGCTGTTGTCTTGTGTTCATTTGCAGGTATCAAGATCAGGACCATTCATCCATAAAGTACATTTGGTGAGCGTAATTTGTGTAACTTTGAGCATGTTGGTTCAGGTTGTACCCTGGTCCTCGGTACACAGGTCTAACCAAGGCCAAAATTGCCAATGATGACCCCCCCCAGTGGAGGTCATCTTGACGTAGCGTGCTCCTCATTTCCATGCAGGGCCCTGGACTTCCCGTCCCTGTCTGACCTGTTTTCCAGAACCTTCGACAGGAGCGTCGTTGGCGACCTGAAGGTGAGAGCGAGTGGCGAGAAGTAAGTGCCCGACTACACCTGCACCAGCAGCCAAAGTAAATTCTTCTACATAAAGTCCTGCAGGGGGTCGCGTGTGTGCTGCTCACTTACAGTCATTTCTCATGACTGTGCCCTTCATTAAATACTGCACAGTGGGAACTTGTTTTGTTCTTAAAAGTCATGAGACACAATAGGACTTTCTGCAATTCTTTTGTCCCAGTTGTGAATTTTAATCCTAGTTGCTGACATATTACATAATCACATCATCAAACCTGAGACCACTCACTTCACCGGGGAGAGCTCCGCAAGGTTCTTGTAATATTTGTAATATTAATTTGCTCTTTCAAATATAAAATGTATTTGTCTGACATAAACCTGTCTGAGAGAGTATTGGTTGACATCCATTGGCCAACATCTGTGAGGTCAGATACTGCGGTCACTGAGCTGGGCCCCGCCGGGTTCCTCCAACTGGGCCAGGGCCGGGTAAGTAGTACATGCTCTACCCCTCGCTCTGCACCCCTGTCAGTGGCTCCTGGATGCAGATGGATGGTATTTCCTAACTCATACCTCCCAACATTGAAAATTCCCATATCAGGACTCTACCGTGCACGTAAGAGGGCATGTCCTTGTGTTTGTGAAACCACGCCCCCTGGTGTACGACCTGTCACGCCTTTGTTTCTCGTCATGCTGGGGGCCTGCCCAGCGCTCCGGCAGCCTCTCCCAACACAGTGTCGATGGAGCAACCCCCCTGCCCACAGGACAACCCCCCCCAGCGTTGCCCACGGGACACTGCGCTCCAACATGGGTCTGTCCCACTGAAATCGGGACAGTTGGGAGGTATGCTAACTTATTTGTTATCTACTGTATGTTGATATTAGCATCAAATTGATTTTTTATTCATGTTACTTTCTATTTTTGATTTACTGTATATTGTGCAGGAAATCCAAAAAGAATCTGATACACTGTGGTTTGTTGACCTTGTAATTGAGCCGTTGTGTTTTATATTGCTATAGAAATATCATACCGTCTGTGCTTCAGCTTTAATTTGTCAGTACATCTGAATGTTCCGTAGTTTATATTATTTCTTGTGTTTTTTTTCTTCAGTATTTGTAGCGTAGTGCAGTAGTCTCCTCCAGCCTGCAGATGGCGTTGCTGCAACTACTGTGCTTAGGGAGTATCTAGCTCAGTGGTTCCCAAATGTTTTTGAATCACGGCCCCCTAGAGTATCAGAATTGTTTTCACGGTGCCCCTAAGCCAAAAGTTTGTTGTTGAAAAATTCAGAAAAAATGTAGTGAAATAGTAAAGTGAAGTAAATTGTACTGACCTGTCATCCTTAGGCTCAGTTATGTGGTGGTGGACAGGTTTGCACTTCTGTTTGTCCACATATTTACATTACATTGATCATAAATAATTTGATTTGGTGCTGGACCTCCAACCTGAGGCTCCCCTGCAAGTGTCCCGAGGCACCCCAGGGTGCCACGGCGCACAGTTTGGGAACCACTAATCTAGCTGATGAATGGAGTGTCTCATACACTGCTATGGAAACAGTTATACCTGAAGGGCATTAAAATATTTAACAGCTAATTATGGATGATAAAATGACTGCATCCCTCCGACAACACATGTATTATTGATACAGTATGCCAGTGTCTCTCAGGATTATTTCAGCAGTGTATTCAAAAATTAAATATATGTGGGTAATGCAGAAATGCGTCCCGCAGTATTCGTGTTTCTCGGTGGCAGCATGCGCTTATTTTTTTGCATAATTGTAACCTCCTATGTATAGGTAAGAGTATAGACCTGAGTGTCAAAATGGTGGCTTCTATGTTGGGTGCAAAAGTTAGAACTTCTGGTGGTTATGGCAGCCATGAGATATTGCAGGCCCCGTTACTATGGGGCGTTGCTGTGCCTCTCCCGCAGGCCTGGGTCCAATTTGTACCAGTGCTAAGCTAAGCTTTGAGTCCTCCAACTAACCCAGGTCAGATAGAAATGAGCTAATCTAGCAACCTGCCCACTATGTCCTTCTTAACTCTCTCTACTTCCCCCTCCCATAATTCCCAACTGTATGCGGTCAGCTGCATGTAACACGCAGAGCATTTCAAGTGGAAACGTTTCCCATTCAGTGGGTGATATGATAATCATCTGTCTGCGCCCAACAATTCCCGGATTAAACAGATAGAGGAGTGCCGCCACTTTCACTGTCCATTGTCTCACGCGGGAGTAAGGGACTTAGGGCCTGATTCAGAATGGATGTCTATTACCATAGCGTACGCAAACGGACGATTGTTGCGTACTGCGCTTGCACCGCACTGCGTGTGCGCGGAGGCAGCATTGCGATTTCACTGCGTTCACGCAGACCACTGAACACCATCGCAGAGTGATTGACAGGTAGTCAGCATTTGGGGGTGGTTACAAGGAGTGGTTGGAGAAACGCTGGCGTGCCTGTCCATTTGAATGCAGTTTCCTGCGCGTGCATAAATTAGCCACTGCGACGGCATACGCAGCTTGTGTACTCACTGCGTGCGATGAGGTTAGAAATGTCTGAGTAAGGTCTGACCTGCTGTAATTGTGCGCGAGGGACCGATGTTACTCCATGTTCCCGATGTACGGTATATGCAGAACTGCGAGGTATTATGTGAGATAGCAGTAGTGGGCGTGTCTATGCTGGCTGTGCGATGGCATTGCGATAGCAGTCATTAGCATATTTTCGCAGCAGATCTGCGTGCGTAATGGCAAACGTGATCGCAATGGCGATCCGTAATGAATCAGGCCCTAATTTAATAATTATCAGTTTGCAGAGCCAATAATTATGTAAACCTCCCATCGTCTGAGGATTGACCAGCATGTGAATCAGTGACAATAAAACATACTCAATTGAAATAAAGACACGGAGACTTGTATTTGACAGAATTGTTAGCTATTTTATTTAAAAACAGATAATGAATTAGTTACTAAATTAATTAAATTAATTTAAATATGGTGGCAAAGAAAGAACAGCTAACAACAGCCCAAGCCTAACACGATAAACACTCTAACCACAACACATCCACTCAAACCTTCTACCTTGACTACCCACCCGGTAAGGTGATGATGCTGCCCACGGCAGGGTGGTCCAGCAGACATAAACAGTCAACAAAGGTGAGCAAAACAATGAGTAAACCAATATTCACAGCGCTAATAGGTAACCTGCCGTTCTTTTCCGCCTAAAATAGCCAACGAAACAATCACCAAACCCAAATCAAAAGAGGACATAAAGTAAAATTTAGGGAGGGAGGGTGGGAAGACAGGAACAAAAGAGGCTGACTCCGCCTCCAACAATCTCTAATATCCCTGCTAAAAACCTACCACCATAAAAACCCATTGGCCCTACTTGTCACATGATTCCCCACGCCGGTCCGCCCCAAGCCTAGGAGGTTTAACCCTCTCCACTCCTATACAGTCATTTCGTTTATCATTTCATATCGATTCAACAAAAAATTAAGTTTTGCCCAGATGTATTAAAAATACCCAGAAGAACAGGGGCACCTGTGAGGTGATTTACTTTCTGGACCACAGGGTGGCTGCGCTATTGCTCTGTCATCATACCGTGCATGAGCGAGTAGCCATGGCTGGAGAGGGATCCAACAAATCCCTCTTCTGGTAACTATTGCGATCTGTAGCCTCTAGGCTACTACAGCTAAAGTCATCTGGAGATAGCGTTATCGACCAGTGCCAAGCTACACAACGCTTCGCCGCCACTAATAATTGTCATTTTATCAGGGGGAGGGACCAAGACACAAACAGCCAATCAGAAGCAGCTACCAATCGCTATAATGATCAGCAGTAATTACTATGCAATAGGGGTTGAGCGCCCACAAATAATCTGCCTCCTCTTAGGCTAATACATATCTTTGCTGTGATCTACATGGGGCACCTGTGCGTGAACACACCCTTGCTTTACTCGGCCAGCGCCGGCGTGTCCCCCTCCCTCTTCTGTTCTGCCTCGCCAAGCAAATGGAGGCATAAGCGTAAAATGAGTCTGACTCTACATAGATAGAGATATGTAACTAAAATATACTTGTGTGCATGCACAGTACACAGAAGCCAAATAAATGCATTTACACCGCACTTGACATGAGCCCAAAGATCGCGTTATTCACAGAGATCGGGACAGAAGCTACATGCATGTCGTCCGCACTGGCATTACGGCCACGTAACAATTATTATTATTTTTTGTTTTGTGACCTTGGAGGTGAACCTCCTGCAGTTGTGTGTTTGTTGGCCGTGCGCTCATCCGGCCAGTGACAGAGGCTGCTGCGCGGTCGCTGTGTAGTGGGATCTCACACTGCGGCTCCTGCCAAATTGCAAAATCATTTCCCCGTTACTGGATGTGACAATTACCTGCCACTTACTGACACCGTGTTACCGGGACGCTCCATAGTCCCTGTGAGTGACAGTATTGCTGAGTCTGATTACCTTGCCTGCATCTGTGTCATGTAAGAGATGTAAAGACAATGAATATTTGGCAGACTGTAAAGCACTCGGGTCATTGCTCCAGTGATGACAGAATCTCTGCAGTTGGAACATTCTTCCTCATCGCACTTAAGTGACTTAGGAGGAGATTCATCAAAGCTTGGAGAAGTGATAAAGTACCAACCAATCAGCTTCTGTCATTTTATTTAGCACAGTCTGTAACATGACCATTAGGAGCTGATTAGTTGGTACTTTATCTCTCTCTTTGATAAATCTCCCCCTAAGTAAAATAATTATCGCATCTAGTATCTTCAGTGTTTAATGCCGTTCGTACAGTATGATGCGTGTTTGCCAACTGTCCTGGGAGAGTCACAAATTTGGGTAGGGCTTTTAGTGGCCCCCCAACTGGTGACATGGAGTAGGTTGTTATCAGATGTAGTGGACTGTGGTGACATGGCATAGGTTGGTATGAGATGAAGGGGGCTATGATGACATGGTGTAGGATGGTATCACTTACAGGAGACTGTGGTGACATGGTGCAGGTTGTTATGAGATGTGGGGGCTGTGGTGACATGGTGTAGGATGTTTTGAGATGCAGGGGGCTGTGGTGACATGGTGTAGGATGATGTGAGATACAGGGGGCTATGGTGTAGGTTGTTATGAGATGCAGGGGACTGTGGTGACATGGTGTAGGTTGTTATGAGATGCAGGGGGCTGTGGTGACATGGTGTAGGATGATATGAGATACAGGGGGCTATGATGTAGGTTGTTATGAGATGCAGGGGGCTGTGGTGACAAGGTGTAGGATGATATGAGATACAGGGGGCTATGGTGTAGGTTGTTATGAGATGCGGGGGCTGTGGTGACATGGTGTAGGATGTTTTGAGATGCAGGGGGCTGTGGTGACATGGTGTAGGATGATATGAGATACAGGGGGCTATGGTGTAGGTTGTTATGAGATGCAGGGGACTGTGGTGACATGGTGTAGGTTGTTATGAGATGCAGGGGGCTGTGGTGACATGGTGTAGGATGATATGAGATACAGGGGGGTATGGTGTAGGTTGTTATGAGATGCAGAGGACTGTGGTGACATGGTGTAGGTTGTTATGAAATGCAGGGGGCTGTGGTGACATGGTGTAGGATGATATGAGATACAGGCGGCTATGATGTAGGTTGTTATGAGATGCAGGGGGCTGTGGTGACATGTTGTAGGATGTTATGAGATGCAGGGGGATGTGGTGACATGTGTAGGATGTTATGAGATGCAGGGGACTGTGGTGACATGGTGTAGGATGTTATGAGATGCAGGGGACTGTGGTGACATGGCATAATTTGTTATGAGATGCAGGGGACTGTGGTGACATGGTGTAGGGTGTTATGAGATGCAGGGGGCTGTGGTGACATGGCATAGGTTGTTATGAGATGCAGGGGACTGTGGTGACATGCTGTAGGTTGTTATGAGATGTATTGGGCAGTGGTGACATGGTGTATGGTGTTATGAGATGCAGGGGGCTGTGATGACATGGTGTAGGGTGTTATGAGATGCAGGGGACTGTGGTGACATGGTGTAGGTTGTTATTAGATGCAGGGGGCTGTGGTGACATGGCGTAGGTTGTTATGAGATGCAGGGGGCTGTGGTGACATGACGTAGGTTGTTGTGAGATGTAGTGGACTGTGGTGACATGGTGTAGGTTGGTATGAGATGCATGGGGCTATGGTGACATGGTGTAGGTTGTTATGAGATGCAGGGGTCTGTGGTGACATGGTGTAGGTTGTTATGAGATGCAGGGGACTGTGGTGACATGGCATAATTTGTTATGAGATGCAGGGGACTGTGGTGACATGGTGTAGGGTGTTATGAGATGCAGGGGGCTGTGGTGACATGGCATAGGTTGTTATGAGATGCAGGGGACTGTGGTGACATGCTGTAGGTTGTTATGAGATGTATTGGGCAGTGGTGACATGGTGTATGGTGTTATGAGATGCAGGGGGCTGTGATGACATGGTGTAGGGTGTTATGAGATGCAGGGGACTGTGGTGACATGGTGTAGGTTGTTATTAGATGCAGGGGGCTGTGGTGACATGGCGTAGGTTGTTATGAGATGCAGGGGGCTGTGGTGACATGACGTAGGTTGTTGTGAGATGTAGTGGACTGTGGTGACATGGTGTAGGTTGGTATGAGATGCATGGGGCTATGGTGACATGGTGTAGGTTGTTATGAGATGCAGGGGTCTGTGGTGACATGGCGTAGGTTGTTATGAGATGCAGGGGACTGTGGGGACATGGCATAGGTTGTTATGAGATGTAGTGGACTGTGGTGACATGGTGTAGGTTGTTATGAGATGCAGGGGACTGTGGCGACATAGCGTAGGTTGGTATGAGATGCAGGGGACTGTTCTGACATGGCGTAGGTTGTTATGAGACGCAGGGGACTGTGGTGACATGGCTTGGGTTGGTAGGAGATGCAGGGGACTGTGGTGACATGGCGTAGGTTGTTATGAGATGCAGGGGACTGTGGTGACATGGCATAGGTTGGTATGAGATGCAGGGGACTGTGGTGACATGGCTTGGGTTGGTAGGAGATGCAGGGGACTGTGGTGACATGGCGTAGGTTGTTATGAGATGCAGGGACTGTGGTGACATGGCGTAGGTTGTTATGAGATGCAGGGGACTGTGGGGACATTGCATAGGTTGTTATGAGATGTAGTGGACTGTGGTGACATGGCATAGGTTGTTATGAGATGCAGGGGACTGTGGGGACATGGCGTAGGTTGTTATGAGATGCAGGGGACTGTGGCGACATAGCGTAGGTTGGTATGAGATGCAGGGGACTGTGGTGACATGGCGTAGGTTGTTATGAGACGCAGGGGACTGTGGTGACATGGCTTGGGTTGGTAGGAGATGCAGGGGACTGTGGTGACATGGCATAGGTTGTTATGAAATGCAGGGGACTGTGGTGACATGGTTTAGGGTGTTATGAGATGCAGGGTGCTGTGGTGACATGGTGTAGGTTGTTATGAGATACAGGGGGCTGTGATGACATGGTGTAGGTTGTTATGGGATACAGGGGGCTGGGGTGACATTGTGAAGGTTGGTATGAGATTCAGGGGGCTGTGATGACATGGCGTAGGTTGTTATGAGATGCAGGGGACTGCTGTGACATGGCGTAGGTTGTTATGAGATGCAGGGGACTGTGGTGACATGGTGTAGGTTGTTATGAGATGCAGGGGACTGTGGTGACCTGGTGTAGGGTGTTATGAGATGCAGGGGCTGTGGTGACATGGTGTAGGTTATTACGAGATGCAGGGGACTGTGGTGACATGGCGTAGGTTATGAGATACAGGGGGCTATGGTGACATGATGTAGGTTGTTATGAGATGCAGGGGGCTGTGGTGACATGGCGTAGGTTGTTATGAGATACAGGGGGCTGTGGTGACATGGAGTAGGGTGTTTTGAGATGCAGGGGGCTGTGGTGACATGGTTTAGGGTGTTATGAGATGCAGGGGACTGTGGTGACGGTGTAGGTTGTAATTAGATGCAGGGGGATGTGGTGACATGCTGTAGGTTGTTATGCGATGTGGTGGGATGTGGTGACATGGTGTAGGGTGTTATGAGATGTAGAGGACTGTGGTGACATGGTGTAGGTTGGTATGAGATGCAGGGGGCTATGGTGACATGGTGTAGGGGGTTATAAGATGCAGGGGGTTGTGGTGACATGGTGTAGGTTGTTATGAGATGCAGGGGGCTGTGGTGACATGGCGTACATTATGACATACAGGGGGCTGTAGTGACATGGTGTAGGTTGGTATGAGATGCATGGGGCTGTGGTGACATGTAATAGGTTGGTATGAGATGCAGGGACTGCGGTGACATGGCGTAGGTTGTTATCAGATGCAGGGGACTGTGGGGACATGGCGCAGGTTGTTATGAGATGTAGTGGACTGCGGTGACATGTTGTAGGTTGGTATGAGATACAGGGGGCTATGGTGACATGGTGTAGGGTGTTATGAGATGCAGGGGGCTGTGGTGACATGGTGTAGGTTATTATGAGATGCAGGGGGCTGTGGTGACATGGTGTAGTATGGTATGAGATGAAGGGGGCTGTGCTTACATGGTGTAGGTTGGTATGAGATGCAGAGGGCTGTGGTGACATGGTGTAGTTTGTTATAAGATGCAGGAAACTGTGGTGACATGTTGTAGGTTATGAGATACAGGGGACTGTGGTGACATGGTGTAGTTTGTTCTGAGATGCAGGGGGCTTTGGTGAAATGGTGTAGGATGTTATGAGATACAGTAGGCTATGGTGTAGGTTGTTATGATATGCAGGGGGCTATGGTGACATGGTGTAGGTTGTTATGAGATGCAGGGGACTGTGGTGACATAGTGTAGATTGTTATGAGATGCAGGGGCTGTGGTGACATAGTGTAGGTTGTTATGAGATGCAGGGGCTGTGGTGACATAGTGTAGGTTGTTATGAGATGCAGGGGGCTGTGGTGACATAGTGTAGTTTGTTATGAGATGCAGGGGGCTGTGGTGACATGGTTTAGGTTGTTCTGAGATGCAGGGGGCTGTGGGGACATGGTTTAGGTTGTTCTGAGATGCAGGGGACTGTGGGGACATGGTGTAGGGTGTTATGAGATGCAGGGGACTGTGGTGACATGGTGTAGGTTGTTATGAGATGCAGGGGGCTGTGGTGACATGTTGTAGGATGGTATGAGATGCAGGGGACTGTGGTGACATGTTGTAGTTTGTTATGAGATACAGGGGACTGTGTTGACACGGCGTAGGTTGTTATGAGATACAGGGTGCTGTGGTGGCATGGAGTAGGGTGTTATGAGATGCAGGGGACTGTGCTGACATGTTGTAGGTTGTTATGAGATGCAAGGGGCTGTGGTGACATGGTGTAGGTTGTTATAAGATGCATGGGACTGTGGTGACATGTTGTAGGTTGTTATGAGATACAGGGGACTGTGGTGACATGGTGTAGGTTGCTATGAGATGCAGGGGGCTGTGGTGACATGGTGTAGGATGGTATGAGAGGCAGGGGGCTGGGGTGACACGGTGTAGGTTGCTATGAGATGCAGGGGACTGTGGTGACATGGTGTAGGTTGTTATGAGATGCAGGGGGCTGTGTTGAGATGGTGTAGGTTGTTATAAGATGCAGGAGACTGTGGTGGCATGGTGTAGGTTGTTATGAGATGCAGGGGGCTGTGTTGTCATGGTGTAGGATGTTATGAGATGCAGGGGACTGTGGTGATATGGTGTATGAAGTTATGAGATGCAGGAGGCTGTGGTGACATGGTGTAGGTTGTTATGAGATGCAGGGAGCTGTGGTGACATGGTGTAGGTTGTTATGAGATGCAGGGACTGTGGTGACATGGCTTAGGTTGTTATGAGATGCAGGGGGCTATGGTTAGAGGGATTTGAACTCTGGACCTTGTCGACTTGAGAGTACCTCAGTCAGTTGGGCCACAATGGATGCAGTTTGTTTGTACTTTGATTCTGGTATAAGTGCATAGAACTCTAAATCAGGCCTTATCACATGTACTTGCACACTAGGGTTGATCATTTTTGCTGGGAGACAATTAACCTTTAAGTAAGTTTTTATGAAGTGTGTGAGAAAACCGGCGATCCTGATGGAAACCCACGCAAGCATGGGGAGAATATACAAACTCCACATAGTTAGGGCCATGGTGGGAGTCAAACACAAGACCTCAGTGCTGTGAGTCAGCAATGCTAACCATTACACCATTCGCACAGCAACATTTTGTACATCTGTATATCAATGCATGGAAATCCTGGCGCGAATATTAGTATGAATATTTAGACCACTTAGGATCATAAAAAATGTTTCATTTAATAGTTAATAATACATACAGTATTGCAGTATATATCTCGCTGCTGAATAAACATAAACATTCATGTGCACATTATGATAAAACAAAAAGCATAAAATAATAAAACATAAAATCTGCCTATAGATGCTGTCTTCAGCAGCAAAAACTGAGAGGGGACATAACATTTTATGCACTTCCGTCTGTTGGTACCACAACTGAAGTTTTTCAGTAAAATACAATAATTCTGTCCATAAATCACATATGAAACAGTGAATTCTATGGTACCTCTTGTGAGACCCCTGACTGGTTGGTGTTCCTCCTCAGAATGTTCCTCCTCAAAATGATAGTGCAGCCGATATTGATGTGTGCTGTGGTATATATGCGGGGTTTCTCTTGTCTAAGTCCCCCGTGTTATTGTCCTACATGCATGCGGTTTCCAAAGTCCGGTATAGCCACAGAGTCTGGTTCCTCTGTGTAATTATTTATTTTATTACCATTTATTTATATAGCACACACATATTCCGCAGTGCTTTACAGAGAACATCGGTCCCTACACCCATGCGGCGTTTACAATCTATATTTATTACTACATGTACACACATGGGGCGGGATGTACTAAGGTTGTGGTGACCACTCCGCCAGTCACCGCAATCTTACTAACCGCATATGTACTAACATATGCGATTAGTATCGCAAAGGACAGCTCTTGCGATAAGAGCTGCCCTTTGCGAAATAGCCGACGCCGAGTGACGGGGTCTCTGTGGGACCCCGCCCCCTCCGAGCCCCGGGAGCTTCCTGCTGGTCACATGTGCAGGAAGCCCCGGGCTCCTCCTCCTCCTCCCTGCACCCGGAAGAAGATTAGGAGGAGGAGGAGGACCCAGGAGGAGCGCGGGCCAGCGACAATGGAGAGCAGGTGAGTGGGGGCCAGCACTAGGCAGCAGCAATGCGGTGGCGAACTGTCGAGAGCGGGATGCGGTAAGAAGCCCATAGGCTTCTATAGGGTAACACCAAGTTTTTCTGGCGTTACCCTCCGTGACGGAAATAGGGTGAGCGGGGCTTAGTACATATGGAAATGCGGTAAAAACCCCGAAAACACTATCAATAAATAATAATAGGGGAAGCGCGAATTGTATTTTATCCAGCATTTGTACATCTGTGGGCTACTAATTTGGAATCTGTGTAAGAAGTGCTTTGATGCGTGCGACCGCGGCTTTTTCTCACTTCGGTTCCATCTGTGACTTTGTACGTGTGTAAAACCAATTCCTGTGCAGTTAAAGTCGCAGCCCTGCGTCACCAGTACACTTTGTGTATTAGGGATTTTAGGGAACCCCCTTATGAGGTTCACCGTGACGAGGTAGGTGGGCAAATATGTACTAAGAACCATACTTAAAAAATATTTTAATTGTTGGAGTTTATTATAAATATTTTGATCATTAGAATACTCAAGGTGCATACATACGTAATGATTTTTTGAACAATTTAAATATAATGACGTCGATATAGTTCAATCGTTGAAAAAATCGTTCCGTTTCTGAGTTATAACGATGAATGATTATCGTTCATGTGCGTTCCCGTTTGTAGTTCATTCTGACTGACCAACTGAACGATTTTCATGAAGGGGAGTTACAAAAATAATTTGTAGTTTAAAAAATCGTTTATTGCACTTTCAAAAATCTGACAGAATATCGTTCAGAAAATCGTTGGTAACAAAATCGTTACGTGTGTATGCACCTTTAGTGCTTATAGTGCACCTGCATCTCCCCCTTCGTATTGCTAGTTCTGCAATGTGTATAAGACATTAACATGTAAAGAAAAAAAATACTGGGGGTCATTCAGATCCGGTCGTTAGCGCCGATGCGCTCGGACTGGGTCGATGGCCCCCCACAGAGCATGCGCACGACGGCACCGGCGCCGTCGTGCGTATGCGTGAGACCCACTACGACCGACAGCGCCGGTCGTAGTGGGTCTCGATCCAAAGGGGGCGAGCTGTCGATGTTGATTGACAGCTCGCCCCGTTTGGAAGGCGGGCCGGGGGGGTGGCAGCCCAAACGGAGGCGTTCCCATATGAACGCCTACCGTTTGGGGGAGGCCCCACTGACATCACTAGTGATGTCAGTGGAGAGCTTCCGGCTCAGACAGAGCCAGAAGCTCTCCGGGGCTTACGACAAGGGAGACCCTACCCTAGGGTCTCATCGTAAGCCCCGATGGTCGCGATGGTCTCTGACCATTGCGACCATCACCGGAGCGGTCGTTAGAGCTGTGGGTGTTAACCCACAGCCTAACGACCGCAACAGAGGCAGGCGGTCAGGATGCAAGCGGCCGCCCAGTTTCTGAGCGACCGCTTGCATCCTCCAACCGCCTCTGAATGAGGCCCACAGTACGCTGCTCCTCTTAGTCACATTGGGCGTCTGGCGCAGTATGGTGTATAGACACTATATGTACGAGGACACATCGGTATAGCCTCTACCTCACTGTTATATAGACATGTGCTAGCCAAGTATTAATTATGTTGCTGAATACAACTGACACAATAATATCTTATGATAGACTCTATGCAGACTGTCAAGGCAGTTGGGGACCACGATATAGATTTAACCTAGCGGCAAGAGATGGACAGACATCAGCGCTAAATGTTAAAGTCGTTTTAAGGCCATATTTCATCAGTGTACTGTGTATAGTGTGACTGATGTTGTGCTGAGAATGGAAACACTTTGCCACTAAAGGCCATCCCGAGTTACTGGTGGCTCTTTTTCATGAGCCAACCTGAAACTCATCCTTACCGGGAGTCAGCTACGAGGCTCTGCTCTCCTTGCAGCAGGAAACCTTCTGCCGGGGAAGAGGAAGTTCTGCAATCTGTGAATTTTCTGACTATCTCAGGAGATCATGTGAATGATTATGTGGCTGGACCAAGGACACCAATTTATCTTCCCCTCTTCCATTACCCAGGAGGAATAATGCCTGCTGTATTAAAATAGTGCATTAAAATGTTAAACAATGGAAAACACATTATATGATGATAATTTGCAGATTATTTTGACATTCACTGCCCTCAAAACTACCATACAAGTTCTTTCTTAGCTTGTGCGCCCAATGGAAAAATGTAGCAGGACCAGGCTTACAGTAAGTATTACAATATGTTTTAGCATAGTAGTTAGCAGCATAGAATAGCATAGAGCAGCCTAGGATTGCATTAACCAATAAGGATTTAATATACATTTTTTGTGGTCTCTTTATGATGATAAGGGGTATAAAAAATCTTTATGGTCTGGGACCTTGGGGTTGATGGGTAACGTATTCGCTTTTCTTTTTAAAAGCAGTAGAACTGGAAACTGTAATCTGGTAACAGGTACATGCGTGCCCAGAGCCTCCGATCTACTCAGAGCCATATGTTTCTCTTAACTTAGGGCCTGATTCAGAGACAGACACTAATGCATTCGCAACTGCGATCTCTTACAGATCGCAGTTGCTAAAATATGCTAATACCTTCCAAAGCGCAACCGAGCATAGGGACGCCCCCTGCTGCCTTCTCATATGTGTACAGTGTAATCACAGCCCAGCATAGGGACGCCCCCTGCTGCCTACTCATACCTGTACAGTGTAAGCACAGCCCAGCATAGATACGCCCACTGCTGCCTCCTCATATCTGTACAGTGTAAGCACAGCCCAGCATAGGAACGCCCACTGCTGCCTTCTCATATCCGTACAGTGTAATCACAGCCCAGCATAGGGACGCTCGCTGCTGCCTCCTCATATCCGTACAGTGTAAGCACAGCCCAGCATAGGGACGCCCGCTGCTGCCTCCTCATATCCGTACAGTGTAAGCACAGCCCAGCATAGGGTCGTCCACTGCTGCCTCCTTATATCCGTACAGTGTAAGCACAGCCCAGCATAGGGGCGCCCAATGCTGCCTTCTCATATCCATACAGTGTAAGCAAAGCCCAGCATAGGGACGCCCACTGCTGCCTTATATCCATACAGTGTAAGCACAGCCCAGCATAGGGACGCCCCCTGCTACCTTCTCATACATGTACAGTGTAAGCACAGCCCAGCATAGGGACGCCCACTGCTGCCTTCTCATATCCATACAGTGTAAGCACAGCCCAGCATAGGGACGCCCACTGCTGCCTTCTCATATCTGTACAGTATAAGCACAGCCCAGCATAGGGACACTCACTGCTGCCTCCTCATATCCGTACAGTGTAAGCACAGCCCAGCATAGGGACACCCACTGCTGCCTTCTCATATCCATACAGTGTAAGCACAGCCCAGCATAGGGACGCCCCCAGCTGCCTTCTCATACCTGTACAGTGTAAGCACAGCCCAGCAAAGGGACGCCCACTGCTGCCTTCTCATATCTGTACAGTGTAAGTGCAGCCCAGCATAGGGACGCCCACTGCTGCCTCCTCATATCCGTACAGAGTAAGCACAAGCCAGCATAGGGACGCCCACTGCTGCCTTCTCATATGCGTACAGTGTAAGCACAGCCCAGGATAGAGACGCCCACTGTTACTTCCTCATATCCGTACAGTGTAAGCACAGCCCAGCATAGGGACACTCACTGCTGCCTCCTCATATCCGTACAGTGTAAGCACAGCCCAGCATAGGAATGCCCACTGCTGCCTCCTCATACCTGTACAGTGTAAGCACAGCCCAGCATAGGGGCGCCCAATGCTGCCTTCTCATATCCATACAGTGTAAGCACAGCCCAGCATAGGGACGCCCACTGCTGCCTTATATCCATACAGTGTAATCACAGCCCAGCATAGGGACGACCACTGCTGCCTTCTCATATCCGTACAGTGTAAGCACAGCCCAGCATAGGGACGCCCACTGCTGCCTTCTCATATACATACAGTGTAAGTACAGCCCAGCATAGAGACGCCCACTGCTACTTCCTCATATCCGTACAGTGTAAGCACATCCCAGCATAGGGACACCCACTGCTGCCTTCTCATATAAGTACAGTGTAAGCACAGCCCAGCATAGGGACGCCCCCTGCTACCTTCTCATACATGTACAGTGTAAGCACAGCCCAGCATAGGGATGCCCACTGCTGCCTTCTCATATCTGTACAGTGTAAGCACAGCCCAGCATAGGGACGCCCCCTGCTACCTTCTCATACATGTACAGTGTAAGCACAGCCCAGCATAGGGACGCCCACTGCTGCCTTCTCATATCTGTACAGTGTAAGTAGAGCCCAGCATAGGGACGCCCACTGCTGCCTCCATATCCGACAGCGTAAGCACAGCCCAGCATAGAGATGCCCACTGCTACTTCCTCATATCCGTACAGTGTAAGCACAGCCCAGCATAGGGACACCCACTGCTGCCTTCTCATATCCATACAGTGTAAGCACAGCCCAGCATAGGGACGCCCAATGCTGCCTTCTATCCATACAGTGTAAGCACAGCCCAGCATAGGGACGCCCCCTGCTACCTTTTCATACATGTACAGTGTAAGCACAGCCCAGCATAGGGACGCCCACTGCAGCCTTCTCATATCTGTACAGTGTAAGCACAGCCCAGCATAGGGATGCCCCCTGCTACCTTCTCATACATGTACAGTGTAAGCACAGCCCAGCATAGGGACGCCCACTGCTGCCTTCTCATATCCATACAGTGTAAGCACAGCCCAGCATAGGGACGCCCACTGCTGCCTTCTCATATCTGTACAGTATAAGCACAGCCCAGCATACGGACACTCACTGCTGCCTCCTCACATCCGTACAGTGTAAGAACAGCCCAGCATAGGGACGCCCCCTGCTGCCTACTCATACCTGTAAAGCGTAAGCACAGCCCAGCATAGGTACGCCTACTGCTGCCTCATATCTGTACAGTGTAAGCACAGCCCAGCATAGGAACGCCCACTGCTGCCTCCTCATATCCGTACAGTGTAAGTACAGCCCAGCATAGAGACGCCCACTGCTACTTCCTCATATCCGTACATTGTAAGCACAGCCCAGCATAGGGACACCCACTGCTGCCTTCTCATATAAGTACAGTGTATGCACAGCCCAGCATAGGGACGCCCACTGCTGCCCTCTCATATCTGTACAGTGTAAGTACAGCCCAGCATAGGGACGCCCACTGCTGCCTCATATCCGACAGCGTAAGCACAGCCCAGCATAGAGATGCCCACTGCTACTTCCTCATATCCGAACAGTGTAAGCACAGCCCAGCATAGGGACACCCACTGCTGCCTTCTCATATCCATACAGTGTAAGCACAGCCCAGCATAGGGACGCCCACTGCTGCCTTATATCCATACACTGTAAGCACAGCCCAGCATAGGGACGCCCCCTGCTACCTTCTCATACATGTACAGTGTAAGCACAGCCCAGCATAGGGACGCCCACTGCTGCCTTCTCATATCTGTACAGAGTAAGCACAGCCCAGCATAGGGATGCCCCCTGCTACCTTCTCATACATGTTCAGTGTAAGCACAGCCCAGCATAGGGACGCCCACTGCTGCCTTCTCATATCCATACAGTGTAAGCACAGCCCAGCATAGGGACGCCCATTGCTGCCTTCTCATATCTGTACAGTATAAGCACAGCCCAGCATAGGGACACTCACTGCTGCCTCCTCACATCCGTACAGTGTAAGCACAGCCCAGCATAGGGACACCCACTGCTGCCTTCTCATATCCATACAGTGTAAGCACAGCCCAGCATAGGGACGCCCTCTGCTGCCTTCTCATATCTGTACAGTGTAAGTGTAGCCCAGCATATGGACACCCACAGCTGCCTCCTCATATCCGTACAGTGTAAGCACAAGCCAGCATAGGGACGCCCACTGCTGCCTTCTCATATGCGTACAGTGTAAGCACAGCCCAGCATAGGGACGCCCACTGCTGCCTCCTCATATCTGTACAGTGTAAGCAAAGCCCAGCATAGGGACTCCCACTGCTGCCTTCTCATATCCGTACAGTGTAAGCACAGCCCAGCATAGGGACGCCCACTGCTGCCTTCTCATATCCGTACAGTGTAAGCACAGCCCAGCATAGGGACGCCCACTGCTGCCTTCTCATATACATACAGTGTAAGCACAGCCCAGCATAGGGACGTCCACTGCTGCCTTCTCATATACATACAGTGTAAGCACAGCCCAGCATAGGGACGCACACTGCTGCCTTCTCATATCCGTTCAGTGTAAGCACAGCCCATCATAAAGACGCCCCCTGCTACTTCCTCATATCCGTACAGTGTAAGCACAGCCCAGCATAGGGACGCCCACTGCTGCCTTCTCATATCCGTACAGTGTAAGAACAGCCCAGCATAGGGACGCCCACTGCTGCCTTCTCATATACATACAGTGTAATCACAGGCCAGCATAGGGACGCCCACTGCTGCCTTCTCATATCTGTACAGTATAAGCACAGCCCAGCATAGGGACACTCACTGCTGCCTCCTCTTATCCGTACAGTGTAAGCACAGCCCAGCATAGGGATGCCCACTGCTGCCTCCTCATAACTGTACAGTGTAAGCACGCCCAGCATAGGGGCACCCAATGCTGCCTTCTCATATCCATACAGTGTAAGCACAGCCCAGCATAGGGATGCCCACTGCTGCCTTATATCCATACAGTGTAATCACAGCCCAGCATAGGGACGACCGCTGCTGCCTTCTCATATCCGTACAGTGTAAGCACAGTCCAGCATAGAGACGCCCACTGCTGCCTTCTCATATCCGTACAGTGTAATCACAGCCCAGCATAGGGACGCCCCCTGCTGCCTACTCATACCTGTACAGTGTAAGCACAGCCCAGCATAGGTACGCCCACTGCTGCCTCCTCATATCTGTACAGTGTAAGCACAGCCCAGCATAGGAACGCCCACTGCTGCCTCCTCAAATCCGTACAGTGTAAGCACAGCCCAGCATAGAGATGCCCACTGCTACTTCCTCATATCCGTACAGTGTAAGCACAGCCCAGCATAGTGACGCCCCCTGCTACCTTCTCATACATGTACAGTGTAAGCACAGCCCAGCATAGGGACGCCCACTGCTGCCTTCTCATATCTGTACAGTGTAAGCACAGCCCAGCATAGGGACGCCCCCTGCTACCTTCTCATACATGTACAGTGTAAGCACAGCCCAGCATAGGGACGCCCACTGCTGCCTTCTCATATCTACAGTGTAAGTACAGCCCAGCATAGGGACGCCCACTGCTGCCTCCTCATATCCGTACAGCGTAAGCACAGCCCAGCATAGAGATGCCCACTGCTACTTCCTCATATCCATACAGTGTAAGCACAGCCCAGCATAGGGACACCCACTGCTGCCTTCTCATATCCATACAGAGTAAGCACAGCCCAGCATAGGGACGCCCCCTGCTGCCTTCTCATACCCGTACAGTGTAAGCACAGCCCAGCATAGGGACGCCCACTGCTGTCTTCTCATATCTGTACAGTGTAAGTGCAGCCCAGCTAAGGGACGCCCACTGCTGCCTCCTTATACCTGTACAGAGTAAGCACAAGCCAGCATAGGGACGCCCACTGCTGCCATCTCATATGCGTACAGTGTAAGCACAGCCCAGCATAGAGACGCCCACTGCTACTTCCTCATTTCCGTACAGTGTAAGCACAGCCCAGCATAGGGACACCCACTGCTGCCTTCTCATATCCATACAGTGTAAGCACAGCCCAGCATAGGGACGCCCACTGCTGCCTTCACATATCTGTACAGTATAAGCACAGCCGAGCATAGGGACACTCACTGCTGCCTCCTCATATCCATACAGTGTAAGCACAGCCCAGCATAGGGACGCCCACTGCTGCCTCCTCATATCCGTACAGCGTAAGCACAGCCCAGCATAGAGATGCCCACTGCTACTTCCTCATATCCGTAAAGTGTAAGCACAGCCCAGCATAGGGACACCCACTGCTGCCTTCTCATATCCGTACAGAGTAAGCACAAGCCAGAATAGGGACACCCACTGCTGCCTTCTCATATGCGTAAAGTGTAAGCACAGCCCAGCATAGAGACACCCACTGCTACTTCCTCATATCCGTACAGTGTAAGCACAGCCCAGCATAGGGACACCCACTGCTGCCTTCTCATATCCATACAGTGTAAGCACAGCCCAGCATAGGGACGCCCACTGCTGCCTTCTCATATCTGTACAGTGTAAGAACAGCCCAGCATAGGGACGCCCACTGCTGCCTTCTCATATACATACAGTGTAATCACAGCCCAGCATAGGTACGCCCACTGCTGCCTTCTCATATCTGTACAGTATAAGCACAGCCCAGCATAGGGACACTCACTGCTGCCTCCTCATATCCGTACAGTGTAAGCACAGCCCAGCATAGGGATGCCTACTGCTGCCTCCTCATAACTGTACAGTGTAAGCACAGCCCAGCATAGGGGCACCCAATGCTGCCTTCTCATATCTGTACAGTATAAGCACAGCCCAGCATAGGGACGACCACTGCTGCCTTCTCATATCCGTACAGTGTAAGCACAACCCAGCATAGGGACGCCCCCTGCTGCCTACTCATACTTGTACAGTGTAAGCACAGCCAAGCATAGGTACGCCCACTGCTGCCTCCTCATATCTGTACAGTGTAAGCACAGCCCAGCTTAGGAACGCCCACTGCTGCCTCCTCATATCCGTACAGTGTAAGTACAGCCCAGCATAGAGACGCCCACTGCTACTTCCTCATCCGTACAGTGTAAGCACAGCCCAGCATAGGGACACCCACTGCTGCCTTCTCATATAAGTACAGTGTAAGCACAGCCCAGCATAGGGACGCCCCCTGCTACCTTCTCATACGTGAACAGTGTAAACAAAGCCCAGCATAGGGACGCCCACTGCTGCCTTCTCATATCCGTACAGTGTAAGCACAGCCCAGCATAGGGACGCCCCCTGCTGCCTTCTCATACCTGTACAGTGTAAGCACAGAACAGCATAGGGACGCCCACTGCTGCCTTCTCATATCTGTACAGTGTAAGTGCAGCCCAGCATAGGGACGCCCACTCCTGCCTCCTCATATCCGTACAGAGTAAGCACAAGCCAGCATAGGGACACCCACTGCTGCCTTCTCATATGCGTACAGTGTAAGCACAGCCCAGCATAGAGACGCCCACTGCTACTTCCTCATATCCGTACAGTGTAAGCACAGCCCAGTATAGGGACACCCACTGCGGCCTTCTCAAATCCATACAGTGTAAGCACAGCCCAGCATAGGGACGCCCACTGCTGCCTTCTCATATCTGTACAGTATAAGCACAGCCCAGCATAGGGACACTCACTGCTGCCTCCTCATATTCATACAGTGTAAGCACAGCCCAGCATAGGGATGCCAACTGCTGCCTCCTCATATCTGTACAGTGTAAGCAAAGCCAAGCATAGGGACGCCCACTGCTGCCTTCTCATATCCGTACAGTGTAAGCACAGCCCAGCATATGGACATCCACTGCTGCCTTCTCATATTCATACAGTGTAAGCACAGCCCAGCATAGGGACGCACACTGCTGCCTTCTCATATCCGTACAGTGTAAGCACAGCCCATCATAGAGACGCCCACTGCTACTTCCTCATATCCGTACAGTGTAAGCACAGCCCAGCATAGGGACGCCCACTGCTGCCTTCTCATATCCGTACAGTGTAAGAACAGCCTAGCATAGGGACGCCCACTGCTGCCTTCTCATAAACATACAGAGTAATCACAGCCCAGCATAGGGACGCCCACTGCTGCCTTCTCATATCTGTACAGTATAAGCACAGCCCAGCATAGGGACACTCACTGCTGCCTCCTCATATCCGTACAGTGTGAGCACAGCCCAGCATAGGGATGCCCACTGCTGCCTCCTCATACTTGTACAGTGCAAGCACAGCCCAGCATAGGGACGTCCACTGCTGCCTTCTCATATACATACAGTGTAAGCACAACCCAGCATAGGGATGCCCACTGCTGCCTCCTCATATCCGTACAGTGTAAGCACAGCCAAGCATAGGGATGCCCACTGCTGCCTCCTCTTATCTGTACAGTGTAAGCACAGCCCGGCATAGGGACGCCCACTGCTGCCTCCTCATATCCGTACAGAGTAAGCACAAGCCAGCATAGGGATGCCCACTGCTGCCATCTCATATGCGTACAGTGTAAGCACAGCCCAGCATAGAGACGCCCACTGCTACTTCCTCATATCCGTACAGTGTAAGCACAGCCCAGCATAGGGACACCCACTGCTGCCTTCTCATATCCATACAGTGTAAGCACAGCCCAGCATAGGGACGCCCACTGCTGCCTTCTCATATCTGTACAGTATAAGCACAGCCCAGCATAGGGACACTCACTGCTGCCTCCTCATATCCATACAGTGTAAGCACAGCCCAGCATAGGGACGCCCACTGCTGCCTCCTCATATCCGTACAGCGTAAGCACAGCCCAGCTTAGAGATGCCCACTGCTACTTCCTCATATCCGTAAAGTGTAAGCACAGCCCAGCATAGGGACACCCACTGCTGCCATCTCATATCCGTACAGAGTAAGCACAAGCCAGCATAGGGACACCCACTGCTGCCTTCTCATATGCGTAAAGTGTAAGCACAGCCCAGCATAGAGACGCCCACTGCTACTTCCTCATATCCGTACAGTGTAAGCACAGCCCAGCATAGGGACACCCACTGCTGCCTTCTCATATCCATACAGTGTAAGCACAGCCCAGCATTGGGACTACCACTGCTGCCTTCTCATATCTGTACAGTGTAAGAACAGCCCAGCATAGGGACGCCCACTGCTGCCTTCTCATATACATACAGTGTAATCACAGCCCAGCATAGGTACGCCCACTGGTGCCTTCTCATATCTGTACAGTATAAGCACAGCCCAGAATAGGGACACTCACTGCTGCCTCCTCATATCCGTACAGTGTAAGCACAGCCCAGCATAGAGATGCCCACTGCTGCCTCCTCATAACTACAGTGTAAGCACAGCCCAGCATAGGGGCACCCAATGCTGCCTTCTCATACCTGTACAGTATAAGCACAGCCCAGCATAGGGACGAACACTGCTGCCTTCTCATATCCGTACAGTGTAAGCACAGCCCAGCATAGGGACGCCCACTGCTGCCTTCTCATATCCGTACAGTGTAATCACAGCCCAGCATAGGGACGCCCCCTGCTGCCTACTCATAGTTGTACAGTGTAAGCACAGCCCAGCATAGGTATGCCCACTGCTGCCTCCTCATATCTGTACAGTGTAAGCACAGCCCAGCTTAGGAACGCCCACTGCTGCCTCCTCATATCCGTACAGTGTAAGTACAGCCCAGCATAGAGACGCCCACTGCTACTTCCTCATATCCGTACAGTGTAAGCACAGCCCAGCATAGGGACACCCACTGCTGCCTTCTCATATAAGTACAGTGTAAGCACAGCCCAGCATAGGGACGCCCCCTGCTACCTTCTCTTACATGAACAGTGTAAGCACAGCCCAGCATAGGGACGCCCACTGCTGCCTTCTCATATCTGTACAGTGTAAGCACAGCCCAGCATAGGGACACCCCCTGCTACCTTCTCATACATGTACAGTGTAAGCACAGCCCAGCATTGGGACGCCCACTACTGCCTTCTCATATCTGTACAGTGTAAGTACAGCCCAGCATAGGGACGCCCACTGCTGCCTCCTCATATCCGACAGCGTAAGCACAGCCCAGCATAGAGATGCCCACTGCTACTTCCTCATATCCGTACAGTGTAAGCACAGCCCAGCATAGGGACGCCACTGCTGCCTTATATCCATACAGTGTAAGCACAGCCCAGCATAGGGACGCCCCCTGCTACCTTCTCATACATGTACAGTGTAAGCACAGCCCAGCATAGGGACGCCCACTCCTGCCTCCTCATATCCGTACAGAGTAAGCACAAGCCAGCATAGGGACACCCACTGCTGCCTTCTCATATGCGTACAGTGTAAGCACAGCCCAGCATAGAGACGCCCACTGCTACTTCCTCATATCCGTACAGTGTAAGCACAGCCCAGTATAGGGACACCCACAGCGGCCTTCTCATATCCATACAGTGTAAGCACAGCCCAGCATAGGGACGCCCACTGCTGCCTTCTCATATCTGTACAGTATAAGCACAGCCCAGCATAGGGACACTCACTGCTGCCTCCTCATATCCATACAGTGTAAGCACAGCCCAGCATAGGGATGCCAACTGCTGCCTCCTCATATCTGTACAGTGTAAGCAAAGCCAAGCATAGGGACGCCCACTGCTGCCTTCTCATATCCGTACAGTGTAAGCACAGCCCAGCATAGGGACATCCACTGCTGCCTTCTCATATTCATTCAGTGTAAGCACAGCCCAGCATAGGGACGCACACTGCTGCCTTCTCATATCCGTACAGTGTAAGCACAGCCCATCATAGAGACGCCCACTGCTACTTCCTCATATCCGTACAGTGTAAGCACAGCCCAGCATAGGGACGCCCACTGCTGCCTTCTCATATCCGTACAGTGTAAGAACAGCCTAGCATAGGGACGCCCACTGCTGCCTTCTCATATACATACAGTGTAATCACAGCCCAGCATAGGGACGCCCACTGCTGCCTTCTCATATCTGTACAGTATAAGCACAGCCCAGCATAGGGACACTCACTGCAGCCTCCTGATATCCGTACAGTGTGAGCACAGCCCAGCATAGGGATGCCCACTGCTGCCTCCTCATACCTGTACAGTGCAAGCACAGCCCAGCATAGGGACGTCCACTGCTGCCTTCTCATATACATACAGTGTAAGCACAACCCAGCATAGGGATGCCCACTGCTGCCTCCTCATATCCGTACAGTGTAAGCACAGCCAAGCATAGGGATGCCCACTGCTGCCTCCTCTTATCTGTACAGTGTAAGCACAGCCCGGCATAGGGACACCCACTGCTGCCTCCTCATATCCGTACAGAGTGAGCACAAGCCAGCATAGGGACGCCCACTACTGCCATCTCATATGCGTACAGTGTAAGCACAGCCCAGCATAGAGACGCCCACTGCTACTTCCTCATATCCGTACAGTGTAAGCACAGCCCAGCATAGGGACACCCACTGCTGCCTTCTCATATCCATACAGTGTAAGCACAGCCCAGCATAGGGACGCCCACTGCTGCCTTCTCATATCTGTACAGTATAAGCACAGCCCAGCATAGGGACACTCACTGCTGCCTCCTCATATCCATACAGTGTAAGCACAGCCCAGCATAGGGACGCCCACTGCTGCCTCCTCATATCCGTACAGCGTAAGCACAGCCCAGCATAGAGATGCCCACTGCTACTTCCTCATATCCGTAAAGTGTAAGCACAGCCCAGCATAGGGACACCCACTGCTGCCATCTCATATCCGTACAGAGTAAGCACAAGCCAGCATAGGGACACCCACTGCTGCCTTCTCATATGCGTAAAGTGTAAGCACAGCCCAGCATAGAGACGCCCACTGCTACTTCCTCATATCCGTACAGTGTAAGCACAGCCCAGCATAGGGACACCCACTGCTGCCTTCTCATATCCATACAGTGTAAGCACAGCCCAGCATTGGGACGCCCACTTCTGCCTTCTCATATCTGTACAGTGTAAGAACAGCCCAGCATAGGGACGCCCACTGCTGCCTTCTCATATACATACAGTGTAATCACAGCCCAGCATAGGTACACCCACTGCTGCCTTCTCATATCTGTACAGTATAAGCACAGCCCAGAATAGGGACACTCACTGCTGCCTCCTCATATCCGTACAGTGTAAGCACAGCCCAGCATAGGGATGCCCACTGCTGCCTCCTCATAACTGTACAGTGTAAGCACAGCCCAACATAGGGGCACCCAATGCTGCCTTCTCATACCTGTACAGTATAAGCACAGCCCAGCATAGGGACGACCACTGCTGCCTTCTCATATCCGTACAGTGTAAGCACAGCCCAGCATAGGGACGCCCACTGCTGCCTTCTCATATCCGTACAGTGTAATCACAGCCCAGCATAGGGACGCCCCCTGCTGCCTACTCATTCTTGTACAGTGTAAGCACAGCCCAGCATAGGTACGCCCACTGCTGCCTCCTCATATCTGTACAGTGTAAGCACAGCCCAGCTTAGGAACGCCCACTGCTGCCTCCTCATATCCGACAGCGTAAGCACAGCCCAGCATAGGGACACCCACTGCTGCCTTCTCATATAAGTACAGTGTAAGCACAGCCCAGCATAGGGACGCCCCCTGCTACCTTCTCATACATGAACAGTGTAAGCACAGCCCAGCATAGGGACGCCCACTGCTGCCTTCTCATATCTGTACAGTGTAAGCACAGCCCAGCATAGGGACACCCCCTGCTACCTTCTCATACATGAACAGTGTAAGCACAGCCCAGCATTGGGACGCCCACTGCTGCCTTCTCATATCTGTACAGTGTAAGTACAGCCCAGCATAGGGACGCCCACTGCTGCCTCCTCATATCCGACAGCGTAAGCACAGCCCAGCATAGAGATGCCCACTGCTACTTCCTCATATCCGTACAGTGTAAGCACAGCCCAGCATAGGGACACCCACTGCTGCCTTCTCATATCCATACAGTGTAAGCACAGCCCAGCATAGGGACGCCACTGCTGCCTTATATCCATACAGTGTAAGCACAGCCCAGCATAGGGACGCCCCCTGCTACCTTCTCATACATGTACAGTATAAGCACAGCCCAGTATAGGGACACTCACTGCTGCCTCCTCATATCCATACAGTGTAAGCACAGCCCAGCATAGGGATGCCAACTGCTGCCTCCTCATATCTGTACAGTGTAAGCAAAGCCAAGCATAGGGACGCCCACTGCTGCCTTCTCATATCCGACAGCGTAAGCACAGCCCAGCATAGAGATGCCCACTGCTGCCTCCTCATATCCGACAGCGTAAGCACAGCCCAGCATAGAGATGCCCACTGCTACTTCCTCATATCCGTGCAGTGTAAGCACAGCCCAGCATAGGGACACCCACTGCTGCCTTCTCATATCCATACAGTGTAAGCACAGCCCAGCATAGGGACGACCACTGCTGCCTTCTCATATCCGTACAGTGTAAGCACAGCCCAGCATAGAGACGCCCACTGCTGCCTTCTCATATCCGTACAGTGTAATCACAGCCCAGCATAGGGAGGCCCCCTGCTGACTACTCATACCTGTACAGTGTAAGCACAGCCCAGCATAGGAACGCCCACTGCTGCCTCCTCATATCCGTACAGTGTAAGTACAGCCCAGCATAGAGATGCCCACTGCTACTTCCTCATATCCGTACAGTGTAAGCACAGCCCAGCATAGGGACACCCACTGCTGCCTTCTCATATAAGTACAGTGTAAGCACAGCCCAGCATAGGGACGCCCCCTGCTACCTTCTCATACATGTACAGTGTAAGCACAGCCCAGCATAGGGACGCCCACTGCTGCCTTCTCATATCTGTACAGTGTAAGCACAGCCCAGCATAGGGACACCCCCTGCTACCTTCTCATACATGTACAGTGTAAGCACAGCCCAGCATAGCGACGCCCACTGCTGCCTTCTCATATCTGTACAGTGAAAATACAGCCCAGCATAGGGACGCCCACTGCTGCCTCCTCATATCCGTACAGCGTAAGCACAGCCCAGCATAGAGATGCCCACTGCTACTTCCTCATATCCGTACAGTGTAAGCACAGCCCAGCATAGGGACACCCACTGCTGCCTTCTCATATCCATACAGAGTAAGCACAGCCCAGCATAGGGACGCCCCCTGCTGCCTTCTCATACCTGTACAGTGTAAGCACAGCCCAGCATCGGGACGCCCACTGCTGCCTTCTCATATCTGTACAGTGTAAGTGCAGCCCAGCTAAGGGACGCCCACTGCTGCCTCCTCATATCCGTACAGAGTAAGCACAAGCCAGCATAGGGACGCCCACTGCTGCCATCTCATATGCGTACAGTGTAAGCACAGCCCAGCATAGAGACGCCCACTGCTACTTCCTCATATCCGTACAGTGTAAGCACAGCCCAGCATAGGGACACCCACTGCTGCCTTCTCATATCCATACAGTGTAAGCACAGCCCAGCATAGGGACGCCCACTGCTGCCTTCTCATATCTGTACAGTATAAGCACAGCCCAGCATAGGGACACTCACTGCTGCCTCCTCATATCCGTACAGTGTAAGCACAGCCCAGCATAGGGATGCCCACTGCTGCCTCCTCATAACTGTACAGTGTAAGCACAGCCCAGCATAGGGGCACCCAATGCTGCCTTCTCATACCTGTACAGTATAAGCACAGCCCAGCATAGGGACGACCACTGCTGCCTTCTCATATCCGTACAGTGTAAGCACAGCCCAGCATAGGGACGCCCACTGCTGCCTTCTCATATCCGTACAGTGTAATCACAGCCCAGCATAAGGACGCTCCCTGCTGCCTACTCATACTTGTACCGTGTAAGCACAGCCCAGCATAGGTACGCCCACTGCTGCCTCCTCATATCTGTACAGTGTAAGCAAAGCCCAGCTTAGGAACGCCCACTGCTGCCTCCTCATATCCGTACAGTGTAAGTACAGCCCAGCATAGAGACGCCCACTGCTACTTCCTCATATCCGTACAGTGTAAGCACAGCCCTGCATAGGGACACCCACTGCTGCCTTCTCATATAAGTACAGTGTAAGCACAGCCCAGCATAGGGACGCCCCCTGCTACCTTCTCATACATGAACAGTGTAAACAAAGCCCAGCATAGGGACGCATACTGCTGCCTTCTCATATCCGTACAGTGTAAGCACAGCCCAGCATAGGGACGCCCCCTGCTGCCTTCTCATACCTATACAGTGTAAGCACAGCCCAGCATAGGGACGCCCACTGCTGCCTTCTCATATCTGTACAGTGTAAGTGCAGCCCAGCATAGGGACGCCCACTCCTGCCTCCTCATATCCGTACAGAGTAAGCACAAGCCAGCATAGGGACACCCACTGCTGCCTTCTCATATGCGTACAGTGTAAGCACAGCCCAGCATAGAGACGCCCACTGAGGCCTTCTCATATCCATACAGTGTAAGCACAGCCCAGCATAGGGACGCCCACTGCTGCCTTCTCATATCTGTACAGAGTAAGTGCAGCCCAGCTAAGGGACGCCCACTGCTGCCTCCTCATATCCGTACAGTGTAAGCACAGCCAAGCATAGGGATGCCCACTGCTGCCTCCTCTTATCTGTACAGTGTAAGCACAGCCCGGCATAGGGACGCCCACTGCTGCCTCCTCATATCCGTACAGAGTAAGCACAAGCCAGCATAGGGACGCCCACTGCTGCCATCTCATATGCGTACAGTGTAAGCACAGCCCAGCATAGAGACGCCCACTGCTACTTCCTCATATCTGTACAGTGTAAGCACAGCCCAGCATAGGGACACCCACTGCTGCCATCTCATCCGTACAGAGTAAGCACAAGCCAGCATAGGGACACCCACTGCTGCCTTCTCATATGCGTAAAGTGTAAGCACAGCCCAGCATAGAGACGCCCACTGCTACTTCCTCATATCCGTACAGTGTAAGCACAGCCCAGCATAGGGACACCCACTGCTGCCTTCTCATATGCGTAAAGTGTAAGCACAGCCCAGCATAGAGACGCCCACTGCTACTTCCTCATATCCATACAGTGTAAGCACAGCCCAGCATTGGGACTACCACTGCTGCCTTCTCATATCTGTACAGTGTAAGAACAGCCCAGCATAGGGACACCCACTGCTGCCTTCTCATATACATACAGTGTAATCACAGCCCAGAATAGGGACACTCACTGCTGCCTCCTCATATCCGTACAGTGTAAGCACAGCCCAGCATAGGGATGCCCACTGCTGCCTCCTCATAACTGTACAGTGTAAGCACAGCCCAGCATAGGGGCACCCAATGCTGCCTTCTCATACCTGTACAGTATAAGCACAGCCCAGCATAGGGACGACCACTGCTGCCTTCTCATATCTGTACAGTGTAAGCACAGCCCAACATAGGGATGCCCACTGCTGCCTTCTCATATCCGTACAGTGTAATCACAGCCCAGCATAGGGACGCCCCCTGCTGCCTACTCATACTTGTACAGTGTAAGCACAGCCCAGCATAGGTACGCCCACTGCTGCCTCCTCATATCTGTACAGTGTAAGCACAGCCCAGCTTAGGAACGCCCACTGCTGCCTCCTCATATCCGTACAGTGTAAGTACAGCCCAGCATAGAGCCGCCCACTGCTACTTCCTCATATCCGTACAGTGTAAGCACAGCCCAGCATAGGGACACCCACTGCTGCCTTCTCATATAAGTACAGTGTAAGCACAGCCCAGCATAGGGACGCCCCCTGCTACCTTCTCATACATGAACAGTGTAAGCACAGCCCAGCATAGGGACGCCCACTGCTGCCTTCTCATATCTGTACAGTGTAAGCACAGCCCAGCATAGGGACACCCCCTGCTACCTTCTCATACATGTACAGTGTAAGCACAGCCCAGCATTGGGACGCCCACTGCTGCCTTCTCATATCTGTACAGTGTAAGTACAGCCCAGCATAGGGACGCCCCCTGCTGCCTCCTCATATCCGACAGCGTAAGCACAGCCCAGCATAGATATGCCCACTGCTACTTCCTCATACCCGTACAGTGTAAGCACAGCCCAGCATAGGGACACCCACTGCTGCCTTCTCATATCCATACAGTGTAAGCACAGCCCAGCATAGGGACGCCACTGCTGCCTTATATCCATACAGTGTAAGCACAGCCCAGCATAGGGACGCCCCCTGCTACCTTCTCATACATGTACAGTGTAAGCACAGCCCAGCATAGGGACGCCCACTCCTGCCTCCTCATATCCGTACAGAGTAAGCACAAGCCAGCATAGGGACACCCACTGCTGCCTTCTCATATGCGTACAGTGTAAGCACAGCCCAGCATAGAGACGCCCACTGCTACTTCCTCATATCCGTACAGTGTAAGCACAGCCCAGCATAGGGACACCCACTGCTGCCTTCTCATATCCATACAGTGTAAGCACAGCCCAGCATTGGGACGCCCACTGCTGCCTTCTCATATCTGTACAGTGTAAGAACAGCCCAGCATAGGGACGCCCACTGCTGCCTTCTCATATACATACAGTGTAATCACAGCCCAGCATAGGTATGCCCACTGCTGCCTTCTCATATCTGTACAGTATAAGCACAGCCCAGAATAGGGACACTCACTGCTGCCTCCTCATATACGTACAGTGTAAGCACAGCCCAGCATAGGGATGCCCACTGCTGCCTCCTCATATCCGTACAGAGTAAGCACAAGCCAGCATAGGGACGCCCACTGCTGCCATCTCATATGCGTACAGTGTAAGCACAGCCCAGCATAGAGACGCCCACTGCTACTTCCTCATATCCGTACAGTGTAAGCACAGCCCAGCATAGGGACACCCACTGCTGCCTTCTCATATCCATACAGTGTAAGCACAGCCCAGCATAGGGACGCCCACTGCTGCCTTCTCATATCTGTACAGTATAAGCACAGCCCAGCATAGGGACACTCACTGCTGCCTCCTCATATCCGTACAGTGTAAGCACAGCCCAGCATAGGGATGCCCACTGCTGCCTCCTCATAACTGTACAGTGTAAGCACAGCCCAGCATAGGGGCACCCAATGCTGCCTTCTCATACCTGTACAGTATAAGCACAGCCCAGCATAGGGACGACCACTGCTGCCTTCTCATATCCGTACAGTGTAAGCACAGCCCAGCATAGGGACGCCCACTGCTGCCTTCTCATATCCGTACAGTGTAATCACAGCCCAGCATAAGGACGCTCCCTGCTGCCTACTCATACTTGTACCGTGTAAGCACAGCCCAGCATAGGTACGCCCACTGCTGCCTCCTCATATCTGTACAGTGTAAGCACAGCCCAGCTTAGGAACGCCCACTGCTGCCTCCTCATATCCGTACAGTGTAAGTACAGCCCAGCATAGAGACGCCCACTGCTACTTCCTCATATCCGTACAGTGTAAGCACAGCCCTGCATAGGGACACCCACTGCTGCCTTCTCATATAAGTACAGTGTAAGCACAGCCCAGCATAGGGACGCCCCCTGCTACCTTCTCATACATGAACAGTGTAAACAAAGCCCAGCATAGGGACGCATACTGCTGCCTTCTCATATCCGTACAGTGTAAGCACAGCCCAGCATAGGGACGCCCCCTGCTGCCTTCTCATACCTATACAGTGTAAGCACAGCCCAGCATAGGGACGCCCACTGCTGCCTTCTCATATCTGTACAGTGTAAGTGCAGCCCAGCATAGGGACGCCCACTCCTGCCTCCTCATATCCGTACAGAGTAAGCACAAGCCAGCATAGGGACACCCACTGCTGCCTTCTCATATGCGTACAGTGTAAGCACAGCCCAGCATAGAGACGCCCACTGAGGCCTTCTCATATCCATACAGTGTAAGCACAGCCCAGCATAGGGACGCCCACTGCTGCCTTCTCATATCTGTACAGAGTAAGTGCAGCCCAGCTAAGGGACGCCCACTGCTGCCTCCTCATATCCGTACAGTGTAAGCACAGCCAAGCATAGGGATGCCCACTGCTGCCTCCTCTTATCTGTACAGTGTAAGCACAGCCCGGCATAGGGACGCCCACTGCTGCCTCCTCATATCCGTACAGAGTAAGCACAAGCCAGCATAGGGACGCCCACTGCTGCCATCTCATATGCGTACAGTGTAAGCACAGCCCAGCATAGAGACGCCCACTGCTACTTCCTCATATCTGTACAGTGTAAGCACAGCCCAGCATAGGGACACCCACTGCTGCCATCTCATCCGTACAGAGTAAGCACAAGCCAGCATAGGGACACCCACTGCTGCCTTCTCATATGCGTAAAGTGTAAGCACAGCCCAGCATAGAGACGCCCACTGCTACTTCCTCATATCCGTACAGTGTAAGCACAGCCCAGCATAGGGACACCCACTGCTGCCTTCTCATATGCGTAAAGTGTAAGCACAGCCCAGCATAGAGACGCCCACTGCTACTTCCTCATATCCATACAGTGTAAGCACAGCCCAGCATTGGGACTACCACTGCTGCCTTCTCATATCTGTACAGTGTAAGAACAGCCCAGCATAGGGACACCCACTGCTGCCTTCTCATATACATACAGTGTAATCACAGCCCAGCATAGGTACGCCCACTGCTGCCTTCTCATATCTGTACAGTATAAGCACAGCCCAGAATAGGGACACTCACTGCTGCCTCCTCATATCCGTACAGTGTAAGCACAGCCCAGCATAGGGATGCCCACTGCTGCCTCCTCATAACTGTACAGTGTAAGCACAGCCCAGCATAGGGGCACCCAATGCTGCCTTCTCATATCTGTACAGTATAAGCACAGCCCAGCATAGGGACGACCACTGCTGCCTTCTCATATCTGTACAGTGTAAGCACAGCCCAACATAGGGATGCCCACTGCTGCCTTCTCATATCCGTACAGTGTAATCACAGCCCAGCATAGGGACGCCCCCTGCTGCCTACTCATACTTGTACAGTGTAAGCACAGCCCAGCATAGGTACGCCCACTGCTGCCTCCTCATATCTGTACAGTGTAAGCACAGCCCAGCTTAGGAACGCCCACTGCTGCCTCCTCATATCCGTACAGTGTAAGTACAGCCCAGCATAGAGCCGCCCACTGCTACTTCCTCATATCCGTACAGTGTAAGCACAGCCCAGCATAGGGACACCCACTGCTGCCTTCTCATATAAGTACAGTGTAAGCACAGCCCAGCATAGGGACGCCCCCTGCTACCTTCTCATACATGAACAGTGTAAGCACAGCCCAGCATAGGGACGCCCACTGCTGCCTTCTCATATCTGTACAGTGTAAGCACAGCCCAGCATAGGGACACCCCCTGCTACCTTCTCATACATGTACAGTGTAAGCACAGCCCAGCATTGGGACGCCCACTGCTGCCTTCTCATATCTGTACAGTGTAAGTACAGCCCAGCATAGGGACGCCCCCTGCTGCCTCCTCATATCCGACAGCGTAAGCACAGCCCAGCATAGATATGCCCACTGCTACTTCCTCATACCCGTACAGTGTAAGCACAGCCCAGCATAGGGACACCCACTGCTGCCTTCTCATATCCATACAGTGTAAGCACAGCCCAGCATAGGGAACGCCACTGCTGCCTTATATCCATACAGTGTAAGCACAGCCCAGCATAGGGACGCCCCCTGCTACCTTCTCATACATGTACAGTGTAAGCACAGCCCAGCATAGGGACGCCCACTCCTGCCTCCTCATATCCGTACAGAGTAAGCACAAGCCAGCATAGGGACACCCACTGCTGCCTTCTCATATGCGTACAGTGTAAGCACAGCCCAGCATAGAGACGCCCACTGCTACTTCCTCATATCCGTACAGTGTAAGCACAGCCCAGCATAGGGACACCCACTGCTGCCTTCTCATATCCATACAGTGTAAGCACAGCCCAGCATTGGGAGGCCCACTGCTGCCTTCTCATATCTGTACAGTGTAAGAACAGCCCAGCATAGGGACGCCCACTGCTGCCTTCTCATATACATACAGTGTAATCACAGCCCAGCATAGGTATGCCCACTGCTGCCTTCTCATATCTGTACAGTATAAGCACAGCCCAGAATAGGGACACTCACTGCTGCCTCCTCATATCCGTACAGTGTAAGCACAGCCCAGCATAGGGATGCCCACTGCTGCCTCCTCATAACTGTACAGTGTAAGCACAGCCCAGCATAGGGGCACCCAATGCTGCCTTCTCATACCTGTACAGTATAAGCACAGCCCAGCATAGGGACGACCACTGCTGCCTTCTCATATCCGTACAGTGTAAGCACAGCCCAGCATAGGGACGCCCACTGCTGCCTTCTCATATCCGTACAGTGTAATCACAGCCCAGCATAGGGACGCCCCCTGCTGCCTACTCATACTTCTACAGTGTAAGCACAGCCCAGCATAGGTACGCCCACTGCTGCCTCCTCATATCTGTACAGTGTAAGCACAGCCCAGCTTAGGAACGCCCACTGCTGCCTCCTCATATCCGTACAGTGTAAGTACAGCCCAGCATAGAGACGCCCACTGCTACTTCCTCATATCCGTACAGTGTAAGCACAGCCCAGCATAGGGACACCCACTGCTGCCTTCTCATATAAGTACAGTGTAAGCACAGCCCAGCATAGGGACGCCCCCTGCTACCTTCTCATACATGAACAGTGTAAGCACAGCCCAGCATAGGGACGCCCACTGCTGCCTTCTCATATCTGTACAGTGTAAGCACAGCCCAGCATAGGGACACCCCCTGCTACCTTCTCATACATGTACAGTGTAAGCACAGCCCAGCATTGGGACGCCCACTGCTGCCTTCTCATATCTGTACAGTGTAAGTACAGCCCAGCATAGGGACGCCCACTGCTGCCTCCTAATATCCGACAGCGTAAGCACAGCCCAGCATAGAGATGCCCACTGCTACTTCCTCATATCCGTACAGTGTAAGCACAGCCCAGCATAGGGACACCCACTGCTGCCTTCTCATATCCATACAGTGTAAGCACAGCCCAGCATAGGGACGCCACTGCTGCCTTATATCCATACAGTGTAAGCACAGCCCAGCATAGGGACGCCCCCTGATACCTTCTCATACATGTACAGTATAAGCACAGCCCAGCATAGGGACACTCACTGCTGCCTCCTCATATCCATACAGTGTAAGCACAGCCCAGCATAGGGATGCCAACTGCTGCCTCCTCATATCTGTACAGTGTAAGCAAAGCCAAGCATAGGGACGCCCACTGCTGCCTTCTCATATCCGACAGCGTAAGCACAGCCCAGCATAGAGATGCCCACTGCTACTTCCTCATATCCGTACAGTGTAAGCACAGCCCAGCATAGGGACGCCCACTGCTGCCTCCTCATATCCGACAGCGTAAGCACAGCCCAGCATAGAGATGCCCACTGCTACTTCCTCATACCCGTACAGTGTAAGCACAGCCCAGCATAGGGACACCCACTGCTGCCTTCTCATATCCATACAGTGTAAGCACAGCCCAGCATAGGGACGACCACTGCTGCCTTCTCATATCCGTACAGTGTAAGCACAGCCCAGCATAGAGACGCCCACTGCTGCCTTCTCATATCCGTACAGTGTAATCACAGCCCAGCATAGGGAGGCCCCCTGCTGACTACTCATACCTGTACAGTGTAAGCACAGCCCAGCATAGGTACGCCCACTGCTGCCTCCTCATATCTGTACAGTGTAAGCACAGCCCAGCCCAGCATAGGAACGCCCACTGCTGCCTCCTCATATCCGTACAGTGTAAGTACAGCCCAGCATAGAGATGCCCACTTCTACTTCCTCATATCCGTACAGTGTAAGCACAGCCCAGCATAGGGACACCCACTGCTGCCTTCTCATATAAGTACAGTGTAAGCACAGCCCAGCATAGGGACGCCCCCTGCTACCTTCTCATACATGTACAGTGTAAGCACAGCCCAGCATAGGGACGCCCACTGCTGCCTTCTCATATCTGTACAGTGTAAGCACAGCCCAGCATAGGGACACCCCCTGCTACCTTCTCATACATGTACAGTGTAAGCACAGCCCAGCATAGCGACGCCCACTGCTGCCTTCTCATATCTGTACAGTGTAAATACAGCCCAGCATAGGGACGCCCACTGCTGCCTCCTCATATCTGTACAGCGTAAGCACAGCCCAGCATAGAGATGCCCACTGCTACTTCCTCATATCCGTACAGTGTAAGCACAGCCCAGCATAGGGACACCCACTGCTGCCTTCTCATATCCATACAGAGTAAGCACAGCCCAGCATAGGGACGCCCCCTGCTGCCTTCTCATACCTGTACAGTGTAAGCACAGCCCAGCATCGGGACGCCCACTGCTGCCTTCTCATATCTGTACAGTGTAAGTGCAGCCCAGCTAAGGGACGCCCACTGCTGACTCCTCATATCCATACAGAGTAAGCACAAGCCAGCATAGGGACGCCCACTGCTGCCATCTCATATGCGTACAGTGTAAGCACAGCCCAGCATAGAGACGCCCACTGCTACTTTCTCATATCCGTACAGTGTAAGCACAGCCCCGCATAGGGACACCCACTGCTGCCTTCTCATATCCATACAGAGTAAGCACAAGCCAGCATAGGGACGCCCACTGCTGCCTTCTCATATATGTACAGTATAAGCACAGCCCAGCATAGGGACATTCACTGCTGCCTCCTCATATCCATACAGTGTAAGCACAGCCCAGCATAGGGACACCCACTGCTGCCTTCTCATATCCATACAGAGTAAGCACAGCCCAGCATAGGGACGCCCCCTGCTGCCTTCTCATACCTGTACAGTGTAAGCACAGCCCAGCATCGGGACGCCCACTGCTGCCTTCTCATATCTGTACAGTGTAAGTGCAGCCCAGCTAAGGGACGCCCACTGCTGACTCCTCATATCCATACAGAGTAAGCACAAGCCAGCATAGGGACGCCCACTGCTGCCATCTCATATGCGTACAGTGTAAGCACAGCCCAGCATAGGGACGCCCACTGCTGCCTTCTCATATATGTACAGTATAAGCACAGCCCAGCATAGGGACATTCACTGCTGCCTCCTCATATCCATACAGTGTAAGCACAGCCCAGCATAGGGACACCCACTGCTGCCTTCTCATATCCATACAGTGTAAGCACAGCCCAGCATAGGGACGCCCCCTGCTGCCTTCTCATACCTGTACAGTGTAAGCACAGCCCAGCATAGGGACGCCCACTGCTGCCTTCTCATATCTGTACAGTGTAAGTGCAGCCCAGCATAGGAACGCCCACTCCTGCCTCCTCATATCCGTACAGAGTAAGCACAAGCCAGCATAGGGACACCCACTGCTGCCTTCTCATATGCGTACAGTGTAAGCACAGCCCAGCATAGAGACGCCCACTGCTACTTCCTCATATCCGTACAGTGTAAGCACAGCCCAGTATAGGGACACCAACTGCGGCCTTCTCATATCCATACAGTGTAAACACAGCCTAGCATCTGGACTCCCACTACTGCCTTCTCATATCTGTACAGTATAAGCACAGCCCAGCATAGGGACACTCACTGCTGCCTCCTCATATCCATACAGTGTAAGCACAGCCTAGCATAGGGATGCCAACTGCTGCCTCCTCATATCTGTACAGTGTAAGCAAAGCCAAGCATAGGGACGCCCACTGCTGCCTTCTCATATCCGTACAGTGTAAGCACAGCCCAGCATAGGGACATCCACTGCTGCCTTCTCATATTCATACAGTGTAAGCACAGCCCAGCATAGGGACGCACACTGCTGCCTTCTCATATCCGTACAGTGTAAGCACAGCTCATCATAGAGACGCCCACTGCTTCTTCCTCATATCCGTACAGTGTAAGCACAGCCCAGCATAGGGACGCCCACTGCTGCCTTCTCATATCCGTACAGTGTAAGAACAGCCTAGCATAGGGATGCCCACTGCTGCCTTCTCATATACATACAGTGTAATCACAGCCCAGCATTGGGACGCCCACTGCTGCCTTCTCATATCTGTACAGTGTAAGCACAGCCCGGCATAGGGACACCCACTGCTGCCTCCTCATATCTGTACAGTGTAAGCACAGCCCAGCATAGGGATGCCCACTGCTGCCTCCTCATATCCGTACAGTGTAAGCACAGCCAAGCATAGGGATGCCCACTGCTGCCTCCTCATATCTGTACAGTGTAAGCACAGCCCAGCATAGGGACGCCCACTGCTGCCTCCTCATATCCAGGCAGTGTAATCACAGCCCAGCATAGGGACGCCCACTGCTGCCTTCTCATATCCATACAGTGTAAGCACAGCCCAGCATAGGGACGCCCACTGCTGCCTCCTCATATCCATACAGTGTAAGCACAGCCCAGCATAGAGACACCCACTGCTACTTCCTCATATCCGTACAGTGTAAGCCCAGCCCAGCATAGGGACGCCCACTGCTGCCTTCTCATATCTGTACAGTATAAGCACAGCCCAGCATAGGGGCGCCCAATGCTGCCTTCTCATATCCATACAGTGTAAGCACAGCCCAGCATAGGGACGCCCACTGCTGCCTTATATCCATACAGTGTAATCACAGCCCTGCATAGGGATGACCACTGCTGCCTTCTCATATCCGTACAGTGTAAGCACAGCCCAGCATAGGGACGCCCACTGCTGCCTTCTCATATCTGTACAGTGTAAGCACAGCCCAGCATAGGGACGTCCACTGCTGCCTTCTCATATACATACAGTGTAAGCACAGCCCAGCATAGGGACACTCACTGCTGCCTCCTCATATCCGTACAGTGTAAGTACAGCCCAGCATAGAGACGCCCACTGCTACTTCCTCATATCCGTACAGTGTAAGCACAGCCCAGCATAGGGACACCCACTGCTGCCTTCTCATATAAGTACAGTGTAAGCACAGCCCAGCATAGGGACGCCCCCTGCTACCTTCTCATACATGAACAGTGTAAGCACAGCCCAGCATAGGGACGCCCACTGCTGCCTTCTCATATCTGTACAGTGTAAGCACAGCCCAGCATAGGGACACCCCCTGCTACCTTCTCATACATGTACAGTGTAAGCACAGCCCAGCATTGGGACGCCCACTGCTGCCTTCTCATATCTGTACAGTGTAAGTACAGCCCAGCATAGGGACGCCCACTGCTGCCTCCTCATATCCGACAGCGTAAGCACAGCCCAGCATAGAGATGCCCACTGCTACTTCCTCATATCCGTACAGTATAAGCACAGCCCAGCATAGGGACACCCACTGCTGCCTTCTCATATCCATACAGTGTAAGCACAGCCCAGCATAGGGACGCCCCCTGCTGCCTTCTCATACCTGTACAGTGTAAGCACAGCCCAGCATAGGGACGCCCACTGCTGCATTCTCATATCTGTACAGTGTAAGGGCAGCCCAGCATAGGGACGCCCACTCCTGCCTCCTCATATCCGTACAGAGTAAGCACAAGCCAGCATAGGGACACCCACTGCTGCCATCTCATATGCGTACAGTGTAAGCACAGCCCAGCATAGAGACGCCCACAGCTACTTCCTCATATCCGTACAGTGTAAGCACAGCCCAGCATAGGGACACCCACTGCTGCCTTCTCATATCCATACAGTGTAAGCACAGCCCAGCATAGGGACGCCCACTGCTGCCTTCTCATATCTGTACAGTATAAGCACAGCCCAGCATAGGGACACTCACTGCTGCCTCCTCATATCCATACAGTGTAAGCACTGCCCAGCATAGGGATGCCCACTGCTGCCTCCTCATATCTGTACAGTGTAAGCAAAGCCCAGCATAGGGACGCCCACTGCTGCCTTCTCATATCCTTACAGTGTAAGCACAGCCCAGCATAGGGACGCCCACTGCTGCCTTCTCATATTCATACAGTGTAAGCACAGCCCAGCATAGGGACGCACACTGCTGCCTTCTCATATCCGTACAGTGTAAGCACAGCCCATCATAGAGACGCCCACTGCTACTTCCTCATATCCGTACAGTGTAAGCACAGCCCAGCATAGGGACGCTCACTGCTGCCTTCTCATATCCGTACAGTGTAAGAACAGCCTAGCATAGGGACGCCCACTGTTGCCTCTCATATACATACAGTGTAATCACAGCCCAGCATAGGGACGCCCACTGCTGCCTTCTCATATCTGTACAGTATAAACACAGCCCAGCATAGGGACACTCACTGCTGCCTCCTCATATCCGTACAGTGTGAGCACAGCCCAGCATAGGGATGCCCACTGCTGCCTCCTCATACCTGTACAGTGCAAGCACAGCCCAGCATAGGGACGTCCACTGCTGCCTTCTCATATACATACAGTGTAAGCACAACCCATCATAGGGATGCCCACTGCTGCCTCCTCATATCCGTGCAGTGAAAGCACAGCCCAGCATAGGGATGCCCACTGCTGCCTCCTCTTATCTGTACAGTGTAAGCACAGCCCGGCATAGGGACGCCCACTGCTGCCTCCTCATATCTGTACAGTGTAAGCACAGCCCAGCATAGGGATGCCCACTGCTGCCTCCTCATATCCGTACAGTGTAAGGACAGCCAAGCATAGGGATGCCCACTGCTGCCTCCTCATATCTGTACAGTGTAATCACAGCCCAGCATAGGGACGCCCACTGCTGCCTTCTCATATCCATACAGTGTAAGTACAGCCCAGCATAGGGACGCCCACTGCTGCCTCCTCATATCCATACAGTGTAAGCACAGCCCAGCATAGGGATGCCCACTGCTGCCTCCTCATATCTGTACAGTGTAAGCAAAGCCCAGCATAGGGACGCCCACTGCTGCCTTCTCATATCCGTACAGTGTAAGCACAGCCCAGCATAGGGACATCCACTGCTGCCTTCTCATATTCATACAGTGTAAGCACAGCCCAGCATAGGGACGCACACTGCTGCCTTCTCATATCCGTACAGTGTAAGCACAGCCCATCATAGAGACGCCCACTGCTACTTCCTCATATCCGTACAGTGTAAGCACAGCCCAGCATAGGGACGCTCACTGCTGCCTTCTCATATCCGTACAGTGTAAGAACAGCCTAGCATAGGGACGCCCACTGTTGCCTTCTCATATACATACAGTGTAATCACAGCCCAGCATAGGGACGCCCACTGCTGCCTTCTCATATCTGTACAGTATAAACACAGCCCAGCATAGGGACACTCACTGCTGCCTCCTCATATCCGTACAGTGTGAGCACAGCCCAGCATAGGGATGCCCACTGCTGCCTCCTCATACCTGAACAGTGCAAGCACAGCCCAGCATAGGGACGTCCACTGCTGCCTTCTCATATACATACAGTGTAAGCACAACCCATCATAGGGATGCCCACTGCTGCCTCCTCATATCCGTGCAGTGAAAGCACAGCCCAGCATAGGGATGCCCACTGCTGCCTCCTCTTATCTGTACAGTGTAAGCACAGCCCGGCATAGGGACGCCCACTGCTGCCTCCTCATATCTGTACAGTGTAAGCACAGCCCAGCATAGGGATGCCCACTGCTGCCTCCTCATATCCGTACAGTGTAAGCACAGCCAAGCATAGGGATGCCCACTGCTGCCTCCTCATATCTGTACAGTGTAAGCACAGCCCAGCATAGGGACGCCCACTGCTGCCTCCTCATATCCATGCAGTGTAATCACAGCCCAGCATAGGGACGCCCACTGCTGCCTTCTCATATCCATACAGTGTAAGTACAGCCCAGCATAGGGACGCCCACTGCTGCCTCCTCATATCCATACAGTGTAAGCACAGCCCAGCATAGAGACACCCACTGCTACTTCCTCATATCCGAACAGTGTAAGCCCAGCCCAGCATAGGGACGCCCACTGCTGTCTTCTCATATCTGTACAGTATAAGCACAGCCCAGCATAGGGGCGCCCAATGCTGCCTTCTCATTTCCATACAGTGTAAGCACAGGCCAGCATAGGGACGCCCACTGCTGCCTTATATCCATACAGTGTAATCACAGCCCAGCATAGGGACGACCACTGCTGCTTCTCATATACGTACAGTGTAAGCACAGCCCAGCATAGGGACGCCCACTGCTGCCTTCTCATACCCGTACAGTGTAAGCACAGCGCAGCGTAGGGACGACCACTGCTGCCTTCTCATATACATACAGTGTAAGCACAGCCCAGCATAGGGACGCACACTGCTGCCTTCTCATATCCGTACAGTGTAAGCACAGCCCATCATAGAGACGCCCACTGCTACTTCCTCATATCTGTACAGTGTAAGCACAGCCCAGCATAGGGACGCCCACTGCTGCCTTCTCATATCCGTACAGTGTAAGAACAGCCCAGCATAGGGACGCCCACTGCTGCCTTCCCATATACATACAGTGTAATCACAGCCCAGCATAGGGACGCCCACTGCTGCCTTCTCATATCTGTTCAGTATAAGCACAGCCCAGCATAGGGACACTCACTGCTGCCTCCTCATGTCCGTACAGTGTAAGCACAGCCCAGCATAGTGATGCCCACTGCTGCCTCCTCATACCTGTACAGTGCAAGCACAGCCCAGCATAGGGACGTCCACTGCTGCCTTCTCATATACATACAGTGTAAGCACAACCCAGCATAGGGATGCCCACTGCTGCCTCCTCATTTCCGTACAGTGTAAGCACAGCCCAGCATAGGGATGCCCACTGCTGCCTCCTCATATCTGTACAGTGTAAGCACAGCCCAGCATAGGGACGCCCACTGCTGCCTCCTTATATCCATGCAGTGTAATCACAGCCCAGCATAGGGACGCCCACTGCTGCCTTCTCATATCCATACAGTGTAAGCACAGCCCAGCATAGGGACGCCCACTGCTGCCTCCTCATATCCGTACAGTGTAAGCACAGCCCAGCATAGAGACACCCACTTCTACTTCCTCATATCCGTACAGTGTAAGCACAGCCCAGCATAGGGACACCCACTGCTACCTCGTCATATCCATACAGTATAAGCACAGCCCAGCATAGGGACACTCACTGCTGCCTTCTCATATCTGTACAGTGTAAGCACAGCCCAGCATAGGGACACCCACTGCTGACTCCTCATATCCATACAGCGTAAGCACAACCCAGCATAGGGATGCCCACTGCTGCCTCCTCATATCCGTACAGTGTAAGCACAGCCCAGCATAGGGATGCCCACTGCAGCCTCCTCTTATCTGTACAGTGTAAGCACAGCCCGGCATAGGGACATCCACTGCTGCCTTCTCATATTCATACAGTGTAAGCACAGCCCAGCATAGGGACGCACACTGCTGCCTTCTCATATCCGTACAGTGTAAGCACAGCCCATCATAGAGACGCCCACTGCTACTTCCTCATATCCGTACAGTGTAAGCACAGCCCAGCATAGGGACGCTCACTGCTGCCTTCTCATATCCGTACAGTGTAAGAACAGCCTAGCATAGGGACGCCCACTGTTGCCTTCTCATATACATACAGTGTAATCACAGCCCAGCATAGGGACGCCCACTGCTGCCTTCTCATATCTGTACAGTATAAACACAGCCCAGCATAGGGACACTCACTGCTGCCTCCTCATATCCGTACAGTGTGAGCACAGCCCAGCATAGGGATGCCCACTGCTGCCTCCTCATACCTGTACAGTGCAAGCACAGCCCAGCATAGGGACGTCCACTGCTGCCTTCTCATATACATACAGTGTAAGCACAACCCATCATAGGGATGCCCACTGCTGCCTCCTCATATCCGTGCAGTGAAAGCACAGCCCAGCATAGGGATGCCCACTGCTGCCTCCTCTTATCTGTACAGTGTAAGCACAGCCCGGCATAGGGACGCCCACTGCTGCCTCCTCATATCTGTACAGTGTAAGCACAGCCCAGCATAGGGATGCCCACTGCTGCCTCCTCATATCTGTACAGTGTAAGCACAGCCCAGCATAGGGACGCCCACTGCTGCCTCCTCATATCCATGCAGTGTAATCACAGCCCAGCATAGGGACGCCCACTGCTGCCTTCTCATATCCATAGAGTGTAAGTACAGCCCAGCATAGGGACGCCCACTGCTGCCTCCTCATATCCATACAGTGTAAGCACAGCCCAGCATAGGGATGCCCACTGCTGCCTCCTCATATCTGTACAGTGTAAGCAAAGCCCAGCATAGGGACGCCCACTGCTGCCTTCTCATATCCGTACAGTGTAAGCACAGCCCAGCATAGGGACATCCACTGCTGCCTTCTCATATTCATACAGTGTAAGCACAGCCCAGCATAGGGACGCACACTGCTGCCTTCTCATATCCGTACAGTGTAAGCACAGCCCAGCATAGGGACGCACACTGCTGCCTTCTCATATCCGTACAGTGTAAGCACAGCCCATCATAGAGACGCCCACTGCTGCTTCCTCATATCCGTACAGTGTAAGCACAGCCCAGCATAGGGACGCTCACTGCTGCCTTCTCATATCCGTACAGTGTAAGAACAGCCTAGCATAGGGACGCCCACTGTTGCCTTCTCATATACATACAGTGTAATCACAGCCCAGCATAGGGACGCCCACTGCTGCCTTCTCATATCTGTACAGTATAAACACAGCCCAGCATAGGGACACTCACTGCTGCCTCCTCATATCCGTACAGTGTGAGCACAGCCCAGCATAGGGATGCCCACTGCTGCCTCCTCATACCTGTACAGTGCAAGCACAGCCCAGCATAGGGACGTCCACTGCTGCCTTCTCATATACATACAGTGTAAGCACAACCCATCATAGGGATGCCCACTGCTGCCTCCTCATATCCGTGCAGTGAAAGCACAGCCCAGCATAGGGATGCCCACTGCTGCCTCCTCTTATCTGTACAGTGTAAGCACAGCCCGGCATAGGGACGCCCACTGCTGCCTCCTCATATCTGTACAGTGTAAGCACAGCCCAGCATAGGGATGCCCACTGCTGCCTCCTCATATCTGTACAGTGTAAGCACAGCCCAGCATAGGGACGCCCACTGCTGCCTCCTCATATCCATGCAGTGTAATCACAGCCCAGCATAGGGACGCCCACTGCTGCCTTCTCATATCCATAGAGTGTAAGTACAGCCCAGCATAGGGACGCCCACTGCTGCCTCCTCATATCCATACAGTGTAAGCACAGCCCAGCATAGGGATGCCCACTGCTGCCTCCTCATATCTGTACAGTGTAAGCAAAGCCCAGCATAGGGACGCCCACTGCTGCCTTCTCATATCCGTACAGTGTAAGCACAGCCCAGCATAGGGACATCCACTGCTGCCTTCTCATATTCATACAGTGTAAGCACAGCCCAGCATAGGGACGCACACTGCTGCCTTCTCATATCCGTACAGTGTAAGCACAGCCCAGCATAGGGACGCACACTGCTGCCTTCTCATATCCGTACAGTGTAAGCACAGCCCATCATAGAGACGCCCACTGCTGCTTCCTCATATCCGTACAGTGTAAGCACAGCCCAGCATAGGGACGCTCACTGCTGCCTTCTCATATCCGTACAGTGTAAGAACAGCCTAGCATAGGGACGCCCACTGTTGCCTTCTCATATACATACAGTGTAATCACAACCCAGCATAGGGACGCCCACTGCTGCCTTCTCATATCTGTACAGTATAAACACAGCCCAGCATAGGGACACTCACTGCTGCCTCCTCATATCCGTACAGTGTGAGCACAGCCCAGCATAGGGATGCCCACTGCTGCCTCCTCATACCTGTACAGTGCAAGCACAGCCCAGCATAGGGACGTCCACTGCTGCCTTCTCATATACATACAGTGTAAGCACAACCCATCATAGGGATGCCCACTGCTGCCTCCTCATATCCGTGCAGTGAAAGCACAGCCCAGCATAGGGATGCCCACTGCTGCCTCCTCTTATCCGTACAGTGTAAGCACAGCCCGGCATAGGGACGCCCACTGCTGCCTCCTCATATCTGTACAGTGTAAGCACAGCCCAGCATAGGGATGCCCACTGCTGCCTCCTCATATCCGTACAGTGTAAGCCCAGCCCAGCATAGGGATGCCCACTGCTGCCTCCTCATATCTGTACAGTGTAAGCACAGCCCAGCATAGGGACGCCCACTGCTGCCTCCTCATATCCATGCAGTGTAATCACAGCCCAGCATAGGGACGCCCACTGCTGCCTTCTCATATCCATACAGTGTAAGTACAGCCCAGCATAGGGACGCCCACTGCTGCCTCCTCATATCCATACAGTGTAAGCACAGCCCAGCATAGAGACACCCACTGCTACTTCCTCATATCCGAACAGTGTAAGCCCAGCCCAGCATAGGGACGCCCACTGCTGTCTTCTCATATCTGTACAGTATAAGCACAGCCCAGCATAGGGGCGCCCAATGCTGCCTTCTCATTTCCATACAGTGTAAGCACAGCCCAGCATAGGGACGCCCACTGCTGCCTTATATCCATACAGTGTAATCACAGCCCAGCATAGGGACGACCACTGCTGCTTCTCATATACGTACAGTCTAAGCACAGCACAGCATAGGGACGCCCACTGCTGCCTTCTTATACCCGTACAGTGTAAGCACAGCGCAGCGTAGGGACGACCACTGCTGCCTTCTCATATACATACAGTGTAAGCACAGCCCAGCATAGGAACGCACACTGCTGCCTTCTCATATCCGTACAGTGTAAGCACAGCCCATCATAGAGACGCCCACTGCTACTTCCTCATATCTGTACAGTGTAAGCACAGCCCAGCATAGGGACGCCCACTGCTGCCTTCTCATATCCGTACAGTGTAAGAACAGCCCAGCATAGGGACGCCCACTGCTGCCTCCTCATGTCCGTACAGTGTAAGCACAGCCCAGCATAGTGATGCCCACTGCTGCCTCCTCATACCTGTACAGTGCAAGCACAGCCCAGCATAGGGACGTCCACTGCTGCCTTCTCATATACATACAGTGTAAGCACAACCCAGCATAGGGATGCCCACTGCTGCCTCCTCATTTCCGTACAGTGTAAGCACAGCCCAGCATAGGGATGCCCACTGCTGCCTCCTCATATCTGTACAGTGTAAGCACAGCCCAGCATAGGGACGCCCACTGCTGCCTCCTTATATCCATGCAGTGTAATCACAGCCCAGCATAGGGACGCCCACTGCTGCCTTCTCATATCCATACAGTGTAAGCACAGCCCAGCATAGGGACGCCCACTGCTGCCTCCTCATATCCGTACAGTGTAAGCACAGCCCAGCATAGAGACACCCACTTCTACTTCCTCATATCCGTACAGTGTAAGCACAGCCCAGCATAGGGACGCCCACTGCTACCTCGTCATATCCATACAGTATAAGCACAGCCCAGCATAGGGACACTCACTGCTGCCTTCTCATATCTGTACAGTGTAAGCACAGCCCAGCATAGGGACACCCACTGCTGACTTCTCATATCCATACAGCGTAAGCACAACCCAGCATAGGGATGCCCACTGCTGCCTCCTCATATCCGTACAGTGTAAGCACAGCCCAGCATAGGGATGCCCACTGCAGCCTCCTCTTATCTGTACAGTGTAAGCACAGCCCGGCATAGGGACGCCCACTGCTGCCTCCTCATATCTGTACAGTGTAAGCACAGCCCAGCATAGGGATGCCCACTGCTGCCTCCTCATATCCGTACAGTGTAAGCACAGCCAAGCATAGGGATGCCCACTGCTGCCTCCTCATATCTGTACAGTCTAAGCACAGCCCAGCATAGGGACGCCCACTGCTGCCTCCTCATATCCATGCAGTGTAATCACAGCCCAGCATAGGGACGCCCACTGCTGCCTTCTCATATCCATACAGTGTAAGCACAGCCCAGCATAGGGACGCCCACTGCTGCCTCCTCATATCCATACAGTGTAAGCACAGCCCAGCATAGAGACACCCACTGCTACTTCCTCATATCCGTACAGTGTATGCCCAGCCCAGCATAGGGACGCCCACTGCTGCCTTCTCATATCTGTACAGTATAAGCACAGCCCAGCATAGGGGCGCCCAATGCTGCCTTCTCATTTCCATACAGTGTAAGCACAGCCCAGCATAGGGACGCCCACTGCTGCCTTATATCCATACAGTGTAAGCACAGCCCAGCATAGGGACGCCCACTGCTGCCTCCTCATATCCATGCAGTGTAATCACAGCCCAGCATAGGGATGCCCACTGCTGCCTTCTCATATCCATACAGTGTAAGCACAGCCCAGCATAGGGACGCCCACTGCTGCCTCCTCATATCTGTACAGTGTAAGCACAGCCCAGCATAGGGATGCCCACTGCTGCCTCCTCATATCCGTACAGTGTAAGCACAGCCAAGCATAGGGATGCCCACTGCTGCCTCCTCATATCTGTACAGTGTAAGCACAGCCCAGCATAGGGACGCCCACTGCTGCCTCCTCATATCCATGCAGTGTAATCACAGCCCAGCATAGGGACGCCCGCTGCTGCCTTCTCATATCCATACAGTGTAAGCACAGCCCAGCATAGGGACGCCCACTGCTGCCTCCTCATATCCGTACAGTGTAAGCACAGCCCAGCATAGGGATGCCCACTGCTGCCTCCTCTTATCTGTACAGTGTAAGCACAGCCCGGCATAGGGACGCCCACTGCTGCCTCCTCATATCTGTACAGTGTAAGCACAGCCCAGCATAGGGATGCCCACTGCTGCCTCCTCATATCCGTACAGTGTAAGCACAGCCAAGCATAGGGATGCCCACTGCTGCCTCCTCATATCTGTACAGTGTAAGCACAGCCCAGCATAGGGATGCCCACTGCTGCCTCCTCATATCCATGCAGTGTAATCACAGCCCAGCATAGGGACGCCCACTGCTGCCTTCTCATATCCATACAGTGTAAGCACAGCCCAGCATAGGGACGCCCACTGCTGCCTCCTCATATCCATACAGTGTAAGCACAGCCCAGCATAGAGACACCCACTGCTACTTCCTCATATCCGTACAGTGTATGCCCAGCCCAGCATAGGGACGCCCACTGCTGCCTTCTCATATCTGTACAGTATAAGCACAGCCCAGCATAGGGGCGCCCAATGCTGCCTTCTCATTTCCATACAGTGTAAGCACAGCCCAGCATAGGGACGCCCACTGCTGCCTTATATCCATACAGTGTAATCACAGCCCAGCATAGGGACGACCACTGCTGCCTTCTCATATCCGTACAGTGAAAGCACAGCCCAGCATAGGGACGCCCACTGCTGCCTTCTCATACCCGTACAGTGTAAGCACAGCGCAGCGTAGGGACGTCCACTGCTGCCTTCTCATATACATACAGTGTAAGCACAGCCCAGCATAGGGACGCACACTGCTGCCTTCTCATATCCATACAGTGTAAGCACAGCCCCTCATAGAGACGCCCACTGCTACTTCCTCATATCCGTACAGTGTAAGCACAGCCCAGCATAGGGACGCCCACTGCTGCCTTCTCATATCCGTACAGTGTAAGAACAGCCCAGCATAGGGACGCCCACTGCTGCCTTCTCATATACATACAGTGTAATCACAGCCCAGCATAGGGACGCCCACTGCTGCCTTCTCATATCTGTACAGTATAAGCACAGCCCAGCATAGGGACACTCACTGCTGCCTCCTCATGTCCGTACAGTGTAAGCACAGCCCAGCATAGTGATGCCCACTGCTGCCTCCTCATACCTGTACAGTGCAAGCACAGCCCAGCATAGGGACGTCCACTGCTGCCTTCTCATATACATACAGTGTAAGCACAACCCAGCATAGGGATGCCCACTGCTGCCTCCTCATTTCCGTACAGTGTAAGCACAGCCCAGCATAGGGATGCCCACTGCTGCCTCCTCATATCTGTACAGTGTAAGCACAGCCCAGCATAGGGACGCCCACTGCCGCCTCCTTATATTCTTGCAGTGTAATCACAGCCCAGCATAGGGACGCCCACTGCTGCCTTCCTCATATCCATACAGTGTAAGCACAGCCCAGCATAGGGACGCCCACTGCTGCCTCCTCTTATCCGTACAGTGTAAGCACAGCCCAGCATAGAGACACCCACTTCTACTTCCTCATATCCGTACAGTGTAAGCACAGCCCAGCATAGGGACGCCCAGTGCTACCTCGTCATATCCATACAGTATAAGCACAGCCCAGCATAGGGACGCCCACTGCTGCCTTCTCATATCTGTACAGTATAAGCACAGCCCAGCATAGGGACACTCACTGCTGCCTCCTCATGTCCGTACAGTGTAAGCACAGCCCAGCATAGTGATGCCCACTGCTGCCTCCTCATACCTGTACAGTGCAAGCACAGCCCAGCATAGGGACGTCCACTGCTGCCTTCTCATATACATACAGTTTAAGCACAACCCAGCATAGGGATGCCCACTGCTGCCTCCTCATTTCCGTACAGTGTAAGCACAGCCCAGCATAGGGATGCCCACTGCTGCCTCCTCATATCTGTACAGTGTAAGCACAGCCCAGCATAGGGACGCCCACTGCTGCCTCCTTATATTCTTGCAGTGTAATCACAGCCCAGCATAGGGACGCCCACTGCTGCCTTCCTCATATCTGTACAGTGTAAGCACAGCCCAGCATAGGGACGCCCACTGCTGCCTCCTCTTATCCGTACAGTGTAAGCACAGCCCAGCATAGAGACACCCACTTCTACTTCCTCATATCCGTACAGTGTAAGCACAGCCCAGCATAGGGACGCCCACTGCTACCTCGTCATATCCATACAGTATAAGCACAGCCCAGCATAGGGACACTCACTGCTGCCTTCTCATATCTGTACAGTGTAAGCACAGCCCAGCATAGGGACGCCCACTGCTGCCTTCTCATATCCGTACAGTGTAAGCACAGCCCAGCATAGGGACACCCACTGCTGACTCCTCATATCCATACAGCGTAAACATCAGTAACGTCGACGCACATCGGCCAGTCACGCAGCTTGTAGGTCATGTCTGACCAGCCGCAAACACTGCAGCTCTCCTGCATGCCCATGAATTGGTGTTTAAACAGTCAGACACACCTGCATTTTTCTAACCACCCCACCCCCACCCCTGTTACCCCAAATGCGGACTACCTGTCACTCACTTTGTGAGTAATTCCTATGTTTGAGAGTAATTGCAATGCAAAGCGTTCGCACATGCGCAGTAGCAATACAATCACTTGTTTTGCGAAAATATCGGCATTGTTCCCATTCCTGAATCATCTGGCCCTTAGGGTTTAACCTGAATTTGTCACCAGGTCATCTTAAGCCTTTATTTTATTTGTTTACTGCAGATTGTATTGTCGTTAGTTATAGGTATTGTGTAGTCAGCATGAAATGTGATTACCCCTGATTGACAACTCTCCCCAAACTGCAAATTTCGGGAGGTGCTCCAGGCCGTCTGGAAGTACAGATATGCCCACATCTAGCCTTCTTGCGTGTTAAACAGCCTTTCTAGTCGCGCCATGCTGTAGCGTCACACAGTAGCGCCAAGCGTCTTTTTGTGTGACTTGTCCTTTAAAATGTGTCTTATTCGCCAAGCGGTGCGGATTGTACATTCAGGCAGCTTACATTGATTAAAACGATACCGCGGGATGCCTATATTATGTGTGCGACTGCGGCTGTATCTGCATGCAAAATGCTACGTTACAGTGTCACAGCCGCTGCTTATTAACACATAACACCAAGTGAATAAGAAATCAAAGTGACCCATAGATATATAAAAGCTGAACTATGCACTTGCTCAACAGATGCTGGCTAATAAAAACGCCAGTGGTCTCTATGACATAAACTATTAGTAACAATTGTCCAAACAAGGAACTAATAGGAAACACAATATCACTGTCGGAAACAGGCTGCTGCAATGAAATACGTCAATATATAAACAACTATATCTAAATATAAATAAACATATATATACTGTACATACACACTAAATTATATGGAATAAACAAAAGATAAATGTTAATGAAAATAAAAGTAAAATAACGATAATTTTGTTTTATTACATCATCATATGTATATTTATTGTGCACAGGTTAGGAAGGAGTTAATGTAAACACACTCACCTCTTACCCAAGGGTGATCTTCACGCCAGTCTGTATGATTGCCCTATGCTTTTGGAATAAAGCCTTTTTGGAACTGAATGCGAGTGCCGGTAATTCACTTTACTCTTGGGTAAGAGCTGAGTGTGTTATTTATATTTTTATATATATATATATATATATATATATATATATATATGTGTGAGCAGGTCTGGTTCTCCGAAAACCCGACCCACCCAAACTTTAGGATCCGAACAGAGGGCCTGATTCAGACCCGGTCGCAAGCGCTGAGCGCTCGCAACAGGGTCGATGGTGGCCCAGAGTGCATGCGCACGACGGAGCCGGCTCCATTGTGCGCATGCACGAGACCCGGATAGCGACGGGCAATCCGTTGCTCCGGGTCTCGCACCAAAGGGGGCGTGCTGTTGATGTTGAGTGACAGCACACCCCCTTTGGTGGGCAGGCTGGGGGGTGAGAACGCCTACCATCTGGGGGCGGCCCCACTGACATCACTTGTTTGAGCCGAAAGCTCTCTGGGGCTTGCAGCCACGAGACCATTCCACAAGGGTCTCGTCACAAGCCCGATGGCAACCCACAGCAATGCGAGCGGCCAGGAGGCTGCTCCATTAAAAAAAAAAAAAAGACGCCCTGATTTAGAGCGAGCGCTCTGTCAGAGCGTCCGGCTCTGAATCAGGGCCAGAGATCTGAGCTCAGCTCAGGTTTTCCCGCTTGACTCAGATCCGAAAAGGCAAAACATCACCCTCCCACTGTGGGATTCTCACAGGTTTTGGATTCTTTCAGGTGATCAGCGCCATTCTCACTTTGGCTGTGGATAGTGTACAAGGAACAGACTTGCTCTGTTCTTCTCTGTTGTGCAAGGGTGCAGTGTTGTCGGGCTGGGGTTGCAGCTCTGTCACTGTTGCTCTGTCAAACAAGGGGCTGGGGTGGCTGTAGTAAATAAAGATGGGCTGCAGTACATAAAGGGGTGCTGCTGTGTTGTCCTGCCTATCAAGGGGATAGGGCTGCACTACACAAAGGGTGCTGTGTCATTCAGGGGTGCTCTGTCAGGGCAGCAGGAACCACATACTAGTGCTGCAGCTGCTGCCAGCAGTCATGATGATGATACAAGGCCATCAACGTCATCTACGAAGGCCGGTGCCCAAGGGCTTAAGTCAGGGCATGTAAAATCAGAGAAGCAATGTTTTACAGTGTTAAAGAAAAATAAATCAACAGCTAAGTTTACTGCAGAGAAACAAAAAATTGGCAATATGCCATTAACTACACAAAGTGGCAAGAAAAGGATTAGGCCTTGGCCTTTGTTTATGACTGTTTCTTCTTCTTATGATGATGATATAAGCCCATGTTCCTGTAGAAGTGTCAAAAAATGAAAATCGTTAAGGGACAGGAGCCAACTGTGTGCTCAGAAAAGTCACAGATCCCAGAGGAGAGTCTAAGTGTGTCCGCGGTTGCAATGTGTGAGTCTGACATTTCCAATAGTGTACTTGAAGAGGATTCTCCTTCCACCAATTGTGTGCCCTCTGGAAATGTGGGGATGAGGAGAACAAGTCAACATGCTGACGTATATTTTGAGGATGCCTCTGTGAAAGTGCACAAGGAGGATGAGGAGTTTTCTGTAGTTGGCGCTAATAAGGATGATGAGGATGTTGATGCCGAGGATGCAGTTTGTGTAGATCAGGCAACAATTGCTGCCCATGGTACTGTATGAAAAAGTCCATTGTCATGCCGAGGCAAAAGACAAAAAAATCCACCTCTCATGTGTGGAATTATATCCACCCAAATTCGGACAACAATTGTCAAGCCATCTGTACACTTTGCAAAGCAAGAGTGAGTAGAGGTAAGGACCTTACCCATCTAGGAACCTCCTCCCTGTTATGTCACTTGCAGCTCATTCATCAAAAGTGTTTTTCAAATTCAGAAACTTTGGCTTAAAAAAACTTAACAATAAGTCCAGCGTCACCTAGCTGCTCCCTTCTTTCTGTTAGATCCAAGTGCCTGCAATCTCCACCACCAACACCTGCATCATCAACATCCTCAATCATGATCAGAAGTAGCCCTGCTACATCCATTTTCAGAAGCATGACTGACTCCTCTCCCATCTGTGATTCATCAGAAGAATCATTGAGTGCTACGCCTATTGCTGCTGATGCTACTGTGAGTGGATCTCAAAAGTGGACCAGGAGGAAGATTACTTTTAGTAGTTTAACAAAACAATTGACTGTCAAACAATCTTTTGCAAGAGGGAAGAAGTGTGACAACAGTCACACAGTTGCACAGCGGATCAGGGCCGTAACTAGGGTAGTGCAACCTGTGCCACCGCACAGGGCAGCGCAGGGCAAGGGGCGCTGTTCGAGCCTTTCAATTTTCTATTTATAATCATTCTCATTTGTAGCTTCCTCTTATTTTATCCCCAACATCTCCTGGCCTCCCCATCATTTCCCTGGCCCTTCCTCATGAGGCCAGGCCCCTTTTTCGGGTGTATTTTGTCCCCATTTTAAAAATAGGGGGGCGTCAATGCTCTTTCTGGCACAGGGCACCAAAAAGTCTAGTTACGGCTCTGCAGCGGATTACTGACACCATAACAGCTATGCTGGTATTAGATGTGTGTCCAGTATCAGCCATTAATGCAGTGGGTTTTAGACAGTTAATTGAGGTCCTGAGTCCCCGCTACCATGCCCCTTCTAGATTCCACTTCACTAGAACAGCAATTTCCAGTCTGTACAAGGACATAAAAAAAAAACTTATTAGTGTCCACCAAAATGCCATTGTACCCACTGACCACTTAACCATAGATATGTGGACAAGCAAGACAGGGCAAACTAAAGATTACATGACTGAGACAGCCCACTGGGTAGGTGTATTGCCTCCAACAGTGCAAACAGAAGCATCTAACAAATGCCAGCTCATTCAGAGGCAGGCTACACTGTGGGTCACTAGTTTCACTAAGAGGCATACCACTGAGAACCTCTTAGATAAACCCAGGGAAATCATTGCAAAATGGCTTACCCCACTTTCTACTCTCCTCAGGATACAGTATGTGATTTCTGACAATGCCAGCATTATTGTGCGAGCATTACATGTGGGCCAATTCTGTCATATCCCATATTTTGCTCACACAATTAATCTGGTGGTGCAGCATTTAAAATAAAATTGACAGGGGCGTACAGGAGATGCTCTCGGTGGCCCAAAAGATTTCTGAACATTTTCGACATTCAGCAACTGCATGTCGAAAATTTCAGAACCAGCAAGAACTGTTAAATTTGCCCTGCCATCAGCTGAATCAAGAGGTAGTAACTAGGTGAAATTCTACCCTCTATATGCTTCAGCAGATGGAGGAGCAGAAAAAGGCCATCCAAAGCTACACTACGGCCTATGACATAGGGAAAGGAGCAGGAATGCACCTTAGTCAATCGCAGTGGAGAATAATTTCTGTGTTGTGCAAGGTTCTCAAACCCTTTGAACTTGCCACACATGAAGTTAGTTCAGTCACTGCCAGCTTGAGTCAGGTCATTCCCCTAATCAGACTTTTGCAAAAGCAGCTGGAGAAACTGAAGTGGGAGCTGAAATGGAGCGATTCCGCTAATTATTTTGGACTTGTAGATTAAGCCCTTCATTCACTTCTCCAGGATCCAAGGGTCGTCAATCTCATGAAATCAGATCACTATATTTTGGTGACCATACTTGATCCTAGTCTTAAGTCATACCTTGTGTCTTAATTTCCGACGGATACAAATCTAAAGAGATGCAAAGAGCTGGTGGTGAAAAAATTGTCAGCTCAAGCGACACGTGACATGGCAGCATCTCCTCCTTCAGTTTCTGTGGCTGACCAGGAAAAAACTGCATTTTCCTAAGAGACCCACTGCTGGTGGTTATGCAGATCAGTCAGCAAAACCTAATGACATCTGGTTGGGTCTGAAAGAACTGCCTACAATGAGTGACATGTCTACCATGACTTTGTCTGTTACGGTCACCATTCAGATGATGGATGATGATTATTTTAGGGATAGCATCCAAATAGGAATGTCAGACAGTCCGTTTCACTACTGGCAGGAAAAAGAGGCAATTTGGAGTCCCTTACACAAACTGGCTTTGCTTTACTTAAGTTTCCCACTCTCCAAAAAGTTTTCAGCTCAGCCGGGAAACTTGTCAGCAATCGGCATAGGAGGTTACTTCCCCAAGATGTGGAAAAGATGATGTTCATCAAAATTAATTATAAATTCCACGAGAAAGACCTTTACCCAGCCCTCCCATCCATAATCCCAGAAGCACAATGATAAGAGATGTTTAGTACCAGACTTTAAAAATCCCTCTGTCCCCGTCCTGTTTTTCTTTTGTCTGTTGTCACAGACAGCATCTCCTGCATGCCACTTTCATTTTTACAAAAAATGCTGAACAACCAAAGAGCTCAACTGAGGCAAGGACTGATGTGAATGAGTCAAGTATCCTTTGAAAATGACTCCCGTCCACCCTCCCTCATAAATTTGCTTCTGAATCGAAAACTTAAATTACATTTACTACGAATCAACCCTTTCTTTCCCTGCCTTCAACTACAGACATACTCCATCTCCCTCAGGCCTCTCGATTAATGAAAACATGTTTCCTTACGTGTGATGTTGAGAGTTGAACTGCCACGTGTTTGTGCCACCCACTGCTGTCACAGCTTAGTCAGCCAGCTAGTTGGATGCAACCTTTTGGCATAAACTGGATGAAAACAATATTGTTTGCAGTAAGGTGGTCAAAATTGACTGCAAATGAGTGTAAATTAATGTTATTGAGTTTAATAATACTGTAGGAACAAAAAAGGCCCAAATTATGTGATTTTAGTTTTTTTATAATTTAAAAAAAAAAAATACAGATCCAATACAAAACACGCAAGGGGAGGTTTTGCCAAAACCTAATCCAGATCCAAAACACGAAGGAGATACAGATCCAAAACATGGGTGTCCGCGCTTAACCCTATATAGCATACTTAATAAATATATATATATCTAAAGCTTCAAAATGACTGGAGCTGTTACCCATCGTTATTCAGCGTCTGCATACCCAGTTACCTGTCCTTTTCTATACAGCGTCAGGATTACCGGAGCTGTTACCCATCACTATTCAGCGTCTGCATACCCAGTTACCTATCCTTTGCTATACAGCGTCAGGACCACCAGAGCTGTTACCCATCACTATTCAGCGTCTGGATACCCAGTTACCTATCCTTTGCAATACAGCGTCAGGATCACCAGAGCTGTTACCCATCGCTATTCAGCGTCTGGATACCCAGTCACCTATCCTTTGCTATACAGTGTCAGGATCACAGGAGCTGTTAGCCATCACTATTCAGTGTCTGGATATCCAGTTACCCATCCTTTGCTATACAGCGTCAGGACCACCGAAGCTGTTATCCATCGCTATACAGCGTCTGGATACAAAGTTACCTATCCTTTGCTATACAGCGTCAGGACCAGCGGAGCTGTTACCCATCGCTATTCAGTGTCTGGATACCCAGTTACCTATCCTTTGCTATACAGCATCAGGATCACCAGAGTTGTTACCCATCGCTATTCAGCATCTGGATACCCAGTTACCTATCCTTTGCTATACAGCGTCAGGATCACCGGAGCTGTTACCCATCACTATTCAGCATCTGGATACCCAGTTCCCTATCCTTTGCTATACAGCGTCAGGACCACCGGGGCTGTTACCCATCGCTATTCAGTGTCTGGATACCCAGTTACCTATCCTTTGCTATACAGCATCAGGATCACCAGAGCTGTTACCCATCGCTATTCAGCGTCTGGATACGCAGTTACCCATCCTTTGCTATACAGCATCAGGACCACCGGAGCTGTTACCCATCACTATTCAGCATCTGGATACCCAGTTCCCTATCCTTTGCTATACAGCGTCAGGACCACCGGGGCTGTTACCCATCGCTATTCAGTGTCTGGATACCCAGTTACCTATCCTTTGCTATACAGCATCAGGATCACCAGAGCTGTTACCCATCGCTATTCAGCGTCTGGATACCCAGTTACCCATCCTTTGCTATACAGCATCAGGACCACCGGAGCTGTTACCCATCGCTATTCAGCGTCTGGATACCCAGTTACCTATCCTTTGCTATACAGCGTCAGGACCAACGGAGCTGTTACCCATCGCTATTCAGTGTCTGGATACCCAGTTACCTATCCTTTGCTATACAGCATCAGGATCACCAGAGCTGTTACCCATCGCTATTCAGCGTCTGGATACGCAGTTACCCATCCTTTGCTATACAGCATCAGGACCACCGAAGCTGTTACCCATCACTATTCAGCATCTGGATACCCAGTTCCCTATCCTTTGCTATACAGCGTCAGGACCAACGGAGCTGTTACCCATCGCTATTCAGCGTCTGGATACCCAGTTACCCATCCTTTGCTATACAGCATCAGGACCACCGGAGCTGTTACCCATCGCTATTCAGCGTCTGGATACCCAGTTACCTATCCTTTGCTATACAGCGTCAGGAACAACGGAGCTGTTACCCATCGCTATTCAGCATCTGGATACCCAGTTACCTATCCTTTGCTATACAGCATCAGGATCACCAGAGCTCTTACCCATCACTATTCAGCATCTGGGTACCCAGTTACCTATCCTTTGCTATACAGCATCAGGACCACCAGAGCTGCTACCCATGACTATTCAGCGTCTGGGTACCCAGTTACCTATCCTTTGCTATACATTGTCAGGATCACCGGAGCTGTTACCCATCACTATTCAGCATCTGGGTACCCAGTTACCTATCCTTTGCTATACAGTGTCAGGACCACCAGAGCTGCTACCCATGACTATTCAGCGTCTGGGTACCCAGTTACCTATCCTTTGCTATACATTGTCAGGATCACCGGAGCTGTTACTCATCGCTATTCAGCGTCTGGATACACAGTTACCTATCCTTTGCTATACAGCGTCAGGACCAACGGAGCTGTTACCCATCGCTATTCAGCGTCTGGATACCCAGTTACCCATCCTTTGCTATACAGCATCAGGACCACCGGAGCTGTTACCCATCGCTATTCAGTGTCTGGATACCCAGTTACCTATCCTTTGCTATACAGCGTCAGGAACAACGGAGCTGTTACCCATCGCTATTCAGTGTCTGGATACCCAGTTACCTATCCTTTGCTATACAGCATCAGGATCACCAGAGCTGTTACCCATCGCTATTCAGCATCTGGATACCCAGTTACCTATCCTTTGATATACAGCATCAGGATCACCGGAGCTGTTACCCATCACTATTCAGCATCTGGGTACCCAGTTACCTATCCTTTGCTATACAGCATCAGGACCACCAGAGCTGCTACCCATGACTATTCAGCGTCTGGGTACCCAGTTACCTATCCTTTGCTATACATTGTCAGGATCACCGGAGCTGTTACCCATCACTATTCAGCATCTGGGTACCCAGTTACCCATCCTTTGCAATACAGCATCAGGACCACCGGAGCTGTTACCCATCGCTATTCAGCGTCTGGATACACAGTTACCTATCCTTTGCTGTACAGCGTCAGGACCAACGGAGCTGTTACCCATCGCTATTCAGCGTCTGGATACCCAGTTACCCATCCTTTGCTATACAGCATCAGGACCACCGGAGCTGTTACCCATCGCTATTCAGCGTCTGGATACCCAGTTATCTATCCTTTGCTATACAGCGTCAGGAATAACGGAGCTGTTACCCATCGCTATTCAGTGTCTGGATACCCAGTTACCTATCCATTGCTATACAGCATCAGGATCACCAGAGCTGTTACCCATCGCTATTCAGCGTTTGGATACCCAGTCACCTATCCTTTGCTATACAGCGTCAGGATCACCGGAGCTGTTACCCATCACTATACAGCATCTGGATATCCAGTTACCTATCCTTTCCTTTACAGCATCAGGATCACCAGAGCTGTTACATATCGCTAATCAGCGTCTGGATACCCAGTTACTTATCCTTTGCTATACAGTGTCAGGATCACCAGAGCTGTTACCCATCACTATTCAGCGTTTGGATACCCAGTTACCTATCCTTTGCTATACAGTGTCAGGATCACCGGAGCTGTTACCCATCACTATTCAGCGTCTGGATACCCTGTCACCTATCCTTTGCTATACAGCATCAGGATCACCGGAGCTGTTACCCATTGCTATTCAGCGTCTGGATACCCAGTTACCTACCCTTTGCTATACAGCATCAGGATCACAGGACCTGTAACCCATCGCTATTCAGCATCTGGATATCCAGTTACCTATCCTTTGCTATACATTGTCAGGATCACAGGAGCTTTTACCCATCACTATTCAGCATCTGGGTACCCAGTTACCTATCCTTTGCTATACAGCGTCAGGACCACCAGAGCTGTTACCCATCACTATTCAGCGTCTGGGTACCCAGTTACCTATCCTTTGCTATACATTGTCAGGATCACCGGAGCTGTTAACCATCGCTATTCAGCGCCTGGATTCCCAGTTACCTATCCTTTGCTATACAGTGTCAGGATCACCGGAGCTGTTACCCATCGCTATTCAGCGTCTGGATACCCAGTTACCTATCCTTTGCTATACATTGTCAGGATCACCACAGCTGTTACATATCGCTAATCAGCGTCTGGATACCCAGTTACTTATCCTTTGCTATACAGTGTCAAGATCACCAGAGCTGTTACCCATCACTATTCAGCGTCTGGATACCCAGTCACCTATCCTTTGCAATACAGCGTCAGGATCACCGGAGCTGTTACCCATCACTATTCAGCATCTGGATATCCAGTTACCTATCCTTTACTATACAGCATCAGGATCACCAGAGCTGTTACCCATCGCTATTCAGCATCTGGATACCCAGTTACCTATCCTTTGCTATACAGTGTCAGGATCACCAGAGCTGTTACCCATCACTATTCAGCGTCTGGATACCCAGTCACCTATCCTTTGCTATACAGCATCAGGATCACCGGAGCTGTTACCCATCGCTATTCAGTATCTGGATACCCAGTTACCTCTCCTTGGCTATATAGCATCACGATCACCGGAGCTGTTACCCATCGCTATTCAGCATCTGGATACCCAGTTACCTACCCTTTGCTATACAGCATCAGGATCACAGGACCTGTTACCCATCGCTATTCAGCTTCTGGATATCCAGTTACCTATCCTTTGCTATACAGTGTCAGGATCACAGGAGCTGTTACCCATCACTATTCAGCATCTGGGTACCCAGTTACCTATCCTTTGCTTTACAGCGTCAGGACCACCAGAGCTGCTACCCATCACTATTCAGCGTCTGGGTACCCAGTTACCTATCCTTTGCTATACATTGTCAGGATCACCGGAGCTGTTACCCATCACTATTCAGTGTCTGGGTACCCAGTTACTTATCCTTTGTTATACAGTGTCAGGATCCCCGGAGCTGTTACCCATCACTATTCAGCGTCTGGATACCCAGTCACCTATCCTTTGCTATACAGTGTCAGGATCACCGGAGCTGTTACCCATCGCTATTCAGCATCTGGATTCCCAGTTACATATCCTTTGCTATACAGTGTCAGGTTCACCGGAGCTGTTACCCATCGCTATTCAGCATCTGGATACCCAGTTACCTATCCTTTGCTATACAGTGTCAGGATCACCAGAGCTGTTACATATCGCTAATCAGCGTCTGGATACCCAGTTACTTATCCTTTGCTATACAGTGTCAGGATCACCAGAGCTGTTACCCATCACTATTCAGCGTCTGGATACCCAGTCACCTATCCTTTGCTATACAGCATCAGGATCACCAGAGCTGTTACCCCTCGCTATTCAGCATCTGGATACCCAGTTACCTATCCTTTGCTATACAGTGTCAGGATCACCAGAGCTGTTACCCATCACTATTCAGCGTCTGGATACCCAGTTAACTATCCTTTGCTATACAGTGTCAGGATCACCAGAGCTGTTACCCATCACTATTCAGGGTCTGGATACCCAGTTACCCATCCTTTGCTATACAGCGTCTGGATCACCGGAGCTGTTACCCATCGCTTTTCAGCATCTGGATACCCAGTTACCTATCCTTTGCTATAGTGTCAGGATCACCGGAGCTGTTACCCATCAATATTCAGCGTCTGGATACCCAGTCACCTATCCTTTGCTATACAGCGTCAGGATCACCGCAGCTGTTACCCATCACTATTCAGCATCTGGATATCCAGTTACCTATCCTTTGCTATACAGTCAGGATCACCAGAGCTGTTACCCATCACTATTCAGCGTCTGGATACCCAGTCGCCTATCCTTTGCTATACAGTGTCAGGATCACCGGAGCTGTTACCCATATCTATTCAGCGTCTGGATATCCAGTTACCTATCCTTTGCTATACAGCATCAGGATCACCAGAGCTGTTACCCATCGCTATTCAGCGTCTGGATACCCAGTTACCCATCCTTTGGTATACAGCATCAGGACCACCGGAGCTGTTACCCATCGCTATTCAGCGTCTGGATACCCAGTTACCTATCCTTTGCTATGCATTGTCAGGATCACCGGAGCTGTTACCCATCGCTATTCAGCATCTGGATACCCAGTTACCTATCCTTTGCTATACAGCATCAGGACCACCGGAGCTGTTACCCATCACTATTCAGCATCTGGATACCCAGTTACCTATCCTTTTGCTAGGCAGCGTCAGGATCACCGGAGCTGTTACCCATCACTATTCAGCATCTGGATACCCAGTTACCTATCCTTTGCTATACAGCGTCAGGACCACCAAAGCTGCTACCCATCACTATTCAGCGTCTGGGTACCCAGTTACCTATCCTTTGCTATACAGTGTCAGGATCACCAGAGCTGTTACCCATCGCTATTCAGCATCTGGATATCCAGTTACCTATCCTTTGTTATACAATGTCAGGATCACCGGAGCTGTTACCCATCACTATTCAGCGTCTGGATACCCAGTCACCTATCCTTTGCTATGCAGTGTCAGGATCACCGGAGCTGTTACCCATCGCTATTCAGCGTCTGGATTCCCAGTTACCTATCCTTTGCTATACAGTGTCAGGATCACCAGAGCTGTTACCCATCACTATTCAGCGTCTGGATACCCAGTCACCTATCCTTTGCTATACAGTGTCAGGATAACCGGAGCTGTTACCCATCACTATTCAGCGTCTGGATATCCAGTTACCTATCCTTTGCTATACAGTGTCAGGATCACCGGAGCTGTTACCCATCACTATTCAGCGTCTGGATACCCAGTTACCTATCCTTAGTTATAAAGTGTCAGGATCACCGGAGCTGTTACCCATCACTATTCAGCGTCTGGATACCCAGTTACCCATCCTTTGCTATACAGTGTCAGGATCACCAGAGCTGTTACCCATCACTATTCAGCGTCTGGATATCCAGTTACCTATCCTTTGTTATACATTGTCAGGAATACCGGAGCTGTTACCCATCGCTATTCAGCGCCTGGATTCCCAGTTACCTATCCTTCGCTATACAGTGTCAGGATCACCGGAGCTGTTACCCATCGTTATTCAGCGTCTGGATACCCAGTTACCTATCCTTTGCTATACAGTGTCAGGATCACCAGAGCTGTTACATATCGCTAATCAGCGTCTGGATACCCAGTTACTTATCCTTTGCTATACAGTGTCAGGATCACCAGAGCTGTTAACCATCACTATTCAGCGTTTGGATAACCAGTCACCTATCCTTTGCTATACAGCGTCAGGATCACCGGAGCTGTTACCCATCACTATACTGCATCTGGATATCCAGTTACCTATCCTTTCCTTTACAGCATCAGGATCACCAGAGCTGTTACCCATCGCTATTCAGCATCTGGATACCCAGTTACCTATCCTTTGCTATACAGTGTCAGGATCACCGGAGCTGTTACCCATCACTATTCAGCGTCTGGATACTAAGTTAACTATCCTTTGCTATAAAGTGTCAGTATCACCGGAGCTGTTACCCATCACTATTCAGCGTCTGGATACCCAGTCACCTATCCTTTGCTATACAGCATCAGGATCACCGGAGCTGTTACCCATCGCTATTCAGTATCTGGAAACCCAGTTACCTATCCTTGGCTATATAGCATCACGATCACCGGAGCTGTTACCCATCGCTATTCAGCATCTGGATACCCAGTTACCTATCCTTTGTTATACAGCGTCAGGATCACCGGAACTGTTACCCATTGCTATTCAGCGTCTGGATACCCAGTTACCTATCCTTTGCTATACAGTGTCAGGATCACAGGAGCTGTTACCCATCACTATTCAGCATCTGGGTACCCAGTTACCTATCCTTTGCTATACAGCGTCAGGACCACCAGAGCTGCTACCCATCACTATTCAGCATCTGGGTACCCAGTTACCTATCCTTTGCTATACATTGTCAGGATCACCGGAGCTGTTAACCATCGCTATTCAGCGCCTGGATTCCCAGTTACCTATCCTTTGCTATACAGTGTCAGGATCACCGGAGCTGTTACCCATCGCTATTCAGCGTCTGGATACCCAGTTACGTATCCTTTGCTATACATTGTCAGGATCACCACAGCTGTTACATATCGCTAATCAGCGTCTGGATACCCAGTTACTTATCCTTTGCTATACAGTGTCAGGATCACCAGAGCTGTTACCCATCACTATTCAGCATCTGGATTCCCAGTTACCCATCCTTTGCTATACAGTGTCAGGATCACCAGAGCTGTTACCCATCGCTATTCAGCATCTGGATATCCAGTTACCTATCCTTTGTTATACAATGTCAGGATCACCAGAGCTGTTACCCATCACTATTCAGCGTCTGGATACCCAGTCACCTATCCTTTGCTATACAGTGTCAGGATCACCGGAGCTGTTAACCATCGCTATTCAGCATCTGGATTCCCAGTTACATATCCTTTGCTATACAGTGTCAGGTTCACCAGAGCTGTTACCCTTCGCTATTAAGCATCTGGATACCCAGTTACCTATCCTTTGCTATACAGTGTCAGGATCACCAGAGCTGTTACATATCGCTAATCAGCGTCCGGATACCCAGTTACTTATCCTTTGCTATACAGTGTCAGGATCACCAGAGCTGTTACCAATCACTATTCAGCGTCTGGATACCCAGTCACCTATCCTTTGCTATACAGCATCAGGATCACCAGAGCTGTTACCCCTCGCTATTCAGCATCTGGATACCCAGTTACCTATCCTTTGCTATACAGTGTCAGGATCACCAGAGCTGTTACCCATCACTATTCAGCGTCTGGATACCCAGTTAACTATCCTTTGCTATACAGTGTCAGGATCACCAGAGCTGTTACCCATCACTATTCAGGGTCTGGATACCCAGTTACCCATCCTTTGCTATGCAGCGTCAGGACCACCGGAGCTGTTACCCATCGCTTTTCAGCGTCTGGATACCCAGTTACCTATCCTTTGCTATAGTGTCAGGATCACCGGAGCTGTTACCCATCACTATTCAGCGTCTGGATACCAAGTCACCTATCCTTTGCTATACAGTGTCAGGATCACCGGAGCTGTTACCCATCACTATTCAGCATCTGGATATTCAGTTACCTATCCTTTGCTATACAGTCAGGATCACCGGAGCTGTTACCCATCACTATTCAGCGTCTGGATACCCAGTCGCCTATCCTTTGCTATACAGTGTCAGGATCACCGGAGCTGTTACCCATCGCTATTCAGTGTCTGGATATCCAGTTACCTATCCTTTGCTATACAGTGTCAGGATCACCGGATCTGTTACCCATCACTATTCAGCGTCTGGATACCCAGTTACTTATCCTTTGCTATACAGTGTCATGATCACCAGAGCTGTTACTCATCGCTATTCAGCATCTGGATACCCAGTTACCTATCCTTTGCTATACAGTGTCAGGATCACCGGAGCTGTTACCCATCACTATTCAGCGTCTGGATACCCAGTCACCTATCCTTTGCTATACAGCATCAGGATCACCAGAGCTGTTACCCATCGCTATTCAGTATCTGGATACCCAGTTACCTATCCTTTGCTATATAGCATCAGGATCACCGGAGCTGTTACCCATCGCTGTTCAGCATCTGGATACCCAGTTACCTAGTCTTTGTTATACAGTATCAGGATCACCGAAGCTGTTACCCATCGCTATTCAGCATCTGGATACCCAGTTACCTATCCTTTGCTATACAGCGTCAGGATCACTGGTGCTGTTACCCATCACTATTCAGTGTCTGGATTCCTAGTTACCTATCCTTTGCTATGCAGCGTTAGGATCAACGGGGCTGTTGCCCATCACTATTCAGCATCTGGGTACCCAGTTACCTATCCTTTGCTATACAGCGTCAGGACCACCAGAGGTGCTACCCATCACTATTCAGCATCTGGGTACCCAGTTACCTATCCTTTGCTATACATTGTCAGGATCACCGGCTCTGTTACCCATCGCTATTCAGCATCTGGATACCCAGTTACCTATCCTTTGCTATACAGCGTCAGGACCACCGGAGCTGTTACCCATCACTATTCAGCATCTGGATACCCAGTTACCTATCCTTTGTTATACAGTGTCAGGATCACCAGAGCTGTTACCCATCACTATTCAGCGTCTGGATATCCAGTTACCTATCCTTTGTTATACATTGTCAGGATCACCGGAGCTGTTAACCATCGCTATTCAGCGCCTGGATTCCCAGTTACCTATCCTTTGCTATACAGTGTCAGGATCACCGGAGCTGTTACCCATCACTATTCAGCGTCTGGATACCCAGTCACCTATCCTTTGCTATACAGTGTCAGGATCACCAGAGCAGTTACATATCGCTAATCAGCGTCTGGATACCCAGTTACTTATCCTTTGCTATACAGTGTCAGGATCACCAGAGCTGTTACCCATCACTATTCAGCGTCTGGATACCCAGTCACCTATCTTTTGCTATACAGTGTCAGGATCACCGGAGCTGTTACCCATCACTATTCAGCATCTGGATATCCAGTTACCTATCCTTTCCTATACAGCATCACGATCACCAGAGCTGTTACCCATCGCTATTCAGCATCTGGATACCCAGTTACCTATCCTTTGCTATACAGTGTCAGTATCACCGGAGCTGTTACCCATCACTATTCAGCGTCTGGATACCCAGTCACCTATCCTTTGCTATACAGCATCAGGATCACCAGAGCTGTTACCCATCGCTATTCAGTATCTGGATACCCAGTTACCTATCCTTGGCTTTATAGCATCACGATCACCGGAGCTGTGACCCATCGCTATTCAGCATCTGGTTACCCAGTTACCAATCCTTTGTTATACATTGTCAGGATCACCGGAGCTGTTACCCATTGCTATTCAGCGTCTGGATACCCAGTTACCTACCCTTTGCTATACAGCGTCAGGATCACAGGACCTGTTACCCATCGCTATTCAGCGTCAGGATACCCAGTTACCTATCCTTTGCTATACAGCGTCAAGATCACCGTAGTTGTTATCCATCACTATTCAGCGTCTGGATTCAGTCACCTATCCTTTGCTATACAGCGTCAGGATCACCGGAGCTGTTACCCATTGCTATTCAGTGTCTGTATACCAAGTTACCTATCCTTTGCTATACAGTGTCAGGATCACAGGAGCTGTTACCCATCGCTATTCAGTGTCTGTATACCCAGTTACCTATCCTTTGCTATACAGTGTCAGGATCACAAGAGCTGTTTCCCATCACTATTCAGCGTCTGGATACCCAGTTACCTATCCTTTGCTATACAGTGTCAGGACCACCGGAGCTGTTACCTATCACTATTCAGCGTCTGGATACCCAGTCACCTATCTTTTGCTATACAGTGTCAGGATCATCGGAGTTGTTACCCATCGCTATTCAGTGTCTGGATACCCAGTTACCTATCCTTTGCTATACAGCATCAGGATCACCGGAGCTGTTGCCCATCACAATTCAGCGTCTGGATTCCCAGTTACCTATCCTTTGCTATACAGTGTCAGGATTACCGGAGCTGTTACCCATCACTATTCAGCGTCTGGATACCCAGTTACCTATCCTTTGCTATACAGCGTCAGGATCACCGGAGCTGTTACCCATCACTATTCAGTGTCTGGATACCCAGTTACCTATCCTTTGCTATACAGCATCAGGATCACTGTGGCTGTTACCCATCACTATTCAGCGTCTGGATACCCAGTTACCTATCCTTTGCATTAAAGCATCAGGATCACCAGAGCTATTACCCATCGCTATAAGTTACCTGTTCTCAGCATGTAGATTCCCAGTACAGCTACTCATGACAAAACAGTTTCTGGATCTCCTGAGTTGTCCCCATCGCTAACCAGTAGCAGTCCCCCCATGCAGTGCCCCCAATAGTGCCCCTAGTAATAGTCCCCCTATGCAGTGGCCCCAGTAGTGTTCCCCATTATGCAGTGCCCCCAGTAGTAGCCCCCCCATGCAGTGCCCCCCGTAGTGGTCCCCCCTATGCAGTGCACCCAGTAGTAGTCCCCCCTATGCAGTGCCTCCAGTAGTAATCCCCCTTATGCAGTTCCCCAGTAGTGCCCCTTATATTACATCCCCACTAGTGGTCCTCCCTATGCAGTGCCCCCAGTAGTAGTCCCCCCTATGCAGTGCCCCAGTAGTAGTCCCCCCTATCCAGTGCACCCAGTAGTAGTCCCCCCTATGCAGTGCATCCAGTAGTAGTCCCCCCATGCAGTGCACCCAGTAGTAGTCCCCTTATGCATTGCCTACAGTAGTTGTCCCCCCTATGCAGTGCCCCACGTAGTAGCCCCCCTATGCAGTGCCCCCACCTCTATGCAGTACCCCTTAAATATATTGGACAAAGACACACACACAAAAAAACACTTACCTGAATCCCAGCACCTGCAGCTGTACACTCCTCCGTCCAGCGTCCTCCCAGCGTGCTCTGCACTATGGGAGATACGTCATGATGTCTCTCCCACCTCCCACTGTGGGAACCGGAAGGCAGAGCTCATGAGTGAGCTTCAGCCCGGCTCCTGCAGTGGACGCAGCAGCCAGTGAGAGTCTGTCTGACTCTCATTGGCTGCCAAAACAAACACTACCGCCACCGGTGGACCGCATAGTGAGGATCGCACTCACTGCGGTCCGCACTACACTAACCATCAGCGGGCCACAGGTTGAAGACCCATGCTTTAGAGCCTCAACCCTACTAGTGTATTTATCTGAATAAAACTGAGCAGCGGAGTATTGTAAGATGATTAAATATTTACAAGGTGAGAGAAACTTAGGGAAGATCTTTAGCATCTGTTTGTAGCAGTTTGTTTTTATTTTACTTAATCCAAACCAGCACAACATTAATACCAGACCCCGAATTACTCATATTGCAACTGGCGACTGCTGAGCAATCTCCTAAATCACTACCTTCATCTTCTCCCCAAGAAAAGCCTTTGTACAGAAATGTTTCCATCACTTAAACGGCATTAATTCCCAATAAATGTTCTTACAAAGGTTAAATCAGTCATTTCCTTTATTAGTGTCTCCATCAACAAAATATGCATAAGAGATGCAAAAATATAAGTCGCAAAACAGATTGTGTTTCCATGGAAACAGGAAAGCGGGCGAGTTAGCAAAGAGGGCAAATAGAGACAATTACGTTAGGGAGTTCATTAGATAATATAAACTTGGTTATGAAGTTCCAGTAAATTACAAATAATACTTTATTTTAACGATGAACCAAGCAGAATCTATCAGCTCTGTGCCAAGTCATTAGCGAGCTCTTCTTCAGAGCCCTTCATATTAATTAGTACTACAAGGGTCAGAGGCTACGCGACCTGAAAACAGATTGACTCCTGCAGCTAAGGAACCAGGCTGGAAGGCTATCAAATCTTTAAAGTGTTTCATAAATGGTGTTCTCGGAAATGCTCCTCAGCACAATTGTGCATAACTTTGAAGGAATTATGTCAATATGTATTCAATGCTGTATATTATTTACGGAAAAGAGAAATGGTTCTGAAATGGGTAAACATACCCCTTTTACAGGAGAGCAAAAACCTGGGTTATTGCTGGGTCTACCCGGGTCCCTGAAAAATCACACGGGTCAGTGACCCAGCAATCCAACCCAGGTAGCTAC